>OY970820.1:36437138-37637138 GCA_963853835.1 Calendula officinalis
TGGGTTATCAATATAAAGTATACAAATAACAAAATATATAGCGAAGGCAAGCTGTTATACCTTCCGATATAACTTTGGGCCGCTTCTGAGAAGGGGAGGCAACATCTCCTCTTCTCCTCTTCTGACGGAGCCCCTTGGGTGTGGTCGTTAGAGTGCTAATAGAGCGAACTCTGGGGGGAATGGTGTTTTTGGTTTGAGAATCAGGTATCATTGTCCCCTCGGTAGTGAAATCGGGACAACATAAGTTAACCGGGGAGCTAATTTCTTCCACACTTCAACCAGCATCCTTCTCGGCAGGATCAACGGATAAGGTTTCCTCAGAGCTAACATTTTCAATGATAGGAACGTTGACAGGAACAAGCCCTCTGTCATCTACGGACACAGCGCTCTCCGGGTAAGAGCCTTTGGGCATCCTTAAGCGATGAAGGAGCGGAATGACCTCCCCGTTCAGTTTCCATAACGGACGAATACCTCTAGACGCATAAAAGGGGCTTAAATCAGCCATTCCAAGGAGCACCTCGTCCGGATCCTCCCACTCTACCTGGGCAACATTAAGACTCGTTATGTACTCGGCTTCCCGGTCAGACAATTCAGGGGCCGGATCAGAAGGACGTCCAACGACTTTCCCCCAGGATAGAGAAACATCACGAAACGCGGAACGGTTCACATAAACAAACTGAAATTTCCAGTCATGAATCGAATCCCTCAGTCCGGTGATTTGCTCACTCTGACCAGGCCGAAGGGCGAATATAGCCCTATCACCACGACCAGTGACGATGTAAAAGTAACGAAACAACTTAGCGGAAGGAGGGATGTTTAAACCACGGCAGAGTAGGACAAAACCGATGATCTTTCGGAAAGAGTTGGAAACGAGTTGGGCGATATGAATACCCAGATCTTGGAGCAGAACCAAAATAAAATCGTCAATGGGGAATCGCAAACCTCCTTGAAAGTATTGAAGGTATATGGGCTCGTAACCGTCGGGAGCCGACCTTATGGTTTCACCCGCATGAGGAATTCGAAGATCGAAGCGAGGGTCAACGTGGTAATCACGGATGATTTGTGGAAGATCGCTGGGGGATAGATTACAGAAGGTATTAAAGGCGGTCCTTTTCTCTTTGATCGCCTTATCGGTTATCTCTCGAACCTGTCTATCTTTCTTCATAATTGTGAGAAGTTTTGAACAAAGACAAGGGGGAATTGGGGGAAGCGGAAAAGAAGATGATGAAAGAAAGCAAAACAACGTATGAGGGTTATAAGTAAGAAAGGGATATCAAGAGGCATGAAGGTTGAAAGTGACAGATAACGGCCATATTCTGAGTTTAGGGAATAACGGTAACTTTCGCCGAACGGTTAAAATTCCCCAATAAACAAGCAAGCGACGAAAGATCAAATTAGAACCAATTTACCCGAATATTTAAATTGCTTCTAATCTGAGGGACTTAATGAGGTATGGTACGAACCTCTTGACATCCGAACGTCCGGATACCTTAAACAGACGAAACAAACCATATACCGTCTGAAGGAAGGACTCGAGCGTAGCCATCATTAGGTTGCAAGTCCCAAAGTTCTGTTAAGCGTGTCCGGGTTTTAGGGAAAAGCCATGCTCGCATTTAATGAAGGTAAGGCCTGACGCTGACCGGCGTCATGGTCCGATGGATATAGACAGGTAGTAGGCGGAGGACCGAAGGGTAATGAAAGATACGGACCAAAGGCTGTATCTCATTTTCCCTCTCCTAAGGCTTGTCCTCCTTTCCCGCTCAAACACACGACTCCATAAATAGAAGGTAAACCTCAGTTAAGGAGGCATTCAATGCACTTATCATTTATTACTCTCACCTACAATTCCTTACTTCCGTTCGTATAAGACCTTACGTCGATCATATTAATTTACTTAAGCATCGGAGTGTCCTCCCGGAAACCTCTTCCGGAGGACTTCTGACTTAAGGTTGCTAGTGATTTCAGGTACCTTGCACCGGAGATCGTTCGATCCGAAGCTTTCGAAATCAGGACGCAACAGTCATACCATAGCACAAGAAGAATGCGTCAACAGAACAATGCAAGAGAAACATAAGTTTATGAAACGGGCAGTAAAAATGTGGATCAAATGGTATGGTTTGATTACAATGACTATGGATGGTGAGTCCCACCTTCTCTGGTTAAAGGTAATGCTAATCTTATTATCCTAATTATAACTTTTTTCATAAATAAGTTTAAATTATTTAGATTCCACTTGGATTAATGGTTTCTTTTGTATTGATTATATTTCCATTTTTTTATGTTTGAGTCGGAACATGAAATAAGAAACCGTTGATGCAATGGATGAAGGATTTATGTGCACAAATAAGTACACGTGTCACCGTGTCCAATGTTATAAGGCACTAAAGGGTCACACCACTACACACCCAATAATGGACAACCGAATAAAATAAGTTGTGTGGAATAATTAATTAGTTAAGTTAATTATAAAGAAGAGAATAAATAATAAGTTAATTATTATTTGCGAGGATGGTTAAATATTAGGTTAAGTATTTAACAGACAGTTAATTAATAGTTAATTAATTAACTAGTAAAAGTCCAAGGGTTTAAAGTGTTAATAGGAAGTTTAATTATGAGATTAATCATAATTAAACTCCAAGGACTAAACCGTAACATCTAGCCTTATAAATAGAAGGCTTATGTGAGGGTTTAAGGGTTACACATTACAATACACTAAAAACCCTAGCCTCTCCTCTCCCTCTCCTCTTCGGCCGATCGACGAAAACAACCCCAAAGGGTTTTTCGGTTTTGCTTGTTCGGTTCGACGAACACACACACACATACACACAAGTCTTTGTGTGTTGCTTTGTTGGTACAACGCGGTCTTGCAGCGTGTCCAGGTGGTGCAGTAGAGGTGGATCACTTCTTTAGCTATCTAAAGGTAATGTTCATCATCTTCTCTTTCTCATGACCTCATTGACTAGTAGAGATCCAGTAATGTGGTATTCAAGTTCCGCCATGTGAATACTACAAGGTTTTCCTACAGTGGTATCAGAGCTTTCTACTAATCTCAATGAGATTCGGTTGAGTTTCTTTTCATCAAGAAAAGAACCCTAGAATTTTCGGCCAAGCATGTGTTCTTCAAGTTTTGAATGAACATTGGTTTGAACAGGGTTCTAGATAAAAAGAAATTAGGCTTCTTTTTCTTCCTAGTTTTTTCGAAATTTCGTAAGTATATATGTATATTATATTAAGTTTTTTTTTATCTTAGAAAGAACCCTAGAAAATTTAATCCAAGAAAATTGTTCAAGTTTTGAATAATTGGATTGAATAGGTTTCAAGATAAAAAGAACTAGGTTTCTTTCTTTTGTTTAGTAAATAAAACCTAGTATGTTTAATCCAAGCAAATTATTCAAAGTTTTTGAATAATTGGAATAAATGGGTTTTAAGACAAAATTAAGAAAAGGTTATGTTAAATATTTCGTTTAAAAGTTTAACAAGTTTATTTGTTTATTATTATTATTATTAACGAAAAATATTGTATATATATATACTACCTCCGTATCAAAATATGTGATACACTTTCTATTTAGGGGTGGAACAAAATAAGTGATACACTTCCAAAACTTACCTTATTTGGTAAAAAAGTGGGACCCATTCTCCACTAACTATCTACTTTAATAAAGTGAAATACCCTTTTACCCTTACTTTTACTTTTAAGCATCAATAATATCACTACATTCCAAAGAAGTGGGACCCATTATCCAATAACTATCCACTTTAATCTAATTTAAACCACTTTTTAATCTTTTGCCTCAAAAACCGCAATTCTTCAAATGTATCACTTATTTTGATAGGGAGGTAGTATATGAAATGGTAGTCAAAACCGAACCAACCGAGACACGGTTGGAGCTCGGTTCGACGACCGAGTGGTCGACCAAAACCGAGTCCACCGAGTTTCGGTTGGATGGTGTTTCTTGGAGACCAAGATATCTTTTTGATTTTAGTACAAGCTATGGTCTAAATCAAGGAATAAAATCTACAAATTATTATGTAAGATTTTATATTTAAAAGTCAATCTATAAGTATTTTAGTTGACATGTTTATTTATTTATTTTTCGTCTAAATATTAATAATTAGTATTAACATTTAAATTAAAACCTAATGATTTTAAAAGTTATTAAAATCAAGATAATTATGAAATTAAGGAGGAAATAGAAACACGTCTATGGGTAATTTAATAATTATCAGTTTGGTAATTTAAATTATCAGTTTATTTATTTAATTAGAATGACATAACCCAAAAGAAGTGATATTGTGTTTACTTTATAATTTTCGGATTTTTTTTTATTTTTTCGGAAATTTTATAAAAGTTTTATTTTAAATACATAAAACACAAAACCAAGTCCTTAGGGTTATGGCATGGCAATTTTTCGAAAATTGCAAGTTTATTTATTTTTCGTTTATTTATTATAAAATGAAATAATAAGATGGTGATTATAAACAGTTTGTTTAGAAAACCAAGATTTAATTATATGGTAATTATAAACAGTTTGTTTAGAAAACCAAGGTATAAATTAATAAGATGGTGATTATAAACAGTTTGTTTAGAAAACCAAGTTTTAAATTAATAATGGTAAAGTAAACAGTTTGTTTATAAACCAAGTTTCATAAAAGACAAATTAAAAGTGGAATTTATAAACAGTTAGTTTATAAAACCAAGTAATTAAAAACTGGCTAACTTTTTCGAACAAAGGAAAATCCGTTTTAGAAAATCTTAGATCAGAGTGCAACCCACCTAATGGAACACCACACTTGTTAAATGATATTCACATTGTAAGGAGAAAGTACCTTAGATGTGGATTCAAATCATTGCGAGTGTTAGGGTGCGTAGGGTCTTGTGATAATCGGGAGTCCCGGCGCAAGGCATCGCACTGTCTTAGGTGGTATGATCTATTTTGGTGATAATCGGGAGTCCCGGCGCAAGGCATCGCACTGTCTTAGGTGGTATGATCTATTTTGGTGATAATCGGGAGTCCCGGCCCAAAATGCACTAGAGGGATTAAAACATGTACAAGTTTGTTGTTCAACTTGATATCCTGAGGATCTAGGAATCGTTTCTAGTCTAGAGGCGATCGGTATGGCTATATCTCCCAGAAATAGCGTGGCTCTAATGGGAAATGCCCAAACCTTGCATTAGAGGGCGTGAAATATGGGTCTTAGTCTAACTATTATTATTAAAAGGTAATAATGTTAGAAGTTATTTATTTTATCTAATCTTACTAACCATTTGTTTGTTTTTCTTATAGATGTTTGTACTGTCAGAAATTCCGTTTTACTCACCAAACGAATCGCGAAAGTTCATCACTGGAAAATGGAAGCTTACTGGTCCGAACTACAAAGTTTGGAGGGTGCACTTTAGGAGTTACCTAAAAGCACAGAATCTACTGTACGTGATAGACGAGGTGCCCAAGGGACAACCAGGGCAAGATGCCCAGGATGATGAGCTTGACGCTTATTATCAGTATCTGGCAGATGAATCACAAGTCATGTCGATTCTTATTCTTACTTCATTATCAGAGCTTACTGATAATCTACGTAAGAAACCATGCTATGAGTTTGTCCACTATCTTGAGGAGACGTTTAAAGATAGTACCGAAGATAGCAAGCAATTCATTTTACAAGAAATCATTTCGTCGAAAATGAAAGATGATCAACCACTGAGTGATCACCTTAGCAACATAATGAAGGGATTTACTACGCACCATGCGACTAATCAACAACTTGGGTCGACCACCTAGTACACGACTTCGAACCATGACTGACCAAGAACATGAACTTGTTCTTGACCGGTTAAAACTAACTAGCTGATTTAATCCCTAAATGCGGAACTGGGATTAAACGTAATCCTTAAATCCTAAAGGATTGGGATGTTGGAAAACTAGATTAGGTTAACAAGAAAGAAACCTTGTGCGAAGAACTCGAACACACACACATACTTGTGTGTGTTCGTCGACTACTACCAAGAACCCTAGGGTTCTTGGTTCGACTTCGAACAAGAGGAGAAGAAGAAGATGTGTTCCATGAAACATACCTTAGGTTAATGCTTAAGATAAGTCCACTGATGATGAACATGACGAACGATCCTCTAGATGATCACTTGCAACGATCTTGGATCTTCGAAACTCGAAGAACACGAAGAACGAACGAAGAACACAAGCTTGTGTTCTTGTGTTTGTGGCTTCGGCCGAAATAAGGAGAGGAGAGGGAGAGATTTCGTGATTAAGGTGTAAGGAACCAACATCTAGGGTTTAGCATAAGCCTTCTATTTATAATAGAAGATGTTACACTTAAAACCCTTCTAGTTTAATTAAGATTAACTTCTTAATTAAACTTCCTTTTTACACTTCCATCCCTTATAGTTTTAACTAGTTTATTATCATTGCACTTAACTATCAAATGTCTAGTATTAACACACTATAATTTCGGTACCCATATACATGAAATTATACACTTGTATTTATACTTTCAATAGTTAATTATATAATAACCTTTATATAATTTATACAATAATATTATCTAATTACTATATGATTTAATAGCTTTAAATCATATCATGGATAATCTATAATTAATACATTGTATATTTACTTAACTAGTAAATGTACAACTACTTGTATTAATTAGTTAGTTAAACTAATCTAGTAATAAGTTAAACTTAATTAACTTAATACTTTAACTGATTCATAATGACTATTATGAATCATTCCTCTTCATAGTATCGTTGCATAACTTGTTCGTATTACATGCACTCACCGGTGTGACCCTTAAGTGTTTCGTAGGCATGGATGTATCATCATAGGTTGACCAACTGTGCACATAATTCCTTCACATAAGGAGGTTACTAGATTGTCTCACCCTAGTTACTGGCACATCAAACGAGCATGAACAAGTCCTGTTCTTGTTTGGATCCCTCACTCAGTACTATCAGGACAGGGTAGTACGTATAGTCGGGAATTTTGATTTGAGTGTTGCAGGTATGCACGAGAATCTCTTGTGTATACGCGATGTTCAAAGGCTAGAGGAAGAATCTCTCCCCGAGATTCAGGAGGACGAGTTTCAAGAGTGGTTGAATGACTTTGCTGATTTGTGTTGCCCAGCTTGTGGCAGCAAGGATATTTGCGACCACACATCGGACGTGGGGCTGTTGGACGCTGACTTTGTCAGCGATTCAGGTATCTTTATGATTGATTGTCTCGTTACTTCTAGTGAATCCTGGGTATTGGATACCGGACGTGGTCATCACATTTGCAATCATTTGCAGGGATTTAAGAAGAACAGGAGGCTGGGACGAGGGGATGTTGAACTACGAGTAGGCGAAGGTTCCAAGGTTGGAGCTGAAGCCGTAGGAACATATCTTCTCAAGTTGCCTTCAGGAAGAGTCTTGGAACTTAAAGATTGTTATTATGTTCCTAGACTTATTAAGAATGTTATTTCTTTTGATTTACTTATAGACAGTGGTTTTTATTATGAGTTTTATGGGAAAACAATTTCGTGTTTAAAAGATGACATTTTATATTTTAACGCAAATTCTCATAATGGTCTATACACGTTAAATCTAAATAACATAGAACGAGACGTTTATCATATAAGTAAAAGATCCAAGAGTAACTTGAATCAAACTTATCTTTGGCATTGTCGTTTAGGTCATATAAACGAGACTCGCATAAAGAAGCTCCACGATGATGGAATTCTAGAACCATTTGATTTGGAATCATATGCAATATGCGAAGCTTGTTTATCTGGAAAGATGACAAAAGACCCTTTCAACCACTACAATGAAAGGGCAGGCGAGTTGTTAGGGATTATACACACAGATGTGTGTGGACCCTTTACTCCAGAAGCCAGAGGAGGATACCGCTACTTCATTACCTTTACTGACGACTTCAGTAGGTATGGTTATGTCTTTCTTATGAGACTAAAGTCTGAGAGCTTTGACAAGTTCAAAGAATATCAGAGGGAAGTAGAGAACCAACTAGGCAAGAAAATTAAGTCACTTCGGTCTGACTGAGGAGGCGAATATTTGAGCCAAGAGTTTGACGATCATTTGAAGGAAAGTGGGATTGTTTCACAACTCACACCTCCGTATACGCCTAGGATGAATGGCGTATCAGAAAGGAGGAATCGCACCTTGTTAGACATGGTGCGTTCAATGATGTGTCACGCCCCACTACCACTATCATTTTGGGGACATGCACTCGAGACTGCAGCATTCACACTGAATAGGGTTTCGACCAAGTCAGTAGAAAAGACTCCGTTCGAGCACTGGGCGGGGAGAAAACCTAAATTATCTTTTCTCAAGATTTGGGGTTGTGAAGCGTACGTTAGACGTAACTTCACAGACAAACTAAACCCCAAGTCAGATAAGTGTATCTTCGTTGGATATAAGGGAAACCTTAGGATACTATTTCTATCATCAAGAAGACAACAAAGTTTTTGTTGCTTGAAAAGGTGTCTTCTTGGAGGAGAAGTTTCTAGGAACTGAAACTCCAAGAAAAGAAATAGAGCTTCAAGAAATTGAAGAGAACGAAGATCCACCGACGACTTCAGTCGAACCAGTAGTTCAACAAAGAATTGTTGATTCCCAACCAGACCCACCGGTTGAGGAAGAAGAGACACGCAATCCGCGTAGGTCCAGTAGACCACGCCAAGAACCAGATAGGTATCTTGGATTCATGATCGATGAAGATGATGGAAGTCTACTAGAATCATTAACCTACAGCGAAGCTGCTAACGGCATAGAGTCTGAAAGATGGCTTGAGGCTATGCAAGCAGAGATGCAATTCATGTATGACAACCAAGTTTGGGTGTTATCAGACTTGCCACCACAGTCTCGTGTTGTTGGATGCAAGTGGGTTTTCAAGAAGAAAACCGACATGGATGGGAAAGTACATACTTACAAAGCACGACTCATTGCGAAGGGTTTTCACGCAAACACATGGTGTGGATTATTTTGAAACCTACTCGCCAGTCGCCATGCTTAAGTCTATTAGAATTCTTATGGCCATATCAGCATATTACGACTATGAGATATGGCAGATGGATGTTAAAACCGCCTTCCTTGGGGGAGTTGAATGAGGACGCATTAATGATACAACCGGATGGTTTTACTGATCCAAAGAATCCTAATAAAGTATGTAAATTGCTAAAATCCATTTATGGACTGAATCAAGCATCTAGAAGTTGGAACTTACACTTTGACAAAAGAATCAAAGAATTTGGTTTTGTCAAGAGTGAGTTCGAGGCGTGTGTCTATACAAAATTCAGTGGGAGCATAGTAATCTTCCTAGTCTTGTATGTTTAAGACATACTGCTTATAGGAAACGATATACCAGCATTACACGGAGTAAAATCCTGGTTAGGTAAATGTTTCCAGATGAAGGACTTGGGAGAAGCCGTATTTATACTGGGTATAAAGATCTATAGAGATAGATCTAGGCGGCTTATTGGACTTAGTCAAAGTACATACATTGACAAAGTCCTGAAGAGATTCAGTATGAGTGATTCCAAGAGAGGACTCATTCCAATGACACATGGCATTACACTGAGCAAAGCTTAGAGTCCCACATCTAGCAAGGAAATTGCTAGGATGAGTTTGGTACCTTCGGCAATTGGATCAATCATGTATGCCATGTTATGTACTAGGCCCGATATTGCTTACTCCATAAGTCTCACAAGCAGATATCAAAAGAATCCTGGTGAACCCCATTGGGTGGCTGTCAAGAACATTCTCAAGTATTTGAGAAGGACGAAAGAAATGTTCTAGGTCTTTGGAGGTTCGTTGGAAGAATTGCGTGTAACTGGTTACACAAATGCATGCTTCCAAACCGACAGAGATGATTATAAATGTCAATCGGGATTTGTATTCACACTAAATGGAGGATCTATATCTTGGAAGAGTCAGAAACAAGATACGATAGCAGATTCGACTACAGAAGCTGAGTACATTGCCGCAAATGATGCTGGGAAAGAAGCCATGTGGCTTAAGAATTTTATCGAGGATCTTAGAGTTATTGCCATTATCTCTAGACCCATCGAAATATTCTGTGATAATATTGGAACAATAGCGCAAGCTGTTGAACCAAGAGAGCATCAAAAGACCAGGCATGTACGCAGGAAATATCACCGCATACGTATGACAACGTCGCTGACCCGTTGACAAAACCACTAGCTGGACCAAAGCATGAGAAACATGTGCACACTATAGGCATGCAGTACCTAAATATTGGTAGCTAGTAACTTTGATTAGAATCATAGACATGTTTGAAATTGATACATTATGTAATAACATTTCGTGGGATTGAAATAGAAAGTTTTACGTAATATTTTCACATTGTCTATTCTTAACATGTTTTAAACCTATCCTTGATACACAAAGGTTTTGAGTATCTAAATTGTCTGTGGTTGCTTGAATTTAGTGGGAGCTAGATTCAAGAGTTAATACCATTATGAATATTTATCTATTTCATAGTTATTGAATAGAGAAACAAGAGTTGTTAAAATAAATATTCATAGATGTTTACAGAGTTTGCTAAACATTAGACGTGACCAAAAGATCGAGATTACTTCATGGAGCCAAAGCATGAGTAATTTCGAGTAGATGTCCTCTGACCTGAGACATTTTGGTATGAGACACGATGACTTCTGATCTTTAGCATTTATCTACCGTCACACCGTAAAAGGGTGATCATAAGGAACTTGACTAAGACAGCGGAAGTCGTGGGCAAGATAACGCAAATGTCAAGATGGAATTTGCACCTTCTTTAACTAGAAGAGATATTTCATGGCCGCTCGACTATTAAGACTACTGAAATGCGTGGCCGCGCTCGGAGAATGATTAGATCATTTGGTAATCCGTTACTGCAGAAAGTCTAAATCAGAGTCGAGAAAATTCGAGTATATAGAACAAGATCCCTGCTCCATGTCTATTACTCAAATTAAGAAATATCATGATGTGAAAGGAAAATCTGTTAGTGTTATTCATTTTATGAATATTATCTCTGGATGTAAGAGTTCTTATAACCTGGTTATCCTAAATGTCTGGCTAGGGACCGCTTTAGGCCAACGATGATCAGAAAGTGTTTCTTAACTTGCACAAGTGGGAGTCTGAAGGATTTATGTGCACTGATAAGTCTACGTGTCACCGTGTCCAATGTTAGAAGGCACTAAAGGGTCACACCACTACACACCCAATAATGGACAACCGAATAAAATAAGTTGTGTGGAATAATTAACTAGTTAAGTTAATTATAAAGAAGAGAATAAATAATAATAAGTTAATTATTATTTGTGAGGATGGTTAAATATTAGGTTAAGTATTTAACGGACAGTTAATTAATAGTTAATTAATTAACTAGTAAAAGTCCAAGGGTTTAAAGTGTTAATAGAAAGTTTAATTATGAGATTAATCATAATTAAACTTCAAGGACTAAACCGTAACATCTAGCCTTATAAATAGAAGGCTTATATGAGGGTTTAAGGGTTACACATTACAATACACTAAAAACCCTAGCCTCTCCTCTCCCTCTCCTCTTCAGCCGATCGACGAAAACAACCCCAAAGGGTTTTTCGGTTTTGCTTGTTCGGTTCGACGAACACACACACACACACAAGTCTTTGTGTGTTGCTTTGTTGGTACAACGCGGTCTTGCAGCGTGTCCAGGTGGTGCAGTAGAGGTGGATCACTTCTTTAACTATCTAAAGGTAATGTTCATCGTCTTCTCTTTCTCGTGATCTCATTGACTAGTAGAGATCCAGTAATGTGGTATTCAAGTTCCGCCATGTGAATACTACAAGGTTTTCCTACAATGGAGCAGCTCATGAAATCTAAATCTGCATCAAAAGCCCTTCACAGAATTACACAACAAATGGTTTTGACTCTTTAGTAGAAACAATTTCAGTTTTAATTATGAGAACTTCTCATGGGACTTTAAAGTCAAACTACAACATTTATACTTTGCAGGTCTTGGACTTGAGGGATGTACATCGTATGTGCACTGTTAAGGACTTTCTGCAAATGCATGTCACCAATGTGTCTAGAACAATATAATTATAGTATAGATATATGTTTTGATTATATATATTGTCTAAATGTAGTTTCTTTGCTTCCTATAATGTTTCTTTGCTTTGATCATTTTTATCTCTAGACCAATATAATTACTACTATAATTGATATCACATTGACTTGACTTTAATGATGGTATAATCATCTTTGCATCGAATTTTGCAGGAGTTTGACCATAATGAACCAATCATTGATTATGGACCTACTGTGTTTACCATAATTTTAATTATCATTCTTTTTATAGTAGTCGTTAGAAAAAAACATATAGACAAGTAAAGCGTGGGGGAAAGCGTCATTAGCATACAATGTCACATAACTTCTAAGTATGTCGATTTGTTTTATTATTCAGTTTACCATATAGAAGTAATGTATTTGGGATTTTTATAAATTAAAAAGTTTAATTCTAAGCTAACATGTTTGTTGTTTCGGGATAAATTTATATTTATCAATAAGGTTGATCTAGGACTCAAACTTTAGATCTCCATGTTATTTGTTAAAAGCTCGAACTAACCGAGTTACTATGATAGATATTGATCATTCGAGTGTAGTTAACTACTATCCCCCAACACCATAATCACTACCGCCTTCATGAATCATTACTACGCAACACCGCTGTCTACCATCACTACTGTCCCCACCCACCATAACTACCCACCATCACTATCACCATCAGGTACCCGCCGCCGCATTGCGCGGGTACCTACTAGTCATAATAAAAGACTCAACCTTCCTCGAATAAAAATCTCTTCGTTTATCCGTTTTCGATGGCCTCATTTGTAACAAAAAATACCAAATACAACATTTTATGAAATAAACAATCACTTTACCTTATATATCGAAATAGTTTGGCCCACAATTGCTGCATTTGAATTTATTATGCAAATGAAGTTACATATTAACTGTTCCAGTAAAAATTAAATCTTAATCGATTGAAGATGATGTAATCAAATCTTCAACTCAAAACAAATCTCATCATAAACGACGTTTAAAAGAAAAACTTATTCATTGTCCAAAAAATAGTTTGGGCCTTTTAAAACTGCACATTTAAGTTGGTTTGGACATGTATGGATTTGATTATGTGTTTTAAATCGATTTAAATCCTAAAAATTACTTTACTTTATATCCCAAAATTTATATACCATCATGTCTTATACATTGTTGAAAGCTTTCATCTCACAAGAAATTTGGTCGCTAGAGCAACTAAACCAAACCAAAAATAAAAATAAACCAAACCAAAAAATAGGTTAGGACGCATTGGCCGGAGTTAACTAGAAGATTTCAAAATATTGCCAACTAAAAGATTACGATAATTGATAAATACAATCAAATCAAATCAATTGATCAACTGATGATGATGCAATAAGGTTCCTAAAAATACATTTCCGGATACGATTCCAAATTAGATTCAAACCATGTGACAAGATATATTTATGGACTAATTTTACTACAGGTAACCTAAGAATCTTTATCTAAAGTAAGCAAATAAAATAGAGACACGGCACCCAAATAATATCTTACACGAAGAAGCATCATGAACCTGCATATCAAAGACAATAAATCTTATTTGTTCATTAGTATCATGAACCATATCAAAGACAATAACATATATCAACAAAATCAATTTTAAGATTTGGTCGTGAGTTTGTTTATCCCTACGGGGTTTAATTATACGTTTAGTTTGAAGAGAAAAATCTAATGTAACACTTGTAACCAAATCCGAGGTTAGTCACTTACGAATAGTCTGATGTTCAAATGGTTTCGTGGGTAATCATGATTTTCCACAAATTTCTCCCTGAATTTGACCGTGGGTAAAATAGACGTGCGTAAAAAAAAAGTCGCACAACTTTCCCACTTAAGTCATGATATGTCTCGATCAAGTCAACATAAACATACCCAGAGTAACTTTTTATATTACTGTAAGTTATTTTCGCATCATTTTAATTAAATCGAAATCAAACTGTCAACTAATATTCATTGTCGTATTAATTGACAAATACTATTGTACTAACCATGGCTAAATAATTCTGTTTACTATTTCTAACTATATTTGGTTATTAAAACCCTTCTTTGGTTGTTAGACCCACTTCGCTTCACCTTCCTTTGTTTTATTTTATTAAAATTGGATAATAAAAAAACACTCCCAATCATGTCACCATACCCTCACTATCTTTAAACACGTATATATATATAATACCCACGATCGTAGGATATTATACCACAAAATAAACCTCTCTCTTTCTCTAATCCAAATATTGGAAACCTGAAAATGTTCACTAGAATAATGACATCAAGTTACATAGCATCTTTAACCACCCATTTGAAATGGGCATGGGACCTTTTGATCTACTTATCTTTCTTCCACCATTGCACGCAACTTCAAGTTCCCGCCAACAGCCGAGAGCTCGGTGTGAGCCGGTTTCACCAAAACACGAGCGGTGATCACGAGCCAGTAGAGTGTGTCATTTGCTTGTCCACAATCGAAGAAGATGATGAGATTAGAGAGCTGAGATGTGACCATCTCTTTCACAAAGATTGTTTGGACCGTTGTGTAGAATATAGGCACACAACATGCCCCTTGTGTCGAGATGTCCTAGCTGGACCTCGAATGGTTTGTGAATTCGGCTGTGAACTGTTGTCTTTTAGTTTTTGCTCGATCAGTGCAAGTGATGATGGTTGTGATACATGGTGGATCAGATGAAGATTGAACTGAAAGATACAGTTTTTTATTTTATCATTTTTAACTTAATTAAAATTTAAGTGTACATTATTGGTAAGATAAATTAAATAGTTCTGATTTTGGTTTAATTGAAAGATTAGCAAACATAACTTGTAATTGTGTCACAATAATATAAGTTTCCAAAACAATTATATATAGAGTGTTAAACGATCAGGGTAGAATTGTACGGTGATTTTAAGAATTAATTTTAAGGTCTGAATCATTAAGCGAAATTTTGGAAGCAACTTAATAGTTGGTTATATATGTTGTCAGCTACATCAAGATAATAGTTAGTTGTAGTTGTAGGTATATAGAGTTGCGTTCAAGGAGATCCTTCATTTTTACGAAGTCCCGGAGAACAAATCTCAATAATTGATCAATAAGATTTAATGGTCAAAATTAATCACATATTTTATACATTGAGGGATATTTTGGTCATTTAAAAAAATATTTTTTTAATTATTATTATTATCATTATTTATTTTTTAAATTTTTTAATTTTTTTTTATTATTTTGTTAAAAAATTAATTTTTTTTTCATTTTTTTTTTAAGGCAAGTTAATAAGTTAGTAGTTCGAGTCCAGACAAAGACATGCACAAGGGGCAATATGTCTTCCCTCGAACCCTCCACATATAGGGAATAAACCTCACCACGTTTTAATCTTTAAGTTTTACCTCCAACAAAGTTTGAACCCAAAACCTCTTTAAGTAAAATCTCAAGGCAATCCTTTGTAGCCAATTGATCTAGAACAATTGGTTTATTTTTGCATTAATAACACATAATGTGATTGCATACTGAATCACATGTTATTGAACTAAAACATCAAATATGGTTAAGTATGCAATCACATATGATTTTACACGAAAATCACATCTGATTAAGTATTACACGTAATTATCAAATAAATATTATTTTTTAACGACAAAAATAATAAAAACAAAATTTAAAAAAAAAAATTATAGTAAAAAATAAAAATAAATTGAAAATCTTTTTATGTGCCAAATGACCAAAATACCCCTTCATATATAAAATATGTGATTAATTTTGACCATTAGATCTTATTGATCAATTATTGTGATTTATTTCTCGGGATTTCGTAAAAATAATGTACCTCCTTTAACTTTTCTCTAGGTATCTCTATCTATAATTAAAAAAAAAAAGCATTTCACGTCATCTTTACCACATCATAAATCATCTACCACTAAAAGTATTCCACATCACCTTAAAGATTTGAATTAAATCATATTCTTAAAATTTGAATGCCGCGCCACATAAATCATATCTTTTGATATCTTAAAATCGATTTGAATTAATTAAATACCATTTTTTTTAACCTCCAAAAAATACCATATCTCGTGACAACTTAAAATAAACAATAAATACGATCTGAATTGAATCAGTAACTAATATTCTGAATTTAAGTACTTGATACCATTAGCTAGGAGTGATAATTCATATCGGGTTATAATTAAATGGGTTGGTGGGTCGACCCTTTTGAATTATCATTGAACCGAACTTAACCTGTTTAATAAACGGGTCAGTTGAGTCGACCCGAGATGGCCCAAAACTTTTTTACCTCAACCCAAACCTGTTTATTTTCGTGTCGGTTTAAGATCGGGTTTCGTATAAGGTCATAAATTGCCACCCCAACCATTAGCCACCTAATATCAATAAAAGTTACCAATAATGCTAAGTGCTCATTTTTTTTCATTTTGTATACACTTACGTCTGTGTTTATATGACACCCGTGATTTATGAAGGGTTATAAGCTAGTATAAAATAAACTAAATAGTATTTCCCTTGAAAAAGATTAAAAAATGTCCGGATGTCTATATTTGACCATTTTGCCCTTGAGGCTATTGTACTTAATATACAATCATCATTCAACAGCCTACAATCATCATTCAACAGCCTACTGTTCATTAGGAAGTTACGGAACGGAGGTAAGGAAGGCACTGCTAAAAGTCTAAAACTATAAATAAGATATGCAATCTACAAAAGTTATAATATACCCCTAAAATAGGGTTATTTTTATAAATATTTATAAAATTTTACTTTTCCACCCTCTAATTTATACTAATTACAAAACTACATTTATACATATTATCTTAATTTAACATATATTTAAACTAAATGAAATATTTATTTTTTAAAGAGTTCGCCATTAATTTTTTTACTGAAATACGATTAGAATGAGCCTAATATTAAAATATTTCTTACAAATAAATTTCTTTTAACATTACTTTTAAATTGAAATGAGCCTAATATTATATTGTTTGACTATGATGTTATTTTTTAGTTATATGTGTATTTTAAAATTTAATTATGTTTTCATTATGCAAAAGCAACATCTTTACGATATTTTATTCAGTTTTATGCATTAAAGAGTATATTAAGCAAATGTAAGGTAATATATCATTTTATTTATAGACTTAATTTAAATAAATAGAATCCGAACAAAATTAAAGTAAATATGAATTATAAAAAAGGTAAATTTTTAAAACCTCGCTTGAAGTCTTTGAATTTATATAAGAACATTAACAATTATTCTTATATTTACATGTCCTCCTACATTTATAAGCGTAATAAATATTAATATTATTATTAATCGACTTTTGTTTTATTTCGAATCACAACAAACCACATATTAGCATTTAATAGCAACTGCCCTACATGTAAATAAGATTGGTGCGTACTATTGAAGCCATAAAACATTTTTTCATCCATGATTTCCCCAATATAAATTGAATATAGTGGGTAGTTATAATCTTGTAGAGACTTATCTAAATAAAAAAGTTCTCCACCAATTCTCTTTCTCTACTGGAAACATTATGGTCAATTAGACTAATAGTAGTAACTTTTTTTTTTCTTCATGAAACAACTGGATTCTAATCAAAACCAACATTTTTTAGGGTGTCTGTCAATTAAAAGACTTCCCACTCGACCTAGTTTGATAAATCGTGGAATTATTATTTTGTATATGATGCCGAAACTCATGAATCGCGTGTTTTTGTCCATTGTAGAAATGCTATGTTCATGTGGGGTACGTTTACATGTTCTTATTCCAACTTTAAATCCGGGTATCAATTTATTGCCTGCTAGTTCGAAGCTTTGTGGAGATGCAAGGAAATATTTGACACCGTGATCAAGTGCGCTACGTGGACTTTTTGGAGCTTTCGGAATTCTAGTGTTTATAATAATGCAATTAAGCTAAAAGAATGTTATTGACAGTATAATTTTATTTTCTTTTAATTGGATTTCCAATATATGTAAACATGTCAATTAAAATTGGACCCATTAGTTTTGTAATCCAACTTGTCCCTGTAAAACTCTTGTACTTTTCACCATAATTTTTTTGGTGAGGCTCTTATTTTTCTTGAAATGCTGTTTGAAAAAAATAATTGTCCTTGACTCAAAAGGTGGTCCACATGGTAATATGCGGCCTTTTAGGCTCATTTGTTGGTGGCTAGAATAATGTGTGGTTTTAACAAACTCAGGACTCAAAACATGTGTAAAAATGAGAGGGTGGTGACAATGACACCAAGATTAGGCATACAAGATTTCTTCTCACCAACTGAATTAATAGCTTTATTATGCGTTTTGATTTAGGATATATATTAGTGTCTATACTTCCTCGGATTTAAAATAAGTGATATATTTTAGGTTTCACGGTTTTTGAGGTAAAATATTATAATGTTAATTAAATTAAAATAATTGGATGGTTAGTGTGGAATGAGTCTCACACATTTTGAATAAAATGATGTCATTGATGTTTAAAAGTTAAAGTAAGGATAAAAAAAGTCATTTCATTTTGTTAAAGTAGATAGTTAGTGGGTATGTGTCCCACTATTTTTTGTCAAATAAGGTAATTTTTTAAAGTGTATCACTTATTTTAAATTACCCAAGAAAAGAAAAGTGTGTAACTTATTTTGAATCGGAGGAAGTATATGATTGATGGGGATTCGAAGAGATATGATATTATGATTGATATCATGTGTATATTCCATGATTTTTTTTTCGAAATAAAAGTATAATTAAAACAATTACCATGTATTATTTTATCAATACTAGGCTGTCCTTTAGTGACAGAAATGAAGAAAGAAAATTCTCTGAAAATATTATATTCTGACTATCATAAGTTACCCACTTCGTTTCATCTTTATATTCTATGTTTCAGTTTTTCGCCGACAAATTAATTAAGTATCCCCAAATAACCAACCATGCGTTTGCACGCCCCTCGCCGTATCTACGTGACTATGCTTATATATTTTCGTCACAATACAAATAGATAAATATTTATTTAAATTATCATTTTATGAATAAAGAAAATGAAGTATACGAATCAATATAATTTTTCCTAGGTTTTGATAATGACAATCATTCTTAGGGTATAAGAGCATTAAAATTTGTACATTGATAAAAAAAAACTACATTTACTATTTTAAGTGTTTTTATCCATTAATGAAAATACAAATTTCCAATACATATTATTAAGACTCTTTTTTCTTATAATAATTGAGTGACCCACATTCTCTCCCTCCTTCCTAAAAAGAATGAAAGTGACGAGATTAATTAATTAGATTGCTGGTGATCAGAGGTAATTAGCTGATTTCAGTAGGATTGATTGGATCGGTGTGTTGAATATACGCATACGGATGCCCCTTCTGATGTGAAGTGATGTCCTAAAATGTGGACCTCGAATGGTTTGTGCGGTCAAATGTGAACCACTGTCTTTCAGCTTCTGTTCAACCATCCAAGGTCCAGTCACGATGATTGTGATTTAAGCCGTGGATCATGCATAAATGATTGGGGAATATATATAACTATATTTTATTTGTTTGTTTGAGATGGATGGTAGACCGTCATGTACAAAGTGATGAAAAATGTTATCCAAAGATTATTAAGAAAAAGTTTTTTTTTTAAATTGATATCATATATTAATAAAAAACTAACGAGATATTAAAAAACTTTTACATAAAATGAAAGGGTTACATCACTTTACACAGTTACAATGCGCACTTTTATTCATAAAAAGTAAATTCACATGGTTTTTAACGCAAACAAGTTTTATTTGATAATATTTGCATTGAATCTTTCAGGTGCCGTTTGTTTTTTTTCAAAAAGTTTTTTTGGGGTCTTATGTCTGCAGGTGGGAAGACGTTTTTAAAAAAGACTGTTTGTTTTTTCTAAGTGAGAAGAGGAAGAAAAGTCTTTATGTGGTCTGCTTGGGTAAGACTTGGACCCTATGCTTCCATATTTAGAAGACATTGTTAGTCCCAAGACTAAGTAAATAAGATTTGATGATCAATAACTAAAGACAATAAATATCAGCTGAAGTAAGTATCTCAGCTGAAGCAAGTATATTCAATAAACCTTCAGCTGAATACGTACTTAGCTTTAGGACATCAAGTCAAATCAGCAGCTATTAACGAGAGTTTATTCGAAGTCTATGACCAAAGGACGAAGACTATTCAGCTGATTGTGTAATCAGCTGATAGTACATGCTGCAGATGAAGACTTAAAGGAAATGTTCTTGACACTTTGAACATTTCCCTTTTCCCGCTCAAACAAGAAGAAAACGATGAGGATCTTCTATTTTGGAATAGAAGATAATGTCAGTACAACATCATCGTTTGTCCCTCCAAGCATGTAAACGGAAAGTCAACTATTTCTGTACTTATGTAGTACACCTTTCACTGTGCGTCAGAAAGGGTACCGGAAGTAGTTGACACAAAGTACACTTGGGACAACAACTTATGCAAGAGCATTTAATGTTCCATTGGCAAGTCCACATCGACGAATAATATGTTTACACGTCGTCTAACTTGTGGGCAAAGGAACATGGATCTTGGGCTATATATAGAGACGTAAATGCTTGCATTTACACACACCTTTGAGCATTCATAGCACAAGAACATTATCTGAGAGTTAGTTATTTGTCTAATTATTAACTCCTCTATAGTTATTACTCGGACATTGATATCAGCTGTTAGTATCAGCTGATATAACTCTCAGTGCATATGTCTTCTAGTTTTGAGCGATTTAAAATGTCATTTCAAGTATAGAGTTTTAGTTAGTGTGTACTATCTATTTCCGCAAACTTTGTACTGTATTAAGTTGTTTTAATAAACTCTTAATCATTGAAATCTTGTTGTTCATTGTATTATCTTCGTGAATCAGTCTTAACGCAACACGTAAGTGTTGTTGGGATCCAACAACTGGTATCAGAGCAAGTGTCAAAATTGTTTTCCATCAATTTTGAGCATCTGTTATGGCTGAACCTACATCATCAGATCTTCCATCATCTGGAAAACCTCCTAAACTCACTCAAACCAACTATCACATGTGGAAAACCCGTATGTTGTCCCACATGGTTACCTATCACCCAAAACTTCAAGATAACATCACGATAGGAAAATATGTTCCCAAAACCCTCATCCCTGGTACTTCTGAAATACCAGAACACTATGTGGTAAAGTTTGACACTCAGTGGACAGACGCTGAAAAACGTATTGTTCATCTTGAGAACAAGGGTCGAGATATGCTTTTTCAAGCAGTTGGTGATGAACTGTATCACAATATTCAATTTTGTGACTCAGTTAAAGAAATGTGGGAGAGGCTGGCTGAAGTTTATGAAGGCACATCAGTTGTGCGGGAACACAACAAAAACATGCTCATACATGATTATGAACTGTTTAAATCCAAGCCAAGTGAGACTATATCTCAAACTTTCAATCGTTATAACATTCTGTTAAACGAGCTAAAGTCTCATGGGGTTGATAAGGACGATATGTCCAAAATGTGTAAGTTTATGGCAGCCTTACCTTCTAAAGGGGCTACTATCATAACTTGCATGAGTACATCCCCTACTTTGAAAGACTATACTCTTTCGTCTCTCTATGGTATGTTTCTAAGCCATGAGAGAACCGTACTCAACAAATTTCAACCTCTAAAGGACTCCAAAGTGAGTTCCTCTGGATCTTCGACTGCTCTTGTCTCCTTAAACAAGCCTAGCAAAATCGAGTATCCCCATCAGATGATGAAGCTGACAATACTTCAGCTGTTGGTTTGTTCAACATGCCTGAAGTCAGCATCGAAGAAGTTGATGAAGACGAAGACAACGATGCCCTTATATCTGAGCTTGCCTTACTTGTTAAAAACAGGAAATTCTTTAAAAACAAGTCTGGCTCCTCAGCTAAAGGCTCAAGTAGCAGATCTATCTCATCAATTGTATCTTCCAGACCCTCTGGAAGTACACCTGATATCTCTGAGATAACTTGCTATAACTGCAACAAGAAGGGACACTATGCTAACGACTGCAAGCAGAAGAAAGCTAGTTCATCATCTTCAACTGGTGAGTCCATTGAAGAGAAATACAAAAAGCTACAAGCCTTCACCAAAAAGATTCTAGAAGAAAAGAAGGCACTTGAAGGAAAATCTGCTGACAAGGGTCTCGTAGCTGAAACTCATGACTGGGCTGACTCAGGTGATAGTTCATCTGATGATGATGATGATGAACAAATGGCCACAATGTGTTTGATGGCTCGTGCTAATGATGATGAAAGTATTACAACTGATGATGCTAGTTCTTATAAATGGGTCAACATTGTTCATAAAAAGGTAACCTCTCTAATCTCTGCTGAGGCTACTAAAGCCAAAGATAGTGTTGATTCTATTATTTGTTACTTGCACTTCATTGATCAGCTGAAAGGTGAATGTTTGGATAAACATAGTGCTATTCTACGTGAAAATGCATTTTTAAAAGAACGATTAATTGATCACAAAACTTTAAAAGAAGAACTTTCTGAAACAAAATTTATAAACTCAGTTCTTCAACATGATCTAAGTGAAAAAGTTAAAGAACTTGAAGCAATTAAAAAGATTTGTGACTCTTGGTCTCGTTCATCCAAACGCGTGAGTGAATGTGTTAACTCACAAATCCCTAGTCAAGTACAAGCTGTACTAGAAGGAGACTTCCTTGTTGCAGTCACTGTACCTGACAGCAGTACAGATGATCTGTACTACTCGTCAGCTGATGCTTCTGTGCCAGCTGAAGAGTTGGTTTTTGGTTCCTTTGTTAGGTCTACCAAAACCTTTGCTACTGAGATGTCCTCAGAAGATCCTTCTGTAACTACTGGTGAAGAGTCATCAGCTGACTCCTCTGCCATGGTTGTTAGGACACCTACTGTAGTCATTGTTGAACCAAGAAAATCTATCTTGGGTTCAGCACCTGCTGCCTCTTCTGCTAGACCTCAGCAGAAGACTAGGAGAACAGCAGGAAAGAAAACTGTTCTTACACCCTCCAAGGGTGAGCCAGTTGGAGTTCGTACTCAAGCTACAAAGAACAAAGGTAAGAGTGTTTCTAAAAACACTCCAAGTCCTTCTTCAGTCGTGTCTGTCAGACGGCTGAAAGGAAAGGTCAGCAAGCTGACATCACTCGTTCAAACTCTAACTATCTCTGATAATCAGAAAATGAAAGGGATTTTGGGTCCAGTTCCCAAACCCATTGCCTCGTCTTCCACTCCACTACAAAGAAACAGAAAATGCTATAAGTGTGGAGATCGTGGGCATATGGCGAGTGAGTGTGACAGCACATGCTTGAGACCTTCCCCACCTTCAGTAGTTGAGCCTACTGAAAAATCATCTCCTGTGAGTTCCAGCGGAAAGTCACAAGGACCCACCGAAGTGTGGGTTCCCAAAGAGAACTAAATCTTTTAATTTATGTGCAGGGTGGTGAAAGCAAACATGTCTGGTACTTAGACAGTGGCTGCTCGAGACACATGACAGGATACAAATCTCTGCTGGAAGAGTTTGAAGTTTGTGCTGGTCCCTCAGTAGTTTTTGGTGATAATGGTAGAGGATCAACTGAAGGTTATGGAACCATTTCCAATGGATCCGTAAAAATCACAAGAGTTGGTTATGTGAACGGGCTGAAACATAATCTAATCAGCATTAGCCAACTTTGTGATGCAAAGTTCTCAGTGAACTTTAATGAATACAGAGGAACGGTGACGGATAAGAGTGGAAAGGTAGTATTGGTTGCTCCAAGAACCAAGAATGTGTATACGCTTGACATGAATCCTCAAACTCAAGAAGTTTGTCTATTCTCTCATTCTACTGAAGAGCTGAATTGGTTGTGGCACAAAAGGCTATCTCACCTTAACTTCAAAAATATTTCGAAACTGGCTCGAGGTCAGCTGGTGAATGGCTTACCACAAATCAAGTATGAAAAGGATAAGCTTTGCCAGCTTGTGAGCAAGGTAAACAACATAAAAGCTCCTTCAAATCAAAGCAATGTTTTTCCATCGACAGCTGCCTCTACATGCTCCATATGGACCTCTTTGGCCCTATGAGTACTGAAAGTCTAGGTGGAAAGAAGTATACACTTGTTATCGTCGATGAATATTCACGATATACTTGGGTAATATTTCTTCGCTACAAAAGTGATGCAGCTGAAGAGATTATCAAGTTCATCAAAAGGATGGAACTTCTAAATGGGTCTAGAGTCAAGATGCTGAGATTAGACAATGGAACTGAATTCAGGAACAAGACTTTAGAAGACTTCTGTTCAGATGTTGGGATCTCCCAAAACTTCTCAGCTGCGAGAACACCTCAACAAAATGGTGTTGCTGAAAGAAGAAACAGAACCCTAATAGAAGCTGTAAGAACAATGCTTGTTGAGTCAAACATGCCTAAGCAATTTTGGGCAGAAGCTGTTAACACAGCCTGTTTTACTCAAAATAGGTCTCTCTACATGAAGAGACACAAGAAGACTTCTTATGAGATTTTTCTTTAAAGGAAACCTTAGATCGGTTTCTTTCATGTGTTTGGTTGTGTATGTTTTGTGTTAAACACACGAGATCAGCTAAGTAAGTTTGACCCTAAAGCTGATGAAGCCATTTTCTTGGGATATTCTACTCTATCCAAAGCATATAGAGTTTTCAACAAAAGAAGACAAACATTGGAAGAGTCCATAAATGTTACTTCTGAAGAACACTCAAAGGCTATGAACCCCACATCTGCTGACTCGTCTGATGCATTTCAGAGATCAGCTGAACCATCTCCTGATGATACAGCTGAAGCATTCTCCGATGCTTTAAATCTCTTTGATGTTCCCATAAATGAATCAGATGAGACGTTCCATGATGCCCCTACATATCTTGTAGATATTTCAGCTGTTCAACAAGAAATTCCAACAGCTAGAGCATCATCAAAGGCTATCTCAAAGCCGCCTCTTCATACTTCAAGAAGATCCGTTCGAAATGAAGTAATTCTTCCTGCTGAGCATTCAGCCGCTCAACAAGGATCTAATTCTGCTGAATCTTCTTCTTCTACAGCTGCTCCTCAATCAAAGTGGACCTCAGAACATCCAATTGATCTAATCATTGGAGATCCACAACAAGGAGTTGTCACGAGAAGTAAAGCGCCATGTAATCTCTGCTTATGGTCTTGTTTCTTAGCAACTGAAGAACCGAAAAATATTAAAACTGCTTTAGAAGACTCAAGCTGGATTCAAGCGATGCAGGAAGAACTTAACCAGTTCGAGGTCAACAAAGTATGGCAGCTGGTGCCCCCACCAGCTGGAAAGACTATAATTGGTACAAAATGGGTATTTAGGAATAAAATGGATGAAGAAGGTGTGGTTATTCGCATCAAAGCTAGACTTGTTGCACAAGGATATAGACAAGAGGAAGGAATCGATTTCGATGAAACATTTGCTCCAGTGGCTATGCTCGAGGCTATTAGAATATTTCTAGCCTACGCTGCGTACAAAAACTTCACAGTTTTTCAGATGGACGTAAAGAGTGCGTTCTTGAACGGGAAGCTGCAAGAGGAAGTATATGTTAAGCAACCACCAGGGTTTGAAAATCCTAAGTATTTAGACTATGTGTTTAAACTGGATAAGGCGCTGTATGGGTTGAAACAAGCTCCTCGTGCATGGTATGATACACTCTCCACGTTCCTCATAGCAAATGACTTCACCAGGGGAAAGATTGATAAGACCTTATTCATTCGCAAAATCAACGGTGATATCTTTCTTGTTCAAATTTATGTGGATGACATAATTTTTGGTGCTACTGATGAAAAACTTTGTAGACGTTTTTCAAAACTTATGTCTACAAAGTATGAGAAGAGTATGATGGGTGAATTAACTTATTTTCTTGGCTTACAAGTTAAGCAATCCAAAATTGGAATTTTTATAAATCAAGAAAAATATATCAAAGATCTTTTAAAGAAATTTGATATGAATTCATCATCATCCATGAAAACTCCAATGGCTCCTCCGAACAACCTGGATGCTGACATAACTGGGAAATCAGTTGATGTCACATTTTATAGAGGAATCATTGGATCGTTACTCTATCTCACCGCCAGCAGACCAGACATTATGTTTGCTACTTGCATGTGTGCTAGGTATCAAGCTGATCCTAGAGAATCTCACTTAATAGCTGCTAAAAGAATTTTGAGGTACCTTAAGGGTACTCCAAGCCTAGGTCTTTGGTATGCCAAAGACTCCGGGTTTGATCTAATTGGTTATTCAGATTCAGACTTTGCAGGTTGTAAAATGGATAGAAAGAGCACAACTGGAGGATGTTAGCTGCTTGGAGGAAAGCTAGTTAGCTGGACAAGCAAGAAACAAAGTACTGTTTCTACCTCCACAGCTGAAGCAGAATACGTTGCTGCTGGAAGCTGCTGTGCTCAAGTCCTTTGGATGAAGAATCGGCTTGTTGATTTCGATATGAACTTCTGCAAAGTTCCTATCTACTGTGATAACACGGGTGCTATTGCAATCAGCAATAACCCAGTTCTTCACTCAAGAACCAAGCATACCGACATAAGGTATCATTTTATTAGAGACCACATTGAACAAGGTGACGTTGAACTTCATTTCATTTCAACAGACCTTCAGCTAGCTGACTTATTCACTAAGCCTTTAGATGAAAAACGATTCAATTTTTTGATCAGCGAGCTAGGTATGTTAAATGCTTAAATCCACTGCTGAAGTACTATCAGCAGCTAATGAGTTCACCTTGTTACTTAGTACATTCAGCTGACAAAAAATTATTTCGAATCCAACAGTCAGCAGAATAAAATCTCTTAACTGATAACTTGTCTTGTTTTATAAGTTAAAACGTTTGGTTTTCCATAAAAAGGCATCTTTTATCCCTGTCCATACGATTTCTGTGGCGAATATTTCCACTCGAGTGGAAATATTTGGCATTTATGTGAGACAAGACACCCTAACACAAGAAACGGCTCCACTACCCCTCTCTGTCACATCCAACACCCACCTTTGCACGATAACCAAGATGTCTATAGTTGGGTTACAACTATCCATAATTAACCCGGTTTAAATTCAAATATTTACCCAAACCGTCCCAAAATCCCCTATAAATACCCACTCATCTTCCTAACTTCATCCTCATCACCCCCACAATTCTCTCTCAAAAAAAAAAAACCCTCTCCTTCAAGCTTTTATCTTTCTTCTCTCTTCCCAAAATGTCGAAGAAAGCTTCAAAAGTCACTCTTACTAGGGCTGCCATTGAGTTCTCTCAGAACTCAAACCTTGTAGCCAACACTTCCGCACCGAAGGATCTTATCGAGATTTATCAACCGGTTGGGACGTTTGTGCGTCACTGCCCTATCGGTGGTGCATTTACCAGATTCACCAAGAGTATCATCGAACTCTTGCGTGATATATGGATGTCTGCCTCCAATTCTGGAGATGACATCATTGCGCAAGTGGGAAATCATCAAATCACCATTACTATTGATGATTTCCGAACCGCTTGCGGATTCGAGTATCTGCAACCTGGAGACAAATATCAGCAGACTAAATCTGCTGATGAAGCTAAAGAAAACCTAATCCGTATCTCTGGATACAGATTAGAACACAAAGACGAAAAGGTGCAGATCTTCAAGAAGTCTCAGCTGACGAGACCCTGGGCCTATTTCTTTACGCACATCATTCAGGGTATAGGCGGCAACTCAGGGTCTCACAACCAGTGCAACTCCAGCATGCAAGTCTTTGTTGAAGCCCTAGTCACCGGTCAGCGGATCGACTATGGGAAACTGGTGTACGAGGAGGTCAAGGCCAAGCTGAAAAGCAAGGGAAATCATATTCCCTATCTTCGCTTTTTCACATTGTGCATCACACATGTGATGCTTGAAAAGCTGCAGATAGATTATGAAGACATTCCAGGGGAATCGGTGATGGTCCGTTCCATCTCCAACATCATCTTCCAAAAGAAGGATGATGAAAAGGCATTTCCTCTCACCTCATACATGCTGAAGATCATTGATGATCGAGTCAGATCCAAAAGGGATCGAAAGAAGGGCGCAACATCGAAGAAATCAGCCCTACAAGAAGGTATGTCCTCTTCTCATATGAAGAGTTTTCCCTCAACTGGGCGACCATCCCCAGCTGCTGATGGGAAAACCACCACCTCAACAGGGATCTCAGTCCCTGAGAATGAGGATTCTGCTGATGCAGATGTTCCTCCTCTGGTGGTGAAGAAGCGAGTTAAGCGAACCGCTAATCGCTCTCCTTCTTCTTCATTCTTTTTATCAT
The DNA here is from genome assembly GCA_963853835.1 of Calendula officinalis. NCBI lineage: Eukaryota > Viridiplantae > Streptophyta > Magnoliopsida > Asterales > Asteraceae > Calendula > Calendula officinalis. The sequence goes on from OY970820.1 coordinate 36,465,531, forward strand.
CTTCTCCCACGTCTCTACCTCATTTTTCTCCTCTGCTGGAGGTAAGGAGGCCTGCTACCCGTGGAGATGAGGTGGTAATTGATGATGTTGAGCTGGCGACAGCAACATCATCAGGATTCAGCCGGGATCCTCTGGGTACTCACTCGAGTCCCAGATTGGAGGGATTATGATCAGAAGCTATGTCAGCTGCTGAGAGTAATCCTTCTCATTTTCAGATTGGTAGTGTTTATCAAGGAACTCCACCAACTATCGGAGTTCCTAGTCGAACACTCTCGGCTGGTCACATCCTCCTTCCCTTTCATCCTCTCTCTGCTGATTTCTCAACAAGTCAGCAGACTTCAAAACGACAATTTCGTTCTTCAGGAGTTAGTGCCGGCTCCAAACCTCTGCGTAGCTCCTCGATTGATTCATTAGCTGTCGTTGTAACAAGGGAACACACTCCACAAGCAACCTCAGTCTCTCGACAGACTGCTGGTGAAGTTTTCGGCTCAACCCAAGCCACCCGTGAGTCAGCTGCACACACACTACCCCCAACTTCTTCATCACTTTCTAAGTCTACAGTTGATGATAGATTGACTGGAAACCAAGTCAATCTTGAAGCTGACCTTTCTGTTTCCCACAACGTCACCATCTTAAACCAGCAGGTGATCGAGGAAAACACCACCGCCAATGAAGAGACAACTTTAAACCAAGTTGTTACTGAGGCACTCACCCCAGATGCCAATGATCGCGAACGTAGTCGCCAACAGAGCTGTGAGGCAGCTAAAACACCAATCCGAGGAACTCTTCCTCCAGTCTCTATACCAGTATCGCCGACTGGTGAGACCGAAGCTCCAGAGACTCAAACAGCATTTCATATAATGTTTGAGTCGACTGATGATTTTATTCAGTCTTACTATTCGTCATCTTACGAAGAACATTCTGAGCTTCAACCTGTTTTGACAGCTGATGACAGCACTTCTATTATAACCCCAGAAGTTTCAGCTGGATCCAACCCACCCCCCATAGTTTCTGAGCATCCCATAGGAGCAATTCCTCCTAACTCAGGAACACCCACTTCCACAGCTGAGGTTACCCCTCCAGCTGGAGACATGCCGGACCCCCACTCCCAAAGCGTCCAAGTGTCCCATGCTGAATCCAGCAAAGCTGGAGGAAGCATTCCCATCAGAACAGCTACTGCTCTGATGTCTAGAGTTGTATCATCCCAGATTCGACCTGGGATGGCCAGACTGAGTCAGCAGGTGGACACCCTTCGCAGGGATGTTCCAAAGAAGTTTTCCCAAACTGCTGAGAACCTCTCTTCCAGCATAACTTCTCTGCATGCTGAGGTTCACTCTCAGACTCCTCATCTGGTTCTTCTTGTTGATCAGATTCGCTCCAACACAAGCGAGCTCAACACTCTCAAAACGTATATTCATCGAGAGCTGAACTCCCTTCGGGCCACAGAAGCTGGAGTCGCACGACAGCTAGATACCTTGACCTCCAAGGTGTCTCCTCTTCAACCAGCTGCCGATCGACTGGCTCTTGCACAAGCAAAGCAAGAGTCTCTGCTGACCCACACTCATAGCCACCTTTCTAAGGCTATTGAGGGGTCTTCTTCTGCCGTGTCCACAAGATTGGACAAGTTGGAGACTGAAGTCAGCTCACTGACTTCCCAAGTCGCTGGTCTCCAAGGCACCCTTAACCTCATTCTTGCAAAGCTAAATGAGGGTGCCGCTGTTGTCCATCCTGCTTCAGCACCAGAGAGTACCCCTCTTCTTCGGGCACTCTCTGAGGGGGAGAAAGTGGCCACTTCAGCAGGTGAAAAACAAGGTGAACAAAATGTTTCACAACCTATAATCACCTCTGCTGTTGGAGCCAATACTGAAGACATTCCAGCAGATGAAAACCTAAGTTCTCCACCTATCACCTCTGCTGGAATGACATAAGAAGAAGACGTTTCAGTAGACGAGACCCCAATTCAAACAACACTTGTCACTACTGAAACACCTGAGGTAACTACTTCAGCAGGTGAGACTATCATTCAACAAACACTCACCACTGCTGAAGACCTCAGGACAAGAGAAGCCTCAACTGGAGTTGAAATCGTCGACTCTTTTGGACCAGTTGAGGGCCCACAATCGTCGACTCTTTTGGACCAGTTGAGGGCCCACAGGTCCAAGTCCCGCCAATCCAAAACCCTCAGCCGATCATTCAGGAGATTCCTCAACCTGCTGAGGGGGAGCCTAATTCTAATGTGATTACAGCTCTCCTGTTAAAGGAAGCTGGAACCGCAACAGATCTTGCTGCAGCTGTTGCCCTTCAAAGAAAAACTCAAGAAGAGCTATATCAAAAAGCTGAGGCCCAAAGAGCTGAGAACATTAGGTTGTTCAACAAAGTTCTTGGTCAGCGTAGGCTCGAAGCAAAAATCAACAGCGTAAGAGCACCCAAGCTCTCTTCCAGCTCTCCTTCTGAAGTAAAAATAACCAGAGCTGGAGGATACATGGCTGCTAAAAGGCTACCTCTGAACAAAATCAGTACTCACCTCAGTTATGCTGAATGGAATGAGTTACTGACAGCTTCCAAATCTGCACAACAATCTGACACCATAACAGATTTGCAAAGTGCGATCAAAGTCGCAATCAGTATCTTCAAGGGTCTATGCGACAATATCAGGAGAACCGCTCCTGAGTTGGAAAATCGCATACATGCTGAATTGCTTGACTCACAAGAAGTTGTTGTCAGAGAACCTGCTGGTGAAGGCTCCTCAGCAAGAAGGGAAAAACGTAAGTCCGTTCTTCCTGACCCTTTTGCTGACTCCAGAACACTTGATGTTGGGTCCTCAATCATATTTGCCAAACGACCTAAACTCAACATCACAAAAGCCGTACCCACGGGAGTAAACTTTGTCCCTGGGCTGATTGTAAAAGAACCTACCTTTGGCTTTTGTTATCTGGTGAAGAAGAAGCTTTGCTTCCAACGGGAAGATGAGCTGCACATGTGTGATATCGATCAACTGCTGCTGTATCACAAGTCGCTGAGTTCCTCCACTGAGGAGGGAAGACAAATGAGAAGATTAATCGACTCAGCGATCAGCTCATTATATCGCAATGTCACTGGAGAAGTTGTGCCCAAGACATTGTAGTTTTTTTGTTTTGATTTGATTTTCCTTGTACTCATAAGCTTGGTATCAATAGAAAATCAAACTTTTGTAATATACTTGTAAAAAGAAAACATATACAAAAGAACCCTAAGGGTCAAAGCACATAAGTATTCAGTTGAATGCCTCAGCTGAATCATTACAGGGTTACAATTATACAGCTATTCGATTGCATCAAATAGGGGGAGATTGTTAGTCCCAAGACTAAGTAAATAAGATTTGATGATCAATAGCTAAAGACATTAAATATCAGCTGAAGTAAGTATCTCAGCTGAAGCAAGTATATTCAATAAACCTTCAGCTGAGTACGTACTTAGCTTTAGGACATCAAGTCAAATCAGCAGCTATTAACGAGAGTTCATTTGAAGTCTATGACCAAAGGACAAAGACAAGAAGAAGACTATTCAGCTGATTGTGGAATCAGCTGATAGTACCTGCTGCAGATGAAGACTTAAAGGAAATGTTCTTGACACTTTGAACATTTCCCTTTTCCCGCTCAAAGAAGAAGAAAACGATGAGGATCTTCTATTTTGGAATAGAAGATAATGTCAGTACAAGATCATCGTTTGTCCCTCCAAGCATGTAAACGGAAAGTCAACTATTTCTGTACTTATGTAGTACACTTTTCACTGTGCGTCAGAAAGGGTACCGGAAGTAGTTGACACAAAGTACACTTGGGACAACAACTTATGCAAGAGCATTTAATGTTCCATTGGCAAGTCCACATCGACGAATAATATGTTTACACGTCGTCTGACTTGTGGGCAAAGGAACATGGATCTTGGGCTATATATAGAGACGTAAATGCTTGCATTTACACACACCTTTTAGCATTCATAGCACAAGAACATTATCTGAGAGTTAGTTATTTGTTTAAGTATTAACTCCTTTATAGTTATTACTCGGACATTGATATCAGCTGTTAGTATCAGCTGATATAACTCTCAGTGCATAAGTCTTCTAGTTTTGAGCGATTTAAAGTGTCATTTCAAGTATAGAGTTTTTGTTAGTGTGTACTATCTATTTCCGCAAACTTTGTATTGTATTAAGTTGTTTTAATAAACTCTTAATCATTGAAATCTTGTTGTTCATTGTATTATCTTCGTAAATCAGTCTTAACGCAACACGTAAGTGTTGTTGGGATCCAACACATATTATTAAACCTAAAAAATAATCCTCTCCCACAAATTTAAAACATCCGCACGAATCCAACAGTCCTCAAAATCAAACAACCCCTAATTCCTAATGATGCCTTCGATATAATTTATATTTGCATTGAATTGCAATATTCAAATTAATTCTGGATAAATTCGATTTGAAATTACTTAGGCATGTTATTTGCATTCAGCTAATTGATTCTACTTTCACACTTGTAAAATTTTAGTAATTTGAGCAGTATACGCACATTGTATCTCACACAAAAAAAAGAGTGTTTTAAAATTTTAGTTTATTGTTTGAAAAAGTCTTTTGATTTTCAAAAAAATTGTTTATTTAAATTTTAGTTTACATCAGTCTGCCGACATTTAAAAACAAACAGTCTTTTTTCTGCAGACTGCAGACGTTTGGTCAAAATATTCTCTGCATATGTGGTCCGCAGACTGTGGACGTTCTGTAAATGACATACAAACTCAAAAGAATTAGAAAAATACGAAACACATACCATAAATAAATAAATAAAATCAAAACCTATTTTCAGCTAAATTTAATACTTTTAGATTCCTAATATATTTAAAAAAATTCATATTTTTATTTTATTTACCGTTTTTTAGAAAAAAGGTAAAAAATTTTGTTCATCCAGCTGGTTCAGCCGGATTTTTATGTCAAATCGGCCGGTTCCGACCGAGCTATAACCATCAATATAACTGACTCATTGTGAATGACTATCTTCTCGTTTTCCGGTTCGACACTCTGACCGGCCGGCTCAACTTCCTAGTGCACCTTACTCGGATTGTGTTTTAAAGACAATTAAGATCGAGGAAATAAAAAAAAATCAATATGCAATTATGTTACATCAACGTGTATAGTTGCATCAACTATGTTAATATCACTACAAGAAAGAGATCCTATCCCAACGACGCACGTCGTCGCTAAAAAAAGGTTGACTAGAACTGCCATTTGGTTGCGACAACTTCTTTTCGCGTAGTCGGGATATGGTTCGTTTGTTGTAGTGAATTAGGAGTTTTCAAAATGCAACTCAAACCTAAAAAAAAAAATAGACATAGACATGATTATATAATTGAGTGTACACCATTAATTAATACGGAATATGATAAAATATGATTGTTGTTCTTGGAAGCTACGTACTTGCCGTATTTGACTCCTCGTCAACTAAGTTAAAAACCATGTCCATTATATATACACATAATGGCGGACTCAGAAAAAAATTTGAGGGGTTGCACAATTTTTGATTCATACTATATAAAAAACATAAAAAGAAATTGGAAAGTACGATTTCATTACATATGTCAAAAAACGTCTATAAATTACTCCCTCCGTCCCTTAATAAAGTTCTCATTTCACTCAAAACATTTGTCCCAAAATAAAGTTCTCATTTCTTATATTGGAGGGACTCACTCAATAAAATAATATTATTATAATGTACCTAACCACTAACTATCTATTAAAAATACTTTCTCTTTCCAAAAAATCTTATATTTTAATCAAATTTATTATTAATGACACTACCACTATTTATCTCCTAAAATATTGTGCCTATGGGAAATGAGAACTTTATTAAGGGACGGAGGGAGTACATTTTTGAGTTGACCTTTTCGTTCTTTCATTTTCTGAAATTGATTACACTTTTAATTGTAACATCTAAAAGCTATGTTTTCTACTACACATATCAACGCTTGGTTCAAAAAATCATAGCCCATTTTAGTGCGCAAATCTGTCTTTAGAAGCTTCATTGCGGAAAATATATAGCAAAGGGAAAATCCATATTCTCTTGTTTCAGAATCAGTAAATAATAGAAACTTAATAAATAAGGAGTAATGGACTTTACTTAATTTTTTTTATTGAACTTTTATTATATTTTTCTTTAACTATCTTTTTAACAAATATTGAAATAGAACATATATTATTATTTTTTCTACTAAATAAGAATATTCGTTGCATTTATTTCTTAGGGGTGTCACCTGTATTAAAAAGAACAAAATTAGCACTAATTCGAAAAGTTTGAGGGGTTGCCCGGGCAACCCCGTGCACTATACTAGTCTACTACCATTATCAATCTCGATCATTAATTCTATATTTTTTTTTACTTTTAAGCAGCCAAAAACCTCTTTCGATAGAGCAGAATCAATTAAAACTCAAAATGTTCAGTACCCCACTACACATTTTATCTTCATTTGCATCTTATCTCAACTGGGTATGGGAAATTTTGATCCACCTTTCGTTCTTCCACCACCAAATAACGGTGTTTCATATGCCCAGAAAGAGCCAATCAGAGCCACCTGCCACCAGCCGGTTTGGTGACAGCTGGATCGTGACAGAGCCCGTAGAATGTGCGGTGTGTTTGTGCATGATTGAAGAAGATGATGAAATACGGGTGTTGAGATGTAAGCATTTGTTTCATCTTAAATGTTTGGACCGTTGTGTTGAACACCAACACACGACATGCCCCTTGTGTCGGGATTATCTGGCGGGCCCTCAAATGGTTTGTGAGTTGGGTCGGGAACTTCTTGTGTTTAGTTTTTGTGGTTCAAGTGATCATGGTGATTCTGATCAATGGTGGCTACGATGATTCTTTTATGTATGCATGCTCATGTGCAGCCATGAAAACCTGAATATATCTAATTATAGTAGGATACCCGTGTAATAGGTATCCTATTAACTATATTGTGGCGATTTAAATGTGATTTGGTTACATGTTTTATTCTCACGATTATTGTACAAAATAATGACAATTAAAATCATGGTAAATGCAAATATGTTGTATGAATCTTCGGCGATTGTAAGAAACAAATATTTTTTTTGGAAAGAACCCTAAACGTGGAGACTTTTTTGGTGTATGAATGGAAATGGCTTGCGTATTTGGTGGGAAGTGAAAAGGATTTTTATTTTTTTTCAAAAATAGGATGATAACCAAAACAAACTTTAATAAATAATGTTGTTTTTTTTTTTTTTTTTTGTAAATGATGCATCTGGGCTCCCCGAACCCGGATCTTTTCCACATGGCTGCCACCTCGTCTCTTCTCACCTACCTCACTTGCCGACATCAACATTCCATCCGTCCCCACCGAGCCCGGATCCCCCTGCCACCCGACCCCCTCGAGCCCGGATCATATCTCAAATGGGCATGCTCTGTTTTTTTATACTTCCTCCGATTCAAAATAAGACCCGTGCCAACGGCACGTCGGGGGAAGGCGTCGAGCCTTGTCGAGCCACGACGGCGTTGGCACCGAGCCGTCGTGGCCTGCGTCGTCCGAGTCTCGTCGTGGTGAGGACGGGCTGGTGATGGCGTCGAGGGGCGAGGTGGGTCCGGGGGAGCGTCCAAATTGAGATTCAAATTTAATTTTTTTTTAATACAAATAATTAATATTACACACAACCTCTATAAAAACTCACTACACTCTACCATTTTAAACACACAATCACATTATATTTTCTCACAATCACATACTTCCTCTCTTCCCAATTTCCCTATATTTTCTCTCATTCAATGGATCCAAACGATGACGCCGATGATTACTGGCATGATTATGTTAATGTAACAGCCGTCTTCGATTTGAACCAAACTATTGAAAGGCTTGATTATCTGGATCAAGAAGAAGCTGAAAATTCCACCGTGCCAAGAGCACCACGAAGATATATACCAAGAGATCGCGTTGCGGCTGCTGAACGTTTATGGAATGATTACTTTGCCGACAATGCCGTTTTCCCTCCGGACTACTTCCGAAGACGGTTTCGCATGTCGAAACCTTTGTTCATCCGTATATGCCAGGCTATACATTTTTATAATCCACCGGGTCAACTACCGTCGTATTTTGATTATTTCCGTCAAAGGAGAGACGCTACGGGTTACCCCAGTTTTAATGTATTTCAAAAGTGTACCTCTGCCATACGTCAATTGGCGTACGGTTGTGCCGCTGATATGTTTGATGAGTACCTACACATGGGTCAACAAACAGCGTACGATTGTTTGGACAACTTTTGTAAATGTATATTCTATCTATACTCGACTGAGTTTTTGCGAAAACCAACAACTCATGATGTCCAACGTTTACATGCCAAACATCAAGAGATACATGGTTTTCCTGGGATGCTTGGTAGCATTGATTGTATGCATTGGCCTTGGAAAAATTGTCCAACAGCATGGCAAGGCCAATACACACGTGGTGATCAAGGATGTCCCACAATAATGCTTGAAGCTGTTGCGTCATACGATTTGTGGATATGGCATGCGTACTTTGGCCCGGCGGGTTCGAATAACGACATAAACGTCCTTAACGAATCAGATTTGTTTGATGAAATAAGGCAAGACAGGTCTCCTGTAGTTCCTTTTACTATTTCGGGTGAGCAATTTACGAAGGGTTATTATCTAGCTGAAGGGATTTATCCGGAATGGGCAACGCTTGTCAAGTCGTTTAAATGCCTAATTGAAGAAAAGAACGTGAAGTTCAAGCGGTTCCAAGAATCCGCTAGGAAGGATGCCGAACGAGCTTTCGGAGTGCTTCAAGGACGGTGGGCAATCATTAAAAACCCGGCACGACCATACAGTGTGAACAAAATACGACGGATCATGTACACTTGTGTGATATTACACAACATGATTACGGAAGATAACGGCCGCGCAATTTGTCCAATCGAAGAAGACTATACCGCTAACCCAGATAATCGCACTCAACGTACATGGCATGAACGGGTTGCAGCCCAATTGCGTATTGAAAAGGAGATACGTGATCGAGTTGTGCATCATAAACTTTGTAATGCCTTAATCGAACACATTTGGACCTTCCCGCCAAACTACCGTCAACGTTAATTTTTTTTCGTAATGTTTTTTTTTTCCGTATTGTTTTTTTTTATTCGTGTTTTTTTTTATTCGTGTTTTTTTTATTCGTGTTTTTTTAATCGTAATATTTTTGTTTTTATTTTTATTATTAATGTAATGTTTTTTTATTTAATGTAATGTGTTTTTTTATTAATTAAAATGGTGATGTGGAAATGATGATATGGAAAGGATGGGTTTGTGATGGGTAGGGTTGGCACGAACGTGTCAGTAGCGGGTCAGTAAGGATGCGATGACGTGGCGCTAGTGATGTGTTTAGTGATGGGTAAGGGTTGGGAGAGGCCTATGTGCTACACTTTGAGTTTCACGGTTTTTAAGGCAAAAGATTATAATGATGGTTAAGTTAGATTAATTGAATGGTTAGTGGATAATGGGTCCCACACCTTTTGAATAAAGTGGGGCTAATGATGTTTAAAAGTAAAAAGTAAGGGTAAATGAGACATTTCACTTTGTTAAAGTAGATAGTTAGTGGGTGTGAATCCTACTATTTTTTTGCCAAATAAGGTATTTTTTTAAAGTGTAGCACTTATTTTGAATCACCCATTTATGGAAAGTGTAGCACTTATTTTGAATTGGAGGAAGTAATTTTTGTCCTGAGTTGTATTCTTGATGAATTGTGGAGAGGGGGACACACCTTTTTTCAGTGAAGAGTGTAGAGGAGAGGAAACGAAACGTGAATTTAATGAAACGAAACGTGAATTTAGTGTCTTTGGCAATATGTTTTTTTTTCAAAAGTTCTACATATTTCAAACATAATTTCGGTTGTAATGTGGTTTTAGGAAACTTCTCAAAAGTATGATTTATATCCGGGATTCGAAAATCTGAATACTCCCTCACAATTGTAAAATAATGAAAACCTCATAGCGATAACTGTATTATTAATCACTATTGTAACACCTCAAAATTTTGTCCCAACATTTAAAATCCTTTCCTTTTTCAAACATTTAAAGTATTGTCCCAACATATGGATTTACAAAAACCTTTGATATATAATAAAAGTCACTAGTGGTGTTACAAAATATATCATAACCAAAGCCAAACGTAAATCCACCTTGCTATCTCTACTAAACCCGTGCGCCTTCACTGGGAAACGCACCTAATCCTTAGCTCCCGAACCTGAGTACATAGCATCACAAACAAACATAGTACGTAAGACAAAATTGTCTCGTGAGATACATGGGTTTTAGACCCGACATTAATATATAAATAATCACACATATTAAATATATATATATATATATATATATATATATATATATATATATATATATATATATATATATATATATATATATATATATATAGTGTAGAAATTAAATCAGAACCAATTAAGGCTACAGAGCCATAAGAACTTTTTTAAACCAATCACAGTTAAGATAAATGCTTTTTATTATTTATTTATTTTTTATTTCGGCAGGGGCATAATAGACATTCATACAACCGGTTTTTATGGTAACCTACCGGATTTAATTGTCTTCCTAATTTGTAGGAAGGTTGGTTTCAATATTCATGAATATGTCATTAATTCCGAATTTTATCACCTACAATTTATATATTTTTACCGAAAAAGAGCAGCATTTTTTTTCTCCATCGTTCTTGAGTAAAGATGTTGATTTCGTCATCCAATTGTATCCCGAATTTAAATGCCGGATTTGAATCTCGGAAGTACTTCAATCCCGTAAATTGATGTGTTTTTAAGGTACTGCTTTTAATAATAATAAAAAGTTTTTAGATCTTTTAGATGAAGATGATCTCGAAGAAGAAGATGATAATTAACTGGATGATGATGATGAAGAGTTACAAGAAATTGAAGTTGAAACGGGCGAATTTTTTTTCCTGTTGAATAATTTATTAATTCTCATTACTAGAACAATGTTTTATTTTGCAACTATATCATACGTAATAATTTATTTCTTTGTTTATTTTTTTTCAAGAGCGTATTCAGTATCATTAGAAAAAATGTTACATACCTGCTATTGTCATGATGGTTATGAAATGCATATTCTTATGGTCCACCAACATCAATGTATATAGATATTTTTTGGTTTAATACATCTATGTCTTACCAACATCAATGTATATTTTTCCATTTTATACATCTGATTCATTAACCTAATAATAAAGAAATCATATTCTTATTTATCACTCGGTCACCTTTTATGGTGTTGTATCTTTTAATTAATATTAAGATACCGATTCTTTAAGAAAACATGTTATCTACCCTCTTATTGCCATGTTATTACATCTTAACCTATATATGGCCCCTAATTTTGAAGAGGTTTTGACCACATGGCAAATGCAAGCTCCCTCATTGGTCCGAAATGCCATGTGTAATTCGGCTATTGGTCCTCAGTTTTCACATACAAATTTGGTAAACATTAACTGCACCATTCCTGCAGAATAGGAAACACACAACATAATCAGCAACATTTAAGGAATATATTTGATGCTATTCAATTCCACCCAATTATTTGGCAACTAATAATACGTTTCCAATTTGACAACTTGTCAAATTATTCATTATATTTACGAAAATTCCGGAATCTATAATACTTACCTCTCCATACACAATTCGTTATAGTGGAAAAAAAATTCTGGATCATTGACACATAGCCTTACGAATTATGTATCTGCAACGTCCTCAATCTGCAAAAGACTCGAAGGTATGCATTATTAAATATCCAAGTTAATATCACCGTGTATACTTTAATACAAAAAGTCAGCGCAGTTTTGATTCAAAACAAACGAAGGTATAGATTGAATCAATACACTTCGTTCTACTAGATACCATAAATCAGAACTGAATTAGTATTAATCCATAACAAAAAAATAATTATTGACTGCATTCTTTTGAATCAAAACTGAATTAGTATTCATAAAACTGCGCTGGCTATTATACCAAAACTTTTAATGTATCAAAAAATACTTTTCAATCAAAACTGCAAATTTAAATCCAGATTATTATACTATTGTTAATGTATCAAAAAACAACTTTTATCTCCAAATTTTAATCCAAATTCCTTACGAATTATGTACCCTGCAGCTTCCTCTATCTGCAAAAGACTCAAAGGTACAAAATATGATATATCAAAACTGTGCTAATATCACTATGCTATAATATTTGATGAAGATTTTGATTTTTTAATTTTACTAAATTAAATCACTTTTTGTTTATTTTTAAAATACCCTTTCTAGATTATAGGTAACTAAACTCTTTTATTTGATTTTTTTAATTTTCCTTATTTTTAACTATTGGTTCATTCTTTAATAATCATTTTTTTAATAGATTGTGATTATATGTATATACACATTTAAATTGGTCTAATATGAAATTAGCATCATAAGATTGATAAAAGAGTGTTTAAAACTCATCTTTGTTATATTTCATCAAAAGTACTCATCTTTGTTATATTCTGAGTTCATAGTTGTAGAGGTCTCGAATCTGGTGCAATGGTGTTGAGAACAGTTATGGAAATCGTTACCTATAAGGATTGTTATAATTGTAGAAGTCTCCCCTAAATCGTAGCATAAATAGCCTCCATAAAAATCTCATCATACCGAAAACAAACAAACATCCTTATAACTGCTAGCATAAACACATTGTTTCGTACATACCTTATAAACGCGAACTGATTCTAAGATCCTACAAGTCGGATGTTCATCCTCAAAACTGCAGTTTAACAGGTACACGCAAATTAGTTAATTTAGTTGATTTTTAATCTTTTAAACAAACTATTTTAATTTGATTTTTTATAAAGGTGATTTTTAACTTAAATTAAACTAGTCATCAATTTCAGACGTGATTAGAAAAACTCAGCAATATATTCTAATTGAAAATTGAACATTTTGAAGTACAAATCTATCAATTTTAACACTTAACTTTAAGTCGCTCATACCTGGATGTACAATATTTAATCGTTTATAACAAAAAACCCTAAATTTAACTTAATCACAAGTAGAAACATGTTGAATCTAAAAACAAAACGAACCTCAATTTTAAACTGAGTCCCCTTCACTGTTTTATGCTAAACCTCCAAAATCGATTGTACATAAAGTCGCTTTAATTGAACGGGATGACAAAACTAAGGTAGCGATGGGAGTTTTACAAAATTAGAGCTTCATTTTGGTTTGAAAACTTTTGAAAATTAAGAGATATGTAAAATCGCGAACGTAATCGACACCGACATGATTGATATCCCATCCAAATGATATATAATCATCGCAAATGTCAGTCGACTCCGGCTAGATTTGAAATCATCGGAAATGGCAGTCGGCTCCTGCTTGATACATCATCATCGAAAATGGCAGTCGATTTTTCGTGGGTTAGGGGGAGAAATTAGGGATTGGTAGCTATGATCTCAAATGTGAAATGACGCTAAAATGAAGCCCGGTGTCGACAAGAACCCTTGATGCTATGATAATTTTTCTTTTAAACGTGATATTTGTTCCTATTATTTATGTCTAATGACTTTTAAACTTTATGTTATCTATTAATTCTCTCTTTTCATATTTTCCCTTGATTTTGACACTTGTCATGATCAAATTGGCAGATACATGAATACGCACAAATAGTAGGCACATATGCCATTACTCTTTTTTTAACTAATATTATTGTTAAATATTAAACATATTACCAAAATGCATTTGTCCTAACGGTATGTTGTTTGTCTCATAATCTTGAGGTTGCGGATTCAAGTCCCGTCAAGGACATAGGTGGTGGAGTATTCGAGTGAAGACATATTATCGCTTGTGTATGTCACTGTTTAGGCTCGAACCACTAACTTAATTCTGGCCGTTAAAAAAATATTAAACATATTGTTTTTCTGTGAGAAGTATATATAGTTAGAGCCATTCTTGATAGAGCCATTCTTGCTCCCACGCACGAAATGGTTGACCTCATAAATGAACGTATGCTGTCATTAATTCCGGGAGAAGAAAAGACGTACGAGTCATCGGACTCGGTTTCCGCTGCAGATGAAGATGATACTATGTTTAACCTTGATCTTTACACCACTGACTTCTTGAACAGCATAAAAATGTCAGGTGTCCCGCAGCATATCTTGAAGTTAAAGATTGGCGCTCCAGTAATGTGTATGCGGAATATTGATCAGAAAGCTGGATTGTGCAACGGAACCAGACTTCAGATATTACGGATGGGGGTAAATATAATCGAGGGTAAAATCATATCTGGCGGCAGGGTCGGTACAATTTGAGCTATCCCTCGAATGGTCATAAGTCTTTCCGACAACAAGATGCCTTTCAAATTGAATTGGAGGCAATTCCCTGTTCAGGTATGCTTTGCTATGATCATTAATAAAAGTCAAGGTCAGACGTTGTCTCAGGTTGGTTTGTTTCTGCAAAAACCGGTATTCTCACATGGCCAGCTTTATGTAGCTGTATCTCGAGTTAAGAACAAGAAAGGATTGAAGGTCATTTGTTGTGACAGAGATGGCAATTACACTAATTCAACAACAAATGTCGTTTACAAAGAAGTCTTATTTCGTTTGTAAATTATATGTAACATTTCTTCATGTATCGAATTTTTGTACAAAATCATCATCACATCTATCGATTATTATGTCATTTAGAAAATTATTAATCTTTGTTGGTATTTTTCTACATACTAAAATTTGAAACATACCCGCCCATCGGGCGGGTTTTGTAGCTAGTTGATGTATATACATCTATGTACTTAAATGCTTTTTAAACTTCCAAATATGCCACCATATTGTATCGAAATCATCTAATAACTTTCCCAAAATATGTAGCATAATTGCAAAAGTATTATTAATATCAAATATGTAATCCAATTCAGCAAGTAGATTATTGCGAACCGTATCAAGTTCATTCTGGTATTTTTTTTTTCTTTATTATAATTTAATTCCGATGTCTTTTACGTTTTCGTCACCTTCATTTAATAGTGTAATTGTTTTGCTGAATTTATACATACATGTTAACAGTGCCAATGTAGTTTTTACATCATTGTATTTTGTAGACCATCAAATACTTAAATGTTAATACTAATAATGTGCTTTTACATCAACGTATTTTGTACATCACCTTCATACACATTACATTCATACAGATTATTGTTTTGGGTCGCCAATGTAGACCATCAAATACATACATGTTAACAGTGCCAATGTGGTTTTTACATCAACGCATTTTGTACCACGAATGCATAATCCTTTAATTCAATCCAAATACATAGTATGAAACTAAATACTTTAATAATATTGTTTCTACATTATCTAAATCTGCAATTGCAGTTACCAACTATTATGCTCTGTTTTTCCCTTTACGCTCTGTTTCTACATTATCTTCTTCATCTAAATCTGCAATTGCAGTTACCAACTATTAGTATTTGTAAAAGCATGCATGTATCTTTAACAATTACCAATAAGGGTTGGTTCTTTATTCTTTTTCCTTGGGCTCCCCTGGTAATCTACATACTTTTTCGTCCTTCTTCCACTTCTTCTTACTCCTATCAATTGAAAAAAACATAACAAAATTAGGTTTAATCAGTCCACACCATTGCAACTACTATCTATAAAGATTTGTAAAAATATACTAATATTTTTTGACACAAATTAATAAAAAAGATCCTAATCAGTCCACACACACATGAATTTTTAAGGCACGACATTCATGTATTGATCTTCTAGAACATCAATGTTTATGACCAACCATGCTTCGTTATACAACAGCCACTAAAACCACCAATTTTCTGATTTTAGAAGACAATACATTCATGTTGTAACACCGCAAAATTTAGAAATCGTTTTTTTTTTAAAGGTGTGCGGAAGCATATAGATAATATATAGTTTAGGATTAGGTTTACAAACCAAACGTCCCGAAATAAACTCCAAATAATAATAATAATAATAATAATAATATTTAACGGTGTTAATAACGGCGTGGCTCATTTTACAAAACGTATCAAACTGAGCTTGGTCAATCATCCCGTCCAAAGCACCGATCACCTGAAAAGATTCAACGAGGGAGGGATTAGCACAAAGCTAAGTGAATGAATATAATCTACAAATTCTGTAAAGCACAACAAGCTAGCATAGACATCTCTACGATCTAAAAGCCACATAACCACATAACACTGTTTGTTCGAGAAGATCGGGGTCCTGCCGGAGCCTTAAACCATGGTCGGCCAAAACCACGGTAACCGATAGCGTTTCGTATCCAACACCCGGGCAACTCCCTCCCCTTAACCATGCAACAAATACAGGTAAGGTCGGATACCCTATTAGTCGATACCCGATGCCCAGCGCACTGACTTCTCAAACCTCGGTCACCAAGTCAAACCGAGTCCTCGGTTACCAATCAAACCGAGTTGTTGCTACCGATCAAGCCAAGTGTTGCTAACAATCAAGCAAAGTCTCTTCACATATGTGCACATAACCTATTTGACTCAATACTAGCAAATAGATACTAAACTAGCAAACTGTCAAAGATTCGCGCCCGGAAACGACCCGAAAAACCTGTAATCTGAAGTTCACGATCGTGAACAACAGTTCACGAATGTGAACTAGAGTTCACGCTGTGAACTAGAGTTCACGATCGTGAACTCTCTACAGGGAAGTTCCCGCATTTTTCCTGTATTTTCCTGTATTTCCCTGCACCTTTCTCCCAACAGGCAATACCAAACCGATTGTAACCGAACACAAGTTTGAGGTTAAGTCCACTCACCAAAACCTTCAATCCCGTAACTCAGTGAACTAATATCACTGAGTCTCCTCCTCGGTTCCTGTAACAAGTATACCGAATTAGTAACGAATCCACCGAATTGTCACAATCGTCAAACTTAACAATTAACAATACAAGACTCATAAAATACACATTTTATGACGTTTACAACTAGTCTAGAGTTATCAACATTTCATTGGGTCATCTATGACCGTCTATCAAATTATCACAACTAGTTGGCCCAAACGGGTCAAAACCCGAACATAACTATACACTTCCAAAACTCCACCTAGCATACGTTCACTACAACTAACAAGTCATAATCATGTAACAATTTATCAAGTTCATAACTACCAACAATCCAAGCATCTTACTTCCAAATTACTAGTTCAACCATTTTGACCCAAATCATCCAAACACTAGATAGATATTCCATCAAAACATACTATACTTGATTTCTCAACATCCATAACTTACTAAACATGTTTTCTCAACCTAATGAACAATTCCAACCATTCAAACATCAAGAAATCCAAGGTTTGCCAAAACCCACCTTCAACATCCACCATCAATGGAGGTTGAAGGTGATTTTCACCAAACCTTGCCTCCTTTCAACAATCAACCATATATTTCATGTAAAAGCTTGTAATAACACATACTACAATATCCATAACAAGATTTAACCACAAAACACTAGCAATCTCAAACCCTAGTTCATAACCAAGCTCAAGAACCTCATAAACAAGTAAAGGAGAAGATGTAACTTACTTCAAAGCTTCTTTTACACAAACTCTAGTGATGATTTTCGGGTCTAGCACAAGGAATCACCAAGGATTACTCAAGAACAAGTAGGAGATAAACTAGAGAGAGTTGGAGAGGAAGAAGATGGATGGAATATGGATATTGTAAAAAATGAGAAGTAAAAGAAAAGAGAGTGTGCTCTCTCTCTCCCTCTCACACCGGCCAAGCAAGGGAATGGGCCCCCTTGTTGGCTATTTTTCCTCTTTATCAGTATACGTCTGAAAAGTCCCTTTCGTAGTTAATTTATTTAAAATACCAAACGAACTCTGTTTTAAAAACAAAAGCATTTCTGGAAACGAAATCCGACAAGGAATCCAAAGATATAAAAAATCACATTTTCATTTAAACATTTCAGAAAACGGATACTTTAATCCCTTGATTAAAATATCACAAAAGGACAAAAAGTCAAACAACTCATTTAACACTTAATCAATTTATTCCACATATGGTCAAATATTTTTCTTCAAATATCAATATATACCTAAAACAACTAGGCCAGTTTTAGGATGTTACACATGTATTGAATGTCTATAACACATTCATGTTCATACCAACGCATCATTCAAAACCCCCATTTAACCACTATACCATTTAATCCCAGAATTTTCGCCTTTTAAGCCCTATCTGTAGGGTTTTACATCAGTTACCAAACATCAATGTAATTCAAAATCGAAACAATTAAACAATATTAGAAGATAAACCAATCATCAATTCGTAAAAACAGACCTAATTTCGTTTAATAAAACGCAAAACATACCTGACATTTCACTTCCGATCAACATCCTTTGCTTGATGTTCGTCCGATTTTCGTGTTTGAAGACAACCTATCACAAGTCAAATGCCACAATTTTTTCCTCCTTTTGAAGTTCCTGTTTGGAATCCTAGGAAATCTACGAATTTTTTAGATGATCGCCGTTCTTAACTATCGCAATTCTAATTGATCGGTATTCTAATTGTTCGGGATTTTTATGAAAGAGAAAACTAGATTACAATCCCAATGAAGTGGTTACCGTAAATATCTCTCCCATTATTAATATATTTAATTAGACAAATATTCCAAAAGTACCCTTTTCCTATTAAAATGCGTTAAATATGGCAGTTTTAATTAGGGGTGAGCATAAAAACCGAAAAACCGAACCGAACCCGAAAAACCCGAAAAAACCGAACCGAAAAAACAGAACCATTTGAAAAACCGACATCAACGGTTTTGATTTTTGGAAAACCCGAATGTTTGGGGCGGTTTTTGGGGGCATATGAAAAACCAAACCGAAAAACCCGCCCCGCCACGCCTTTATGTATATTTCAAGTGTTATAAAAAAAATTCTTATATTTTTAAAAGATTTGATATAAATTTATTTGCAAAAGGAAAGCAACCATGCAATGAAACTTCTATGGATGAAGACATTGACTAAGATTGTTGCGAAAGATGGTTGAATGTTATTATATTATTAATTTTTTCAGATTATGTTAGTTGAATTTATTATTACATTATATTAAACTTACTAGTTGTTTTTTATTTATAATGAAATGAGTTAAGGTTTGGAAGTTTGAATCATAATATTAGTTTTTAAGGTAACAAGTTGGTAAAGTTAAAGGAAACTAAAAAACCGAAAAAACCCGAAACCGAACCGAAAAACCCGAAACCGAACCGAAAAACCCGAAAAACCGAAACCGAAAAACCCGAAACCGAACGGGGTGTAATTCTCAAAACACGAACTTTCGGGGCGGGGTTTGGTTTTAGTTAAAAACCGCCCCAAACCGCCCCATGCTCACCCCTAGTTTTAATATCAGCCTTTGATGGAAACAAACCGATGGATGAGATTGGTTTTATTTGGTTCTGTTAGTTCTTAACATATAATTGGTTCTGTATTTAATGCACCCCTATTTATATACTTTAGTTACCTCCGCGGTAACCCTAACACATTCAAATACATCGATCACCTCCTCGGTAATCCTATCACATTCGTTCATAGCCTATTCGACCCGTCAAGTTGTTCGGAATGCCTCCAATCCAACGAGACCCCATTTTTGTCCTACTAACCAGAATGCCTCTGATTCAGTAGAACCCCCTTTATCACCTTGTCCAAGCAAATTGACCCATCTTATCTTACTAATCAGAATGCCTCTAATTCAGTAAGATCCAACATCTTGTTGGTGATCGGAATGCCTCCAATCCATCAGTTTAAAGATACAGTGATAATCCAGAATGCCTCCGAATCTATCACGTACCTGTCCTATTTCAGTCTACCCGTCATAACTAGTATATGTAACTATATGTCACATCTTATCAATAATGCCGTAAGGCCATCATGCAAACTATCCATATACTAATCTCAATTAGTATTCACACAATTAATCCAACTATTTAATAATAACAATAAACAACTAGTTTAAACATTAGTAATCACAAATTATGAAAATACTTCTTTACCGCTATGTACTCAGTTTTAAAGTTCACATGTACTCACCTTAGCCAAACTTAATCCTCTTGTGCTTCTTTGAACAAAATCTTCACTTCTCAAGACTTGTAGAATCCAAGTCTTTCAACAAATGCCCTAATCATGAAACCATACAAGGTTTAACATCAAACATCACCATTTACCACATATTTTACCACTAGTTAACTACTAGCATCATTTTCCCCAAATTTTACAAAACCCTAATTTTTATAAAACTCAAAAACCACCATAGGTCCAAGTCACAATCCATTTTCCATGGTGAAATACTATAGATCTAAGTTAACTAGCTTTATTTAACCATTTGAAGTAGTTCATCAAGCTAGGGTTAATAATAACCCAACCAAATTCCCCAAATTTTACATCTAGAGGTTGAGAAAGAAGAGATTTACCTTAATCTTCAACAATGGAATAGAATAACGTGATTTGGAGTCCAAAATAAGCTCCAAACTACCTTTTCCACTCAAAAACGTATACTCACTTGTAGAGAGGAGTTCTAGGTTTTAAAATGCACAAAATGGCTGAAATCCCGCTTTTATTCAGCTTCAGCAAAAGTTCGCGCCGTGAACTCAGGCGTGAACTTCCCGCGTCAGAACCCAAAAATCTCTGTCGGTAGTTCACGGTCGTGAACTAGAGTTCGCGCCGTGAACTCAGTCGTGAACTAGTTCCCGCCGTGAACTCGGGCGTGAACTTTTTCAGCAATCTTTGTTTCAGCTTAAACAAGGGATTTCACATAGCAAACGATGCCCGATTGACACGAAACCAAATCCCACGGTTTTTAAACGATTTATCCTTATTTATCATATTTTTTCCATAATTTATTTGATTCCAAATTTTGGGTCGTTACAACTATATATAGATTACAAAGATACCTAGAAATCCTACAGGACCCTAAGCCAATCTATGCAATTGGGCTTGGGCCATATAATAAAGATACACTATTTTATCTAACATACCCCCCGCAATCCGAGCGGCGAAATCGCGAAAGCTCGAGACTGGAGTAAAAATAAAATTGAAATAATACATGTAAGAGTTGTTGTTGACGATCTCCAAATTCAAGCGAAGAGAAGTCATCGTATATAAGCAGCGGAAGAAAAGTCAAGCCGGGATCGAGCAAGGCCTATAAAAGGGCAAGAGTCGATACGTGTGGCCGAAAAGCAAATAAGAGTTGTGCATCGAAGGAAACGAACAAAACTCTAATAAGTTGAAGCGATACTGACTGAGTCACACATAATTAACCGACAATAATCAGTAACAAAGCTCCATAATAATAGAAAAAACTAAAAAACACAGCAATATCTAGATCCGAAGAGGTTGGTAGCAAAGAAAGCAACACCAAACATGAGCGGCGGCATGTGGATCAATAGAAAAGTGCAATAACCACAATATAAATGTTGTGATAGCAAACCGTGATAAAGAAACATAAAAAATATAAACACGACAATATCTAGATCCGAAGATGTCGGTGGCAAAGAAAGCAACACCGAACACGAGCGGCGGCATAAAAGCGGCGGCATGTGGATCAATAGAAAAATGCGATAACAACAGCAAAAAGGCTGTGATGGCAAGCCGTAACCAAAAACAAAAAGAAAAAGCTATAGGACACATGTCGATCATAGGGCCAATGACACGGCCGATGTCGAAAAAATGGTCCAAATAGCAAACAAGAGTCGTGCGTCGAAAGAAACGAGCAAAACTCTAATAAGATGAAGCGGCACTATATAATAAGAAATATATAATAAGAAAAGAAAGAAAAAAGAAAACACGGCGACATAAAATGTTGTTTTCTCTCAATCTATATTGTGACTGCCGAACAATGGATAAGCCAAAATTATTACTTTTATTTGTAAAAAATTCAAAGCCATCACAGCAAGTAGAATGAATGGATTAAAGGAAGGGGGAGGGGGGGGGGGGGGGGGGGGGGGGGGGGGATGATTGCAGGCATCACTTATGAATGAACGAAAAATTAGACGAATAAAAAAAAACGAATAATATGGCAGGCATCATCATGACGAATTAAGGAGGAAAAAAAAACATAAAACAAGAAAAATAAAAGAAAATGAACGTCTCCGGGGCTAGGACGGAGAACGAGCGGTGGCCGCCGGAAAGAGAAACGACCACGGCTAGGTCATGGTAACTTTGCTCGGATACCATGTAAAATAATGAAAATCTCGTAGCGATAATTATATTATTAGTCACTATATATAGATTATAAATATACCTAAAAATCCTACTGGACCCTAAACTCATATATACAGTTGGGCTTGGGCCAGTCAACCACCTCCTGGGATTTAAAATCCGGGACAATGTAGGGCAGAAAGACCTTAATACAATTTGCAAAAAGACACTAAATTCACGTTTCGTTTCTACTTTTAGTTAATTAAGAGTCTTTAATATATAGATTTCTAGATAAATTCAATTATTAAGTTCTCTTTCTTCGAAATACATGACAGAAAACATTCAAATATGACATCAGGATCATGTGTGGTTTTAACTCAAATTCCACATCACTGTAAAATGAAATGAATTGAGACGCCGACGTTATGTGTGGTCTTAACTCAATTTCAGGGTCATTCAATTTCTAAGACAAAATGTGTGGGGACGTGCACCAGGTTAACATTTTTTTTGGACATGTGTTACATGAAATGGATGGTGACACCAAGTTTATGTGTGGGGTTTAACTCGTTGTGTAGATTGTTAAGATGCGTGCCAATGATGGTCATTGGGTTCAAACGACGAGTGTCATTTGAGTGACATTGTTGGCACCGTATCTTCTTTCGTTTGTCACTTTGTTCTTCATTGTTTCTTCGTATATTAACTGAAGAAAGTGAAGAGTAGATATAGTTTGTGAAGAGAAAGTCATGCATTGGATACCGTATTTTGAAACATAGTTTGTACTTTGTTAAAAGGATAGAATGAAGTAAATATATACTGTTGGCATATGTGTGTCAGTTTTGAAGTGCTGATATAACGTTGATGTGGCAAAATTGATGAGGAAATGAATAGTTGTTGGGAGAGTTTATGTTGGAGATTGTACTGATTTCGATTTGCTTGGAAAACTGTGAAGTCGTGAAACACTTTCAGATCAAAGTATTTCGTTGGTACTACGAATCTACGAGAGGATAAAACCACAATTCAAGAACAGAGAATATTGAGAGTGTTTTGAGAGAATTTCGTACAAGTTAGATTGAAGGAAATGACCAAAACGATGCTAAATTCATGCAGTCTCTAAACCACTGAAAACTGCCAAAAGCAGTTTCGGAACCGCTAAAAACCGCCCAAATACGGGTCGGTTTTGGGTCTGATTCGACGGGTCGGAAAACCAGATTTTGAATCCGAATTCGGATTTTCCATGCATTTTCTATAAAGGAATATTATCCGAATTCGGAAAACCGGGCTCTGCCCCTTGGACCCCGCCAGGGGCGCTGCCCCTTGGAACCCCGTTATCGGGGGCGCTGCCCCCGAACCCCCGTTAAGTCAGTGTATTTTAATCATAACAAATTTAAACAAGCGTGCACTCCGCACTACCCTTACTTGTTCAATATTTATTAGGATTACATTTGGTCAACAAGTTTATTCCATTACACTTAAATTTGGGACGCATAGTAAAAAAAACACTGAACTGTTTCTTGATTATTAGCATTTATTATATTTAAACTGCAATTATGTAATATTGATTTTTATTTACAGATGTCACATAAGTTTGCATTTTTTAATCAAAATTACTTAGAGCAAATTACATAGAATGCCCATATGTAACATATCACTTATCACAATTCACAACATCACTCATTTAAGTTTGTTTATAATATTGGATATCTGGAGTTGTGTTCAGGGAAGAACTCAAATATTATAAAGTCCCAAGGAACACATCACATCCCTTGGATCAAGTTTATTCAATGATCAAGATCAATTCATTTAATTAGACACGGAGGGGTATTATCGTCCAAGCGTACAAAAATTGAAAGAGACCTTCAATCCAGAGCTTCTCAGTCGACCTTCAATCTAGAGCTTCAATCCAAAGCTTCTTTCTTCCACTGTAATTGCTTTTGCGATTTCTTCAATCCAGAGCTTCAAAAATCACTCGTACACGCAGATCTAAATCTCAAACATCGAATCGACTGCAGCATAAATCGCAGATCTGAAATCGAAGACTTCGAATCGCGTTTTTTTTATAAAATCGCAGAAATCGAACGCAGATCTGAAATCGAAATCAAAAAAACTGACGTTATCAATGAATCTGAATCCAGAATCTGTCAATACCAATCAAGCAGATAAATGAACCACTGATTCAGGTAATAAAATTTATTTCAAGTTAACTAGATAATAGAATCACATGTGATTGTGTGCTTTACGTTATTTGACTGATTCATGTGAGGTTGCTAAGCGAATCATATGTGATTTGTTTGCTTAAAAACAGGGGAGGTTGGTAAGAAACAAATCACAAGTGATTCGCTTTACAAAATCACATGTGATTGTGTGCTTTACGTTATTTGACTAATTCATGTGAGGTTGCTAAGTGAATCACATGTGATTTGTTTGCGAGTGGTGTTTTAATGAGGAAAGTTGAACAACTTTGGAAATGCATGTATGCATGAGAAATTGAGCTAATAACCAAAATATGAAAGTCTAGGGGATGGGAAATGGAATCTTGACAGGAGGAAGAGACAAGCCAAAAACCATTTGACTTTTGAGAAAAAGGAGGAAGAGTATTAATTTTATGTATTTAGTATAAGTAGGTATTTGTACTATCAAATGATGTATTATTTCAACTTACATTTTATTTGATAATTAATGATGGTTAATTATTAGTTGTAGAATATTATTTGAATGACTATTTTGTCATTATAAATATTTATGTTTAATTCACAAATTAAATTATTAGTCTCGTTGTTAATTATTAAATCACATGTGATTTTATTATATCACTTTTGATTTCATTAAAAATCACATGTGATTTTGTTATGTAAAACAGAGTTTTTATTATAAAACAGAGGAGTCTATATACATAACAAAATCACATGTGATTGGAAAGTAAATATCAAGTGCACAAAACAGTGACATGTACATAGAAACAATAACATGTGATTGTTAATAAAAATCACAAGTAATTGGAAAGTACACATCAATTGCACAAAAACGGAACATGTCACTTAGTATTAAATCACTGGTGATGTTGTTCCCAATCACATGTGATTCTGGTAAGTAAACAAAGTTATTTCATAAAACAGAGGAGTATATACACATAACAAAATCACATGTGATTGGAAAGTAAACATCAAGTGCACAAAAACAGAACATGTTATAACTTAGTATTACATCACATGTGATTTTATTAACTTTCACTTGTGATTCCGTTAGCAATCACATGTGATTTTGTTAAGTAAAACATAGTTATTTCAACTGGAACTAATATTTTGACGCGGATGGTTCATTGCTAATTGATCTTTTAAGCCTTATTTTGATCTTCTTTGGCACCTCAACAGTTTTTGTTTTTGATGGTGATAGAGGTCTTTTTCTACCAATATTAACATTAGTTCGTATATCATGTAACTTAGATAACATAGTGAATTCATCATCAACACCTATAAAACACAAAGAAGCAAGTTATGACAACTAATAACAATATGAGATAGTTAAATGAAATCACATGTGATTGAACTCACAATCTCACATAAACAACTGTAATTTAGCTTACTAATCACATGTGATTGAAAGCTATGAATTATTTGACTGTGATTAGGTGAGATACTGAGAACAATCACATGTGATTGAACTAAAATAACATAATAATCAAATAATAAATAACAATCACATGTGATTTAAAAACAGAGTAAACATAAAAATAATAAAACATGTGAACACGGTAAAATCACATGTGATTTACAACTAAAAAACACTAGAAAGCTGAAAATATATAATAAAATCAGTAAAATAACATGTGATTTAAAAACAAAGTACACGTAAAAATAATAAACGGCAAATAACATGTGAACACAATAAAATCACATGTGATTTACAACTAAAAAACACTAGAAAGCTGAAATCTATAATAAAAACAGTAAAATCACATATAATCAAATAAGTTATAAAAAATAATTATAATGGACAATGTTTAAACACAACGAAAGAGATAATAATTTCAAACAAACAGGGGATTTAGAACTATACAGACATAGAATCACATATGATTAACTACTAAAAAACATCTGATGTAAAACTATACAGATTCAATCACATATGATTAACTAAATATATATACACAATCACATGTGATTAACTAAAACAAATATGTGATTTAATACTAAACAGAGACACAATCACAAGTGATAAACCAGGAAAATATGTGTTTGAAAACTAGACACATTAAAATCACATGTGATTTAAAACTAAAAATGTGATTATATGAACAATCTCTTGTGTTTGTTGTTGTTGATAAAACAGGGGTTTTCAAAAAAACAGGGGAGGATATTTACATAACAATCACATGTGATAGTACTAAATCACATAACTAATGGTAAGACGTAAACACACTATGAATCACAAGTGATTTACAACTAAACAAATATACAATCAAATCTGATAAGAAAAACAAAACAAGTGATTTAAAACTAAACAGATATATACAATCACATGTCGTTAACTAAATCACAAAAAACTTAAAAAAATACTACGAATCACATGTGAAGACACTACGAATCACAGGTGATTAACTATAAAAACACTAGAAAGCTTACCAAACACATAATAAAGAACAACATATCAACAATCAACACATGAAATCGACGATTATCAAATAGAAACCCTAGAAAAGTTCTAAATATAAGGATTTATGCATAAACAGTTAAAAAACTAATAAGAATAACAACAAAAAAGTTAAAATTACCAGAAAGTTCATCAGAATGATTTTTGGAAGGAGAAGATATAGAATCGACCATTGTCAATCGCGTAAAAGATGAAGGTATAACAAATCCGATGTTGTAGGAGTGTAGAACAAACGATTTTAGCAAAATATCAGAAGAAATAGGCGATTGATCAGAAAAAAGAAGAAGATTTCGTCTTCAATTTCACGATTCGGAAGAGAGAGAGAGAGTGCAGAGAAAGAACGTAGAGAGAGGGGGAAGAATGAAGAGTGAAGAAGAAGTTTTGCTTTTAAGTCATGGGTAAAATGCCCATTATACCCCTCCACCCAAAAAATCATTTAAATTTGTGATATAATCTGGACCATTGATCTTGATGATCCAATGGTCAATAATTGTCCCTTGAGACTTTATTATTTTATTGGACCTCCTTGAACAAACCACTGGATATCTGTGGTGTATAGACTTTGTTACACAAGTGGTCCCTACACTACCTGTTGTGACGATCAGTGTAACAAAGTATATACATCAAAGACTTCCAGTGTAATATACAAACTTAAATGAGTGAAATTATAATAAGTGGTAATAAACATGTAATTTACTCAATTACTTATCTATGGCCTTATATTCTTTGTTGCGATGACGTATCTGTACACAAACAAGTTGAATGCATCTAGTTTAACTTGTCAATTAATATTATTGTCGTTTAGTTGATGTTTGGTTGGGGATTCTGTCGTTATTGCTTGAGGAGGATAGTGACGATTCTCCTTTCTGGTGGTTGAAGTAGCTTCTCACGTCTGCAGCTCGCAGATGATGGCCCCATCTCTCTCTTGTAATTATGTTTGCACAGTATTCTTGTCTCGCATAATTATTTGCACGTTTTCTTTCTAGCAGATAACATAGATATTGGATTATTTCTTTTTTGTGCATTGAGTTGGTTTGTATGAAATGAAATGCACTATTTCCTATCTTTAACATAATATTTTACAAATATTATATGATAGTATATTATAAATGTGTAAATTATGATTCATTTACTTATAAATAATCGACTTTGGTTACATTTATATTTCTAAAGAGACAACTGGGTTAAGGTAACCAATTTAACTCATAGAGGAAAAAAATATACATTTTTAATGAGTCCAAAGTTTACTCAAGCACATATCACCTAATTAATGGTTTCATCCAAAGAGCTACATTGCTACTAAATTAACATATTTTGCACACTCACTAAGGGTGGTTATTTTCGACATGACATGAACACAACACAATACAGTTCATCAATGTTTACATTAGCTTGAAAGAAACACCACCCTGCATAGAAAACTTAATGACCCCACAATCCTTCATAAAAATGGAACACAATTAAAAAAAATAAAAATAAAACAAATTTAGATATAAAAGACCGCAATGTACAAACTCAGATGATATGTATTTCACCACACAAACACAAATACAAACACATTAAATTTCTTCAATCAATGGTACAATGATAAATATCATTTACCGACTCACCACCATTTGTACAGCTTTTTTCTGAGCCTGTGTCAAACTCTGCAAGGTTCACACCAAACATTAAAACATGAAAAATAAATAAATAAATATATAATATCACAAAACCTGGCAAAGATGATCAAAAAGAGGTTTGTCTCCTTGAGAGAACTCCCGAAAGAAGTTGGTGAGATAATTTGCTAGGTTAATCTGGTAAACAAAAAATAAAATTTTTACTAAAAAATATAAAATAGTAAAATATAATTATGTAAGAGTATTATTAATCTTGAAAAAGAAAGTGACCTCGTTGAGGGGGTCTGCAGCACTTAGTAGGTCTTCATCATAACCATCATCTTCCTCCTATATATTAGCAAATAAAATATAATCATTAATGACAATTAATTACATTTAATCGATGTTAAAATTAGTGATCACGCAGACCTCATTGAAAGCTTTTGCCATTGCATCAAGATATCCATGTGAAGGTCTACTGTAAGACGTTGTACCAGCAGAGTATAGCAAATCTTCAGCATCTGCTGCTTCAACTTCTTCCCAATCACTATCCTGCATCAACAAAATATTTGTATAATTATAATATTTATATTTACAAGATTGTTTATTTTAATTATACTAACATTTATGAAAATAATAAAAAATAATACCTGGTTGTCTTCTTCTAAAACTTGTTCTTGAATCTCGAGCAAGACATCTGCTAGTAAAGCAAGAATCTATATTGCCAAATGACAACACTTTTATCAGATTCAATAATAATAATATTAACAATAAATAAATAAATAAATATTAAATAATAATAATAATAATTAAAAAAAAGAGTAAAAACCTTTGCAGGAAGTGGCATTAATGTCCACTGATCGGGAGAGACTTTGGCCTTTGAACGAGTGGTAATCCCTGCAGAGGACTTTAACAAAAAAAGAAAAAAAAATCAGTTTTTGAAGATCTGTAGATAACTTGTGAAACAAGTAAACAACAAACCTTTAACAGATGGCCTTGAACATTAATGCTTCCAAATTCGACATGCCTACTTGATAATAGTAAAGCCAATGCTGTGGTTGTTACTTTTATCTGGTAGGCCCCCTGAACTTCCCCTGTATTTGATCAAAGTTAATTTAATACTTATTACAATAAACAATATAATAAAAAAATGTAAATTAGAATAAATAATATTTACCTTGCTGTTTGGTCCATTCTGACATAACATAATGCAAGGAATTAGTGTAGCCATTAGCATGTATAGTTATAAGCAAGTTAATAAATTGATCAACATGTGGTGCACTCATGTGAACCTGTTTTATAAATTACAAAAAAATAAGCACATAAAATACAAAAATAATATATCGATAACATAATTTTATTTTGTAAGCATACCAATCTTGCAAATATAAGAAGTAAGGAGCTTTTTAATCCAGCAATTTGGCAGGATTGCATTCGTCTAACAAGAGCAGCAACAAGGTCTCTGATATGTGGTGCCATTTGTGAGGATAAATGTAAAATAAGTTGTAAAATATAATTTCCAACAAAAAGTGATCCCGAGCTTTCCAAATCTGGATCAAGAAGCCTGTAAATGAGCAGAAAGATTATAGACTTTTTAAATAAATATTAATCTAAACTGAAATTATAATGATAATACAAAAAAAAATTGAAAATTCCACCTTGAAGCTACATCGAGCAAAGATCTCATTGTAAAACCAGGATCACCATTCCATGTCAACAATTGTTGTTTTCCACCAGAGACTAGAGAAGCAAGACATTGAGTTGCATTCTGATTTTTTTACATAAATCAATGAGTCGTGTAAAATTATAAATGTAGCTAAATAAGTATTTAATAATAGTTCAAGTTTGAGCTATATAAATATAATTATAATTATAAATAACCTGCATTTCACTGTGATCATCACTTTGAAGAACGATACGAACAACTGGATCGAAACAAACTTCATAAGCTGCTTTTTCCACCTCAATAGGTGCGTTCTAGATATATAACAATAAGAACCAATTAGTCATGAAAATAAAAAATACAGTGTAAAAAAATTATTTATTTTTAATTAATATTTAATAACTTGCCTTGAGTAACATTGTCAAGAGATCCAATGAACCAGCAACTAAACCATCAGGCTGCTGTTGAGGCTGAGAAAAGTAATAAAATCACACATAAATATAAATAATGACTTAAAAAGTCGAAATTAATTTAGTATTTTTAATACAATTATTTGAAGAAACGTACTTTGTTGAGGATGGGTCCCACGTATGGCAAAACACGTGATACAAGAGGATGAATGCATCCAGGAGCGTTTTTTATTGCCTGTTATGAAACTAGTATTGTTAAAGATGACTTTTTTTAACAAAATAATTTAATAATAATAATATTTATTTAAGAAAATTACCTCGAGAACATCAAGTGCATCAATACTAATGAAAGGGTCCGAAACATGTAAAGCCCACATGTTAAGTATAATAGGAGAAATTACTGGCTCTATGGATAATGCAGCTTCATGACCTATAAATAATGAACAATTCACACAATGTATAAAATTAACAATTATTTAAAAATAATAATAATAAAAAGAATATTACTTGACCGCTATACAATTACAATAACACCAACCTGCCTTTATTGCTGCTCGCAGTGTTTCAAGTACAAGATGCATTGTCTCATCAGATGCCTGCATTTATTAAGAATTTCATGTGTTGTTGATAAAATTAAAATTAAATTAATTAATTGTATATTTGTATTACCTGTTTAAGTAATTCAGTAAGTGATGAAAAAAGAGCAAGTATATGAGGCTGAGGTATTCCTCTATTTGTGTCAGGTAACAGTTGAGAAAGTGCATGACATGCACCAACTTTAACAGGTGCAGGTCTACAATTAAAAAAATAGTTTTTTAATATGATAATAACTAAATAAAATAATAAATATAAATATAGGATCTTACACATCCATGCCGATTGCCTGAATAGCAGCATAGAGAAAATGATCAATAACACCTTGGTTGATCTGTAAATAATAAAAAAACATTAATTTAAATATTATATTAAAAACACATGAAACAAGATACTTGAATATTATTTATAGTTACCACAGATGAGAATTTGGCGATTGATGAAAACATACGAGCATAAAGAAAAGGAAATTCATGTACACCTGTACAAAAAACACCAAAAACAGTTAAAATGTCAACGATGCGAATATATAAAATAGAATATATAATTATTTAAAACTCTATCAGTCTACCTGCTGCCATATCTTCAGTATAAATTTGCTCCAAAAGGTTTCCCACATTGATTCCAGAAGGCCCAGAAACCTAAGAATAAATAATTAAATATAGACAATATATTATACTTTATAAATAAATAAATAAACTCAAAGCATTAAAATAACAGGTTTTAGAAAGAAATTACTAAGTTGCTAACCTCAATTTCAAGCAATTGTTCTGACACAGAGGATAAAGCAAAAAGGGCAGCTTCCCTCATCTGCCAAAATTTATTTTCCAAATATATATTATAAACAAATAAAATGTGATAAAAAAAGGCAGAAAATAAAAACTACTGAGCCATACCCTCCACCAATCAGCAGAGCCTTTAGCTCTCCCTTGCTGAGACTCATCAAATCTTTTTTTAGCAGCATTTAATATTGCATAAACTCCTTCAATTCCACAAGAAATTATAATTTCCTCAAATAAAAGAGAGCCTGTTGAAATAATGTTCATATTAAATGTAACTGATTAAATAAATGTGTCACAGATATAAGAAAAGTGATAACCGAGTGGATTAAATACCAGAAACACGACAACTGTAAGTATTTTCATCTTCATCAGCAACATATTGATTAGCATCCAGTGACCAAGCATGAACCTGGATAGATAAATAAATAAATAAATATAATTTTGAGAAAATAAAGAAACAATAGAGAATGTAAATTTAGTATCAAATTATATTTTTGCATAAAATACTTGTTGTTCAGTCGTCTGCATAAAAGCAATTGAATAGTAAACCAGGTCTTGGATACTATTTCCAAAAGCCTAAAAATAGGAAAAATAAATAGATAAGGTTAACATCTCATGTAGTTAAAAAAAAAAAAATCTTATAATTATTAAAAAATTTGGAGCTTACTTTTACAAACTTTTTACTGCCAACAATTGTTAACAGAAACTCGAACATCTGCAGAATCCGAAAAGGAAAAAAGGTTAAAAACTTAAAATAAAAAATAAAATAAAAACACAATTAAGCAAGATAATTTCTTACTTGAATTATGAAGGATTCAAGGCTTGTTTCTGAACCATCAGAATCATATCTTCCTTCATATGCGTCTTCAATTCCTTCTATTGAAGATCGTTCATATACACCAAGAGATGATACAAATGTTTGCCATAATGGAACCAAAACCTCTGTGAAAAACAAATTTTTTTATTTTTATTTTTTATTAATAATAGCAGAAAAAATTAATAGAAAAAGGTTTAGAGAGATAAAGCAAACCTACCCATGAATTGACTTTCTGCCAGGTTTGGGAAGTTTTGAACAAATTGACTCAAGCACTTTAAAGCCTGATTAATGGTGGAATAGAAAACGATAAGTGACTGCATATTTTAGTATAATATATGAAAAATAAAAAAAAAATGGTATATATATTTAGACTAAAAAAATTAAAAAAACCTCCATTCTGATGCTCCAATCATCTGGATCTTCAGATTGCACAGGATTCTTGAGTATGGAAGAGAATTCAACCATCCAAGCATTGACTAATGGTAACATTAATGCACTTGTTTCTGTCTAAACAACAAGATATTAATTATATTATCAATGCAAAAATTCTATTATTTTTTCATCATAAAAAAGATCAATTTTTGAGCAGTTAAGATTGTACCTTGTACACACCACTTATAACACCTAGCATAGATGTACAAGAATAAACTATGGAAAGAGCCTTTGTACGCAATGGTTTTTCATAAATCTGAAATTAATAAATTCCAACTTTTTACCAGATTTACAGTCATAGTTTTTGTACTTTGAAAGCTTGTAAGATGATAATAAAGTTGACCTGTGGTGATGAAACAATAGCATGCAAGCATGGGAATAGAATTGGTATTATTTTGGGCACCATTTTATCATCCAAATCAGCAGAAAGGAGAGCCAAACATCTAAGAGCTCCATTCACTGAGAATGTATATTAAATGCATCAACAAGCAAATATAATAAATTAAGCAACAAGATTAAGAAGAAAAGTACCAGCATTTGTTTTATTTTGATCATTAATTAGCTTCAACAAAAACGGGAGTAAATCAGGCCATTCATCTGGCCAATCATGATGAGCAGCTGATGCTACTGCCATACTAATAGCTGTGCAGATTTTTCTATGAGGATCATCCAATGATAGCAACAGAAGACCACGAATAACTGCCTGATAATACCAACAACAAAAAAAACTAAAATGAGCAATATGAAATGCATTCAATTGAATATTGAAAAATAAAAATGTGTAACTTGCAAAAAGACTAGGTAAAAAACTTGGGAGAAATGATCAATAAAAAGAAAATAAAGCGACCTTTTCCTCGTTTGAAACAACAGGATGTTCAAAACCATCTTCATCCTCTTGCCAGTGTTTCTTAATAAACTGTTTTAACAGAACTGCAGCTAAGTAAATGCTGGTTAAATCTCACAACAGCACAACAATATGGAACATATTATTATATTATAAAGCCTCGTAATTTTTATTTTACTTTTTTTCTTACGGAACATAAGGTGAATAATGTTAACACCAAACTCTTGCAACTAATCAAATGTATAAAGACATTGAACAACTTTGTCTACAATTGCAAAAGGATATTTGGCGAGATCCTAGAGGAAGATCCCTGTTTGTAGCAATCTTGGATAAAGCACTTCCAAAACCTTCAAAGATTTCAATTAATAGTGATTGTTAATATGGAGTACAAGAATGAAATTACAACATTTTCACAATGAACAAAAAAAAAACAGAGGGCAAAAACAATGAGAATTTTGTGCAGGACTCCGTTTCCCTATTTATTAACTTTCAAAGAAGAGGAAGAGTGATACACTTAAACATCTTAGGTTCCAATCGAATTGGCAACTAGGCGTTTGACTTCTAAATTGGAAGCCAAATTGATTTGCTTCGGTTAATCGGATAACAGTTCATCATAATACTATAAAAATGTTTTAGTTCTTATAGACAGTGAACCTAACTAATAAACAGTGAATTCATCATAATCACTCTAATTGTACATAAAAGAATTGTAATCGCCAAAATTCAGTGACCATTAAAGCTTAATCATCAATAAAGTTGCTTAACACATACAACTGAAAATTCTCTTGAATTGTTAGTCTGTACTAATAATACGAGAATTAGACTTAATCTCAGTTTATCACTAAAAACAACATTTTGCGTCTTGTTCACGAACTTGTAATACTAATAATCCAAAATTCTTCTCCATGTCAATATTAGCTCCAATCAAACACTAGTAAAGCACAATTAACCTTATGAATATGTAATCCACAGTGAACTCCTCAGTAGCCAAACAGTTCAAACAGTAGATAAAATGAAGAATTGCAGCAGTAATAAGAAATAAAGTACAAATTACACAATACAATACATATATACATATACCAGGTTGAAGTGAAGCTTGATTCAAAGAGGTTTCTGCAAAAGATCGAGCTTGTTGATTAGTATCAAGAGTAGCATTTAGTGAGTTGATCAGCCACTGCTGATCTTGATCGATCATATTCACTAATTTAAACAACTTCTCAAAATCGGATGATCAAATCAAAGTGAGTGAGTGTGAGTTTACAGTGTATATCTGTGTGCGTATATTTCCCGCTCTTTCTGGGAATTTGGGGAAGTGGCAAAGGAATATATGGTGAGTGGTCCGATTTTAGGGTTTTACAAGAGCTAACGGAGCTACTATTTAATACGGGTCGGGTCAACTCGGTTCGATGAAATCATTATGTTGGTTCGGGTGAAGACATCGTGTCGGGTCGTGATTATTGACCGTGGAATTTTGAAATATTACCCCCTGAGGTATATTGTGATGTTATAATTGTCCAGCTATTTTGGCTGACTACAAAAAAGGTCCATGTAACTCATTCCTTTAAAACACGAGGCAGCATAGCCCGTGCGATGCACGGGCTTTGTTTACGATAATGCGTTATTTGTTCACGATAATAAACATAGCAAAGTTTGACAGAAGAAAATGTAAAGTAAAAAAACATGAGTGCTTATATAGTTATATTAGCATAACATGAAACATGTTATTCATAACATATAAGTGTCACTACAAAAATCTTCGTACTTTCTCTTTTATAAGTACAACTATGGATAAAATGATGATATATCTTCAAATGACACCAGTAAATTAGTAGTGCCTGAAAAATAACGTGTAAAACTAATTTATAAAAAGAATAAATATCATTTATCTGTTTCTGGCCTAAATTTAATATTTAATGAAAAATAAGTAGCAATTTATATTTTTACAAAAAAAATAAAAATACAAAGAGGATAAGCTTAATTTGTGTTTTATTATGTATATTTCCCTTTAAAAAACATTTTCCATTAAACATAAATATAAATTCATTCCTGTACAAACATAAATATACAAATAGAGATTCGGTAGTAGCTTTAGCCCCTAGGCGAACCATATGTAGTGCTTTTAAATTTTCTCTTACTCAATTATGATCATGTGTATATAATAGGACTAAATATTACTCCCTCCGTCTCACAAAAAACTTCTCATTTGAGATGAGCACAAGTTTTAAGGTGATAGTTAGTGGTGGGGTCATTGATAATAATTTTAATTAAAATATAAGATTGATTTGGAGAGAGAAAGATAGTTAGTGGATAGTTAGTGGTGGGTCCTTAGTAATAATAGTATTTTATTGAAATGAGAAGTTTTTTATGAGACAAAAATTTAGAATGAAAGGGGAAGTTTTTTTGGGACGGAGGGAGTATAAAAGTTGAGATTAGGCCCAATAAAAAATCCCGTCATAAAGTATATGGCCCCAAGGCCCAAGCCATAACCGACTCCTCAATTAGGGCTCATTCAGACCGCTTGTCAATTGTCGGCTACAGGCTGCGTTCCGTTATCTTAAAATTCTGTCGACAGGTCATGCTTCCTGATTTGAAGGTCTCTCCCCCACCACTCCCCTAAGCAGAAACCCCAACCACACTTCTAACACGTATCATGAACTTCTTAGAACCCGGTAACTATCAATTTATCACTTTTTATTTTGTTTCGAGTAACTGATAAGCTTAATTTCACAATTTATCACTTGGTTTTGTTGGAGTAATTGATTACGTTAATTTGATTGACATGGGAGTTTATGATTAATTGGTAGTCAGTGTGCATTTTTTGGCTTTCTAGCTTTTGTGTTTATAGTTAAAAAAGAAGGCAAGATTAAAATAAGTGGATTGTAAGAAAAAAATGAAGTGTCTATCATAAAGGATATGAAAGACTATAGGATAAATTTGCATACTTCATAAAGTATATAAAAGACTAAGTTAAATTTATACATAAAGATTGTTGTTTCTAACGGGGAGTTAGAATCTGATACTAAAGACAAAAGAGTAACTATATTGTTAGTGAATTTGTTAGTATGCCTTTTGGTATATTTGTTTATATAGAAAAGTTTAAAATGTAACATAAGATTGTTGGAATTCCACTATTTACTTCACTTAAATATGGTATTATTGTCTTTAATCGCAGCTTATTATTGTAATTAACTCTACCATAGAATTAATATGCTCTTCGGGTCACATTTGTGCAGATTGTTGTTTTCGAGACTCTAGATATTTCATGTGGAGTTTTTCTTTTTACTTATATGGTGTTTTGAAAATAAATATTTACTAAACATGTGTGATTTAAAAAGCATTTACTTAATAGGTGTCTTTGCAGCTTTTGTACCCCCTTTCCATCTTTTAAGTTTTTTCTAGTTTTTTTTCTTAATTTTTTTTCTTCATATTTTTACATATTTCTTTTATAACTACAAACATACTATAACTCATCTTATGATCACAGATCACAACAATTGATTAGAATCAATAAATATCATTGTTCAAAGAAGTTGTATTTCCATTGATTGATGATTTTTTAAATGCTTTATTATTTTCAATTAAAGCATTTTTATATGTTCTCATCATTTTGATGAATTGAGGGTGTTAAGCTTTTGATTTTAATTTTAATTGATTTCCCATTTAATTGCAATTGTTGAGCTTATTTTTATTTTTATGTGTTCTCGTAATAGATAACTTACCCATTTAATTGCCATGGATGATGTTAAGTGTTGTTGCTAGAAAACTTTAATTCAAGTTTTTTATTGCAACTTTTCTTTTATTACTTTAAATCGATCGG
Organism: Calendula officinalis; assembly: GCA_963853835.1. Lineage (NCBI taxonomy): Eukaryota > Viridiplantae > Streptophyta > Magnoliopsida > Asterales > Asteraceae > Calendula > Calendula officinalis. The sequence continues at coordinate 36,503,357 of OY970820.1, forward strand.
TTGAGATCTGCTTTGTGTTATTGTTTCAAAGTTTCGAATTTTTTTCCCGCTCTTTGTCTACTGCTGGTGTTTGGCAGCAGGCGGTGTTTGCTATTTTTTTAATATCTATTGAATTACTTCCATTCTTCCATTTTGTTTCATCTTGTTTGTTATTTCATTCATTAATTAATTAGTAAATTTTACATGAACCATTTGAAGGTATATAAGAAATATGTAAAAATAAGTATGTTTGTAGTTATATAAGAAATATGTAAAAAATGATAAAAAGTGGAAAATATTAAGAAAAAAATTATATGATGGAAAAAGGGTACAAAAGTTGCAAAAACACCTATTAGATAAATATTTTTCAAATCACAACTATTTGGTAAATATTTGTTTTTAAAACACCATTAAAGTAAAAAAACTCTTTCATGTGTTCTTTAGAGTCTTATTTATCTCTTGACCCATGACCTTTTTCATATATTGTGACAGCAATAGGAGTAGTAAAAAATAACCAATGATGGCACTGATGAAACAATAAAGCTTTTATCGAAATTTTATCTATTCCGTTTTCCTATATTACTCTTCATTCGAACTATAATTAATTGCTCGGTTTCATATATTCCTGAGTTTATATTCTCTGATGAATTCCAAGGAAGACTCAAACTTTGGTGTGTCAAATTTGAAAGAACCTAAGTAGTAACATCTCTACTTATAATGCATATATTAACGTTATTTTCATATTATTTAACTGACTTATGGGGGACAAAATGGTTTCATATATTCTGTGTTTGTGTTTTTTTTCCTTCTCTGATCAATTCTTCGCAAGACTCAAACTTTGGTGTATCAAATTTAAAGAACCTAAAATTGTTCAAGAAACATTAGCTAAAAATGTTTTAAAATGATTAGATAAAGTGTGTATCTATAAGATTAGATAAAGTGTTAACTTTAAAATGATTACCTTCGTTTCTTTTTTTCCTCAGATAGCAACTGTTCTTTGTCCGGATCTCCACGATTTAAGCCTAGATTTGTAAAGTTGCACAAAAACAAATGATATTAGTTTGGACGAATTTGCAATGTGGTGACAACGTAAAAACCACATTCTTGCAATGATATTAGTTTGATCGAGGTTGAACATGGCGGTTTGTTTTTTTTATAAGGTCGACATATTGTTGTAGCTGACCCGTTTTTATATAGCTTCAAGCGATCATATGCAGGTGGAAAAGCTTTTGTAGCTTCTCGCATTAAAGGTTACCTGGGCAGGTAGAAAAGGTTTTTCAGCTTTTTAAAATGGAAGTCGTTTTTTATATGACCCGTTGTAGGTTGTATCACCTGTTTTTACTAAAGGTGATGATATGATATGCAGCTTCTGAAACGGTACATGTTCTCTAGAGTAAAGCAGTGAATAATTATTTTGGTTATTAAAAGGATGGGATTAATGGCTTTTAAAGCTGGTAATCAATAGCTACATAGTAAAGGGACCCGTTTTTAATGTCTGGGTATACAATAGAGTTTTATTTTTATTTTTTGGGTATTGAAAGGGCAATGGAACTCGTAATGTATTGTAAGTTTTTTAAGGCTGTTAATACATGGTAATCAATGAAGTGTGTTTAGTTTTCCAAGGTTGTTAATGTCTAGGTAATTAATGTCTACTTCAAATTGGAACTCGTTTTTTAATGTTATATAGATAATCATTTTCATTTACTTTTTCAATTTTATTTTCATTTTATCTACACCATAAAAATTTATTCACACAACACAACGTATGTACATTTTACTTCAAAACTAATAAAATGTGGTGAAAATGTAGAGAAACCAAAATTTCACCAACCCAAATTTTCCTCTATGTATTAGGGGTGAACATGGTACGATACCACACATATTTTCCTCATACCGTGTACCGTACCAACTATACTTGGTACACTAATCTAGCTACCAGTACCGTACCAACTATCCTTGGTACTAATTTGTTTGGCTACCAACAATCATGGTTGGTACGAATTGGTAATGGTATATACCAATATCACAAACTTATTTGAAATTATTACTAAAAACAAGACAGTTTTCTATACTATTATATTTGGTATGATATACGTTAAATGTTATATAAAACTATGTACGATAAAGAACAAATTATGTAGTATTATTGTCATAATACACTAGCTTGTAGCATTGTCGTCTGCTTCACACGCTTAATTATTAACATTATATACAAACACAATAACAAAAATGTAATATATTGATCGGTTAGGCTAAAAAGTTTTAACTTGAATTTTTTCATGTTATGATATCATAACTTTTATTAAAAAATAATATATACGTAGTTTACCTTTCTCAAATTCTTCTAAATAATATGTATATATATGAATTATTGGTTGGTATGGTACTACCATGGTATTTAAATTCTCATACCATTACCGTACCATGACTACTTGATTGGTATGGTACTACCAACCAAACATGTTGGCAACCAACATATTGGCTACCAACTATTCTTGGTATGGTTGGTAGCGTGTTGGTTGGTTTTGTTCGGTACAAATTTGACACCCCTACTATGTATGTCAAAGAGATTTTACATGAAGATGTAGAGAAACAAAGAGCGATGACATGTGGACAAATTAACAAATTCTATTAATCTTAAGAGTACTTATTAAACAATCGACAAATGAATGAATAAATACCCATTGCATTCTTTTTGCTGTTAAAAAAAACAACTGAATGAATGATCCAAACTATTATTCATTTCATTATACACACGATATCATTATATTATCATTTAAACATATATATGTCAAACACACACACACAAATCTTATTCAAAAATGGAGTTAATTTGATGGGCATGACCAAATTCATATGTCAAAACCAAGCTTCCATCCATTCGTTTGAGAACAAATCTTTCAACCAAAATATAGCAACCAAATCTCCTCCATCCACCACCTCCTTCAAACTTCTCTTCTCTCTTTACCCTCTCTATCTTTTTCTCCCCAACATCAACCCATCCAACTTTTTCCTCTTCCCACCTCATTCTTTGGAGAACTTCTAAACTCAACCCCACACTTTCTTCTTTCTCATTATTTCCCCCTAGACATGTAAACCAAACCGCTCCATTCACCACATTTCTCTCATCCCATGTTGCCTCCTTTCGACTCTCGCCAATGAAAACTGCTTCACTACGAAATGCAGCTGTCACGGATACAACATTTCTTATACTACCATGTTGATCATTTTCATGTTCGTAAATTCGTTCCCACTTTTGCTCGAGTGTCATTTCATAAAAGATAGAGTTTTTCACTTGGTCGGTTAGATTTCCTTCTTTGATAAATACAAAAGGGCAATACCAATTGCCAACAACCACACTATTAGAACTTTTGGCCGAAGGTGAGATATCCAAATTGGGGAGGCGTGAACGAAGGGCAACATTGATTCCTTTTGCTTCGGATAACTCGTAGTTTTTTGGCGTTTTAGTATAAATTTCCCAACCTTTTCTCCTTAAGAAATATGGAGGGTAGCCATCTTCGGCAAGAGATTTGGCATAAAAGCTACCATTGCCTCTACAAAGGGCTTCATAAGGAACAATTTCAAATTGTTGGTACATGTCATGTGGGTCCAATGGCCTTGGTTTTATGTCACGAACACAATTGAAAAAACAACATCGCCTCATGTCTTCATCCTTCGAACATGTAAACGCTTCCCTGAAAAGGTTTTTAGTTAGTTTATTCGGGATCAAAAGGGCAAAATGTGGATTTGGACCAATTAATAGAACTTAATTTGGAGTATAAAAAAATTAATACCACATTGAATAAAAGGGCAAAAAGTGGTGGATGATGTTCTCAATATCCTAATATTAACACATCTTTGATTTTTCGTTTAACATCATAACACTTTAACTATTATTAAATCTATATCATTTTGTTCATAATAGGACTAGAATTCATGACCACGTGTCTATGAGAACATATTTTCGGATTTTCCAACATTTTATAATACCGTTTTCCTAACATGCCCTTTGGTTTAGCACATGTTTGATAAAAATACATACGCGCTCAAGTTATGCATAGCTAAAGATTAAAGGTGGTGATTTTTACACCACACATTTTAATTTAATACATCACAATAGTTGTTTTATATACAGTAATTATGCAGTCTGCATTAATAGTTGCACAGTATGGTACATACATAAAAAAAATATGGTGTAGAAATTAATTCTCAAAGATTGATCAATAAATTATTTGATTAAAGTTATTGTGCGAAAATAAAAATAACTATCTTTTATGATATATTACATACCCTTTATGTGATCCATGTGGGTTTATTGCGTAGTATCGGTTTGAAGACAACGGTTGATTAAGCACCGGAATAAAGACAACTTCCTTGTAAGAAACATGTTGTTGTTCACCCGTTTGTTGGCCATAGCGCGTGGTCAATGTTTTATTCTGAGGAAATGGCAACCGTGCAAGATACCGATTCTTGCACAACCCAAAACACGAGTATGTTTCAGACTCTTCATCTTGGATTACCAAATAACCCGAGTGTGGACCCTCGGGAGGCAAATATAGAGATTCGGGAGAGCTCTTATAGTGAGAAAGAGATCGTGTCACATACATACTTTTTTTTTTAGATCTTACAAGCCAAAGGCGTATTAATTGTAGTAGATATTCAGCTATGGTTTTGTATATATACAAGATAAGAGATTGGATCTAGGATTCAAGTGACTAACGTGGAGAAGTTAAACAAGTAGTTTGAATTTTATAATATTCTATTTTGACGAGTCAAACTATTGACTTTTTCTTTTGTGTACATCAAAGATTATCTGGTTTAGATCGATTGGCGTCAGATATTAAAATGTTTATATATTACGTGGGAAGCTTCCTTACACGTGTATAGATGCTTAGAGATGTAAATTTGCAGGTAGTAATTTCATGGAAGCATCAAGCATCGACAGTAATACTATCCGTGAGAACCCAAGAACCAATCAATAGCTTCCATCTCAGGTAGTTTCATATCAACTATAAAATATCTTTAATATATTTAACTTTTAATTCCAAATTTTTTCCCGAAGGGTTTTTGTTGTAAGTATGCGTGACCGAGTTTATTCTCGTGATGTACGTGACATAACCATTACCATGACTGTTTCCGAACCATTTCCTAGATCATATGATAAACATAACTTTACTTTGAAGTGTAATTATGTAACCAATAGCTTCATGGCTAGTTAGAAAAACTGGTTGTTGAATGTGTATACATTGTTTTACTACTTAAAATCCAGCCTACTAAATTAATTAAATAATATCTCATACCAAACTACATTTAAATGCCTTTAAACCACTTGAGACGACTCAAGTAAAAAGTAACTTAAAAGAGGAAAAGTTTTAATTTTTACGTTAGCTAATAGGATGCACACATACACATATATTGCAATAACTTTGGGCACATGGACAAACAAGCAAATATTTATAGCTTACTCCTTTTCCAATTAAACTTGATATTTGCTCAATATGAAACTTTTGATGTCCACAATTCAAACTAAGTTTAAAACTTTGGTGTCCGCAATTCAAATTAATTAAGTTTAGAGTAAATTACAAAATTGGTCTCTCATTGTTGGTATAAAAACTACCATCGCCATTACAAAGTAGTATTTCGTTAGGAACAATCTCAAAATGTTGGTACTCATCATGTGGGTTCAATGGTCTTGGTTTTACATCATGGATAAAAGTACAAATACAACATGTTGTTACGTCTTCCACCTTCGAACATGTAAACGCTTCCCTGGGGATTCACGATCCATTTCTTATTAATTTTACAATACAAATAGAAAAATAATTGTTTAACATAGACCAAAAATGCATTTTATTACTCTGAACTTGGCTGAATATGATTTCTACTACCCTAGTATATTAAAGGTGTAACATGTTATCCTGAACTTAACAAAATGACCGATTTAGTAATATGATTTACTAATTTGGACTTATTTTCTCACGTTATTTGCTGATAATATCAAATATATTGTATATAAAGTTCTAATGAAAATAAGTCAAATAGAAAACGTGATTCATTTAATGAAATGGGGTAATAAATAAAGTGCTTCCTGAGAGCTTTTATAGTGAGAAAGATATCGTGTTATGTGCATATTTGATTTCTCTTTGTCATTCTAGTTTAATAAAGTCAAACAGTTGACCTTTTCTTTTTTATACATCAAAGTCTATACGGTTATTTTAGATTTAGGATTTTATCTGATTGATAATGAGACGTTACTTAGATTTTTCTTTGTCATCAAGTTAGTCACGAGTCATATCATTATTAAAGTTGTAAAATGTTACAATTACAGTTTCCTAACCAAATCTGATCAAAATGCAAAAACACAAAATACATTGATGTAATATTAGCTAATTATAGTATTTAATTAACAAGCAAAAAGTAGTGGTGTAATTATAGGCCTGAAGCAGGCTTTGTCTAGCATGCTTCCACTTTATGGAAGCACCCAGCTAAGCAAATGTCCATGTTTTTTGGTCTCTGTATGAAGCATATGATAAAACATGCAATTTCATTTTCACTTTTGTTTTTCTAATTTTTTTTTAAAATATTTTTTCTATTTTGAAATTCGTTATTGAATTACAACACAACATTTGTTGTAAGATTATCATAAAGTGACATATATTTGTGATTTTTTTATGTAGTATAAATTTACATTTTTGGGTATCAATGTATACTATAATAGTATTATATGATTGTAATAATTGATTTCTATGCGTATAGTTTATCAGCTTTTCACTATTCTAATATTAATTAAAATTTCGATATCCAAAAGGAATATTACATGTCTTGGTTCTGAATATACAGGGAAAAACTTTATTTGCTTTTTAACATTATTTTCCTGGCATGTTGCTGTTTCATGAAAGGGGACCAACTTACAAACATCTCTCTAGAACATGCCAAAATTAACAATGAATATGTTTTAAAATTGCTTCTACTTTTTATTAGAAGATAAATTATACGATAGATACGGTTATTAATACAGCTGATTTTATGCATAGAATTTAATTGGGATATATGGTGAATTAAAAGTAAATACTATAAGAAAAACAAAAATTAGAATACTAGATAAGTAACAATGAATATCAAATTGTAATGATTTTAGCTGTTTTATCACATCATAAATGTTTTTTAAATGTAAAAAATAAAATAAAAACTTCATTATCATATACTCCCTCCGTTCCACATAAAACTTCCCATTTGATTTGGGCACATTATTTTAGGAGATAGTTGGTGATGGGGTATTTGGTAATAAATTTGATTAAAATATAGGATTAGTTTAGATATTGACATAAAGTTAGTGAGAGAAATTTTAAAAAATGATAAAAAATGACGTAAAATTAATGAGATAATATTAATTTATTAAGTGGGTCTTTCCAATTCTTAAATAAGATGTTTTTTGTGGGACAAAAATTTTAGTTGAAATGGAAAGTTTTTTTTGGGGCAGGGGGAGTATTAGGAAATGCCATACAAAATCCTTAACTATTTTCATAGTCAAATTCACATACAAAATCTTCTCACTCCACATGCAATGTAAAAATTATGATAACATTTTTATTAATAATTGATCTTCACACTCCACATACAACGTAGAGATTATGATACCATTTTACTAATAATCGAGTTATAGAAAGGAATTACATTAACATGAAACACTACCACATCCGTCGACATTTTTCATCTAACCTCTAAAACACTACAAAGACCTCAACCCTTTGACCTTTGACTTTTGGATGATCAAAACTGTTGACCTTTGACTTTTGGATCATCACAATTCAAGATTCTAAGATGTGGTTCAAATCTTTCTTCCGAGAATGTTGCTTGAAAATCCATTTCCATACCTTACTATGACCTTTACTTCCCTTTTTAATACCCCTTTCATTAACTGTAATTCTACATGATGATGATGATCCACCACCACTACAACCACCGCCACCGCCACCGCCACCCCCGCAACTACCACCGTCTAATTGGTTCTTGAAAACAGAGTGCTCTGTTTTTGGCTGTGATAAATCAAGCTTCAAATCGATAAAACTTGAGTCATCATGAATTCTGCTAAATTCACTCTCTTTTGCAGAGAATCCACTTTCAAAATCCATAAATCCACCTCTAAATCCACTCTTTCTTGGCTCGGATTCATTGAAATCTGAAATTTTTGCACTTGAATAATTCATATCACTAACACTACCACCTTCATGATCAAAATTTCCACCTCTAAAACTACAAAGTGATCTAGATCTTGATACATCCATTGCACAATCAGACACCCAAAACTCACTTTTTTCATCAAACCCATATCTGTTTCTCTCTCTACAACACTCTTTCTCTCTCTTCTTCTTAAAAAGCTTCCCAATTCTCCAAAACCCATTACTCTTTTTCACCTCAACAACGCAACTATTGCTCCTTTTGAGCAAAACTACATCCTCTGTTTCTCTTTTCTTGCTCTGTTTCATGTGTGAAAAAAGTGTTTTTTGTTCATCACCACTTCCAACTTTTTCATTCTCAATCAAAAATGAAATCCTGCCAATACTGCCAACATCAACAGTACAAGATGAATTCCTGTATGAAGAAACATCAGAGCAAGAACAAGAAGACAACCTCTGTTCTCCACAATCTGAACACACAAGTTTCATCAATCTATCTTTGAGACAGTATGCACAGATTCCAACAGGGGATGAAGATGGGTGTTTCTTACATGGAACACCAGAGGATGATGAGTAATACAAGTTGTAATCTGGGCAGAAGTTGTTGTACTCTTGAGCTGATTCGACAGTTTTGCCTCTTTCCTTCATGGGTGTAAACTATTTAGTGAATCTTGAATATGGGTATTTTTGGTTATGGAATTTGGTTTGATTACGGATTTAAAGAAATGGGCTTTCAAGAAAATACACAATTTTGAGAAGATTTGGTGGGATGAAGAGATTTTGTTGTGTTAATAGGCTGACACTATTTGTAGGAGGGTGAAGCTCAAGGATGTTGAGTTATCAAGAATGGAAGATACTATGGATTTTGACTTATGAGGGGATGAAAGCCACTTTATAGTATGTGTGTGTGTGTGTTGGGTGGGGGAGGGGTTAGGGTAGGGGGTGGGGGTCATGCATATTGAAAGAGGAAGGCATGGAAAAAGAGATCAAGAAAACTTGAACTTTAAGTTAAGGTAGTGATGGAATTGCACTATTTTTTCTGCAGGCATAATTGCATTGGTGAAAAGTGATGTGACGCAAGGAGTGAAAGAATGGAACAAGTAATCCTAAAGTGTGATTTTGATGGACAAAATAGGCCTGTTTCATCTACACTAAATCTTTAATGCCTCAAGTATATTAATTGTATAAGTATATTGACTTTTTTGGGGAGAAAGGATAAATATATATATATAACTAGTAGGGTATCCGTGCAATGCGGCAACGAGTATCCTATGACTTTATCTTGAAGCGTTAAATTGGTGGTGGTCGCAGACGGTGGGTGGTGGTGGTAGTGGTAGTCGTAGTGGGTGGTAATTTCAACATTTTAAGATTTAAGAGATTAATAAATAAAATAACTTTAAGATTTGACCAAGAAAAAATCATTTCTGAGGACTTGACTTACACTAAAACTTTGCTTAACTTTAAATTTTTTTCCTGATATTGCCAGGTTAAAAGCTCTCTCGGAACCCATCTTCAGAAAACCCCTTAAACCATAGACCGTAAAAAATAAATTGTACAACCCTAAATTTTACAAATATTCAATAGTAAAAACAGAAACAAAACAAGAAGGTCGATATGTCCGAGTAGTTAAGGAGACAGACTTGTTTGTCTTTGTTCGAACCCTGCTGTTGATAAAGTATTTTTTAATATATTTTGTAAACAAAAGACAAAGGCTATTGAGTTGTTTAAAATAAAGATTGTATCATCTTGTCATAGTCAATCCAACACCAGAAATTAAAGCAACACTACGAAATACTTTGTCTAGACACTTAACATATAATACAATTGAGTACACCGATTGTAAAAATACCAACCAAAAACAACTCAACATTTGTACATTATCACAACTAACTCTACTTTGCATGTCCAGCCAAATCGTGAACGATGATTTGTACGATTGGCGATGCACGTGGGGACCGTAACAAAGTTCTCAATATACGTTTCTCTTCATTCGTGTCAATGCATTTGTCAAGTGATATGGTCACCTTTTTCAGCACGGGTGACTTGGCCAAGAGAAGCTCCACAAACTCTAAGCCGGACTCTGACTCACCATCATATCTAATCTCCAATTCATTCAGATGCTCCAACCAAATATACGAATATGCTTCCGGTATAATGCAGTCTATTTCAGGTCCCGAATCAAGATAATCATCTCCAATAATCAACAACAAACGTTGGCATTTCTCGTGTTGGCAGGTGAATCAAAACAAAAGAGGGTATATAATTATAGATTTATGATTTTTACCTCCAGCTTAAGTTTCTCTATGTTCGGGGAACTTCTAATCAAAAGAACAAGCAAAGGTATCCGATGTTTACATGCACGCAATACGAAGTATACACACAAGTATTTTAGGTGAACTAATGTAAGGACCGAACCCAAAAACAACCATTTTCAACATCATATACATCTAACTTAGCCAATACTAACCAAAATACAAGTTTTAAATATATTTACCAAAAGAAATTATACATATCATGGAGCAACTAACTATATCGGATACAAACCACTAAACAACCCAAAAGATGTACATCAAAATATCACAAATCTATACCAAAAGAGAAGCTCTTCCAAGCTTCAAGACCAACTTCTAGCAATCCCTAACTTCAGTTATCCACTAACTTTCCCTTGCCTTTATCTTTTCCTGAAAAAAAATGGTGACAACTAAACGGGTAAGCTATAAAAGCTTAGTGAGTTCCACAATGTATAATGTTATAATAAATAATTATATAACTCAACATAAACAAACAAACAAATGTCAACGGGTCAAAGTACCGGGTTATCACAACTATATCACCACAATGCATCACATATCAATCTTCGGGTCAACAATGATCAAGGTACAATTCCGGATTCAACAAAGTGCGTCATTCCCCCTTAGGCCATTAGGGAATGAGGCCGATGAAGGTGATCAAGGCACCCCTAAATGAGTCCAAGATCCAGCTTCACCACCACGGTCCATACCACTCCTCCGCCAGGTACTCCCGCGTCCACCGCCCGACATATTACACGAAGTAATACTCGGACCGCCATGGGTCCTCACGAAATGAATTATCACTCAAGGCATTTCACTCATACGGGGCAAGGAAATGTTGCGGTTTGACAAGGTAATCTCAATGATCAAGGCAAAACATAAGGCATCCAATCGAAAGGAACACTATCTAACCACATTGCACATATATAATTAAAAGTATACACATTGCACATAGTGAACTCACCTGGGATCAAGCAACTTCAATGTCAAACCGAGAAATTCCAATGTCACCGATCAATGGAGTTATCACAACCTCCCAATGGTTTACCAATCACAATTATACACATTTCAACAACAATTCTAAACCATAATCATATCTAGGATAAACCTTAGTCACCAATTTCCCCTAATTTGGTGATGAACCAAAACCCTAGACCACCAATTTACTCATACTTGCACATGATCACATGCTATCTACAATTCTCATAGCTAAATACTCAGTTACACAAGAGTACCATCTCAATTTTCATATTTATAACTCAACATTCAACTAGGGTTCTTGACCTACTAACTCACTACATCAATTTATACACATACATGGTGTTAGAGATGAAGAAATACCTTGGTTATCAACACAATTGATGAAAGTCCTTTGATTTCTAGCCAAAATCTGCCCAAGAACACCCAAAAACACCCAAATTCGCTCACCCCCGACGAGAGAAAGTTCTAGAGGAGAGTTAGGCTGAAATGGGGAAAAATCCCGTTTTTATGTCTGTTCAGCACAAGATAGCGCCGCTATCTACAAGATAGCGCCGCTATCTTGCCACCCCTTGCTTTTTAGCGCCTCTATCTTCAAGATAGAGCCGCTATCTCCCAAATTTTCGTGTTTTGCCCAACGCTAAAATAAGTGGCTGTTCCATTTGTACAAGATAGCGCCGCTATCTCTAAGATAGCGCCGCTATCTCCCACAAAGGCTGCAATTTCGCATTTTTCTTCCTTTTTAACTTGTACCACTTAATCAAATACCCGAAAACACAGATTTTTCATCAAAATTCTAACTATCGAGACTTAAATCCCTATCAATTATCAACTAATATAGAACTTACAATTAAAATACCTTAATTTAAAACACGTATGTTACAACTAATGCGGTCGGAAGCTCTCTCCATCTTGAATAAAACGCTTTAACCACATGCCAAAAACAAACGATGTTATTATTATTTTAAGTAGAATTAATCATATATCATGTGGATAAGATAATATTACTTAAATGGTCCGATAGTGAATAGACATATGCTCAATCACAGGTAAACACTTGAATACCTCAACGATAGTAAGAAACTTACGAACTATTGTTTTAGTGTGTTGATTCTGATGAATATCGTTACATTATATAGACTAGGTATTTACACTCTAGTCCTCTTACTAATACAATATATAAATATATGTCTAACTGTTTAATATTCCCCCGCAAGCTAAGGCCGGGTTGCTAGCCTTAGCTTGGACCGTAGTAATTCGAACCGTTGTGATGATAGAGGCTTTGTGAAGATGTCTGCTATTTGATCATCTGTAGAGATAAATTTAACACATAGCTTTCTTTGAGCTACCTTTTCACGAACAAAATGAAAATCCACCTCAACGTGTTTTGTGCGAGCATGGAACACAGGATTAGCAGATAGGTATGTGGCTCCCAAGTTGTCACACCATAGTGTGGGAGTGGTTTTGAGAGGAAACCGAAGTTCACCTAGTAGATCTTCCAACCATGTGAGTTCAGCAACTGTGTCGGCTAATGATTTGTATTCTGACTCTGTAGACGAACGAGAAACAGTGCGTTGTTTGCGAGCAGACCACGAGACCAGATTCGATCCAAGATATATAGCATATCCCCCTGTGGATCGACGGTCGTCGGGGCATCCAGCCCAGTCAGCGTCAGAGAAGGCTGTGAGGCTTGGGAACGATGCATCAGAATAAGCATGAAGTCTATTATCAGACGCAGACTGAAGTCTTAGACCCAACGATGACGTACCCTGTAAATACCGCAGTGTTCGCTTGACAGCAGACCAATGATTTGTTGTTGGAGCATGCATGAACTGGCAGACTTTGTTGACTGCAAATGTAATATCCGGACGAGATAAAGTGACATATTGTAATGCCCCCACAAGTTGTCGATATCTTACCGGATTTTCAAACAGAGAGCTATCGTTGAGATGAAGGTTTGAGCCAGTTGTCATGGGAGATGGTATAGGCCAGCACGTGCGATAATATCTTGAATATATTTCTTTTGGGACAAGATCAGGTCACCATCTTGACGGGTTATCTCAATGCCTAAAAAGTATGATAGGGCCCCCATGTCCTTGACTGCAAATTGAGTATTGAGGGTTTTGACCACATGTTCAATGGCTCGTGTATTATTACTTGTCAAAATAATGTCATCAACATACACAAGCATATACATTAGAGTGCCCTGATTAGAGTAAGTGAAGAGAGACGGGTCTGTGCGAGAGCCTTGAAACCCAATCTTCTGTAGAGCACTAGATAAGCGATGAAACCAAGCACGTGGAGCTTGTTTTAACCCGTAAAGAGCCTTATGTAAAAGACACACATGATTTGGGTTGTTAGCATCGATAAAACCCGGCGGTTGGCTAAGGTATACTGTTTCTTTCAAGTCCCCATGTAGGAAAGCATTTTGAATATCTAACTGGCGTAGTGGCCATTTTTGTGAAGTAGCAATGGATAAGACCACACGAATAGTAGTAGCTTTTACAACGGGGCTGAAGGTCTCTTGATAATCGATGTCGGGTTGTTGATTAAAACCTTTAGCCACCAAACGCACCTTGTAACGCGTAACCTTGCCCGTTTGATCTCGTTTCAATTTATATACCCATTTGCAATCAACGATATTAGCATTGTGATTCCGGGGAACAAGAGACCATGTGCCGTTCCGCATTAGCGCAGAGTATTCATCACTCATGGCTTGTCGCCAGTGTGGTATTGTGTTGGCAACGGCAAAGGAGGGGGGCTCAGATTCTGTATAATTAAAAGTGGCGTGATACGCAGATGGATCAAAGATGTCAGGTGGTTTTGTTTGCTGGCGGAGATTAGATGGCCGAAGGCGAGTAGAGGGAAGAGATGTATCAGTAGGTAGTGTGGTAGGTGGAGCTGTGGCAGTGGTGTTAATAGGTATTGGTTTGGTACGACGGCTGTACGTATGAAGGAGAGGAGGGGGATGCCGGAAGGTGTTAGGCAGTGGGTTTGTAGGTTGGTGAATATGATCCGGAACAGGAGTCGGATAGGATGAGATGTAAGGATTGGGATCGGAAGCGACTGTTGGTGGAGGAGAAGATGATGGAATCGCAAATGGAAGTGAAGACTCATCGAATCGAACATGTCTACAAATGTAAACCCGATCAGTGGTCGGGTCAAAGCATCGGTAGCCGTGGTGAGAGGTGCTATATCCTAAGAACACACACGGTGTGGAGCGAAAATCCATTTTGTGTTTGTTGTATGGTCGGAGATGGGGGTAACAACGGCATCCAAAAATGCGAAGAAAGGAGAAATTTGGTTTGGATTTGAAGATGAGTTCGAATGGAGAAGTGTTGTTTGTGGTACGAGACGGCATGCGGTTTATTAAATAAACCGCAGTGTCAAAGGCAAAATGCCAGAATTTTTGAGGTACATGAGAGTGGGCAAGAAGGGTAAGACCGGTTTCAACCACATGTCTGTGGCGACGTTCAACTGTACCGTTTTGTTCACTGGTGTGTGGACAGGAGAGATGGTGAAGAACCCCAATGGAAGATAAAAAAGAGTTAAGGTTCCGAAATTCACCGCCCCAATCAGTTTGGACAGCTTTAAGTTTGGTTTGAAATTGTCGTTCAGCCATGAGCATAAATCGTTTGAAGGTGTCATATACATCAGATTTATGTTTTAAAGGGTAAAACCACATGTAGCTCGTAAAATGATCGACACAAAGTAAGAAATAATGGTGACCGTCCGTTGAGGTGACGGGAGCGGGTCCCCAAACATCACAAAACACAAGATCTAAAACATTTAAGCTTTTATTATTTGAAGGCGCTAAGTGCAATTTGGAGGATTTTCCAACAAAACAGGACTCACAAGTAAAAGAACATTTATTTTCTAAAGGTAAGCTATATCTAGAAAGCATTGAATTGAGAAGTTGGTGATGTGGATGTCCAAGTCGATGATGCCAAGTTTGAGATGACGCACGAACCGCTGAAAAAGCAACTTTTGGAAGGGACTGTAAGCTCGGCACGTTGATGGTGTAGAGACCATCACGGCTTGGACCCGTGAGGAGGGTACGATGTGTAGACTTGTCCTTCACAGCAAAAAAAGATTCATGAAATTCAAAATAAACGTGATTGTCAGAACAAAATTGTTTTACAGATAATAGATTGCGTTTAATTTGAGGAACATGTAAGATGCTTGAAAGAGAGAAGGTTTTATTAGGAGAGAAAATTTTTGATGAACCAATATGAAGAATGGGAAGTCCCTTACCATTACCAACATGGAGCTGATCGTTACCATTATAGGATTCCGTATAGTCAAAGTTTGAGAGATCAGAGGCAACGTGGTGGTTGCAGCCTGTATCCGGCAGCCATGCAGTGTTTGGTTGTGAGCGATGGTCGGCATAGTAGGCCGATGGTGATGGCTGTTGTTGTTGGCGGCGGTGTGTGGAGGAATTCCGATTTGGACAGTCTGATGGAATGTGTCCAATACCACATCTGTTGCACGTACCAAATACAGTGTTCTGAGTAGACGCCCAAGAGAACTTATCACCACCAGGTTGTTGCTGAGATCTGTTGTTTGAGCCACCATAATTCCCTCGTCCACGCCCGCGATAACCTCGATTTCCTCGCCCTCGATTTGCATAAAATGCAGTAGCAGGAGGGCTGATTTGTGGTTGAACTTGTAGGCCAAGTTGAGATAAAATTTTTTGAAGGGCAGAAAGTGTATCAGCCGAGGGACTGGTGATGCTGCCTTGGTTGATAGCGGTGGCAGTGAAGGCTTGAGCGGCTGGAACATCTGGCTGAGTCTTTTTCAGCATAAAATCATAATCTGCAAGTATACCGTGAAGTTCTGAGAATTGTTGAGGCGGATTTGTGAGAAATGTGGATTTGAGGTTATTATATTCATCACGAAGGCCCGAGATTACGAGCGTAATCACATCTTTTTCTTTCATTGATTCTCCGATGTTAGCAAGTGCATCAGAATATTCCTGGGCACGGGTTAAATAGCCGGATGCTGACTCGTCACTTTTCATCTCAATTTTCAACAGTTGGGTTTTTAGGGTGTATTCACGAGAGGATGTATGTGGGGCATATGCACGCTCAAGGCTGAGCCATATATCACGGGCAGTTGTTCCTTGAACGTGCGAGAATGATGATTCTGATACAGTGGATATGAGAAGCATTCGGATATGGGCATCGTTGGTGATCCAGACATTGTAGTCTGGATTTATGGTTTGGGCATCAGCAGAGCTGCTGTCTTTTTCTTTCGAGTTGGTGGTTTTAATATACTGTAACGGGCATGGAATTGTGCCATTGATGTACCCGAATAAACCATTGGTGATGAGGAATGGTTCTAGCATTGTTTTCCAGAAACCATAATTTGTAGGTGATAGGGTGAACCCAAACTTGTGTCAGTTATGGGCTGTCTTTTCTTGTGTGGTGAAGGCGACAAGGGTTGTCATTGGAGAAGAAGAAGAAGACTGGTTGTCGACAATTAGGGTTGCAGGGAACAAGCGCTGATTTAGGGTTGTAGGGAAAAAGAGCGGCGGCTTTTTGGTTTAGGGTTAACCTAGCTCTGATACCATAAGAAACTTACGAACTATTGTTTCTGTGTGTTGATTCTGATGAATATCGTTACATTATATAGACTAGGTATTTACACTCTAGTCCTCTTACTAATACAATATATAAATATATGTCTAACTGTTTAATAGATAGTGATACTGTCTTTTTCGGACTCTTGAGCAGCTAATCTCTGCAGCCGCTTACAATATTTAGAATTTAGATACATTACATGAGAACGGATGTTTGTTGTAGAAACTTACCAGATCTAAGTGCTTAATTAATGGACAACCGGATAGGAGATGTACAAGTGTTTGTCTTTTGATTTTTACACCCACTAATGATAAGCTTGTAAGGTTACAAAACCCACTGAATGTTGGTTCAAAATCGAAAGTACAAGCATGGAGATATAAATCCGTTAAGTGATGTAACGAGAAGATAGATACAGGTACCTTATACATATCGTTAAACGTCACACGAAAAAGAAAGTTAAAAGAGAGCTTCTTGACAGTGTTATTTCTCAACAAATGAATAATTATTAGGTCAACTTGTATATTGGTTACCAGTATGCTCATGTCAAGAGTGAACTCAAGTATTGGACCCTGGTGCAGTAACAAAACTTGGTATATCGCACAAAAAACTTTACAACCCAAGTCGGTCAAGTGTATAATGTCATCTGGTCCTCCTATATATCTTGATAAATCCACATTATTTGATTTATTATCAAACATATCAGTATTGTTAAACACAAGTTTAGGAACTGTAGTCCAGTTGTATCTCCATTTCTTTGAGAGAATACTCGTCCTCCCTGCTTCTTTAATCGGTACAAGACATAGAATTTATATTTTGAGGAAGACTGCTGATTATATCCAAAGACGAAAGTTTAGCTTTACACAAACGTTTATCTTTGTGTTCTTGGACAGATACTAAACCCTGGTGCAAAATTTAGTTACTATCAAAATCAATACAAGATAAACTCTAGTTAAATAAGCCTCACTAGGAGTATGTTGAGCCCAAATTAGACTAATATTCTTAGGTCCCACAACTCAAAATTACACTGAGAGCTCCTATGTATATAATCAACAAGACTAATCACTGGGAAATAACATATTTTGGATCTTTAAGAGTCATTGCAGGAGAATCTTAAATGTTTCTACAAGTTTTGCAGAATGTATACCCAAATTGAATCACAAAACTCTATACACTTACCTGAGCTGAGTCACCAGAACTCGGCATCACTGGCTCGACCTGACTAGGTCCTATGTCCTCCGATCGCCCCTGCACAAATAAATAATAATATTAAATTGCAATTTAATTAATTTATTTTTTAAAATTACAAAAGAAAAGGTTATCGAAGTTTTGGCAAGTTAGGGAGGATTTGTAAGTGGTTTTAAGTTGGTACACATGCTTTTAATATTAACCATCTTGGGCCTATTGGTAAGAACTACCGATCTCCTAGAGGTCATGACAAATTCGATCTTTCGTGGATATTACATGTTTACGATATCGGTCGGTTTTCGATTTGGTTCGATTTTTTCACCACAAATGTTCACCTATAATATATATGAGGCATTGGAATGCTCCAATGAGTGAATTCACAGTGAATTGCAAACTTAAGATGTCAAAAATAAGTAAGTTTAAACCAGGGTTCTTTTCATACGAGTAAAGATACACCTTTTTTATTTAACGAATAAATTAAGCGAGGTTACTAAAACAAATGAAGAATTTTCTGTTGTTTTACTCACAAAGCCGCATCCAAAGCTGTTAAGAATCTATTCTTGAATGTCTTTGAACCTTAATATGAAAAATTACTATGGGTTTAAGGATTAGAGGTTAGGCCCATTAGGGGTGGTTGTGAACGGATTAGCAACTGCTTTCTATTCAAGTTTTAAGTTGATCAATTATCCTTTTGCATGTTTTAGACTGCTTCAACCGTGCTACCAACTCATACTTCAGTTTTTGTCAAATCAACGACACATCAATTCTCACTCAAATGACACAATCATAGCAACTGCACATCTTCACTTAATATTTTATACATAAAACACACACACAAAATCACCCACAATGTCGTCCCATTCTATGATCCAAAGTGAAGCCATTTAACTGACACAAGAACTGAAGGATAAAGATGAACCAAAGAAAATAAACGATAACAAGTAGCAATTCAAAAATACTGAGAAAATTCAGTTATTGAAGCCAATTGCATCTCTAAAAACATGTAATTAAACATCACGTTGAACACTAATTTCTACCAAGAGTGATGCGCGTGGGGAGCGTAACAAACTTCTTAAAATCTCCAATTCTTGATCCTTATCAACCAAAGTACTAAGTACTATCCTGACCTTCTTTAGCACGGGTGACTTGGACAATACAAGCTTCACAAATTCCAACTCCACCTTCAACTTACCAAAATTTTCAATCTCAACTACAGTCAGATGCTCCAACTTAATATCCGAATAATCTTGCAATGTAACAGATTCATTTTCAGATTCCACGTTACTTGAATCTTGATAAACCTACAGGAATGATGGTATATATAAAAAACAAATAGGATGGAAGATAGAATTAAGTTGTTATTTACATGTAGCTTTAGATTCTCCAAATTTGGGGAGCATCTGATCAAAAGAGCTAGAAACGATAAATCATCCGTCTCCACGAACCACATGTCTTCTAAATGTAAGTATTTGAGGTGGACTAACGACGTTGGAAGTTTTCGCGGAATCACGTCTTCCTCAAAACACTTTAACCACAAACCAAGTAAAAAGATTAACAAATGAGAGTTAACTTAAATTATTTAAAAGGCCAAAAAAATTTTTAGTACTCTAAACTTGGCTGGCTAGGTCTTCTACTACCTTGAACTATGAAAGGTGCAACATGGTACCCTGAAGTTCACAATATAATCGATTTAGTACCCTGACTCATTAATTTGGCCGTGTTTTCTTACTTAATTTACTTTCATTGCGGCTTTTGACAGAGTAAAAAATATACGTTCATCTCAATATATTGATATTAGAAGCAAATCATATGAGAAAACAAGACCAAATTAGTGAGTTATGTACTAAATCGACCATTTTGTCAACTTCAGGCTACCATGGTGCACCTTTAATATTTGTGGTAGTAGAAGACAGCTAAGTTCAGGTACTAAAATGCATTTTAGCCTATTTAAATTTAAAAAGCACGAAAACTTACCTCAATCACCCGAAGCGAAAGAAACAGATGTTCAATGACGGGTAAACACTTGAATAACTTAGGAAACGTGAGGCCGCCACGATTGTTAAAATGTTTCGAGGATACATTCTACAACAACATGTAATATTTAAATATACTTATTGTTAAACTGTTAATATGAGGGTGAACACTGTAATTTAAAAAAATTAAACTAACCACAGTTAAGCTTTTAAGTAACGGAGATTTGGATATGAGATTCATAAGTGTTCTTGCACTGGTCTTTACATTCTCCATAAATAAGCTTGTAAGGGTCCCGCATACATTAAATTCTCGTTCATGGTCAACATCGCAAAACTGGAGGTCTAAATGAGTCAACTGAGGCAACGAGAATACAGACACGGGTACCTTGTACTGCAAGGTATATTTCATGTCAAGTGTAAGTTTCTTGAGAGTATTGATTCTAGACAAATGAAGTATTATCTGGTCTATTTCAACACATGTGTCGTTTGCATTCATTAAAAGGGTGAACTCATGCAATGGACCCTGGTGCAGTAACAGAACTTGGTATACAGCATAGAAGAATCTACACCTTTTGGTCAAATGTTTCCTTTCGCTTGGTGCATCTGCGAAGGATTGCTCAAGAACGGATAGTTGGTTATCGTCAGTTGACTTTTTAAACATTTCATTGTAATTAAATGCAAGTTTAGGAATTTTGGCCCAATTGAATCTCCAGTTCCTTGAGAGGATACTTGTCCTTACTGCATCTTCAATCGGAAGAAGACATAAGATGCTTTCTGTTATGTTTTCAGGAAGATTGCTGATTATATCCAAAGACGAACATTTAGCTTTCATCTCAAGAGATAATCTTGTTGGATGGATTGATACTATAAAATACTGCAAAAATCAATTCATAATAAGTTTTATTTAGTAGATAAATACATCTCAGCTTCAAGCATATTCAGTTATTCTACTACAAACTTCAATCCAAATTAAGTATTACAAATTCAGGGAGCAGTACAATCCGCATACCATTTCCTCGTGTAACAGGTTATTTACTTATTTATTCGATTTTTAAGATGTTAGTAATCACTTCCAAGTTCCAAACCTCATATCCATATTACACAATTAAAAGGAAACCGTCAATAACCTGTTAAAATTCTTACATTTTTACTCTCTTTATTAGTTTAATCAACATTACATATCTGATGATGTACCACACCCTCCAGGGGAACGTATCAAGCTCTCGGCTGCATGCATGGCGTACAGTCATGCAAGCTCGCAAAGAGCGGGAAAACGCAGCATAAGACGACGAAGGAAACAGAACAGTGAGTCCCGAGGAATAGTTGGCGTGAACGGGATTCAAGGGAAAGTATGTGCGCATTTAATACGAACGGCGCTGAAAGCTTCCCAAGACTAAGCGTCATCGTGTTAACCAACGGACTAAGCAGATTTCGTATCAAGCTTTTACCCGGAGGGCCAACAGATGTCGTAGGCGAAGGAAGAGCATCTGTTTTTCCCGCCCAGCGGTCACGCCCATAAATAAGCACCCTCGACGGAGGATACGGTACGCAACAATCTGCCACCACTTACATCGCATTCAATATTCACTTACACAGATTACATTCATTACGCCCATTTACGTTCCAATCCGTCCCCATATATAAATACTGACTTGATCGTCGGAGTGTCTTCACGAGGTGACCCTCGTGGAGCTCCTGACTAGAGTTTCTTCGTGGTTGTGCGTAGGTTCCTGAGTGAGACGGACGCTTCCATCTCTCCGGAGGAATTAGGGTTCAACATTTGGCGCCATCCGTGGGACACGTAACTAAATGGCCATCGAATCCACGCCGGAAAGAAGAAATCATTCAACTCCGCCAAGGAATGATCCTACTCCACCGTTCTCCACCTCAGCGGTGGTAAATGCGACAACTTGTCCTCCTCCCTCAGGATCGGGAAAAGACGCCCCCACGAGGGAGGAGATTGAAGAGTTCAACCTCTTCTGCCGGTTTAGGAAATTGCGAGACCTGGAGAAGAGTCGAAGGAAACCGGTTGAAGGGGGAAGCAGGGTAGGAAAAACCTTAACTTATTCTAGTGAGGAATCCACCCAAGAAGAATCCACCGAGGAAGTTTACAAGGAAGAAACTCCTCCAAAACGAACCCGGAGCCGAGAATCAGGAAGAGAAAGGCGAACTTCCGAAAGGAGAGGAAGACAAACTCCGGAGAGGAGAAAAAGGCGGACCCCGGAAAGAAGAAGGGAGTCGCCCCCCGTAAGAAGAAGGGAGCACACACCAGAAGCGGAAAGGAGAAGATCAACCCCACGTCATTCCCCGGAGCCCCGGAGCTTCCGATCTCCATTCACCGACGATATCAACGAGATGCCGATTCCTCCAGGCCTTAAAGGGCCTAGGGTCAAATCTTATGACGGAACCGGAGATCCGGATGACCATGTGGCCAGTTTCCGATGGGCTATAAGGATGATACCCATGGACCCGAAATTGTGGTGCTTATTCTTCGCGGGAACTTTGGAAGGTTCTGCTCGGTATTGGCTCTCTAGCTTACCTCAAAAAAGCATAGCCAACTTTGAAGAACTTGTCGCTCAATTCAGTCATAGCTTTATACAAGAGAAGAAGTATAAGCAGAAGTCTCAGTCTATCATGGCATGTAGACAGCGAGAGGGAGAATCTAACAAGTTATACTTCAAAAGGTTTAATGAACAGAGCCGGAGGATGCCGGTTCGGGAAGACTCGCTCATAATAGCTGCTTTTACATATGGCCTCCGAGAGGGGGAGTTGTTTCGAGAGCTCTCAAAAAGGGATTTCGTCAAAGCAGATGACATGATAAATCTGGTGAACAAGGTACTCAAGCAGGAGGAGGAGAGTGCTGAAAAGCTTCGTTTTGAAGCGCAAGAAAAGAAAGGAACGACAGGAAGCACGTCGTACAAGAACGGAGAAAAAGCTAGGTTTGCTTACAAGCAAACACCCGGAAGGTCTCCATACAAGGGTAAGGCACAGGAGTGGAGATCCTCGAGCGATCGATACCCTGCACATCGCCAGGAGGCTTTTCAAACCCAAGAAGTACGGAGAAATGTCGACGGAAAGGCCATGAGGAAGAGATATCCCCGAGATCCTAATGCATACTGTGACTTCCATAAAATCATGGGCCACACAACGGCTTCTTGTGAGAGCTACAAACGAGAAAAGGAGGGGAAGGGTAAGATGGAGGCAGCCCTAGTCGAACCACCGGCGAGAAACGGGCCGGTAGCCTACAATGCTGAAATCCTGGCTTTGGAAGAAAGAAATGAGTCATGGTACCTTAGAAGGGATGCGGGAACATCGAGTTCCCGGAGTAATAAAAGGAAAGGGGTGGCTGTGGAGTTCGGAAGGGGAGATCCCGTGCCTGAGGGGTACGTAGGTACGGAACCCCTGGTCATTTTTGGTGTTATAGCAAAGGTGATGGTTCGGCGTATATATGTAGACGGGGGGAGTTCTGCTAACATCATGTATCAACACTGCTTCGAGAAGTTCCCAGATGACATCAAAGCATTGATGAAACCTACCAACGCTCCGGTAGTAGGCTTCTCGGGACAGTCCGTATGGCCTAAAGGGAAAGTACATCTCCCTCTCAGATTGACCGATTGGGAAGGGCTTCATTACAAAACCATTTTGGCGGAATTTATCGTGGTCGATGCTCCCTCGAGATACAATGCCATCCTAGGGCGAACCGGAATGTGGCAACTACAGGCCGTCGCCTCCACTATCCACGGGATCCTTAAGTTTCCTTCGGAACAGGGGGTGGTCACTGTACGTAGCATGCCGATGCCGCCGTTGGAATGTCACAGCGTCACCCATCAAGATAGTTGGACGGAACAGGAGGAAGTTCAAATTGTCATCAACCCGGAATATCCCGAAATCAAAGTTAAGATCGGAAGAGACCTCCCAGAGAAGCTAAAACAAGAGCTCGAAGCTTTATTGAAGAAACACAAACGAACCTTCGCATGGGAACCTAAAGATATGACGGGGGTATCAAGGGAAACGGCTGAACATCGTCTGGGCATTAACCCAGCCTTTCCTCCGGTGAAGCAGTCAAAACGGGGTATGGCTTCCGGCCGGAACGAGATCATAAACAAAGAAGTCGAAAATTTGGTGTCCGCCGGAGTCCTGCGAAGTGCTCAATACCCGGAGTGGATAGCCAATCCGGTACTGGTCAAAAAAGCAGACGGATCCATGCGGATGTGTGTCGATTTTAAGGATCTGAATAAGGCATGCCCAAAGGACAGCTACCCTCTTCTGGAAATCGAGCAGAAGGTAGAAGCCTTGGGAGGTTTCAAGTGGAAGTCTTTCCTGGATGCCTATAAAGGTTACCATCAGGTACAGATGGCAAGAGAAGATGAAGAGAAGACTGCCTTTCACACGACGAAAGGAACGTTCTGCTACGTCAAGATGCCCTTTGGACTCCGGAACGCCGGAGCGACTTACCAACGGTTAGTCGATAAAGCGTTCAGCCGGCAGATCGGCAGGAACCTGGAAGTTTATGTGGATGACATGGTCATCAAAAGCAAAGAAGACGGAGATCTGATAAAAGATGTGGAAGAAACGTTGCTGCAGCTCTCGAAGATCAACATGAAATTAAACCCAAAGAAGTGCTCCTTCGGAGTCAGCAGAGGGAGGTTCCTGGGGCACATGGTTACCACTTCCGGAATACAGGCAAACCCAGAGAAAGTAGAGGGTTTGTGTCGGATGAATACACCCAGAACAGTGAAGGATGTGCAGAGCCTGAATGGGAAGTTGGCGGCACTAGGGCGATTCCTGGCTAAATCTGCGGAAAAATCAATCCCGTTCTTCAGGGCCCTTCACGGATGCACGAAGAAAGGAAACATTGAATGGACCCCGGAAGCCGAAAAGGCCTTTGTTGAGCTGAAACAGCATCTAAAAACATTACCAACAATGGCGAGTCCAGTTGCAGGAGAACCCCTGGTCATGTATTTATCCACAAACAGAGAGGCAATAAGTTCCGTCCTCATCGCAGAAAGGGAAAAGAAACAAGTTCCGGTGTACTTCATCAGCAGAGCACTTCAAGGAGCGGAGCTTAATTATGCTACGGTCGAAAAACTTATATTAGCTCTCATATATTCAGTCAGACGGTTGAAGAGATATTTCCAGGCGCATAGTATTACGGTGCTAACCAACCAACCTGTCAAGAACATCCTCCTTCAACCTGAGAGATCCGGAAGAATGACGAAATGGGCAATAGAATTGGGGGAATACGACATAGCTTTCAAACCCAGACCAAGTATTAAAGGCCAAGCCCTGGCTGATTTCTTGGTGGAAATGCCCGATGAGGAAGTCACGCTAAGTGCGGAGGAAGGACGTGCAGAGGTTGTGCGGAGCGAACACGGGAAGGGAGTCGCATGCTGGAAGATGCATACCGATGGTGCGGCAGGAGCAGATGGTTGTGGTGCAGGAATCATTATAACTGGACCAAACGAGGAGAGGGTAACGTATGCCCTCCGTTTTAACTTCAAATGTTCAAATAACGAATCGGAATACGAAGCGTTGTTGGCAGGTCTTGGTTTGGCCAAAACCATGAAAATAAAAGACATCGAGGTCTTCACAGATTCCATGCTAGTAGTAAACCAGGTTAAAGGGGTATACGAAGCAAAAGAGGTGCATATGAAGAAATACCTCACAAAGGCTAAGGAGTTGATAACTCAATTCGAGAAATTTAATATCCAGCAAGTCCCTCGGACCAGAAACAAAGAAGCCGACGCACTGAGCAAAATGGCATCCATGCTGTATTGTCATCTGACCAAGGAGGTCCTGGTAGAGGTACTACCAGAACGAAGTATAGCAGAAGGAGATGAAGTGCTAGAGATGGAGGCCGAAGCGGACTGTTGGATGACACCTATCCGAAAGTATATACAGGATCAAATACTTCCGGAGGACGCTAGTGAAGCGAGGAAGTTACGAGTAAACGTAGGAAAGTACATGGTAAACGAAGGAAGGTTATACCGAAAAGGTTTCTCCACGCCATGGCTTAAATGCCTTGATAAGAGAGAAAGTGAGAAGGCAATGGTAGAGGTGCACGAGGGAATCTGCAGTTCACACTCAGGACCGAGAGTGTTGACCCAAAAGCTGCTCCGGTCAGGGTACTTCTGGCCCCGAATGTCCAGGGATACGGAAGAGTACATCAAGAAATGCCCGTCCTGTCAAGCATATTCGAACGTACCGGCAACACCTCCAGTCAATCTAACAAGTATCCATAGCCCATGGCCGTTTTACCAATGGGGGATTGATATTGTGGGGCCTTTTCCCAAAGCCCCAGGTGGTTTACAGTTCCTGATAGTGGCAGTAGATTACTTCACCAAATGGGTGGAGGCCGAAGCATTAGCGTGTATCTCCGGCTCGAACATAACGAAGTTTGTTTGGAAACAAATCATCTGCCGTTTCGGACTTCCCCATACCATCGTAAGCGACAATGGAAAGCAATTCGCCAATAATCCTTTCCGGGGATGGTGTGAGAAATCGGGAATTAAGCAGAACTTTACTTCTGTCGCACACCCTCAAGCGAATGGACAGACGGAGGTCACGAACAGGACGATTGTAAAAGGGATCAAGACTCGCCTAGATAGGTCAAAAAGGGGATGGGCTGACGAACTACAAAATGTCTTGTGGGCATACCGCACGACAATACGTAGTTCAACTAAGGAGACCCCATTCAGCCTGGTCTACGGTACGGAAGCTGTTATACCATTGGAAGTAGCCATACCATCTCCAATGGTAGAGAATTTTCGTCTGGAAGAAACCGAGGAAGCGTTAAGGTTCAATCTTGACCTGGTTGACGAGAGAATGGAGAATGCTAAGCTCCGACAGGCAGCATACAAGTCCTTGACAGAAGCTTATTACAATCGGAAAGTTCGGGGCACGGCCTGTAAAGTGGGGGAGTTAGTGTTACGAAAGAACGAGGCAAGTTTGCAAATTAAACCAGGCAAGCTCTGTCCGAATTGGGAGGGCCCGTATAGGGTTAGAGAGGCAAGAAGGGATGGATCGTACGTACTCGAAACTTTAGGGGGATCGCTAATCCCACGAACGTGGAACATGCGAAACCTATGGAAGTTTCACTTCTAGTTGGATAGGTTAAACTTTAGGGGGATCTCCAGTTTATGTTTTATTTTCTTTTGTATTGTGCTATCAAACGGCTGTACGGTGCAGTCCGTGTTTTGTAAAACGTCGAATATGATAGTAGCGGACCTTTCGAGAAAGGTTCTTTCGTTTATTTCAAATATACTCGATATAATACGACGATAATAGTAGAGAAAGCGAACGTCGATGAAGTACTCATAGCTATGAGTAGGCTCCTACCTTTCCGAGGAAAGATACGAAGCCTACTTCCGGACGAAAACCGGAGTCGCAAAATAATTTTCTCGAAACACGAATCAACCACCTATTCCTAAAAACGGAGGACGCTCTGTTAAGGAACGACGAATAAAACTAATGTGTAGAATGATTACAAACGAAACACCGCAAGATCATACTAAAAACAGATGCCACGAAGGGCAATTACATATATTCGATTGCAAACAAAGTACCATACGATCATACAAAAATATAAGCCACGAGGGGCAATTACAAATTCACAAAAAAGAACAGGTGCTAAACACCGACCCCAAAGCTAAACACCGGTTGTAGGGTTCGTACTCTCTTCCACATCTTCAGGACCGGAGGAAACCTTGTTAACAATGTCCTTCAGGTCAGATAAACCAACAGATCCAGCTACGAAGGAGTTTATTAGCTCATAAGTGGGGGTCACCAAATCACCAAAGAGGGCCATAATATTGCCTTCAGCATCTGGGTGGTTATGAATGAGGGGATTGGATCCAAGTAGATCGACATATTCTTTATGTGTGTCCACGCAACCTTGATACCTGCCTAACCTAAGACTTTCCTCCTGCAGACTAGCATTATGATTAACAAACTCGGGGGAAGTCAAGAGCATATGAGCAACGTGCGGAATCCCTTTGCGTAATAACCACTCAAGGTCAAAACGGCTCGCATTCGCTAAACCCTTCTGCACCTCGTTTTCCTCTTTCAACGAACGATTCTCAGCCAAAACCCTTTCAAGGCGATGCTCAACATCCTTAAACTGGAGCTCTTTCTCGATGGCTGAAGACTCAAGTTCGGCTATCCGAGCAGAAGAAGAATGGTTCTGCGTCTCCAGCTCCTGGTTCAATTTCTTCTGCTCCTCCAACTCAGAGGACAGCTCCAATACCTCCTTTTTCAGATCAACATTTTCGTTACTGGCAGAAGCAAACAGCTCAGACAGCTTCTTCCTCTGCTCAGACTCTTTCTCATACGAAGCTTTGCATTTCTCCATTAACTGGTTAATTTGAGCAAGAGTAGCGTCCCGTTCTGACAAATCCCTACCGTGGCGAGCAGAACGAGTCTGAAGCTCAGATAGGATTTCCATCGAGCCCAGAAGATTCGTTTTAACCTTCAGAAAAGCCTCCTCGCTGGTAAGTTTGCTTAAATCCGACAAAGGGGAGGCCGGAGTCGGTACAACGGGTGGAAGAACAGCTGGTGGTGCGGTAGCAGCAATTGGAATCCTCACGGGATCCACAGAAGATGGGGCGGCTTCCGTAACAGGAAGAATCTTGGGAGCATCAAGTTGCGTGACACGAGCAGATACTGATATATATAAAAAAAAAGAGAGAACGGATCAGGTTAAAACATATGACTCTAACAAAGATAGAGTCGGCGGAAACCTGAAGCGGTGTGAACAGGCATAGATGATTGACTTTTTGCAGATAAAGTAGGAGAACTCTGGGTCATCGATAAAGATCTGGTACCAGTACGAAGCATCCTGTCTCCAAACATGGCTAGTGCAGAGGTGCTGGATGATAGCCCAGGGAATTTCCATGACGAACCAGGACCCGATCGAAGGGGAGGAACAGACACGCTGGTAGTAACAACAGTTGGGATAATTAGGGAAGCTGGCGTAAAGGACACAGTAACGGGGGGAGCCGGAACGGAGGAAGCTGGTGCGGAAACGTCAGAAACAATAACATCATCTGACAAATCTGCATAAGAAAGGAAGAACAGTGTAAAGGAAAATTAAGCTGCAAGCAGTAACAAATAAGTATACCTTCAAGGAAAACCCGTCGGCGCTTGGGGGAAGGGGCCGGAGCTCCTTCGCGAGCACTTCGTGGTCGAATTGGCCGTTCACGGGAAGCAATGTTCTTCATCGTCCGTGACTTCACAGGTCTCTGTAATTCAGCTTGAGAGTCATGTATCGCAGTATCCTCGGTTTCAAATTCAGCGCCGGTAACAGGATCAACATCAATCCCTTGTACAACAACAAGCTCACCAGCGGGTCCGGTTTCAGGTCTGTTAAGATCCGGAGTGGCTTCAGAACTCTCTGACTTTTCCGACGGAGGAAGAAAGGGCACGATCGGGCCATCAGCCACAGAAATTTGACCTGCCGGGGGAATGCTTTTATCCATTTCCAAACGCCTCAACAATGATATGTCCTGGCCATCAATTCGCCATACAGGGCGGATACCTTGACTAAAGAAGAACGGGCTCAAGTCGGCCATGCCAAGGAAAACTTCGTCCGGATCTTCCCACTCTAATCTGGTGCCAGAAAGCTTCCTCACGTACTCCGCCTCTTCAGAGGTAAGCTCCGGTTGAGGGTCAGAAGTTCTACCAGTAACGATTCCCCAAGGGAGAGCAACATCGTTAAAAGCCGATCGATGAATGTAAAGAAAACCAAATTTCCAGTCGTGGATAGAATCTTTCAGACCTGACACACACTCTACCTGCCCTTGACGGTGTGCAAAGCCAGCCCAATCACCGCGCCCGGCGACGATATAAAAATAACGAAATAAAGTAACAGAAAGTGGAATACCCAGGGATCGACTCAACATAATGAAACCAATGATTTTATGAAGGGCGTTAGGAGCGAGTTGAGCGAGATTGAGACCAAAAAATCGTAGAAGGTCAAGTATGAAGGAATCAACGGGGAACCGAAGCCCCCCTGCAGAAAATGAAGATATATGGGCTCAAAACCCTCCGGGGCAGACCTGACGGTGCCTGTCTCCCCCGGCAAGCGAAGTTCGAAGCGGGGGTCAATATGAAAATCCGAAATAATTTGTGGGAGATCTTCGGGTTTCACAGTACTAAAAGTGTTCATGGCTGTACGTTTCGCTCGAGAAGTTTTATCGGACTTTTCTTTAGTTGCTTTGTCTTTCCTCATAATGGTAATCAGGCGTAAAGACAAAGGGGGGAAGTCAAAGAAGTAGGGAATAGGCGAGAAGGTTTTGAAGAGTGCAAAGAAAAGCAAAAGCGGGTATTTATAAGGAAGGAAGATCAAGAGGCGGGAGAACGATACACACCCAACGGTCGAATCTCGGAAAAATAACACCCAACGGTCGAATCCCGGAAAAATAGTAACGGTAACTTGGGAGATTTTAACGGTAATATTTCGAAGGGAGGCAGTTTAGTTATCAGTTAAAATAAATCAACCATGTGGTAATCCACTTTTAACTAAGGGGACTTGATGATGTACCACACCCTCCAGGGGAACGTATCAAGCTCTCGGCTGCATGCATGGCGTACAGTCATGCAAGCTCGCAAAGAGCGGGAAAACGCAGCATAAGACGACGAAGGAAACAGAACAGTGAGTCCCGAGGAATAGTTGGCGTGAACGGGATTCAAGGGAAAGTATGTGCGCATTTAATACGAACGGCGCTGAAAGCTTCCCAAGACTAAGCGTCATCGTGTTAACCAACGGACTAAGCAGATTTCGTATCAAGCTTTTACCCGGAGGGCCAACAGATGTCGTAGGCGAAGGAAGAGCATCTGTTTTTCCCGCCCAACGGTCACGCCCATAAATAAGCACCCTCGACGGAGGATACGGTACGCAACTATCTGCCACCACTTACATCGCATTCAATATTCACTTACACAGATTACATTCATTACGCCCATTTACGTTCCAATCCGTCCCCATATATAAATACTGACTTGATCGTCGGAGTGTCTTCACGAGGTGACCCTCGTGGAGCTCCTGACTAGAGTTTCTTCGTGGTTGTGCGTAGGTTCCTGAGTGAGACGGACGCTTCCATCTCTCCGGAGGAATTAGGGTTCAACATATCCATATAAACATGATTAGTATATACAATTTGTATTATTGTTAACAAAAACACAAAGACAAACGTTTATGAACGTTCTCCAAGCCCTAAAATACTAAATGCATAAAACCAAAAAAAATAGAACGAATACTTTTTCTTTACATTGAAATTTATGCATGGGACATATCATAAAACACATTATAATACATAAAATTAGGATACCTGAGTTGAACTGGTGAAATGCGAAACCTCGACCAGCCCTTTGCAGTTTACACCCTGCTAGTGAAACACAAGAGCGTGTAAACGTGCTAATTAGTAATCAAAATAATTATGCATCTTTGGTCCCTGTTTCTTATTAACATTACCATTTTGCCCATTTAATAAATTGTATTATACTTTTGCTAAATTTTAGAATTTATTATTATCCATGTAATTAAGAATGCAAATTTTGCTTTTATTTATGATTATATTTTCTTTAAACTAAAATTGGTTTAATTTGATTTATAATGTGGTCGTAGGAAAAATCCTTCAAGAACATACTTCCACTCTAAAACTTTGCTCACTTTTTAATTTTTTGCAGCCCTAGTTTGAAGTTCTCTTGGAGAGGGTTGTCAAAACTTGAAACGGACACTAAAAAGTTACACAAAACGAAATTGAGACGAAATCGAAATTTGAATTTGTGTGCGTGAAAACAAACACGGAGTCGTGTTCGTGTTTATAATTTAACACGAAATTGACACGATAACTGGTTTTGGGAATATTTAGTAATAATTTATGTTATATTTTTGTAGTATTTGTCGGTTTTTTAACGTATACTAAGTAAGAAAATTGATATTTTTATTATATATTTCATGTTGTCGTGTTTATTATTTTTTAATTCGGTCGTTTTCGTGTTAGGAAAATAAAACATAACTTCATATCGTGTTGAGAAAAAAAAGAATTTATGTCGATTTCGTGTTATCGAAAAACACGAAACAATAACACAATTTGACAACCCTACTCTTGAATCCCCATCTTCAGTAAAATACTTCAACCACAAAAAGATTAAATAAAATTATACAACCATACAAGTTACATGTATATAAACGTATAAACCAGTAACAAAGCTTAAACGTCAATATGTCCGAGTGGTTAAGGAGACAGACTTGAAATCTGTTGGGCTACGCCCGCGCAGGTTCGAACCCTGCTGTTGACGAAATTTTTTTAAAAATTTATTTTTGTGTCGGCAAAAGACAAATTTTGTCTTATTCTCTGGAGTCAGGAGTTGCATAACCGCTTTTGATCTGTAATTTAAGAACGTCTAGTGAACATAAACAGCTAATTGAAATCAGAGATTGACTAATCCAACACCAAAAATTAACGCAACACATGGAAATACTTTGTCTAGACACTTAAACATATAATACAATTTGAGTACACCAACTGTAAAATACCAACCAAAAACAACTGGTAACTCAACATTGGGACATCATCATAACTAACTCCAGTTTTCATCTTCAACCAAATTGTCAACGATGATTTGTACGGTTGGCGATGCACGTGGGGACCGTAACAAAGTTCTCATTATAAGATTCTCATCAACCCCTTTCTGAAGCAACATGGTCACTTTTTTCAGCACGGGTGACTTGGCCAATAGAAGCTTCACAAACTCTAATCCATACTCCGAGTCACCATCATATCTAATCTCCACTTCATTCAGATGCTCCAACCAAATATCCGAATATTCTTCCGATATAACACACTCTATTTCAGGTTCCGAATCAAGACAATCATCTCCAATAATCTACAAGAAACATTGGTATTATTCAAAACAAAAAAAAGGATAGACACAAATTTATGGTATTTACCTCCAGCTTAAGTTTCTCTAAGTTTGGGGAGCTTCTGATCAAAAGAACAACTGTAGGTATCTGATATTTACCTACACACATCATGAAGTATATACGCAAGTATTTTAGGTGAACCAATGCAGCTGGAAGCTCATGTGTAACTCCGTCATGAATAAAACGCTTTGATCACATGCCAAAAACAAACAAAATTATTATTTATTTTTATCTTTTTAAAGTTGAATTAATTATATATCATGTGGATATAAGATAATATTACTTGAAGGGTCCAATAGTGAATAGACATATGTTCAATCACGGGTAAGCACTTGAATAGCTCAATAACAGTGAAACTGTCTTCATCGTACTGTTGTTCATCTAATGTCTGCAACAACTTAAAATATTTAGATATGTTACATGAGGATGGATATTTGTAGTAGAAACTTACCAGATCTAAGTGCTTAAGTGATGGACAACCAGATAGGAGATGGACAAGTGTTTTTGATCTGCTTTTGACATCCACTAATGATAAGCTTGTAAGGTTACAAAACCCACTGAATGTTGGTTCAAAATCGAAAGTACAAGCATGGAGATATAGATCCGTTAAGTGATGTAACGAGAAGATAGATACAGGTACCTTATACATATAGTCAAAAAACCCACGATAAGAAAAGTTAAAAGTGAGCTTCTTGACTGTGTTATTTCTGGACAAATGAATTATTATTTGGTCAATTTCTATATTGTTTCCCCCTGCGTTCATTTCAAGAGTGAACTCTAGCAATGGACCACGGTGCAGTAACAGAACTTGGTATATCGCATAAAAAACTTTACAACTGTCGGTCAAATGTTTCCTGTGATTTGGTAGTCCTCTAAACCTTTGACCCACCTGATTTCCATCATCTTCTTTATTATCAATCATATCAAACCCATTAAATAAAATTTTAGGAATTGTGGTCCAACTGTATCTCCATTTCTTCGAGAGAACACTAGTCCTCCCAGCATCATTAATTGGTAAAAGACATAGTATGGTTTCTATTATGTTTTGAGGAAGGCTGCTTATTATGTCTGAAGATGAACTTTTAGCTTTAGCGTTCATCTCAGGGTAGTTCTTGTTGAACTGGTACTAAATAATGCTGCAAGAATTAGAAGCTGTAAGCTTCTCATCTAGTGACTAAATTATCTAATTATACTCATTTAACTTTATACATGACATGCGTATGGATGACTATTGTGGAAGTGATAACTGCCGAATCAGTTTCAAAGGCCGAGTAACCAAAATTTGCTTATGGAGCTCATATTTTAAGGTCAAATATAAACATCTAAGAATACGATTAGCAAATAATAAGTTATGAAACTTGAAATTGAAAAACATAGTTGTCAACTAATTAAAACAGGAAGCATGGTTATATATTTCATATAATACATTGACGAAACCCTAAATCCCCAAATGTAGAGAAACAAACAAAATCAAGAAGGAAATCATGAAAACAGGAAGCTTATTATGATAAAGCAAAACAATCATAAAGGGGAGATACCTGAGTTGAAGTAAGAAACAACACTCTACTATTCAATCTTCACACTCTCACTCTGCTGGTGGAAAATATGTGTGTAAACTTATCAGACAGATTTTACACATTTAGCCCCTGAAGTTTATGACAAGTACGAGTTTAGGCCGTTAATTAATTAAAAGAAAAGGTTGATTTAAACCATTTCTATATCAAACAAACCCCTTCAATGATACCTTTTCCCCTTCCTTGTGCACTGATTTGTGTGCACCTTTGCATCTTGTCATATTTTTCTCTATACGCCTTCTTTAGGATTTTAGGGCTTGCGTTTAGATGCTTGTGTAAAAATGAAATTTCATCATGTAAAGTCTCAATGTGTTATCGAACTTTAGGGAGGCGAGTTTGTTGCACAAGGCCATCTGATCTGTGACGACGATGTATGTTATACTACAAGAATCCATTGTGTCATGTTTTAACTTTTAAGTGATATAAAACACTTTTTTATAGTTAAATGTAATTTTGAAAATTACAGAAGATAGAAAGAAAGCGCATTAAATATTGCTTTATCTAGTTAAATGAACAATGACATGGAAAAAGAATGTCTAAAATTGGGTGACATGTAGGCCAGTGCATATAGAACCGGAACCGTCTAGGACTGACGGAACCGAACTGAACCGCAGTCACCAGTCCGGTCCACATTTTTTGAATTCTGGGAACCGATGCTTCGGTCCGGTTATTAACAGATAGAACCGGTAAAGACCAGCCAAACCTGATTATTTTCTCTATGCTTGATTTCCGTGTATTGCCATGCCAGCCCGACAAATAAGCCAGCCCATTGTTTCGTAATCATTTGTTCGTTCGCCGTCATTGTCTCTCTCACTAATATATCGGATTCAGATTATCAATCTCAGGTGATTCATATTTTGTACCTCTCTGTTCATTTATGTATGTATGTACTGATTACTGAATATTGCAATCATAGTTTGGTGTACGTAATTGTGAGAATTGTACTTAACAGTAATGTTGAAGTTAGTAATTGTGAGAAAGCAAGTGAAAATTGCAATCATATTTTGATCTTTTAGGCGTACGTAATTGGGAGTAATATTGGATTAATTTTAGGTATCTTTCTGGGCTATGTATGATTGTATGTATCCAGTAGGTATGTTAGTATTTATGTCAAACGTATTACCCAGAAATAGCACACAGGCCTGAAATAACCCTTTTTCAGACAACATCCCATCTTGCGGTTCCATCCGGTTCAAACCGAGCGGAACCGGTACAGAACCGGACTGAACCGGTCCAAATCGGTTCGTTTATCGGTTCCTCGAAACTGCAATTTTCGATTCTCGGTTCCAGACGGTTCCGTCCGGTTGCTGGTCTGCGCACAAGCCTAGTGACATTGTGATTTTTTTTCTTTAATATCCTCTCTTTTTTAATTCCCTTTAATTCTTTGTTTTTAATTCCCTTTGGATAGAAAATGGGCACAAAGAAACGAATTATTTATATATAGTTAGTTAATTAGTTTGACTTTCTGCTACAAAGTCAGTTGGTTAGTTAGTCAAACCTTTAGTCAAAATCATTGTATATATACCCTTCCTTGTAATAATGTTCGAGTTAATCAATACAAACTCGTCTTTCTCAAATTCATTCTCTCTAAATCAAGATGGTATCAGAGCGATCCTAGTTCTATTTTTCCGCATTCATATCTTCTTCTTCAATTTCATTTCAATGGCGGCTACCAGTGCTTCTTCGAACAACAATCAAGATCAAATCAATCATTCTGATCCATTGTATCTTCATCCTTCTGATCATCCAGGAATGTTGCTTGTTTCTAAACATTTTGATGGATCTAATTACAATTCATGGAATAAATCCATGTCAATTGCTCTTTCAGCAAAAAAAACAAATTAGGTTTTGTGAACGGCAAAATCACCAAATCAACAGTTGATGAATCGAAGATCGAATTGTGGAAACGATGCAACGATATGGTTACTTCATGGTTGCTTAATGTCTTGTCCAGTGATATTGCAGAATCTGTGATTTACTCATCGTCATCTCAGGAGATTTGGTCAGATCTCGACAATCGTTTTGGTCAATCGAACGGTGCAAAACTGTATCAACTTCAAAAGGAAATTTCAGATGTATCTCAAGGAAATACTGATTAAGAAACTTTGGGATGAATTATCTGCTTCATCTTCAATTCCGCCATGAAGTTGTGGTGCAGCTCACAAGATACTGGAACAACAACAAAATCAAAGGCTAATCAAGTTTCTCATGGGATTAAACAGTGATTACGGCTCAACAAGAGGTAATCTACTTATGATGAAACCTCTTCCCACTGTTGCTCAAGCATACACTATTCTAATTCAAGATGAGAAACAACGAGAGGTACAATCTGCTTCTATTTTTGTTAATGAATCTGCATCCATGAATGCTCGTAATGGAGGTAATTTTTCAAGGAATAATAATAATGACACAAGGAAAATTATCACTTGTAGTCACCGTAAGAAAATTGGACATACAACTAACAAATGTTATAGAATTGTTGGATTTCCAAAGGAATTTAAATTCACTAAAAATAGGAGTGTTGCTGCTAATGTGATTAACGATGGTGAAACAGATCAAAATATTGTTAATAATTCTGATTCTATTTCAGAATTAATTAGCAATCAATATCAGAATTTAAATGATCAATATCAACAGCTCATGAGTATGATCAATTTTGTTAAGACAAACAACACTCAAAATGATTCAAATGCTTCTACATCTCAGAACTTTGGTAATCCATCCAACATCAATTTTGCTAGTAATTCCTCTTATAATAATTGTCATCAGCTTATTACTACTCATACTAGTTGGATACTTGATTCTGGAGCTAGTAATCATATGTGTTATAATAGATCTTCCATGATTAATATTCGAAAACTTGATCATCCACATTTTATTACTCTTCCAAATAAACAAAGAGTTCAAGCTTTTGAAATTGAAGATATTATTATTACTGATGACATCATTTTGAAGAATGTCTTATATGTTCCAATGTTTCAATATAATGTTATGTCAGCTGGAAGAATGTGTAAACAGTTGAATGCACTCATTGTATTTTCAGCTGCTACTTGTTTCCTGTTACAGGGCCTTTCACAGAAGAGGCCTCTGGTTCTTGGTAGATATCAAGCTGGTTTATACTTGTTTCAGTCAGTCACTGCAGGAAATAAAGGAGCTGGTGACATTTCTGTTTCTGTTTCTTCAAAGAAATTGTCATCTAGTTCATCTGTTTTCTTTGATTCTCTTTGTAATATTGTCTCAAATGATGATAATTGTGACAACCCTCGCAATCGAAATTTGACCCGACGATTTTTATAACTCATTTTGTCTTAGTACAATCATCTCATTTAAAATAACATTCATTGTTGCATTTAAGTCTAGCAAAAACATGCATTGTGTCATTAGTGCACATCATTTTTAGACATGTGTTAGTTGTCTACATTTTTAGTAGAGTTAAACGGTAATTTAGTGAGTTGGTGACTCAACGTAAATGCAAACCAAAACCAACATTAAAAAAAAATAGCTTGACAGAATAAAGCGATACGAAAGTCAGTGGCATACACAATATAATGTAAAATTTACGACAACTAAATATTCAACATGTTAAAGAAAATATTGAAAGTGAAGTATATCATTATGAACGTACACCTAATACTAATTAACAAATCAATTAGATAAATCCAAAAATCCATCTTTTATCTCCTCTAATCTTAAATCACAACGTGCACATCTACTCCATAACAAAATATCCGATTTTCTGTGGATATTTCATGATTTTCGGTATCTTTACGCACCCACGATAGCTTATTAACCATCTTCTTATAAGATCCTAACTACCCACTCTTGATCACCATTTTCTCCACGTAAATTCTCCCTATCTCGCTCGTCATATTTTTTCTCACGCATTAGGAACAAAGAGAAGCTGACGTAAAATTTCGGCGATACCTAACTGGTCGTTCTCTCTCGTTTTTCTCTGCATTTTCCGGCGATCAACTATATTCAGACGAAGGTATTTACTCGAATCGTTTATTTTTAAACACGTTTGTGGTTCATCTTAATGTTTCTTATTCGGTGTATTTTTCTGCTCAGTTCCCTCGTTAATCTCTGGTGACCAGAAACGTTTCTTCAGGCGATCTACTTGGTTCTCCAGCGACAGCTAGAAGTTCCGACAATTTCCATCTCTCCGGCAATCGGTCTCTCTTCGTTTCGCTCGGTATAATCTCTTGACTCTTTTTGTTTAGTGTCGTTATAATCATGTAACTAGCATATGTTATTTCCGTTTTCCGTATCTGTCTATTTTAACCGACGATAATACACACACTTGTGGGTGTCGCACATTTGTGGTCATAAAAACGATTTACCGGAAATTCCAGACAGTCACCGGCAGATGCCGGAGTTTTTGTTTCTTTGCTGCTCGATAAAACGAGACCATTAATACACAAACAATTGTCAGCCCATTTTTGGTGTTCTTTTAGCCCAACTCACGAAATTAAACCCAATACTATTTTAATCCAATAAGGTTTTATTTTAAACCAGCCCAATTCGAAATTTTTGCCAGCAGACTACATTTTCATCTTCAAACTAAAACTCAGACTTTACATTTTTCATTTAAATCAATTATTTATTTAATAACATTAAACTTAACTAATTCTTTTAATATCTACTTTCAAAGATATAGTTTTAAAAGTATTATTTATTTATTAAATTCCTTGATTTCTTATTTAATTATTTATCTAAATAATAATAAATTACGAAGCTTTCTAATCATGTAATTTGTTATTAACGAATCAAATTTTTATTTAATTATTATTTGTTTAGATATTTGCTTAACTGCTTAGCTAATAATAATTATATAAATAATTATCTATTATTATACAAATTTGTCATCTTCGGTCAAAGTGTAGTTATTTTCAAAACTTGTTTAAATCAACCAAACCAAATTGCCAACTTATCGCTCGAGTTTAAATTCCTTTTAGGGAATCATTTTGCATCATTTAGCATAGACAAGTCAGTTAGACAATCACTCATTCATTATTTCTTATGCGTTTAGGACGCTAGGATCATTTGGTTAGAAATCACATTGTCATCTACATTTTGCTAGCATTGCATCAGGTGAGTTCACAGCCCCACTCTTTTACTGCATTTATTTACTGTTTTACAACTTTGGGGTGAAAAACATAACAACTACGTTTATAAAATCTATTTGTGATTATGAGTTCACAACCTCTCTTTTTACTACTATACATTTTAACTATTTCACTTTCGGGATGAAAAACATATCAACTATTTTATAAATATTTACAATATTTACAAACGTTTACTATATCGTGATGAAAACTATTTTTGGAAACTAGGCACCGAATCCTTATGCTTGGACTAAGTTTAGATGTACATGGAAGTGCGTATATGTTACATACATAATCATTAGCTAGTTGCGACTAGGCCCTGGATATGCAAATAGTACTATTGGCGGAGACCTACCCTCCCACGACTTTGATCATTTATCGGTGTTTACCGACCACGAGGAGTGCACATCTATCACGTTTAAGGTTGTTGTTTTAATTA
Source organism: Calendula officinalis (assembly GCA_963853835.1). Lineage (NCBI taxonomy): Eukaryota > Viridiplantae > Streptophyta > Magnoliopsida > Asterales > Asteraceae > Calendula > Calendula officinalis. The sequence continues at coordinate 36,543,565 of OY970820.1, forward strand.
TGGACTCAGGGTCAGCATTTTAACTCAAAGGCTTTGCAAACCTGTTGGGGGATCACCGTCTATTATGTTTCTACTACTCCTCAAGGAGCAGGCCATTTTTAACCTTCTATATCATCACACTATTTTGCCAATGATGGCATACTAAAACTATTGTTTCTACTAACGCGAGTAAAATCGTACTATTGCTCTCGGAGCAGGTCATTTTTAACGTTATTATCATCACATTATTTTGCCGACGATGGCATACGAAAACTATTGTTTCTACTACTGCTTTTGAGCAGACTATTTTTAACATTTTATACTATCACACTATTTTTGCCATGGATGGCATACGAAAACTATGGAACTATTTTGATCTCATTAAAACCTATGAATTCACTTAACAATTTTGTTGATACTTTTTATTTATGTTTTTCAGGTAACTAAGCTAGGCATTGAGTCGCATGCATTGGGAGTCAAGCTTTCATTCTAATAAGATGTCACCTCTTTATTTCATTTTTATAAAACTATGTTTTGGATTCATATTACTTTGTTTACATTAAATTTTGGTGACATTACTTTTTATCAAACATTTATTGTTTACGATAATCATACGCTATGTTTAACAATAGTTGATGATTTTTCAAGATCCACATGGACACACCTTTTGAGTACAAAAAGTAATGCTTTTGAAGTTATCAAAGGATTTATAGCAATGGTTGAAACTCAATTTAACAAAAAGGTTAAAATGATAAGATTAGATAATGCTTGTGAGCTCGGATCAAGCAATGCAGCCTCTTGTTTCTTAAAGGAAAAAGGTATTATCCATCAGACCACTTGCAGAAGTTCTCCTCAGCAAAATGGGGTCGTTGAACGTAAACATAAGCACTTATTGGAAACAGCAAGGGCATTAATGTTCCAAGCTAATTTACCCCTTCGTTTTGGGGAGATTGCATACTTACTGCTACGTACCTTATTAATCGATTTCCATCAAAGATTCTCAAAAGTAAAACACCTTTTCAGATTTTGTATTGTTCAAATCCTACATAGTCAAATTTGAAAGCATTCAGATGTTTATGTTTTGCCAACACATTAAAAGAAAATAGAGATAAATTTCAACCAAAAGCTTCTCCATGCATTTTTATAGGTTATCCTTATGGAAAAAAGGCATACAGATTATATAACTTGACTACCCATAAAATAGTCATATTTCAAGAGATGTTCATTTTCATGAAAATATATTTCCATATCAGTCTAAAGTTTTGAATCATGACACTATTTTTTCTCCACAAGAGAATGTTGATTATCCTAAGATAAATGTTGAACAGAATAATCAAGATGATTGTATTACTCATCCACAAGACATTAATGATACTTCTCCTCGTATCATTAATTCCCAATCGCAACATCATCATTCCCCTCGTCCTCCTATTCCAACAGCTTTGAGAAGATCAAAAAGATCTCATAATCCTCCTGCAAAATTGCACGATTTTGTTTGTGGGAATGCTGTTTCAGAATGTATGCATACCATCACTGATATTTCTTCAACCAAACATGTTGTTTAACTTCTCTTACTGATGATAGTACAGATGTAAGTAAAAATGAAAAACTTTTAGTTGAACCTTCATCTTATGAGGAGGACATTCAATTCCCAAAATGGAATGGAGGGAAGCAATGAACAAAGAGTTTGATGCTTTAAAATCCACAAACACATGGACTTTAACAGATTTACCAGCCAATAAGAAACCTATAAATTGTCGTTGGGTTTATAAGATCAAATACAAAGCCAATGGAGAAGTGGAAAGATGTAAAGGTCGGCTTGTAGTAAAAGGATTTACACAAAAAGCTGGTATTGATTTTAATTAAACATATTCACCAGTTGTAAAAATGACAAATATTCGATCATTAATTGCAAGTGCAGTTAAAAATACCAATTAGATGTAAACAATGCTTTTTTACATGGGGATTTAGATGAAGAAAAATAGTTACTTACGTAAACTATATTACCCACGATTGAGTCATACTTGCTTATGAGTGTGGTAGTTTAGAAGGCAAATATTAATAGATCATACTCTATATATATCCCAAAAGTTATTCAGTCCGCTCACTAAAATGTGCAAGAATGAAGTCTACTAGTGGGGATGCACGTGGGAAGCCTAAGAGAACATTAAAAATCTCCATCTCTTCATCCTTCCTAACCCGATCGTCGTACCATATGCTCACCTTTTTAAGCACGGGTGAATTGGCCAAGATAACTTTCACAAACTCCAACTCAGGCTCTGAGTTGCCGAATTCTACCATTTCCAGTTCGTTTAGATGCTCCAACCAGATACCCGAATAATCTTCTTCCATTATATCAAATTCATCAAAGTGAGATATCTACAGTAAGCGTTGGTATTTCTTGTGTCAGCATATGATCTTACATATGCAGACACACATACTAGCATAGACTCGGGCAAAGCAGCGGATATATTATTATCTTTCATTTCTATCATTGATCCAAGTTGTATACTCATATGTGGTTACACAATGTTTAAACTTATCAAATTGTTATATGGATTTAATTGTTACTTTTTACATAAATTATTTTGATTTTATTTTGTATTAATATTTAATTGGTAAAAAAACTAAAATGTATTGACTTGTCATAATCGTTTATGGAAAGTGTAGTTGTTAAAAGAACAAATATGTAATTTCAATTAAGGGAATAAGACAAATCTTTCTATAATAAGAAGTGTGTTAGCTGAATTTTTATATATCATTAGATTATATTACCGCAATAGTCAAAAAGTCAGTAATGAAATGTTGAATCATAGGTAAAGACTTGAATAGATCAACAAAGGTGACATCCTTGTCCGCATCCATACGGTCCGTATCTACTGCCTACGCTTACAATATTCAGAAAAAGTTATGAAAGCCAATGATGATTGATATTTTTATAAGAGATTACCAGATGGAATCGTTGAAGTAGTGGACAACTGGATAGGAGATGTATAAGTGCCTTGTTACCGATATTCACATCGATCAAGGATAAGCTTGTAAGATTACCAAATCCACTAAATGCTGGTATATTGTCAAGATTACAACCCGAGAGATAAAGGTCCGTTAACCGATGCAACGAGGAGAAAGATATGGGTATATCCGGAGGCCAACATCCGGACAAGTCAAGTTTGAACTTCTTGATAGCATTATTGTGCCTCGACAAATGACCTATTATTTCATCAATTTCTACACGGGTGTGATATGCATGCACCTTGAGGGTGAAGTCAAGTATTGGACCCTGGTGCCGTAACAGAACTTTGTATATCGCATGTGAAACTCTACAAATCTGGGCTTTATTTTCACTTAACTGTTGCAGATATTCCTCATTTGATTTATTACCAAACATATATTTCGCATTAAACACAAGTTTAGGAATTGTGACCCAATTGTATCTCCATTTCTTAGAGAGGATACTTGTCCTCACTGCATCTCTTAACGGCACAAGACATAGAATTGTTTCTATTATATTTGCAGGAAGGGTACTGATTATATCCAAAGACAAACATTAAGCTTTAGCTTTCATCTCAGGGACAAATACTAAACACTGCTGCAACATTTAGTTAATGTAAAAATCAATATTAAGAGTGATCTAATATTCCTATAATTCAAATCACACAAAGAAGTGGAGAACACCTATGTGTTATCAGCCTTTTTCACACGCCAATGTTCGATTAAAAAGACTAGTCCAAAATTGAATCACAAATTGCTAAAATCTATACATTTACCTCAGCATGACTGTGTCCCATATCCTCCAACCGTCCCTGCACACAAAGAGTATAGGTTCATATAAATTTAAAAAATAAATAATAATTCAAAAGAAAAGGTTGAAGAAAATACCTCGACACGGCGACAGATCGAGGACAAGTCAGAGATATTGTTCTGTAGGTTCTTCAAGACGTCCAAAATATGACTCTGAGAGGTCTCCACTACCGCCAACCGCTCCTCCACCGCCGCCAATCGACCGTCCATAGAAAACAACCTTAAAGTTGAAGAAAAAAAAACGTTTCTAATGGTTCAAACAGAAAGCATATATATGAAGTGTAAATTAGTTATAGAAAAGACTGAACAAAACGGAAATGAAAGAAGTAAAATCTCCAATTGTTGCCATTGAACACATAAAGCAAATGAAACAGAACATAAAACAAATTAACTAACACGTAATTCAAAAGGGGAAGATACCTGAGTTGGAGCACAAATGAACCCTAGCCTCTTAACACTTGAGAGTGAAATGTATATGAAAAAAGTCTGTGAACTGAAATTAGTTTTAGAGCATACTCGCGAAATGTGTTTGAAAAGTTAACAACCCCAGAATCGATCAAAACTCAAAAGGGGAAATTACCTGAGTTGGAGCACAAGCGAACCCTAAATTTTTACAATGCGTGAGTCACAAATATGTGTACAACCAGCTTCTATTTACAAATCAAATGCTACCTCCTTATATAGGGATGTGCAGAAAACCCAGAACTTACCCGGAGTCCGGACCGGAACCAAGCTGGGAACCAGTTATTTGGTCCGGTTTTTTGTTCCCATGATATGCCAAAATCGAGTTTCGGGTTGACAGATTTGTTCCAATTTTTCGGGTTTTGAATCAGCATTTAAATAGGTATATAGAATTACGAGTTCTCGTCTATATTAAGCTAACTTGAAATACTATAACTTAAATTATTATACACACAATTGCACCTTATAGATACCAACTTACAAAAAAAATAAACTTTTATTATTACAACTTAAAACTTTTTAAAGCAAAAATAAACATGTAGCAACGTGTGGGGTGTTATTTTCCTTGTTATAGCACAATTATCTATACATATCATTACACCAATTAAAACAAAATCTAAGTACCATAAGTACCATAAATTCATAGTGTCATGTTTTAACTTTTAAGTGATACAAAACACTCTTTTGTAGTTAAATGGTATGACGAAGGTTATTGAGGTTATGCCCGTTTACATTTGTATCCTTTTGTGTATCGAGATGAACAAAATAGGCAAAGCCCGAGAATAGTACTATCTCAGCATACGAGACATAGCGACCGTGGGTCTTGCAACGATTCTAAATTTGGTTCATAAGCTAGTTTAAATTTCAGTCCTAAAAAGGACTAGTAAAAAAACACTTAACTGGGGTAACTCACATACAGTGTTATAAGACCTTGGAATTCATTGACATTGAATCATGCTTTAACTTTTTAAGTGGTATAAAACACTTTTTTAAAGTTAAACATTATTATCAACGTTAAATGTACCATTTATGGTTTTGCATTACAAGAAAGTGCATACTCCCACATATATAAAAAATGGTGACTTATGAGTGGCTCTCCCATTAACCAGTTTTCTTTCTTTGTTTGAATGGCAAAAAAAGACAATTCTGATAGACAGTTTTGGCTCCACCATCACTCCATCCAAAAAATCCAAGAAACTAAATAAAAAATAGTAAAGAGCTTGTAATGAAGTACATCCAAAGTCTAAAAGGAAACGGAAACCAAACACAAAACTTCCTACAATCCTACATACAACCAAAAGCCTAGAAACTGTTGATGATGTTATTACAATCGAATTCAATTCAAGATAATTCATGGTGATTTGATAAGATTTGAAGAATTAAGTGTGTGTTTTAGTGTGTGTTCTTTAAAGAAAAGATGGAGATGGAGATGGAGGGAAGGATTTCAAAGTATGTTTCTATTCAAATGTGAGAAAGCTTACATAAACAAGGTTAGTTCATCCTATTTATACCTCCTATCACTAAACACCAATTAACTAGTTACTAATGATAATTACATCAATGAAGCTCAAAACTAGACTTAACAATCTCCCCCTTTTTGAGCTTTAGCACCTCATCCCTGTCTTCCTTCTTCAAATTCTTCTGTTGGCCCATTTGTAATTGACTTCTCTTAATTTCGCAGTTCAAAGAATACATCACCACAAAATTTTAAAGTTTCAGACACTCAAAGGAACTAGTTATGTATCGTTGAATTTGTTGGTGTAAGAAATACCTAAAACTGGTTCACTAAAGATTTAAAGATCTGGAAATAGAATATCAGTTAGGTAAGGATTTGTCTGGGATTTCAGATAATGGAGATGTTGTTTTTGGAGTTTGTGGTAGAGGGTTTTTGTGAGGATAAGATGATTGTTATACCAAGTTCTTTTAGCAAGTTCTTTAACCAAATGAGTTCAACCGAGGCATTTGCTAATGCCTTGTATTCCGCTTCAGTAGAGGAGCGAGACACCGACTTTTGCCTTGTAGACCTCCATGAAATAATATTTGTGCCAAGGTACAATAGATAGGCTGTAGTAGATCGTCCTGCATTATTAACACCACCCCAATCTGAATCTGAAAAGGTCGAGAGTGTTAAAGATGAATTACGGTTTAGAAACAAACCATGATGAATTGTTCCTTTAAGGTACCGCAGAACACGTTTGAGTGCTTGCCAATGTGCTTGGCGAGGAGCATGCATGAATTGAGAAAGTTTGTTAATGGCAAATGAAATATCGGGACAGGTGAAAGCTAAGTATTGAAGTGAACCTACAAGCTTGCGGTAGGGAGTAGCATCGACAGTGGGTGATTGGTCGGTGATCGACAAAGGATCAGTGCTACTAAGAGGGGTGGTTACATCTTTTGCACCATCCATGTGAAACTGATTTAGAACATCTTGAATGTGTCGATGTTGAGATAGAAATAGACCGGTTGGTGTGGGAATGACTTGAACACCTAGAAAATGATGAAGCATGCCAAGGTCCTTAATGGAAAACTTGTTTCTTAAAGCTGTGATGAAGTGGTTGAGGAATTTGGAGTCATTACCGGTGAGAACTATGTCATCTACATAGACCATAAAATAACATGTGATTTTATTATGGTTGTAAATGAAAAGAGATGCATCAGCTAAGGATTTTTTGAATCCGAATTGAAGAAGAAAGGTAGTAAGCTCAATGTACCAAGCGCGGGGAGCTTGTTTAAGACAGTAGATAGATTTTTTGAGTTTACAGATGTGATGGGGAAATTAAGGGTGAGCATACCCCGGCGGTTGAGTCATAAAGACCTCCTCATGAAGTGTACCGTGAAGAAATGCATTGTTAACATCAAGTTGGCGTAATGGCCAGTTATTTGATAAAGCAATGGAGAGAATGGTACGGATTGTGACGGGTTTGGTGACAGGGCTAAAGGTATCAAAATAATCTTTCCCATATTGTTGGAGAAAACCTTTTGCTACTAAACGTGCTTTGTATTTTTCAATTGAGCCGTCAGGTTTACGTTTGATACGAAATACCCACTTACAACCGATGGGAGTTTGAGATGATGGTGGTACGAGATCCCAAGTTTGATTTTGAAGAAGAGCATTAAACTCAGAGTCCATTGCACTACGCCATTTTGGATCTTTTAAAGCTTGATTGTGGGTAGATGGCTCGAGGGTTGGTGGAAGCGGATGAAGAGTAGTGGAATTAACGAGATTTGGATTGTAATATTTAGGATTTTGTTTACGTACACGCGGAGGATGGGATGATTAGGTTTGACGGTTGGAGGGTGACGTAGGAGGCTGTGATGGTTGAGTGGTTAAGGGAGGGGTAGGATGAGGCGGGATGGAAGATGAGGGAGATGGTGATGTGGATGGGGTTGAAATGTTAGGGGGGTCATTGGAAGAAGTATGTTCAGTAGTGTTGGAAGATTGCATGGGAGTATTTTGAGGGGTGGGTGACGGTATAGTATAGTAGGTGGTTTGTGGTGTACGACATGGGGTAGGCTTTGGGTTGGAGTTGGAACTAGAAGGAACTACTAGTGTGTGAAGAAAGGTGGTGGCGGTTGGAAGAGGAAATGAATTTGAGTTGTTCATTTTGTATGGAAAAATGTGTTCAACGAACTCGACATGTCGGGAATGGTAGAGGCGATGGGACACCGGATCATAACATTTGTATGTTGATTTAGAGGTGGAATAGCCAAGAAAAATGCACTTGACGGAACGAGGGTGAAGTTTTGAGGAGGCATAAGGACGCAACCACGGGAAACATAGGCAACCGAATGGTTTGAGTTTTAGGTAACTAGGCGTCATGTTGTGAAGTCTGTCATATGGAGATTTAAGATCAAGGATGGGTGTGGGAAGGCGGTTGATGAGGTGAACCGCCGTTTGGAAAGCATGGGACCAGAATGTAAGAGGTAATTGAGCGTGATGTAGGAGTGAAAGTCCGGTTTCCACAATGTGTCTGTGCCGTCTTTCCGCCACTCCATTTTGCTCTGGAGTGTGTGGAGGAGTGGTAAAGTGGGATATCCCATGCGTTTGGAGGTATGATGTAAGACCAATATATTCACCTCCATTATCCGTAAACAAAGAAACAAGAGGCGTGTTGTAATATTTTTCAACCATGGTTTTAAATATTGGAAATAAGGTGGAGACATCCGATTTTCGTTTCATTGGATAGAGCCAAATGTATTTAGAGAAAAAATCAACAAACGTAACATAATAGGTGTAGCCATCATTTGATGTTTGGACTGGACCCCAAACATCTGAATACACAAGTTGCAAAGGTTTAGAGACTTGAAATGAATTTTCACCAAAAGGCTTTTTATGACTTTTATTAATAGAGCAAGCATCACAGTGAAACGAAATACTTGACAGTTTATTATAATTATGTCCTAATTTTCTTAGAAGAAATTTTAGAACTTTGACTGACGGATGACCAAACTTGTGATGCCAAGCGAGCATGGACCCAGTTGACGTAGTGGTTGAATTTATTTGAGGAAGACTACAAAGAGAATGAATGGCAGCATAGTAGATATCATTGATGTTCATTCCCCGCATGAGAGGCGCCCCCGTTCGTAGATCCTTAACCAAAAAATGATATGGAAAGAATTCAACAGAAACGTTGTTAGATTTGCAAAGTTTGGCAACAGAAACAAGATTATTACGTAATTGAGGAACAAATAAAACATTTTGCAAGTTTAATGGACGAGAGTGTGTAGGAAGAGTGGTATTGCCCGTGTGAGAGATAGAGAGATTATTACCATTTCCTAACACAATTTCATCAGGCCCGCCGTATTCTGACAGATTGTGCAATGAGGCAGGGTTAGAGGCAACATGATGAGATGCGCCACTATCAAACATCCATGGTGGTGTTGGTGATGTTGGTCGGGCAGCAGAGGTGTTGACCATCGGGTTTGTTGGTGAATTCATGGACAAGATAATGTTGTTTTCCTTGAGAAAACGAGCTAATTTCCTGCAATCTTTAGTATCGTGACCAGGAATGTGACAATATTGACTGTAAGTAGTGCTTCGATTACCGCGCTGAAAGTTGTGGTTTCCACTATGTTGACCTTGAAACCGAGAAGATCTTGCTCCAGAGTTATGAAACTTGTTTGAGGTTCGAGTGTCATTGCCTCTTTGAATGTAGCGATTGGAGTATTTTTGTGTGTTGTTCACTGTAGCAATGTGAGGTGCCTGTTGAGCTTCTTTTAAGGTCCTCTCATGATCCACCAATTTAGTGAATAGATCCGGGAAGGTAATTGGCGTGTCTCGCATTTTTATCGCAGCAGAGATGTGGGTGTAATCATCACCTAGTTGACATAATATGTGAACAGTTAGGTCTTCTTCATCAACAGGGCTTTGTGCTAATGCAAGATCATCGGCGATAGTCTTCATATCATAAAGGAATTCAGCAACAGGTCTTGCACCTTTGGGGTTATTGGCAAGTCTCGACTTTAGGGAGATTATACGAGACCTAGAAACACTTGCATAGCTATCGGCCAACCGTTTGAAGGCTTGACGAGAGGTCTCTGCAGAAGAGACAATTGGTTGAATGGTGTCGGAACAGCTTCCGAGCAGAGCACCAAGGAGAATCTGGTCTTGGCGAAACCAGGGAAGATATGCCGGGTTGAGTTTTGTAACATCGCTGGGTAGAAATTTTGACGGGGCTTCGATGGAGCCATCGATGAACTTGTCTAGGTCGAGACCAATTAGGGTAGCAAGAACCTGTTTTCTCCAAACAGGAAAGTTGTGTGCGGTAAGTGTGATCGGGAAATGGGTGTGAGCTGTAACTTCAACAATGGTGGTAGACATGATGATTAATTTGAAGAGGGAAGAACTTTGGATCGAAAATAAAAGAAAATGAAGGAGAAAGAAATAACTCAGAGGAGCTTTTCAAGCTCTGATACCATAACAAGGTAAAGAATTCATATGAATTGATTGTGATTTCATTTACTCAATTACACACCATATATAGGCAATTACAACAATAAGAAGGAATGTAATTACAGGAGCAATATTAGGTGATATTCTAAATATTATTGACTTGACATTTTTAAGATATAATTTAAATAAAGTTTCCTTCTAAATGGTTTGACTTGAACCAGTGTGTACCGTATCCCTAATAGTTTGAAGTGTCATACAGGACTCCCAACTTTGGCTCATAATAGGCGCAACAATGAAGTCTACTAGTGGGGATGCACGTGGGAAGCCTAAGACAACATTGATAATCTCCATCTCTTCATCCTTCTCAACCCAACCACCATACCATATGATGACCTTTTTAAGCACAGGTGACTTGGCCAAGATAGCTTTCACAAACTCCAACTCACCATTTCCAGTTCGTTTAGATGCTCCAACCAAATACCCCAATAATCGTCTTCCATTATCCCAAAATCATCATTACGATAAATCTACCATAAGCGTTTATTTTGGCATGAGAATTAAAACAAAAGGGATGCAAGACAGGTTTAACCTACTTACGTGTAGTGTAATTTCCTCCAAGTTTGGAGAGCTTCTTGTCAAAAGAACAAGAAAAGATAACGCAGGCAAACTTCATGTAGGTAATACACACGTACTTGATGTGGATTAATGCAGTTGGAAGGGAAGATCTCGTGGAACTCCAGTTTCAGCAAACCACTTGAACCATAGACAAAACAATCATTAACAACCAAAGTCTTTTACTCTTACAGTTATCGTGGTCAAAAATCATAAAGCGGTTAAGGACTGTGATTTGGGATAGCGATTATCGCGGTGAGAAAGCGGTTTCTTTATTATGTAGAGTATATATATGCACACACACATACTATTATTGTATCAATTCTTGTGTATATTCCATTGAGATTACATGAGTATATATACAAATACAAGAGCATATCTTTCCTATATACAAGGAAAGGATTGACTATATTATGGACAATATATATCTATAAATCTATGACTAATATATATATCGGCTAACAATCCCCCTCAGTTTGGAGCTGGAGGAGGACGAATGCTCAAACTGTCTTGAAAGTCAAGAAACAGGTGACGAGGAAATCCCTTGTTGAAAATGTCCGCATACTAAAAAGATGACGGAACGTGTAATACCCGCATATGTCCCAAGGCGACTTTCTCGCGAACAAAATGAATGTCAATCTCAATTTGCTTGGTTCGTTGATGTTGAACTGGGTTGCCAGAAAGGTAAACAGCGGACACATTATCACAATAAACTAGTGTTGATCGCCGTATAGGAGTATGAAGTTCAAGGAGAAGATTACGTAACCAACAGGATTCAGCCACGGCATTAGCGACCCCTCGATATTCAGCTTCAGCGCTGGACCGTGACAGTGTTGGTTGTCGTTTTGCGGACCAAGAAATTAGATTATCGCCCAAGAAAACACAATAACCTGATGTGGAGCGACGAGTATCCGGACACCCAGCTCAGTCTGCATCAGTGTATGCGATAAGTTGATGCGGTGGTGTCGAATATAATTGCAGACCCAAATGAGGAGTACCCATGAGATACCGCAGAATGCGTTTTAACGCATTAAAATGAGGTTCCCACGGTGCATGCATAAATAAACATATCTGTTGAACTGCGTATGCAATGTCAGGACGGGTAAATGTGAGGTACTGGAGAGCACCGGCTAAGCTTCTATAAGCGGTGGGATCATCAAGCAGGGAACCTTCGGTCGCACTCAGTTTCGAATTCGTATCAGCGGGAGTGGCGACCGGTTTGCATTTTTCCATGTGGGCACGTTTTATGATCGACTCGGCATATTTTTGTTGAGATAAAAACATACCGTTTGGTGAATGTGTGACCGCAATACCTAAGAAATAGGATAGAACACCAAGGTCGGTCATTTCAAACTCTTTCTTGAGGTCTTCAATAATCTGAGTTTGTAATAAAGTGGAAGAGTAGGTGAGAACGATGTCATCTACATAAAGAAGTAAGTAAGCCATGTCACCTTTGTGGTGATAAACAAAAAGAGAGTTGTCACTTTTACTGCAAATAAAACCCAAAGTGAGAAGATGCTTAGCAAACCGTTGATACCAAGCCCGTGGCGCCTGTTTTAAACCATATAAAGATTTGCGTAGCCTGCAAACATAGTTAGGTAAAGATCTATGGCAAAATCCGGGGGGTTGATGCATGTAAACGGTTTCATGTAGGTCTTCGTGCAAGAACGCATTTTTAACATCTAGTTGGTGAATAGGCCATTTTCGACCTAAAGCTAACGATAAAACCGTCCGTATAGTAGCCGCTTTGACAACCTGGCTAAATGTCTCGTCACAATCAACACCAACTTCCTACGATTTACCATTGACCACAATTCGAGCTTTGTAACGCTCCAAAGAACCATCTGCATGAAATTTATGACAAAAAAATCCAATGGCATCTAATAATATTTGCATCTCATGGTCTAGGGACTAATTCCCACGTATTCTGTTTAAGTAAAGCATTAAATTCAGTAGACATAGCAGTATTCCAGTTTGGGTGTAGAAGGGCGAGTTTTGGGTTGGAAGGAATGGGGGATATAGATTGTGTGTGGAGAGACATAGGATGGTTGGGTTTAAAAATTCCGCTTTTGGATCGGGTTTGCATAGGGTGGCTCGGGGGTGGATGCGCTGGAGGTGGCGGAGGTGGTGTGGCAGGGGGTGTGTTTGGAGGAAGAGGTGGGATAGGGTGTCCGCATGGTGGAGATCAGGCTGAGTCGTAGTGGCGGAGGGCGCCGTAGCGGGTGTAGGCGCTGAGGTGGGGAACGAAGGATCGTTTTTGGAGTGATAAACATAGTACGGAGAGGGTGGTGGATCGTTGAGGAAATCATAGGAGGGTAGTAAGTGTGGTGTGGAGGTAGAGAAAGGGAACACGTCTTCAACAAAAGTGATGTGTCGAGAGATAAAGATTTGTTTAGATGATATATTGTGGCAAAGATAACCACGATGGTGAAGGGGTGATCGAGGAAGACCGTGCACAGGCCTAACAGCATGTCGTTGCACTAAGTTATCTGTGACGACAATGTATGTCATAGCAACATATATTATCGCAAAAAAATGCAATTTTCTTCTAGTGAGACTTGAACCTAACCTCCATCCTCTTGGTCCTCTTGGTTGGTGGGTAACTGACGCATACTATGCTACAAGCCCTTCGGAATTCATTGTGTCATGTTTTAACCTTTAGGTGATACAAAACTCTCTTTTGTAGTTAAATGGTATGACGAAGTTTTTTGAGCTTAGGCCCATTTACATTTGTATCATTTTGTGTATAGATATGAACAATATACGCTCTCAGCCAGGATACGAGACATAAAAAGTCTGGGGCTGAAAAGCCTATATTAGTATTTAAGGGTTTTGATTATGTGTAAAATCATTGTGTAGAAATCAAAATCATTGACTTAATAGTATATATTTAGATTACACCTGTGTGGAAGGCACTAATCAAAAGAGATAAACCAATGAAAATAGACATTATCCATCATAATCTATCCCAAAAGCTATTCAGTGGTTTGAAGTGTCATAGAGGCCAACAAACTTCCGCTCATAATAATGCGCAACAATGATATTTACTAGTGGGGATGCACGTGGGGAGCCTAAGAGAACATTAAAAATCTTCATCTCTTCATCCTTTTTAACCCAATTGTCGTACCAAATGCTCACCTTTTTAAGCATGGGTGACTTGGCCAAGATAACTTTCACAAACTCCAACTCAGGCTCTGAGTTGGTGAATTGTACCATTTCCAGATCCTTCAGATGCTCCAACCAAATACCCGAATAATCTTCTTCCAATGTAACTGAATTTATCTCAAAATCATGAGCGAGTAATCTACATCAAGTGTTGGTATTTCTTGTGTCAGTGTATTTTGGCATGAGAATCAAAACAAGGTAGATTTAACCTACTTACGTGTAGACTAATTTTCTCCAAGTTTGGGGAGCTTCTTGTCAAAAGAGCAAGAAAAGATAACTCGTGATTGTAAACAAACGTCATGGAGCTAATACACAAGTACTTGAGGTGGATTAACGCAGTTGGAAGCTCTCGTGGAACTCCATTTTCAGCTAACCACTTGAACCATAGATAAAACAAACATTAACAACCAAAGTTTTTTACTCTTAGCAATTATCGCGGTCAAAAATCATATAGCAGTCAAGGACCATTCACAATGAGATATAAGGTGCAATGCACATGGGGAAAGTTAACCGAAATTTTTAACACTGTTTAGTGTAAAGGAGTGTGGGTAACAAAGGTTTACTCTATTTATGAAATAAGGACTATTAGTGAAATCTGGTATGAACCATAAGGACGATTGGTGTAATTTACTCTATTTTTTTAAAACACAAATAGCGCTATTATAACCGCAAACGCTATTCAAAATCTAGGTGAAATCTTGGTAATATTGGCGCTAATAGCGAGACCGCTATTTGTAACCAAGATTTTCTCTGAGGCTGCAATCCGTTATCCCACTGTGATCTCATTTGGATCTTGGCTCTATTAACTACATAGCTCACAAGTTAGATAAATTATATATCACACAGATAATAATATTACCTCAATAGTCAAAAACTCAGTAATGAAATGTTCAATCATAGGTACACTCTTGAGTCTTGAATAGATCAATAATGGTGACATCCTCGTCCTCATCGATATACTCCTTATCTAATGACTGCATGAGCTTACAATAGTTAGAAAAAGTTACAAAAGCCAATGATGATTGATATTTTATAAGAGCTTACCAGATGGAAGTATTGAAGTAAAGGACAATTGGCTAGGAAATGTATAAGTTCTTTTTGACGCATATTTACATTGATCAAGGATAAGCTTGTAAGATCACCAAATCCAGTGAGTGTTGGTATATTGTCAAAATTGAAACCCAAGAGATAAATGTATGTTAACTGATCCAACGAGAAGAATGATATGGGTAACCCTGGAGACCAATGTCCGTACGACAAGACAAGTTTGAATTTCTTAATAGTATTATTGTGCCTTGACAAATGACCTATTATTTCGTCAATTTCAACACGGGTGCACTGTGCGCGCATGTCGAGGGTGAAGTCAAGTATTGGACCCTGGTGCCGTAACAGAACTTTGTATATCGCATATAAAGCTTTACAAATCTGGGCTTTCTTTTCACATAATGGTTGCACAGTCAATAGCCTCCGTAGATATTCCTCATTTGATTTCTTATCAAACATGTAACTCTCATCAAACACAAGTTTAGGAATTGTGACCCAATTGTATCTCCATTTCCACGAGAGGATACTTGTCCTCACTGCATCTCTTATCGGGACAAGACAGAGAATGGTTTCTATTATATTTTGAGGAAGGCTGCTGATTATATCCAAACACAAACGTTTAGCTTTACCTTTCTTCTGAGGGCGTTCTTGAACAGATACTAAACACCGCTGCAAAATTTAGGTAATGTAAAAAATCAATTTTAGGATCGGTCTAAAATTCCTATAATTCAAATCACACAGATAAGTGGAGAACACCTATGCCTTCTTCACACGCCAATGTTCAATTAAAAAGACTAGTCCAAAATCGAATCACAAATTACTAAAATCTATACATTTACCTTGGCCGGCATCACTGTGGTGGCATGAATGTGTCTCATATCCTCCAACCGCCCCTGCATTCAACGAGTGTAGATTTATCAAGGTTCTAAAAGGCGGGCCATGGCGGCGCCAAGGCGTGAGGCGCGGCGTCGACGTTACGAAACAGACCATGGCAGCTGGGCTAGGCGTGGCGTGAGATAGGGCGTGATAAGGCGCAATAAGGCGCGCCTTATGACGAGTTTTTTTGAAGGCGGCTGTGAAAAATGAATTTTTTTTAAAAAAAATGGTAAAATATATAATTATAAATTTAGATGTAATATTTTTTATAAGTTTTATATATGAATTGTTATATAAATCAATAGATCTATAATAAAAATTTAATTTAATATACGTATATATATAAATTATATAAAAAATTTGCCGCCTTGAAAACGCCATGGCCCGCCGCCTGATGGTGCCGCCACGCCACGCCTTACGCTTTCTAGAACCTTGAGATTTATAAATTAAAAAAAATAATAATAATAATTCAAAAGAAAAAGTTGAACAAATTACCTCGACACGTGACAGATGGAGGATAACTCAGAGATATTGTTCTGTAGGCTCTTCAAGACGTCCAAAATCTGACTCTGAGAGGTCTACACTGCCGCCAACCGCTCCTCCACCACCGCCAATCGGCCGTCCATAGAAAACAACCTTAAAGTTGGAAAAAAAATCGTTGCTAATCATTCAAACAGAAAGCGTATAGATGAAGTGTAAATTAGTTATAGAAAAGACTGAACGAAACGGAAATGAAAGAAGTAAATTCTCCAATTGTTGCCATTGAACACATAAAGCAAATGAAACAGAGCATAAAACAAATTAACTAACACGTAATTCAAAAGGGGAAGATACCTGAGTTGGAGCATAAATGAACCCTAGCCTCTTAACACTTGAGAGTGAAATGTATATGAAAAAAGTCTGTGAATTGAAATTAGTTTTAGAGCATACTCGCGAAATGTGTTTGAAAAGTTAACAACCCTAGAATCGATCAAAACTCAAAAGGGGAAATTACCTGAGTTGGAGCACAAGCAAACCCTAACTTTTTACACTGCGTGAGTCACAAATATGTGTACAACCAGCTTCTATTTCCTAATCAAATACTACCTCCTTATATAGGGATGTGTAGAAAACCCGGAAGCTGATCCGGAACCGTAATTCGATCTAGTTTTTTGTGTATATAATTTTAAGAGTTTTCATCTATATATTAAGCTAACTTGAAATACTATAATTTAAATTTTTTTAAACATATACTCCCTCCGTCCCACGAAAAAGTTTACATTTCTCCTTAAAATTTTATCCCACAAAAAAGTTTACATTTTTCAAATTTTGGGGACCCACTTAATAAAAATAATATTATTACCAATCATTCCACCAATAAAACACTTTCTCTTTCTAATCTAACCTTATATTTTAATCAAAAGTATTACAAAGAACCCCACCACTAACTATCTCCTAAAAGATTGTGCCCAAATGAAATGTAAATTTTTTTTATGAGACGAAAAGAATATTAAATTAATTATACACATAATTGCATCTTATAGATACCAACTAACAAAAAAAACGAGCTTATATTATTACAACTTAAAATTTTTAATCAAAAATAAACTCGTAGCAGCGTGAAGTGTTATTTTCCTTGTTATAGCACAATTATCTATGCATATCATTACACCAATTAAAACAAAATCTAAGTACCATAAGCACCATAAATTCATTGTATGATGTTTTAACTTTTAAGTACTACAAAACACTCTTTTGTAGTTAAATGGTATGACGAAGATTATTGAGCTTATGCCCGTTTATATTTTGTATCATTTTGTGTACTGAGATGAAAAAAATAGGCAAAGCCCGAGAATAGTCGAATCTCAGCCAGGATAAGAGACATAGAAAGCATGGGGCAGAAAACCCTATACTAGTCCTATGTCAACCTGTCGGTCTTGCAACAATTCTAAATTTGGTTCATAAGCTAGTTTAAATTTCAGTGCTATAGTAAAAAAAAAAAACACTTAACTGGGGTAACTCAAATGCATACTGTGTTATAAAACCTTGGAATTCATTGACATTGAGTCATGTTTTAACTTTTAAGTAGTATAAAACACTTTTTATAGTTAAACATTATTATCAACGTTAAATGTACCATTAACGAGTAGAAAGTTAACGCACGTTGCTGCAGGCTGAATATGAAAAATGTATGCAGATTTGGTTTTTCAAAGAACTATATATTTTCTAAATTAAATAGTTTCTTACCTTCGATATTTTAATTAAGGGACGGGAAATGGTGACTTTGATCATCTTTAATTATTCTTAAATCACAAAATGGCAACCCCTCTAAATATTTGTTTAAATTAGTTTATTAGACTTTAAGTTATTTAATCGGCTAAATTGTTCCATGCAGAAACGAACAACTTGATGTACTTACCTAAGCTATATTACCCATGATTGGGTCATACTTGCTTATGAGTGTTTAGCAGACAAATATTAATAGATTATATGTCATACTCTATATATCCAAAAGTTATTCAGTCCGCTCACTAAAATGCGTAACAATGAAGTCTACTAGTGGGGATGCACGTGGGAAGCCTAAGAGAACATTAAAAATCTCCATCTCTTCATCCTTCCTAACCCGATCGTCGTACCATAAGCTCACCTTTTTAAGCACGGGTGAATTGGCCAAGATAACTTTCACAAACTCCAACTCAGGCTCTGAGTTGCCGAATTCTACCATTTCCAGTTCCTTTAGATGCTCCAACCAAATACCCGAATAATAGTCTTCCATTATATCAAATTCATCAAAGTGAGAAATCTACAAGAAGCGTTGGTATTTCTTGTGTCAGCATATTTTAGCATGTGAATCAAAACAAAAGCTATGCAATTAACCTACGTACTTACGTCTAGACTAATTTTTTCCAAGTTTGGGGAGCTTCTTGTCAAAAGAGCAAGAAAAGATAACTCGTGATTGTAAACAAACATCATGGAGGTAATACACAAGTACTTGAGGTGGGTTAATGCAGTTGGAAGCTCTCGTGGAACTCCGTTTTCAGCTAACCACTTGAACCATACACAAAACATACATTAACAACCAACGTTTTTTTTTACTCTCAACAATTATCACGGTAAAAAATCAAATAGCTCACAAGTTAGATAAATTATATATCATACGGATAATAATATTACCTCAATAGTTGTCAAATCAGTAATGAAATGTTGAATCATAGGTAAACACTTGAATATGTAGGAGCTAATACCAATTTTCATTAATAAAATACAATTACAATAAGGAAAATTGACGAATACGTTTACAAAAGATTGAAACAAACTAAATAGAACAAACAAGTACAAGGTTTTGGTTGAGTCTCGTGAAATTCACGATCCCCTTAAAATAGATTCGTTGTCTATTTCCCAGGGTAAAACAACCGAGTAGTTTTACACTACCGGATATAATCCAAGCCAGAACACTAACCAAGATTAGAGTGTTTTCTTTAAGAGAGAAAGCTGTGAAAGAAGAAGTAGGTGTAGAAGGTGTGTTTACAAATGAGACCCAAGGTCTCCTTTTATAGTGTAGAATGCCAAGTGATGTTTAATCAAAACATTAAATGCATTCAATACAATTAAACAAGAAATCAAAACAGTAATCTGCACTAATTGCAGAATTTTCGTAACTGTTCTGCTCAGTCCTTCTGGTCAGTCCAGGAACTCAGTCCGAGAACTCAGTATCAGAAGTCAGTATACGAACTCAGTATTGGAAGTCAGTGCAGCAGCTCAGTATCAGACTGATGCTGCGCAGGTCAGTATCAGACTGCTGCTGCGCAGGTCAGTATCAGACTGCTGCTGCGCAGGTCAGTATTGGAAGTCAGTATCAGACATCTGCTGCGCAGATCAGTATGAGACTGCCTGCTGCGCAGGTCAGTATCAGACTGATACTGCGCAGGTCAGTATCAGACTGCAGCTCAGTACACGTCGAACACTCAGTGCGAGGAGGTCGGTATTGATCGGTTCAGTACTGAGGTGGTCAGTATGAAAAAATCAGTACTGAGGAGGTCAGTACGAGACAACTGCAGTGTCGATGAGGTGCAAAAATTAACCCGCACGAGCCCGGAATTTCGGAGCTGCATTCGTGCCCGCAGGTCGCTCGGGCGTACACGAGTTCAAGCCATTTCGGGCAACTCAGTCCAAATTATTTGCACCCCCCCCCCCCCGCGCGTAGGCGTGCGGGTAAAACCCATGTATAAGGATTTAATCTTCCATACAACTTCCAACCTTATAAACCAACAAATGGTTTCATCTTTTTCCTATGTGGGATACTCTCCCACATCCCCCACTTCCAAGATTTCTTGTATCAAACACCCTACTTTGAGAGTCGATATCTCATTCACCACAACTCGACTTTGGACACGCTATATACCGTTGCGTAGCTCTCATATAGGAGAACACATAGCTACCAACCAATAACTATATATAACACATATATATATAATTATATAGGTCCAAAGTTGGTGAAAAATCATTTTATCACAACTTTTTCCAACAATCCCCCACATGAATAGAGATCGATTGAAAACACCACAAACCATCGATAAATGTTCAACAGTCAAGTCTTGCAAAGGATGGGTAGGTGTTAGCCTTTGAACCCTCCCTTGAGAAGCACACTTAGTCTCCTAGCAGTCAGTAGACGCGATGTCCTTGAACTGAGTCCGCCTTTTGTGTAGACGACGGTATACTTCTCACAAGACCCTCCCTAACTTGTTCATATCCTCTTATCGTGCCCGTCTTGGTCATGGACACTGCCTGGTTCTGCGAGAGCTACTAAGAATTGTGCCCAACAATCCCATTCGAAGCGACCCCACTTCTCTCTCACATAGGTGATTCTCTACCACGAATCATTAAAAGCCATAGTGCTTATCCTCATTGTCACTGAACTAGGAATGGACTAGGAAGTAGTACAATGTACTCCCTTTAAGAATGTATGGAGGAATTTCGTTACCCCCACAGTGACATCCCTTCGTTTATACAATTAGGTTGTCCTATTGAACCTAGATCTTGGGATCTCCAGTCAACTAGGTTAGGTTTCCTTCGCATAAACTTTTATTCCAAGGGCTTTAGTCCCATTCCATAACTAACTCTCTACTTAAGCCTTTTTCATAAGCGGATACGCAAGTTTATCATTTAACTTATATAGTCAATCATGATAACTTCACTTGAGAGTAGTTGTCATATCATATTTTGTCTCACCATTATACATTGTACACTTGACTAATGTAATTTGAGACAATAATATATACCATCAATTATTTAGAATATCTTCTTTAATTGATGTTAATTTTCTATTAAGATGAATTAATACCTTAGCAAGGTACCCCCACATTCGTAAGTATTTATTAGACGATTTTCTTTCAAATCAAAATGCATACGATGTTTCATCTTATCCTCACGGGTTATCTTATAAAATATAAGTAGTCGACACACGACTTACCCCCACATTTGTACATATTAATGTATCAATCACTTCATATTTACTTTTCTCTAAAGTAAAGTTACACTCTTTTCGTGTATATCAAGGAGTTTTGGTTATTTCTTTCAACCAAATGGAAGGATGAATATGTTATGTTTGTGAGTTGAAACAATATGGAATGTTGGTGGTATGCAATTTAATTTATTAAAATAAATTTAATTAAATTTATATGGCATAATCAACCATGTTAAATATTTAACAATTCAAAATTAAATGAACAAACTTTATTAGCATTTTATCAAAAATACGGTTACAAGTTGTTACATTTAATTTTAACACTTTTACCAACAACAATTCCACATTTTGATAACACAATCCCATTGGATTCAATCACAACCCGCATAACAAATTTAGTAAGCAACCATCCGGGCACAAGATTCTTACGAATCGCCGGAACATACAACACATTGCTTAATGTGACATCATTTCCGGAATTCATCCTTAAGATGACATTTCCTTCACCTTTGATATCCGCGGTAGCCGAGTTTCCCATAAAAAGTTTTTGTCCATTTTCAACATCTTTGAAAGTGCTAAACAAACTTTTATTGAAACACACGTGACGGGTTGCACCCGTATCGACATACCATCCACTTGAATCGTTTCCCACCAAATTAACTTCCGACAACTCGGAAATCATAGCCACAATATGCACATCTTCCTTCATATGCATTTCCATATTAGGCATTGTCACAACATTTGTCATTTTTATCAAATAAAAAATGCAAATATTTGACCAATAAGCCTCAACAATTATACTTATTTCGATTAGAAGTAAGATATTTTTCAAGTGTTAACTCAAGAAGTCTATGACTATCTTGTATCTTACAACCAATGTCAACAAATATAAATTTTTAAATCCAAAATTGTTTTAAACAATATATCAAGTTATTTAAAATCAAACTTTAAAAACTTGATATAATGTACTTTAAATCCAAAAATTTGATTTAACAAATTTAAACAAAACAAAATTGGAAATTTTTGAAAAACTCAATTGAACCTTTTTGTTCTATAAAAACGTTTCAATCACCACTTTTCCGAATCTATGCTATTAACGAGCAAAATCCGGAAAAAAAATGTATTTTCCAACCGGTATTAGCTAGAGAGGAAAATCTATTTTAAGTTTGTAGGAGCTAATACCAATTTTCATTAATAAAATACAATTACAATAAGGGAAATTGACGAATACGTTTACAAAAGATTGAAACAAACTAAATAGAACAAACAAGTACAAGGTTTTGGTTGAGTCTCGTGAAATTCACGATCCCCTTAAAATAGATTCGTTGTCTATTTCCCAGGGTAAAACAACCGAGTAGTTTTACACTACCGGATATAATCCAAGCCAGAACACTAACCAAGATTAGAGTGTTTTCTTTAAGAGAGAAAGCTGTGAAAGAAGAAGTAGGTGTAGAAGGTGTGTTTACAAATGAGACCCAAGGCCTCCTTTTATAGTGTAGAATGCCAAGTGATGTTTAATCAAAACATTAAATGCATTCAATACAATTAAACAAGAAATCAAAACAGTAATCTGCACTAATTGCAGAATTTTCGTAACTGTTCTGCTCAGTCCTTCTGGTCAGTCCAGGAACTCAGTCCGAGAACTCAGTCCGAGAACTCAGTATCAGAAGTCAGTATACGAACTCAGTGCAGCAGCTCAGTATCAGACTGATGCTGCGCAGGTCAGTATCAGACTGCTGCTGCGCAGGTCAGTATCAGACTGCTGCTGCGCAGGTCAGTATTGGAAGTCAGTATCAGACATCTGCTGCGCAGATCAGTATGAGACTGCCTGCTGCGCAGGTCAGTATCAGACTGATACTGCGCAGGTCAGTATCAGACTGCAGCTCAGTACACGTCGAACACTCAGTGCGAGGAGGTCGGTATTGATCGGTTCAGTACTGAGGTGGTCAGTATGAAAAAATCAGTACTGAGGAGGTCAGTACGAGACAACTGCAGTGTCGATGAGGTGCAAAAATTGACCCGCACGAGCCCGGAATTTCGGAGCTGCATTCGTGCCCGCAGGTCGCTCGGGCGTACACGAGTTCAAGCCATTTCGGGCAACTCAGTCCAAATTATTTGCACCCCCCCCCCCCCCCCGCGCGTAGGCATGCGGGTAAAACCCATGTATAAAGATTTAATCTTCCATACAACTTCCAACCTTATAAACCAACAAATGGTTTCATCTTTTTCCTATGTGGGATACTCTCCCACATCCCCCACTTCCAAGATTTCTTGTATCAAACACCCTACTTTGAGAGTCGATATCTCATTCACCACAACTCGACTTTGGACACGCTATATACCGTTGCGTAGCTCTCATATAGGAGAACACATAGCTACCAACCAATAACTATATATAACACATATATATATAATTATATAGGTCCAAAGTTGGTGAAAAATCATTTTATCACAACTTTTTCCAACAGAATAGACCAATAATGGTGAAATCCTCGTCGTCATCGATAAACAACTTATCTAATGACTGCATGAGCTTACAATATTCAGAAAAAGCTATGAAAGCCAATGATGATTATAAGAGCTTACCAGATGGAAGCGTTGAAGTATAGGACAATTAGACAGGAATTGTGTAAGTACTTTTTTACGGGTTTTTACTCCGATCAAGGATAAGCTTGTAAGATTGCCAAATCCACTGAATGTTGGTATATTCTCAAAATTACAATACACGAGATCAATGTCCGTTAACTGATGCAACGAGAAGAATGATACGGGTAACCCCGGAGACCAATGTCCGCACCACAAGGCAAGTTTGAACTTTTTGATAGTATTATTGCGTCTCGACACATGATCTATTATTTCATCAATTTCAACACGGATGCAGTGTGCCTGCATGTCGAGGGTGAAGTCAAGTATTGGACCCTGGTGCCTTAACAGAACTTCGTATATCGCGTATAAAACTTTACAAATTTGGGCTTTATTTTCAATAAATGGTCGCATAGTTCGTAGTCTCAACCGATATCCCGCATTTGATTTCTTATCAAACATATTTTTATCATAAAACGCAAGTTTAGGAATTTTGACCCAACTGTATCTCCATTTCTTAGAGAGGATACTTGTCCTCAGTGCATCCCTTAACGGGACAAGACATAAAATTGTTTCTATTATATTTGGAGGAAGGCTGCTGAAAGGCAAACATTTAGCTTTAGCTTTCATCTCAGGGACAGATACTAAACACTGCTGCAAAATTTAGGTAATGTAAAAATCAATTTTAAGACCAGTCAAACAGAGAACAAACTATAAATATAGATTTATAAATATAAAAAATAATATATAATAATAATTCAAAAGAAACGGTTGAACAAATTACCTGGTGACAGATGGAGGACAAGTCAGAGATATTGTTCTGTAGGCTCTTCAAGACGTCCAAAATCTGACTCTGAGAGGTCTCCACCGCCGCCAATCGGTCGTCCATAGGCGGCTGAGTAGTCGTGATGTCACTCATCTGGAGAACGTTCAATCACCATCTCCTCTTATAACACATCATACTAAATTCGATAATTTTATTTTGCTTATTCATAATCACTTTCAAACCACATCTCCACCATTGAACACATAAAGCAAATGAAACAGATGATAAAACAAATTAATTAACACAGAATTCAAAAGGGGAGATACCTGAGTTGGAGCCCGAATGAACCCTATCCTTTTAACACTTGAGAGTGAAATGTATGTGAAATGACATTAGAGAGCACACTGAGGAAATGCATGTGAAAAGTTAACAACCCGGAAATCTCCAATTGTTGAAAATGAAGACAGAAGACGTGAACATATAATTAACACAGAATAAGATAGGTAAAGCGATCAAAAGGGGAAGTTACCGGGTCCTGCTATTCACACCGAATGGTATGATAAAGCATATTTATAAATAACCCCTCATCTTTCATTATTACATCATTTTAACTCTTATACTTTTACATAATTACACTTTATTTTTTATTCTAATGTTTATTCTTTTTCTTATGTGTTTGCTCGATGCATTTTGTTTTACTTTTTATTTTTATGTTAAACTTTTCTATGAATATTTATATGTTGAAAGTCTCGTTAGTTTTAACTTGACTCATTTATTTATGTGATAATATTATCGCTATGATATTTTTTTTAACAGAACAGGAATCCAGGCAGGAGTTTCGGCATGACCATCACCCACGTCAAAAAACCACAGGAGAAATATATAGATATAACTAGCAAAGCTAGCGAAACATTATACAAAAAATGACACCACCTACAAACGCCTATAATTACACAACAGGACGCCTAATAACTATATATGATATACGATACAAAAAGCAAAACATAAATCTAATACAAAATACCTAAGAAATAATTTGATCGCCTATTATGGCTTTGATCTATCATAGGTTCTATGTAACATTATGATTTGTCTAACATGTACATTAAGGTACATTTGGTGATATATTTACCGAAGTTAACATCTCTCTAATAATAGCAGGATGATTTAACAACTGGTTTAGATCAATTGGTCATCAAGGGTAGTCTTGGGCTTTTCCTTTAAGAGATCTTAGGTTCAAACTTTGTTGGAGGTAAAATTTAGAGATTAAAAGGTGGTGGGGTTTATTACCCATATGTAGAAGGGTTCGAGGGAAGGCATACCGTCCCTTATAGATGTAACTGTCTAGACTCGAATCTCTAATTTAATAACTGGCCCGTCGAAAAAAAATAAAATAAGAGGATGCTTTTGCCACGTAGACCCAAAGTAGATGAAGAAAGTAGTCAATGTAGAGGGTGTTTAGGAATCCTTTTGAAAAGTGCTTGTTGACTTATTAGCTTCTTCAAGAAACCAATAAGTTAATAAGTTGTTTGTGTAAGATGAAAAGTGCTTTTTAATTGACTTTTTGATAAGCCTTGAAAAGTTGTTTTTAAAAAGTAAGGGATTCATTACTTTTCAATCAATTTTTTAACTTTTCACTAACAAAAACCAATAAATCATTAAGATATTTTTAAAAGTATAGCTAAAAGCACTTTTGAAAGCTTTTCCAACCATACCCGTAGACGTGCCACATTTCGGACCAGAATCTCTAGTCTAAGGAGTATTAGCGACTGAAAACCCTGCCACGACAACCAATTCCCGCTCTCCGATCCACCCACCGCCGGAAAATTCATTATAAAACCTCCATTTCTTGACCTAGTGATCCGTCCCTCACAGAGAATTATCAAAGTTTTCTGATCGAAGAAAAATTGATACGTATAACAATGGGGGTGAATGAGCAAAATGATAACAAAACTCCAATGGTGGTTATCAATAAACTCAAATTCACCTACCCAGGGATCGATGGCCATCCGCCACCAGGTTCAGTTCCTCTTATCGAAGATTTCTCACTCACTCTTAATTCCGGTGATCGGTGTCTTCTTGTCGGATCTAATGGCGCTGGTTCGTAGTTATCTTTTTAATTTTAATTGAATTAGTTTCGAATTTGTGTTGACCATAAAAAATTGTTGCTGGTTGTATTCATTGTGTGAGTTTTATGAATGAAGGAAAAACAACAATATTGAAGATTCTGGGAGGGAAGCATATGGTGGAGCCTGAAATGGTTAGGGTTCTTGGTAGATCGGCATTCCATGACACCGGTTTGACTTCTTCCGGTGACCTTGCTTATCTTGGCGGAGAGGTAATTTTGCTTCAAATTCAATAGCAAATTTGTAATTTTAGTAAGAATTACTTGAAATTGAGAATTGTGATGAATGTGGAGCTGAATTTATTATCACATTATCTAAATAAATCGGTTAAAGTTGTGATTTTCTGAGCATATATAGACAAAACAATCAGATTTGGAAATTGCAGGCAGGAGTTTGCATTAGAGCATATTCTGATTATGATTTTTGTTTTGTCAAGTCGCAATAATCCCTTTGAAAATGCACATCCAAATGTTCCCATAAATGGTAGAAAAAATTGTTGTTTGGTTTGATTATTAATAAGATCAGTTTTGTTCAACTTTTTACCTAGCAGCTAGTTACCAATATCTCAAAATCTAATTATTTTGACCACCTTACAAATTAGAAAACCAATATCGAATCATATTTATCGAACACTGCAAAAATACAGCACATACAATGCCCCCTTAGTAAATCATCAGCATCTAAGTTGAAATTTTGTTTGTTATACCTAGGATCTTGTAATATTGTGTCTAATTTCATGAAATTATGGTGATGATTTGATTGATCTTATTTGATTTTTCGTGAAAGATGCCACTTGCAGTAATTGTTTATTATATCCCTATCGTGTGATCAATCAAGTTATGTATGGCAACATTATTTAATTCTCTATAATAATTATATCACCGCTTGAGCCAAACGTTTTAATATTGTCATTTGACAGAGGGATCATGTTTTTTTTTTAAAAATTCTAAAAATAGTGGTTTGAATGAACAGTGGAGAAGGGAAGTTGCTTTTGCTGGTTTTGATGTTGCAATACAGATGGATATTTCTGCTGAGAAAATGTTATTTGGCGTATCAGGTGTTGATCCTAAAAGAAGAGCTGAACTAATTAAGGTATGTCATATCCTTCATTTCTCGTACAATTTAATCAATTTCAAACTTTAAAATCAGTTTCTTAAACCTTAAAATTCCGTATTAATGTCAGAATCGAGTTTAGTCTATTTGAAAGTAAGGATTAAGGTAATATTTTGAATATTTCAGGTTTTAGATGTTGATTTGTCATGGAGAATGCACAAGGTATCTGATGGTCAACGAAGAAGAGTGCAAATATGCATGGGCCTTTTAAAGGAATTCAAGGTATTACAGATAACTTCATGATATTTTTTTTCATTAAATTTTAATGTATATATTTTTTTGACAATTAATCTTGTTTGACTGATTTTTTGTAGGTTCTTCTTCTTGATGAAATTACGGTTGACCTAGATGTACTTGCAAGGGCTGATCTTTTAACATTTCTAAAAAAGGAATGTGACGAACGTGGTGCTACTATCATATATGCTACACATATATTTGATGGTCTCGAGAATTGGCCTTCACAGATTGTAACCTTTTTTTAAAATCATTATTATGCATTTATTGAAACTAATTTTGATATTGCGGTTACAAAACTTATTTTCTTTGTTTTAGGTTTATGTTGCTCATGGGAAGTTGCAGTTAGCATCTACCATGGAAGACGTAAAAAAGATGAGCAATCTGTCTCTAATGGTCAGTTTCATGTTCTGGAAATAATAGATTTGACTTCTGAAAAGTCAAAGTCAATGGACTAACTAATAGTTATTTTGTGGTTACAGAGAACAGTAGAGCAATGGTTGAGGAAAGAACGAGATGAAAAGAGGAAAAGAAGGAAAGAGAGAAAAGCAAACGGGCTTCCAGAATTTGAAAGACGTTTTGATGGCACTCGGGTCACGGGCGACCCGGTTCGTGTGGTCAACAACGGGTGGGCTGCTGGAAGGCTCAATTCAACCGTTGCTGGTGAAGAGAATTTTGTCTATAGTTCAAATAGGGTTATAAGGCAATAGTCAAATTTGAAACCCACACCACTTTTCAAAATTTGAACCCAATCTGATTGAGTTTTTTTATTACTAAACCTTGCACAATTCAACCTATAGATGCTAAAATTACCGAACACGTATATCATGCCTAAAAGAGGTTTCTGTTGTATAATGTACCGAATTATATCTTAAGTGTCAAGTGTGTAAAATGTACCAATTATATATCAAGAGCCAATTGTTATTTCTATGTAATGAGGTAGCAAAATGATTTGCATACCTGATTTTTTATTGTTAGAGATGAAGTACATGTGTTTATGTAGTTGTATTCGTGTTATGATAATATGATTCCTTTTATATTCCATTACATAATTAATGTGTGCAAATAAGCTTTCAATGAAATATATGTTTGCAGTATAACCCAAAAAAAGAAAGCATGCCGTGGACCCAAATGCATGCTTAGTTGTACAAGATGTGCATACATGATTACACAACCGATGCACATCCTTACTTAGCGGAAGGGTATGGGTCCACGCAGCATCGGGCGTGGGGGTGTGACTAGGCGGCCACGACGTGGTCTCGAAGGGGAACACCCCCCCCCCCCCCCCCCAAACGGCGTTGGGGTGCGGCGTGGGAGGAGGAGGGCACGGGCAACGGGAGGAAACGCGGTGGAGGTGGTCGTTTTTTTGCGAAAAGTAGCCGTTGGCAACGGCATTATAGCCGTTGGGAATTAAAAAAAAAACTTTTTTTATTTAATTATTTACCTATATATATTACACATACTTTCACTCATTTTACACACACAATTAACCCATTTTACTCTCTACAAACTCTTATCTTCATACATCTCTATTTATAATGGATCCACACAACAACTCTCCACAAACACCCAACCAACCTTCACAACAAAATATACCACCGAACCTTGGATTTGGTAGCTACGAGTCGTATGTCAACATCCTAAGTTCCGGTGTTGTCCCACCTCCACAATTTTATCCACAAACCGCACCTCAATTTCAACTCCCTCAATTTCAACAACCCCAATATTCACAAAATGTATCTCAATTTGCACCCACCGGCCAATATTTTCAACAACAAGAAATTCATCAACAAACCCAAACACAAGAACGACAAGCGGTGGGGAGCAAGCGAAAGGGGAAAGCGAAAGGGAAAGGGAAAAGGAAAAGGAAAGAAAAAGAGGTTGTTGAAGACATTGGGGAAGAAGATGTGGAAGAAGACACACAACTTCCATGGACGGAAAAGGAGGAACTTGCGTTGTGCCGAGCTTGGTGTGCGACTTCTAAAAACGAGAAGGACGGGAATGGCATGAGAATTAAAAACTATTGGGAAGCCATTCTTTCTAAATTTCATAACTTCATGGGAGTCGCGCCATACCGAAAAGACAATAGTCTTAGTAGCAAATGGCGTGACATAAACAACAAGGTTACAAAATTCAATGGTATATACAACAAACTCTCGTCGGAAAGAAGTAGCGGAATGGCCGCGTTTGATGTTATGGAGGCCGCCAAGAAACAATATAAAGTTGAAAAAAAGGGCCATGCTTTTGAGCTAGATCGACATTGGTTGATTTTAAAAGAGGATCCAAAATGGATCGGCACAATTACTAAAGATCAACAACAATCGAAGCGCTCAAAAAGTTCACAATCGGTTGACTTTTCTGATGGTCATTCTCGTGTCGACCTTAATGCAGGGGACGATGAATTTCCCGATGACCTATTCGACGACATTGATGAAACCCCAACTCTCTTGAACGACCAATTGGAAGAGACAAGGCTAAACGAGCGGGTACGCATGCGGCGGAAAAGGAAGCGAAGAGCAAGCATAGGGAAGACATTCAAAAACGATTAAACGAGCACTTTGAGGCAACGAAAGAGCGCATAGAGTTGCGTCATCAACAAGTTCAACTGGAACAAGAACGACGTCAGCAAGAGAGGGAGAAAGATGAAAGAGATAGGGCGCTTGCAACCGAACAAAGAATGATCAATAATTTGAATATTTTGAGTATGCAACCGCCGCCAGGCATGCCGCAAGAAGATCTTCAACATTTCCTAGCCGCGAAGGAAGGGGCTAGAAAAGCCATGAGCGATATAGGATTGTAGTTTTTTTATTTTAAGTATTTTTAATTTTAAGTATTTGTATTTTTAATTTTAAGTATTTGTATTTTTAATTTAATGTATTGTTATTTTAATTTTAATGGAAGTTTAATATTATGTTTAAAAATAAATGGAAAAATAAATGATGGGATGGAAAATAAAATGGTATGGTGTGGTGTGGTGAGTATTTCCACCAAATGATGTGGTGTGGTGGTGGTGTGGTGTATGAGGTGGCGATGATGTGGCGGAAAAGGGCATGTGGTGGTCATACCCACTAGCCTTGTTAATAAATTTAGGGTTTAAGAAATTATTGCTGTTAACTTGAATTTTTAACAACGAAAGATGAATTATTTAGATTCGATTGTTAATTAATGCACAATATTTTATATACCTGAATAACTTAATAATCCTAAGGGCATGTTCTATAAATTTAAAAGATTACCTTTGTCGTAACAGCAATATGATATTTGACGCTGATAACATGAAATCGTCGCAAATAGTCAAAAGAATTTGTTTAAAAAAGGTATACGGGATTAGGATTAGGGTTTGGTGGGAGATGGTAGGACCGGAATCAAGGCCATATTTAACATATCTCGGCTAGATTTGTTTTTTATTTAAATATGTAAAGTGGAAATTGTTTTCTCATATTCAAGGCCTCACTATCTCTCAATCTCTTTCTCTCTCTCTCTCCAGAAGGCCAAAACCCTAAAAAAGAGTCGTTTACCCACACAAGTAAGTTTTCTCTCTCTCATACACAAACTGTTATATTTCTCTTTCTCTGTCTATTTTGTTAAAAGAATGTTTGCCCTTTGAAAGATGCATATATTGTACTTTATGCAAGCCACCCACAAAACAATACAAGATCTGTTCTTTTTTCCTCATTTTCATATCCGATTTGTTCATTCTTCTATATGCTTGATTGTATTCCTTTCGCATTTTCATTAAACATTATTTCTGGATCTTCTATTTTAACCTGGATTTGTTTGTTCCATCATCGTTTGTGTTAGATCTAGTTTTGAAACGCCAAAATTGGGGCTTTTGTCGTAGAATTTAGTTTGATTCGATAATTTGACCTTTTAGCATTTGTTTATACGAAAAAAATCTCCATTTTGTTCTGTTTTTATTTACAATCGACATGTTCTTTAGATCTTCATATGTTGTGTTAGAAATCTCTTTTGGAATTGTGCTATTAAAAATCTTCGTTGATAACTTATGTGCTCCAAATTCGGGGCTTTTTGTTGTAGAATCGAATTAGATCTTAAAATTTGACATTTTAGCATTTGTTACATGTGCGTAAAAGATCTCCAATTTTGATCGGTTTATATTTACATTTGCTTTGTTCTTTGATCTACTTATGATAAAAATCGCCTTTTGGAATTTGATTATTGAACTGTTAGGTTTTAATTTTGTCAGGGATTCTTATCGCCATATTCATGTTGAGTTAAAAGAAATTACTTTTCTGTTAACGATTGGGAAAATATAGCAGTTACGGTTGTACCTGTTTTGCTTATTCCTGTTAATAATTCCATTGCTAATTCTTTAGAGATTAAATGACTATATGATGTTATATTCAAAGATGTGATTTCTATGGTGATTTTTTCTATCTGCATTTATAGTTCTGATGGATGACGATGGTGGATTGAACATGCGAAATTGGGGCTATTATGAACCTTCATTCAAAGAACACCTAGGTTTGCAACTAATGTCACCTATAGTTGACCATAGAGACACAAAACCTTTATTCTCACCACGTGAAAACCCAACCATGGTTAACCCAAACAACATGCCTTATCACCACCACCACCCTCGAAACCCAATGGTTTCAGAACCACCTGTTCCAATGCACTACATGAGAGACAACTGGATACAAAGAGAAAAACTCATGCAAATGCTTCCCGCAAACCCTAATTTTTCAATGATCCCCGGTACTTCATCTTCTCAATCCGTACACATGATGCATCAAATCGATTCACCAAAAGATCACGGAATGAATCTAGAAGATATCACAACTGGCGGTGATAGTGGCGGCTCCAGTGGCGGTAGTCAGTTAAAGAAACGAGCATCGGCGGCAGTAACAACCCCCAAACCACCACGACCCAAAAAACCCAAAAAAACACCATCCACGCCAAAAGAAAAAGGGAATCCTTCAACCCAACGGTCAAAATCGGTTAAACGAAGTATGGATATAGTTATAAACGGGATCGATATGGATATATCCGGTATCCCGATTCCCGTTTGTTCATGTACGGGTGTCCAACAACAATGTTATCGATGGGGTTCGGGTGGTTGGCAATCGGCTTGTTGTACAACCACAATATCAATGTATCCGTTACCAATGAGCACAAAAAGACGAGGTGCGAGAATTGCGGGAAGGAAAATGAGTCAAGGTGCATTTAAGAAGGTTCTAGAGAAACTTGCATCTGAAGGCTACAATTTTGCTAATGCGATTGATTTGAGGGCACATTGGGCAAAACATGGTACCAACAAGTTTGTTACAATCCGGTAGAAACTGAATTTGAATTTGATGTTTGGTTTTAACTTGTGTACATATACGTTTTCTGGCCCGTTGCAGAGGTTTACATGTTAATCCATGAATTTTCAGACTCGTGATGATGATACACGGTTGGTTTAAGTTTTTCGGGGAATTTAGATGTTTGGGGTATTTATAACATTTTGTTTTTATTGAAATTATGGTTAAATGCTAATTTCTTGGCCCCTTTTAATGGTAGAATTATGGTTGTTCACTTGTTATGCAGTTTTTCCTGCATATTTGATCATTAGATGTTACTGACTCGTGCTTTTTAGCTTGTGGGTCTGAATAATATCGTTCTTTTACACTCAGTCCTTATAAAGTATCTTTTTCCTTGTTAGCATTAATTGATATTCGATTTTTTTGTAAATATAAGTATGGACAGGTTAGGCATGTGTCGAGCTGAAACTGTCGAATCGGACCGAACTTAGTTATACTAATATGGTTCTTGGTTTTAATTTAAATGCAAAATCAGTCATTGGTTTGGTTTTTGGTTTGGCTGATACTATTTTCTCTATGTGAATCTGAGCAGTTTGATTCGGTTATCTGAGTTCGATTCGGTTATTTGACCGTGCACAATATAGTGGTGAGCGTGGTCCAAACCGAATTGAAACTAAAATTGATAAATTTCTAAAAACGAACCGATTACATTTTTAGGTTTTGGTCCGGTTCAGTTTTGGTCGTGGTTTGGGTTTTTTTAGCTTAAATATTTATCCCTATCCTAGCACCAAACTGAACTGAAATGATAAATTTTAAAAATTGAAAACCGAACCGATTATATATTTTTGGGTTAGTTTTTCTTCCTAAATGCTCACCCCTAGTGCATATGCACACGACAGACTGTAGTTTATCAATTAGTATAAAGTTGAAATGAGATTACTTAGATTTTTTTGTGCAAAAGATGTAACATTTTGGATTTGTTAGTGTATAATAATGGGTTTTTTTCTATAAAAGGTGTATAATTATGGTTTTTGTTAGTGTAAACATGCATAGTTGGTTTGTTAAAAGACACAACTACACTATAGTAAGACTGTAAGAGTAATTCTACGGTTCGACGTTTACTAATATTAATCATTTCATTTGTTTTCGTATGTGAACAGCTTAAATTTGATGTAGCCTCATTTTCGTAAATGGTCTATTATCGAGGATTGTATTTTAGATGAAATATACCACAACAGAATTTGACATATTACCTTTATACGTTTACTTCCTGAAATATTTCTACCTATAAAATCATTTACGTGTGAATTAATAATTTCTTTTTTAATTTACATATCTGTATAAATCAAATAGGTAAGAAAGTTTTGTAATAATGAATATTAGGCCTCTCCCAACCGTTATCCATCAGTAAACCCGTCAGTAGCGTCACGTCATCACGTCCTTACTGACACGCTACTGACACGGTCGTGTCAACCCTACCCATCACTAACTCATCACTAAACACATCCTTTCCACATCACCCTTTCCACATCATCATTTTTTATTAAAAAAATAATTATAAAATAAATATATTACATTAGTTTAAAAATACATTGTTTAAATTAAATAAAAATAATAGTAATTTAAAAAAATATTACATTTATTAAAATTTAAAGAACAAAAAAAATTAATTTTTTTGAAAAAAAGTTATATATTTTTATTATTAAAACAAATGTATATAAAAAATACAAATAAAAAAAAACAGACAAAAAGAAAAGATTTTTATTAAAAAATACAAATTGTACAAGTAATAATGCCAACGCTACGACGCCACGACGTGTCCCCGACGTGAACGGGCACGGGTCTTATCTATCTTCCTCCAATCTACACATTTTTTCCTAATTTTTGTGATACAACAGACAATGAATTATTATGAGTATGATTCTAGACTTTCTAATGATAATCCTGAACGAGAGTGGAACAGAAATCACGTGGGTTAAAGTATGCCTAAGTTTGAGTTTTAATATCTAATTTGAAAATCCAAAGCCTTAAACAATCGCTTTGTAAAGAATGAAACTCGACACTTTGTACTTTTTACTTTATACATCAGAACAAAAGTTAAATTGGTCTTATAACTTAACCTTAAAGTAAACTCATTTTAGTAGCAATTTTATAACGTATGATAGTTGATTTAGAAATATAGGAGTAACAAAAACGCGTTCTTATTTATTCAATTTGTCCATTTATAGATCATACTATAAAAGATTAGCTCACAGTTGACGGTTACAAAATATATTTTAAAATCATTCTATTTTAAATACGGTATTACTAATTATATATCTTACATTTTACAACTACATGAATAGTAACTATTCGAATACATTTCTTCCACGTCCTGCTTCAGTAAAGTCTCACGCCTCTTCTTTATCCATCAAGCCATATTCCACATCATGCTTCAATAAACTCTTACGTGTCTTCTTCATCCATCAAGCCCAACTGTTGTTGACGCCAACTGAGTCTACGTAAGAAACCCACCTTTGCCACGTGTCTACCTACAAAACCCACCTCCTTCTTAATGATTGACCACTTTTGTGTCGCCTCATCCCATCGACTTTCCTGAAGTTGCTACTTACCGCCAATTTCAAATTAGGTTTCGCAATACATCCGTTTTCTCTCTATTTCAACGTTCCCAAATCATCATCTTTAGGTAACTTTTACTGACCTATTACTCCTCTACTTCTTTTTTTTCGATTTAAGCAACTTAATTTGTGGAAACAAAGCTAGGTGTCAAGTTTTTTGTGGGATTTGTTGCTGATTCAAGGTCAATCATCGACTTATTTGAGAAATTTGAGGTTTATTTATGATTTTAGGTTTTACCAGCAGTAAGAAATATTTGATATTGTTTGATTGGAATTGACTGTAACAGAGAGGGGCATGAGGAAGTCTTTTAAAAATCCCCCTTAAATCACTTAAAGAAAGATTTGATATTTGATTAAAATTGACTGTTGCGTGTTTGATTTGATATTTCTAATTTTCTTTTTCTTTAAATCCCTTTTAATTAATATAATTCATTTATACTCTATTTATTGTGATTTGATTTTCTCAAAACCATCTGGGACATATCCATTCAGAATTTCCATGCTAAATTTATGGTTAATGTTCCTATAATGTTTTTGAGATCCTATTGCAACTAAAGTGATGAAACATCTGCACTTTAGCATTTATCTGCAGTACCTACTAATTATTTTTGTTACTAACATAAAGTAATGTAATTTGTAGGTATTAGGTGAATATATTATTGTTTTGTGTCCATTATCTTGATTATTTGTTTGTATACAAGATAAGAAGTCATTGCAATTGGGGGCCCGATGACCATCTCCACCCGGAGGATTTGCCTCAAACGTATTTGCAAAAGCTGATAAGCAAGACCGAGGAGGCAGAGCTGATATGTACGATAAGTTTACCTTTTTATAAGAAAACCAAATTTTGTATCATAGGCTACAATAAAACGTAGAATCCTTCATGATGGATTATATAATTAACTAACTCATGTACTTCACTTTTTAGGACGTATCCCATTGAATGAGTTATTAAATTTTTCATTAATGTGTTATAATTTTGAAACTGTACAAGCATCAATTTTGGGATGGAATTCGGTCTAATACTATTTTATCGAATCGAATTGACCTTCATTTTAAGTCGCTTTCTGAATTTACCTTTTCGAACTTTTCAAGAATCATGTTTTGGGTAGAATTAAAGCCTTAGTACTAATTATTCGGTTGGAATTCAACCTAATATTGTTTTACCAATATTAATCATCTTAAAATTTAACTTCACTTGCAGATTCTTTCATTAATGGGTTCTTTCATTAACTTCACTTGCAGAATCATGTTGTGCTTTATTACTTTCATTGCAGGTTAGTGATTTTCTGTCAACAAGCTAAAACGCATAGGTATTCTGTTGGACTTTGAATATACGCTTTGTCATTTATATTAACTTAGATCTCATAATATATTGCTTTACTAATAAGTATTTCTGTGTTGCATTCATCATATTATCTATGCTATGTCATTTATATATCATAATAGTATGATACACATTCTCTTGCATTGTTTACAAAATTAGTGCTTTAAACACACCATCAAACTATAAAATGACAAGCATTTAAATCACCATGTATATATAAATTACTTGCATTAAAAAGATTTCTCCGAAACAATAAAAAATTGCTGACAGTTTTTTTCATTTTTCCAGGAGGAGGATGAAACAACCAAAAAAAGAAACAGAATCTCTACTAAGGTAAACAATCTTTTGAGTATTGTATACAATTTCCCGCGGCATCGCGCGGGGTAATTTTTACTAGTTTACTATATAACATTTACGATTGAATGAATAGTAGCCTTTCCATTTGCTTTATGCCAGCACCTCCTTGCATCCTACCGACTCAAGTTGTCTCAATCATGCCACCTCCTGCTTGAATCCTATCGCTGCTTCTCGCCGTTCTCCGCCCTTGGTTTACACATAAGTTTTCTCAATTTCTCTTTAGGCCACAACTTTTACTTCATCTCCTTCTGGTAACTTTTATTCTTCTTCTTAATCTTTTTTTCCCTTCCGTTCTAAATCTGCCTAATGGGATAAACAACCTTGCCCTTTTCTAGAATGTATTGCTTCCAACGCTAGGGTTTCTGAGATTCATGTTTGGGGATAAATTAGTAAGGGTTCAACTTTACAAATCAGACCTTAATTCGACCTTAACAATCGTCAATGTTAGGAGGTTTCTTAGTTTTTCAATTAGGGTTCGTAAGTGTTCTTCATTCAGCTGCATCTTCAGATTATTCACTCATCTTTTCCTTTTTAAAGTTTCCTTTTGTTGGGGTTTCTTATAATTATGGTTTGCAGAACACCCATTTCCTCCATACATCAATGATTTCAGGTCACTTTCTTCAGGTAACTTTCGCTGACTTTTTTGAATTTGAGGGTTCACATTTCGGAATTACAGGTCAAGTCTAAATAAGGAATTGTAGTCCCGTCTGTAAAGGTAAGCTTCATCCAACTCTTTCTTTTAAGTTTTGTCTTTTTTAATTTTTTTCAGATGTCCTTTCAGATTAGGGTTTATAATCTGCATTTATTTACATAGTAATTAAAGAGATTGATGACACACTGTAGTAACAGTAATACATAGGATGAGATATCATCATACAATTACATAGAGTTGTATGTTTGATCCATATACATATTCATAACAAAGTGTCCTCTGTTCTAGCAACGCATAACCCCTTACTTTAATTTTTAGTACACTTCTTGGAAGAAAATAATTTTCTTGAAATTTTTTATTTTGAATCGTATTCCTACGAGAGAAATATTGAAACAGTGTAAGGTTAATTTGTGTCAATTCGGTTTTTATCATATTGTAAGGTTGCTATCTACTTCATTTAGGTTGCTTTCATTTAAATGATTTAAGGTCAATTTATGTCAATAGTGTCCAATCATAAGGGTTGTATGTACTCATTCAAAATATTTTTTATTTATATTTTTTATTAAAATAGTTACTTAGTGGATTATATATAAGAACTATCAATTTTGAAGGAGTGGTATTATTTTAATTTCATTGAGAAATGGGTAGGCAGACCTTAGAAGATACAATGCTTTTGAAGTTACCTTTTTATAATAGTCAATAGCTTTGGTACAATCTGCTTCAGCTTGAATGAAACGGAATATAAACAAAACATCTCACAGGATTATATCCAGTTCAATTCATTTAACATGTTTATTTTTTTGTCAATTCAGACTACCTATCAAACAAGTCGTATTTTATTTTATTCAGCAGTAGATAACTCTTTTAAGAGCATTACAAATTTGAAGGACGGACACAATGGTCAAATGTCAATGGTTACCTTTTCTTTAGCAATGTCAGCAAAGATTTATTTGGTGTATGTTGCTGCCAAATGAAAGAGTTAAGGTTTTGTCGTTCAAAAAAATTTAGTAAAC
The DNA here is from genome assembly GCA_963853835.1 of Calendula officinalis. Taxonomy (NCBI): domain Eukaryota; kingdom Viridiplantae; phylum Streptophyta; class Magnoliopsida; order Asterales; family Asteraceae; genus Calendula; species Calendula officinalis. The sequence goes on from OY970820.1 coordinate 36,582,893, forward strand.
TGGCATCACGGACATGTGAAGCTTTTCACTTATACAAATACCGACATAATGTAAATAATTTTTTGGATCCCATGTAAAAGACAAGACAGTAAACAATCTTTTGGGTAATATATGAACAACATAAGCACCTATTAATATAAATAATCCTTTGAGTGTCATGTAAAATCCAGTAACCGGTCTTTTGGGTATTATATGAAAATCCCCCGCGGCAACGCGCGGGTGAAACAGTGCTAGTATATAACATTTTGCAACGCATATGAATAGTGGCAAGTAGGTCAAAAAGGTAATTTCCTATTTAGCCACTTTTCTTGACTTTTTAGTTGCTTTTCTTTCTAGCCAGCGACTTCAATTTCTTCTACACAGATCTATATATTTGTTCTATATTTAAACTGATTTGTTCTACACAGATCTATATTTGTTCTATATTTACAGATCTATGATTTTTTTAGGTCCTTTTGGTTTTTATTAAGTTTATATAAAAACTTTATGTTTAGCAATCAAATTTTTGTATAAGTTCAACATGTATTTATTTTTACGCAAACAAATAATAGTGTTGTAAACATTGTTTTGCGGGCCGACTAATTTTAGGGCAACCACACGCTTTACGTGTAGCCTTTCTTCGTGTGTAAGCCTCCTTGACCTTAAAGAGTTTTTTTCTCATATGAAATATCATTGATTTTATGTTTTGTTTTCTATAATATAAAATAACATCACATATAAAATTCAAATATTTATTTCAGAGTTATGTTATATAAAATATATCGAAATTCATATTTTGTTTTCTTTATATAAAACAATTTGTGTATAGTAAGAACATACATTAGTAAATAAGTAAATGGGTGATTTTTACACGACGTTTTTAAATCTACACACAATTGTTACTTTATATGTTTGTACAATTTGTAGTTATATTTGTAAAGTATGATTATGCAAATTAATTACCTTTAAGTATCGTATGAAAATCTCCCCGGCATCGCGCGGGTGAAATTCTACTAGTTATTTATATATAGAAAATACAAAGTATTTTTAATTTCAATATTTTCAGTATATCTAATTTGTTTACTAACCATCTTAAAATGTCTTAATGGAAAATAAAGTACTTTGTTTGACACGAAACCAAAGTTTAAATCTTACTAGGTAACATTTTAGGATACTCGGAGGGAAAAAGTTTTGAAATGATTACCGGAATAACGGTGAGACTGCATACATTAGAATTAAGTGACTTAATATTTCCTAGATAGTCTGAATAAAGATCTTTATCCGTTTACCATTATATACTAGTTTATTATTTAAACCAATGGTGATATATCTACTACCAAAATAAAAAATGCGATCCTAAAATTGATAAACATAATTTGTGCTACTAATTTACATAATCTTAAGGGCTAAACAATATATAACATAAATAGTGCTACTAGCTTAGATAAACAAAAAAGTGCTAATAATTTACATAAATAATATATGAAAAATAATATTGATTCATGTTAATTTTACTGATCATTTGATAAATATAAATATTTTAATCAAATAAAGAAATTAAAGTTAACTGATTCCATAATCAAATAAAAAAATTATAGTTTTGTAATAATATGTTACTTTAATGAGAAATGATATTGCTTATATTATTTGTTCTTCCATTATCTTACTATTCATCATAAAATGATATGTATATTTCATTAATTTTTTTTTATAATATTAATTCTAAATTTTAACATTTACTTTCATCTAATGAATAGAAAGATTGATATAAATAAATAATATGTAGGAATATCATTTCTCTACTTTAATATACTTCTAGTAAATGAACTTATTTTATTCTAACATAATAGAAAAAAGCGTCCGATAAACTAACTTTTCCTCCCGATTGCCTGAATCACGGAAAATAAATTATTTATTCACACAAAAAAGGAGAAAGAAAATAAAAAAGACAGCCTCATTAGCATCTTTACCACTATCACACTCACACACAAAGAAAAGAGAGCAAATGCGTTGAATTTTGCTTGCTTCCCGTTGAAATCAACAACTTGATCAACAATCGACTCAATTACTGGTAATGGTTCTGTCTCTTTGTTTCAGTTTTCGTTCAGATTGACTCGTTGATATGATAATGCTTGCAATCGATTTTATATAATAATTGTATGTTTAGGGCAACTGAATCGTTTGGTTCTTCCACTGTATTCATCTAAATCTCTTTACTGGAATCACGGAATAATAGTTCTAGTTAATGCTCAATTTAGGATACTAATTATATTCGATTTCTACGGTGTCCAGTAATTCACGTTCAGCAGGTTATTGTATCAATTGATGATTCATAAATTTTGGAGATCTTCCTTTGGGTTTAACCTCATTTATGAGAGCGTTTTCAAAGCTTGTTGCAACTGGTTTAATGTGTTTATAATCATGAAACATAAAGCTTTAATTTTTTTGCCTTTAGATTTGATGATATGCTATTTATTATTTTTTTTAATTCTTTTTGTTGGAGTGATTTTAGGTCTACATGGGTCCACAAGTCCCTAATGCATCTTCATATTCTGGTTCTACACGGAAAGTTGAAGATTTTGGGAATCATAGACGTGCTAGTAGTTCTCCTGAAATGTATACAAAATTACAAATTTTATATTCATTATGATCTTTACAAAATGTTATAGGTTGTAAGTGTAATTGTTATTGTTTCACAGGCAAGATCCTTTGCAAGCTCGCCTTCCTGCATATCATGCAAGGTAGCTAATAACTTTTATTTCTTCAACTAAAATTTAATATATGTATTAATGTATAAATATATGTGAGAAATATTATATAATGAATATGGCATCAACTGATTTCAGTGAGTTAGGACCATGGTGTGCTGTGATCTCCTATGATGCATGTGTACGGTTGTGTTTGAAGTATTGGTCAAAACGCGGCTCTGAAGCTCGAGCCTTTTTAGCAAATGAATGTGCCCTCCTTCGAACCGCATTTTGGTAAATAATATATGTTTTAATTATAAAAATAGTGATTCATACTAACATATATATTTACAACAATGTAAATTTATATATTTTTTTGGTCGTAGTTTGGATAAAATTTTATTACAACCAGAAGAGGAGTTACTGAGCAAAAGATCTACAGAATTAGTCGTTCAGGGAGTCGTTAAAAAACAACAAAAAACATATGGAAAATTGAAGGTTCAAGGTAACATTTATCTTCAAATTTTCAAATACCATATCACAATTTTTTATTTATTTTTATTTTTTTACGGATTTATAATCTTTTTTCTTTCTAAAATTGTTGTGATGTAGTACGAAAAGTTAAAATGGTAGTGGATCAACCGAATGGTTGCACTTTTTCATCAATTAAAAAACCGTCAGTTATGCAGTTGCAAAAATTTAACCGACGTATGTCGAGCATGAAATCAACAGTTTATTCAGAGTGGGTGGCTCTAAAAAGAGTTCGGGTGGCACCAAATTTTTCCACAAATGGATCAATTTCACACCAAAGTTTGGCTTATTTACATTTTGGCACACATTATTTGAAAGATGTAGCAGGACTAGTAAAAGTAGGTATAACAAGTTTGCATGATGCTTCAACACCTCAAGAAGCAGCCCTAGGTATATTAATATTAATATATTATCATTATCAGTATATTTATTAATTTAAATTTATTAAATTTCATTTTTTAATGAAAATGCAGAAACATATATTTGTTCATTGAAACTAAAAAGTTCATCTGATGCTGACATGGCGAAGATGCAGTCAGGATCTAGTGAAACTCATTTATTGTGTGTGCATCTTCCCTCCCATTTCTTTTCTCAGAATTGAATATTTAAAAAGTTAAAATAAATAAATAATACTTCTCTGATAATTAATTTAAATGCAGTTTTCCTGACGGAATGAGAGATGATTTGATTATTGAAGTTACCGATTCTAAAGGAAATTATTGTGGTCATTGTGTTGCCCAGATGGCAGATATAGCTGATGATATGGTATGGTTAAATATGATTAATTTTTAATTTGCATAGATATATGTTTAATAAATCTGACAATTTAATATAATTATAATTATAATTACAGGGGGATAAGCTTCGTTGGTGGCCAATATACAATGAACCTGCACATGAGCTTGTTGGAAGAATACAACTAAATATACAATATTCGACAAGTGCAGATGAAAATACCAATGTTAAGGTATTCGACCCGTTTACTTATAAATGGGTTCATTTAGGTTATGTTATATCTCTAACGGGTCAACTGGCCCGAACCATTTCGACCCATACAGAAGTGTCTGTTTTGACCCGTGACCCAAATCACCCGCTCCGACTTGTTTTCCACCTCTATTTGGTTGTTTCTAATAATAAATATAACCAATTTTATTTATTTATTTTATTTAGTGTGGTATCGTTGCTGAAACAATTGCATACGATACGGTCTTAGAAGCAGCAATGAAAGCCCAAAATTTTGGACAAAGGAATTTGTTACTTAAAGGCCAGTGGAAGTGGTTGGTTAAAGAATTTGCTAGTTATTATGGTGTTTCTGATGCATATACGAAATTAAGGTATTTGTTAAATCAATATTTATAGTATTTTTCATAATTTTTTTAATATAGTTTTTTCATTGTTCAGATATCTTTCATATGTTATGGATGTTGCTACACCAACTGCAGATTGTTTAAATGTTGTACATGATTTACTCTCTCCAGTTATCATGATAGGCAAATCAAAGTTGAGTTCTCAAGAGGTGAGTAAGTTACAAAAATGGTCCCTGAGGTTTGCTACAAATTGTGGTTTTGGTCCTTTCATTTATATAGATTGTTATTTGTTGATGATCTATTCTAAATTATATCATTTTTGAGCAGAATCGCATGCTGGGGATTCTTTCTGATCAAATCGAACAAACAATCGCGTTAGTTTTTGAGAATTACAAATCACTTGATGAAAAGTCACCATCTGGATTAAGATTGACAGATATACCTAAACCTGTATCTGGTTTTATATCTCCTGCACTAAAACCTGCTTTGAAATTATATTCTCTTTTGCATGATATATCATCTCCAGAAGCACAACTGCAGTTATGTAAATATTTCCAGACTGCTGTAAGAAAGATTTTAGGAAGCCATTTGGCAGAAACCAATGAATTTGTTTCTAGCAGCAGTGAAAAGTCAACCGTTGACCAGATTGCTTATTCTACGGCTTACCAGAAAATGAAATCTCTATGTTTAACTATCAAAAGTGAAATTGTTAGTGACATAGAAATACATAGAAAGCACGTGCTTCCCATGTAAGTCATCTTCCATGTTTAAATTTGCCTTATATACTTCAATTACAATTAAAAAAGTAATTTGTAATCATATCACACTAATTATTAAAAAAAAATCCAACTTTTGGACAAAAGGTGTTCCGGGTCAACCTTATATTTGACTTCTATTTTCAGGTTTGTAGACCTCCCAAATCTTTCTACATCTCTCTATAGTACAGAGCTTTGCAATAGAATGCGTGCATTTCTTGTTGCATGTCCACCTGTCAGTCTCTCACCTCTAGTAACAGCCCTAATTATTACAACTTGTGATTTTCAAAGGGATCTTGCCAGCTGGAATATTAGGTAAATCATCGTCCTATTATAGTTTATGAAATCTGTAATGTTTCAAATGTATTTATTTGAATATTGTTTTATTAAATTGCAGTCCTGTTAAAGGTGGTGTGGATGCCAAAGAATTGTTTGATGTTTACATAACACGCAGGATTAAAGACAAACACCTTCAATTGCTTGAATCCTGCAAGCTTGATAAGGTACATTTACACTTTTTAATAACATAATTTAGTATAAATTCTGTCATATATAATGATTATTATCAAAACAGTTTTTTAAGAAATAATAGAGAAGGTCGTATTCATTAAAAAATAGACTATGGGCGAGTTTCAACATGTTCCCTTTTTAGCTAATTTATTTTTATTTGACCAAATTGAAATTAAACACAACCCAAATCCACCAATAAGAACAAGGTGGAAATTACAACCTGTAAATCTGAGCTTGAAAACTTTTATATTATGAGCTGAGCACATTTTGCACTATGCTAAATTTACTACTATGTCCTCCAGTTGAAGTTACAGGGTGCTGTACCCACTTGTACTTTTGTTGATGATATGTACAAGCAATTAAAGGAAACTATGGGTGAATTTCAAGTCATTATTGCTCGTTGGCCTGAATATACTTTAGTGTTGGAGAAGGTATTGTATTATTAACAGTTGTCAATTTGTGTTTTGTTTTAATTAAAGCGTTGCTAATACTCTTATTATAGGTAATAGCAGACACCGTAAGGGTAATAATGGAAACATTAGAGAAACAACATAGTGAATTTTTATCACCATTAAAAGAGAACACAATATCAGTTAAGGCAGTACAAATTGTTCAAAGAATTGCTAAAGGAAATACAGTACCTTACACTTTCCCTGAAGAGGTTAGTTACTTATTTTGCATTTTTTTAAAATTTTTTTTAGGTTATGAAACTTAATTTAGTAAAAAACTTTTTCAGTTGGGAAGTCTTTTTAATTCAATGAAGAAGATGCTGGATGTGTTACAACCTGAAATAGAAAGCCAATTTAGATCACACAGTTTGTGTGTTTCAGAAAGTGAAAGTACAGTTCCGGGAGAACTTGTTGGTGAAGTGACTGTATTACTCAGAACTAAATTCAGAAATTATACACAAGCAGCTGTAGAGAAACTTGCTGCAAATGTGAGTTCCTCTAGAAACTGCACATTTATTTATATATATATTTATATTAAATATATTACCTAGTTTTTAATTATGTCTACAGACAAAGTTGCAAAATGGTACAAACTTAAAGAAGGTAATTCAAGAAGCAAAAGATAGTGTTGATGAATCTGATGTAAGAAATAGGATGCAGGCTTTAAAGGATCTGCTTACAAAGATAATTAGTGATCTCCATGGTTTTCTTGAAATTAATGTCTTCATAATCTTTTGTCGAGCTTTATGGGATCGAATGGGACAGGTGGACTTCATTTTTTATTTATATATTATTTTTATAGAAAAAATAAATAAATTGTGATGTTATTATGAAACAGGATGTGCTGAAGGTGTTGGAGAATCGGAAAGAGAACGGGTCTTATAAAGCGTCACGAGTTGCACTCTCTGTATGAATATTAAATATATTTCACTTTATTTATGAATATATCAAGAACGAGCAAGTGAATGAAATTAATAATTGTTTTAATTTGCAGGTTTTAAACGAAACATTTGGATCAGAAATGCAAAGATTGGTTGGATATATGCTGAAGGATAAAGACTTAGAGGCACCGAGATCAATTACAGAGGTGAGGTCGATGTTGTGCAATGAAAATTAATGGACGATTTGTACTTGTATTTTATCGAATACATTCATCAACAAACTACAAACACATTTTTTGGGCTAGATAAGGGTAACTCAACTCAGCTTGTTACCCTATTAATATGGAGGAGAAGTTGTAATTCGTCCATTATATTTTAGATTTTTTGTATTAGGTTGTAGAAATTATGTCAATGTGTAAAGATGGAAGTTGTAAGGGACAAAACGTGCAGCTAGATGAAATATATCTCATATTTTTAGATTGATTCTTTAATTAAAGGGTATTCTGGTTATAAGAGTTTTCCATGTGACTAAGTTTTGCCAGTAATATACATGTTCTAACCGTTTTTGTGGTTATTTCTGAATTTTTCTATCCCATGAAGATATATTAATTGACCTTTCGAAAATCATTCAAAACCCCTTATCACTAAACCATAATATACAAAATTATCCAATTCTGCTTGCAAGCGATTTTTTTTGTTTAATATGAAAAACATTTATTACCCACTCTTTTGGTTGGTCTATTGTTTTTATTTAAAAAGTGGACATATTATCCCACTCAATTTTTTTTTCAGTAAATTCTCAACTTGGATCCAGTAATTGGTTATTCAATATCATAAACAAAATTAATGATTTTAATTTTGATAATATTTTTTCTGAGTAAGGTATTACCAATAGTAAGTTTCTATGTTTTTTTTTACCTATATACACTTCCATTGCAACATTATGTTTATTGAAAGGTATAAAGACCTTTTTCCAGAAAGATTTCCAACACATGTATCACGAGATAAAAATTTAAACACGGCTCCAAATAAAATATTTAACAAATTGCTAGTTGTCGCATATTTCTACAACTACAAATATGATTATAAAAATAGTGAAATTGTTGATTTAAAAGCCCAAGAATCAAAATAAAAGTAAAAATATAATAAAAAATTGCTAGAAATCCTTAAGCAACTTCCGCACCTGTTCCAATGTGACAAACAGCACAATAGTGAATGGTCCCTGTCTTGATATCGTAGGAATAAAACCCTTATAAAGCGCCATTGGTCCTTCCGATTTAATAGTCCTCAGGGCACAATCCACTGCACCCGTGTACGGTGGAGCTTTCCCTGCTTCCACCTTCATATTCATCACACGTGTCTTAATCACATCCACAGGGTTCGTTACAACCGCCGCAACAAACCCAGCACCAAAGCTCGCCGTCACGTGGGTCCCCAAGCCATCCTTCATCAAACCTCTGTTCAATATCGTCTCCTTGAACTGATCATACGATGCCAGCTGTGATGCCGTTACAAGCATTGCACGGTTCACCGTAAGCGATGAGCCGCGCCACCAATCCCCTCGTTTTTCACCATTTGTGATATAGCGTCTACAACGCTTTTGTAATTACGTCGTTGAGCTGCCGGAACCCTACCGTCAGCCTGCATGCGTACCATAGCCACGTCGGCAGGATTTCCGACGGCCGCTCCTATCCCGCCGGCGATTAGTCCGGCGCCTATTTTCTGCCATAAAGGTATGATTCCGGTGTTTGGATCGGTCCATCTGGTTTTCATTATGTCGTAGAGACCCATGCGGGTGGTGGAATAAAGTGTCTGGCGGAGCATGGTGGCGGAGATGCCGGAGAAAAGCGCGCGGAAACCGTCTTGTCGGATGATTCGCATTCCGACGGTAATAGGACCGACGCGTGGAGGGGTGCTGATTGCTGGATGGTTTTCCCCTTGGAGCTGCATTCTGACCTTGATGAGATCAAGCGGGTGGGTGGAGCATCCGGCGATGATTGATGCTATACCACCTTCAACGAATCCTTTCAATCCCATGTTTGGGTACAAAATATTTAGAATTAACGAGAAAATTATTACTGTATATATGTAGGAATTAGGGTTATGTGATGATGGACAAAAAGCTAGAAAGAAAGAGATTTGGAGACATTTGATAAAATTCCAATACGCAACAAGATGAATGAAATCATATATATATATGGGAGGAAAGTTAATTTATAGCTAGATATCAAAATATGTTTTAACATATCAATTGATTTCATACAGAGATGTAACATATAATGTACGGACAAAAGTAATGAGTAGCTACGTAAAGGGATTGACTATTTACATACCCCTTTCTACTATTTGGACACCCCAAAAATTTTATAATTTTTACATAATTTCCATCATACTTCGTTGCTAACCACCACAATTACCAACTCACTCGCATTGGAATTAGCCGACCACTGCCGCCGCTTACTCTGGCATTCACTCGCCATCACCAACATACTCCGCCACTCATTCCGCCCCCACCAACTAACTCCTCCGCTAACTCCGCCACTACCATCGAATTTTTCTCTCAACACCACCACTACCGTCGACCACCGGTTTTAAGTATAAAAAAGCGTGAATAATCATGTTAATTAATTTTTTGTGATCTTAGTTTTCAAGTTTTGACTTTGGTTGAGGTGTTTATTTGGTATAGAGGGGTGTCCAAATAGTATGACCCTATGTAAATCTCGTATAACTGTTATTTTTAAGGTAGTAATAATTGTCATTCCTTTTTCAAAAAAAATAATAATAAACATAGATATAGTATCTTTATTAATATGGAAAATGCTAATGACAGCCCTTAGGGCTGTCATTAAGAAGACAAAATACATAAAAGACAGCCCCTGAATTTTAAGAATATTACCTTTTTAATCAATGTACAAACTTTTTATGCATGTTAATGGCAGCCCTAAGGACTGTTATTAGCAAAACCCTATTAATATTTATATACAAGGACAAATAATATCCTCAACAAAGTGTATGATTTATTATGATTTTTTCTAATGTGTCCTGATTTTAGAAGATATGCTAACGTCTAATTAATCAATGTAAGTTTTTATTTAAATCGAAAATCGTATATAAACCATGAGAAATGATATTGATGTCTACTAATTGTGTCTGATTCATGTGTCTATTCATCATAAAATAACATGTGTAATCAAGTGGATAAGGAATCGGGTTGGTCGGGTTTTGGGTATGTTCAATTGACCCGATCGGGTTGGTCAAGTTACACAATTTAGAATTCATAGATAAAATTGCAAAATTTTAATATATCGATGCTTACGTGTTTTAATTTAATTCTTATAATTATTAATTAGTTTTTATCAAGTGATTTATAGTTAGTAATGTGCTAATTCATTAATTTAATAACAAAGAAATTTAAATTTTAAAGCAGAAAATAAAATACACTTCAATCGGGTCTAATCGGATCAACACAAAACCCGACAAAGAAAACAATCCTAAACTAATATCCGACATGGACGGGTCAGGTTGGGTTGACCTTTTGAACATCCTAGTTGGGTTTATTAAATTTCTATTAATGGCTAAATGAAGATTATTTCATATTCGGTGGGGAGTTAATATACTTAGTAATATAAGGCCGTTACAAAGCGATTGAGAATGATATATATTGCCAATTGGTTCTTTAGAAACGAAAAGTCATAAACTAAGTAGCTAAATTGATTAAGGTTGTTGTTTGACTCTCAACAAATGAAAGTCGAAATTAAGATTATTTTAAATATATGTTGTATATAGTAAAGGTATTTTCGATAAAATGGAAAAACTAAAATTATATTGTTTTGAATGTGATAATTCATGTGAGCTGTCACAGTCTCATAGGAGTGTAGGACACAAAGGAGTACCAAAATTACACGTGTCGTCCTTCCATTTGATGATAATGCAAACGGAAGGCGGGAACGTAACAAAGGGGAAATTTGATATATAAACAGTGACAAAGCATCTCGCCTGTGCAACAAACGTTCAAAATCATGGCAAACATTTGCGTCTGCGCGAGATTCAGGCCTGTAAATTCGAAAGAAGACGGTGAATCTATATGCATTGCGCGTTCTGATTCTCAAAGTTTCACTCTCAAGGTTTCCGGCGATCTTCCTCCGCATTAATCATGTACTTTGCAACTCAATTTAGTATTTCTCCTCAGAAAAATTCATTGTGATTTGCAGGATGAGAAGGATGAACAATACATGTTTAACTTTGATAAAGTGTTCTATGAAGATTCCGAACAAGCTGACATCTACGAGTTTTTGGCTCGCCCTATTGTTAAAGGTATTTTGTGCTGATTTGTGTGTTATACTGGACTGTTTTTGCCTATAGGAGACATTGTTGAATTCTTCCCTAATTTACGGTAAACGTCATAGTTTAAGTAAATCGGAGCTAAACCTTCATGTTGCTTCTAGATCACCGAATACTATAATTTTAGGTTTTGCTTAAACACACAAATACACACTCACGCAACGTATACATAGAACTGCAGAAGAGACGGTGGAATATAACTTTACAATGAGTAATCTGAATGTTAATTTCTATATAACAGATGCTGTTGATTCAATTAATGGCACAATCATGACATATGGACAGGTATGTACAACATCTAATCATATGAGTTAATTATCTACAATTAAATATTGTTTTAAGAGATGGATGATAAATCGTCATAATTAGTTTTACCAGCAGATTGAAATTTATGATAATTTGATAGTGTGATTTGGTTATTGCTACTTTCCATGGTGAGAATATCAAGCATTTCCGCTAGTTATAATTTCTTTGCATTAGTTGAAAATGTTGTGTGATTTTTGAATAAAAATTGTTCTCCATTGTTTTAAATAGCTTTGAAATAGATCTATCTAGCTGTAGGATCAAACTGATAAGTTTTCATTTGGACTTTAACAGACAGGGGCAGGGAAGACCTATACCATGGAGGTAAATCTGCACTATAATAAAATACTGTATCTAACATGTTTGAAATGAAGTTTATAGTTGACTTTTTCAACCAGGGAGCTAACATTCTGGAAACAGACTACCACAAGAAAGGGATACTCCCTAGAGTAGTGGATGAGCTCTTTGAGGCTATAAACCTATGTGGTGAAGCAGTTGCTTACAAGATCAAACTGTCAATGGTATAAGAATACTCTTTACTTGATTCAATTTGGATTAAAATGTGATGAATTCTTTTTAAGAATTTTTTTATGTGATCTACATGTTGTGATATTTGCAGGTAGAGATTTATATGGAGAGAGTAAGGTTAGGAGCTGCCAACTGATCAACATCTTGTATCTTTTAACTGTACTTTGTAATTGCAATTGGGAGCATTTCTTGTAGGGATCTATTTGATTTGTCAAAGGACAATATACAGATCAAAGAGCAAAAAGGGCACGGAATATTGTTGTGTGGGGTAACAGAAGTAAGTTTAATATAATTATTAATAGAAGTGCATCCAGATCAAAAGATAACCAACCTACAATTTTACAGATCTTGATATCGGATGGTGAAGATGCATTAAAGTTCTTATCTGTAAGATCATATTTTAGTAGAAAATTTTCAATTTTTAAGAAACTAAATATTGAATATCCTGTGCTTCTTAACATTGGTAATGCAGAGTGGGATAGGAAACAGAGCAGTTGGAGAGACTCGTATTCCTCTCTCTCGTTCTCTATTACTCTCTCAAAAAAAAATAAAAAATTTCATGTATAATGTGACATATACAAATAGGAGTTTTATGGTTTTTGATCAATTCGCTAACCGATGTAGAAATGAACCTGGCAAGCAGTAGAAGTCATTGCATTTACATATTTACTGTTCAAAAAGAAGTAATAAACGAGAAAAGGTTTAGTATTTCTTTTAGCAAATTTACAGTTTACTAGAATTATATTATAAATAATTTTGGGTTTAATGAACAGGATGAGCACTGGAAAGCTTGTTCTTGTAGACTTAGCAGGATCTGAAAAAGTTGAGAAAACGGGTGCAGAAGGAAGAGTTCTTGAAGAAGCAAAAACAATTAATAAATCACTTTCTGCACTTGGAAATGTCATTAATGCTCTGACTTCAAATCCACAGGGGAAACCATATCATATTCCTTATCGTGATTCAAAGCTTACCCGAATCCTACAAGATGCTCTTGTAAGTATTATCCTATGAACTCCATCTAATATGGGCGGGTCGAGTCGTGTAATGGGTCAAAATCAACCCATTCACAAGTAAATGGGCTGAAATTAATTTGCATATATATATTTTTTCCCATTCAGGGAGGAAACTCTCAGACTGCATTACTTTGTTGTTGCTCACCAAGTCTTTGTAATGCATCAGAGAGTCTATCTACCTTACGCTTTGGAGCAAGGTATATCTTTTAATTTAAAAAGTAATAATTATTCCATTTTAACAATTAGCTTATTTGGTATGAATCATTACTTCTTTGGCAGAGCTAAGCATATAAAGGCATTAGTACGTGTAATTTCCAAGGAAGACATGTCTGACAAGAAGCAAGAGGCATCAATTTCTCTGAATGATATGAACATGAAAATAGTTGACTTGCGTGACAGAATCCTTAAAAAGGTTTACAGTTAATTAATTAATTTTATATCTTGTTTGTAAATATGAATTTATGCAGTTAAGAGACAAGTTGGATATTGAAACGTTGGTCTTGATTGAGAGAGAGTTTATTCTGGATGGAACTTTCTCATATCCCGGTTCAAGTGAGGAGGTCAATTCAAGCTGTGAAGAAGGTATTGACAATTCAGAAACAATATCCTTGCTGAAGGAAGCAACTAAAAAGCTTGCCAAAACTATTGTTGAGGTAAGTATTAATTTTATGTCATATATATAAAAAAATAAAAAATCTAAATAGAAGACTTCTTGGGGATTTAGATTGAATAGAAACATATATATGCATAATCAATCAGTTAAAACTTAGTAGAATTAGGCCATATTGAGTGTTGTTTTGGGATGGTGGCAGTTAAGAAAAGAAAAGAGTATGATGATGACAAACTACAACATGGTAAAGGAGGAGAAGAAGATAGTGTGGCAAGTGAACAAGACTCTCATGGACAAATTAAGAAAAACACACTCCAAGTTGTCCATCGGATACGCCTTTGCTGTTATTATATTTTTCGCTGCTTTTTGTTTCTTGCTCTACAAATACTAAACTTTCATCTTACCACCATTGAATCCACATACTACATACATACATAGGCCGTGTGGCTTTATAAATTCATGGCAATTTGATTAGATGGGATACTTTGACTAAAAGTCAACTACTTTTGTTCTTGAACAATTTCATTTTCATATCAAAACATGTCTGATCAGGAATTACATAAAAATTGATATACCACTTATATCAGGATCGAATAACCAAACAAGTTATTATAAACCCAGATCTACTAACACAAGAAGTTACAGCGGATTAACACTTATGTTATTAGATTAAGAACAATGTAAACTGGAATTGAATAAGAATAAAACGAAGAACACAGTTTATCACAAAAAGCTTCAATGTATTAATTCGTTCGATCAATACACGTATGTTTACAATTCATAAGGAACTATATATAATAGTCCTTGAAGCCTAAACTTTTACCCTAGTTATTCTAGGACTCGATTACAATTGAATTACATAAAGATATACATTCCATAACTAACTATGCTAGAATCTTGGACTTGATCTGTTCAGATACGCTCATCAGTAGTAAATCAGATCATCAGTAGTATTCATCATCAGTAGTATTTGTCCAAGTTCAACATCAGTAGTAAATGTGTTTCTGCCCCATCAGTACTAACTTCATTCTTCATCCATCAGTACTAACTGCAGCATTAGTAATAGATTATGTATATCTTGTTTTACATCCCAACAATCTCCTCATAAACTTGTTAATTCATTTTTGAATTAATCAAGTTTCTTTTGTTCTTCTTCTTCCTTCTTTCTCTTCTCTAAAGTTCTTTGATTCTGTTTCTTTCTTTGAGCAATGATGTATTTGCTGTTTCTTTTGGTGAAATAGTTAAGTTTGTTTTGAAACATTACAGCATCATACGGTTTCATCATGGTGTTTGTGAATATCTGATACATGGTTTCTTCAGAGTGTGGATATTCTTTTTCATATAAATATAGCTCACAGTTCTTGCTTGATCTTTCAAAGAAGTACATATTTACTGTGGGGAGTACATTCCAAGCATACACATTTTCTGTGTTAGAGAATATTTCTGGATAGTTATCTGGATAAAATGCAGCATCAATCATCTTGGTTAAGTATCCAGCACCGGAGTTCTTCCATGTTTTCTTGCTCATTCTTGGTTTTCCAATAATCAGAATTTTGATTATATCACTTCTTGAACAAGATCTGATCATTGGCTTCCAACCAGTAAATCTTTGCACTTTTCTGTCTTCCCTTATAATTTCAATGACATTATTATCCATGACTCTCCAATTGATGATTGGATTGTTTTCAAGGGAAGCAACTGGAACTTCAAGAACAGGAATGAGTTGTTCTGTTTTTAATTTCTTTTTAATACTCTGTTCTTGTTGAATAATTTTTCTTTTCTTTGAGAGGGGTTTGGAAGATTCACCAGTAGTTGATGTACTACCAGTTTGAATTAATTTTGGATTTATTGGGATTAGAGCTTTTGTTTTTTCTTTTTCCTCTTCAGCTTGTGTTTCAGCTAATTCTCTCTTTTTGGCAGTACAATATTTGTCAACTATTGTAATCATCTTCATTCTGCCAAAAGATTTAGCACTTTTCCCTTTTGAAATTAAGAAGTCGATCATCTTCTTTTTCCGTTCAAATATCTCCTCTGGTAGGTCAGCTTTTTCCTTTTTGCATTCAGCAACAAGATCTTCAAGGCAATTGAGATGTTCTTCTTCAATCTTTCTTTGTTTTTCAAACTCTGCTTTTTGATCCTCTACCAGGATTCCTTCAATTTGAGGAATGGGTACTTCAGCTTCTTGAGTTCTTTGGATTTTCAATTTTTCTTTTTCTGCCTTTTTCTTTTCTTCAAGAGCTTGATACATAGATACCTTCTTTAAGTACCGCATATGTTTCACCTTCCATCTGGATTGTTTTTCAGATCTGACATGATTAATTTTGTTCACCATGTGGTGACCTAACGCTCTGTTGGGATAATCATCATCATAGATCTCTTTTCCTTTTCCAATACAAGCTGGTAGAACAGATGGAGGTGGAGTATATTTCATATCTGGGACACCAGGAATTTCAAACTTTGGATAAAACAGTTTAAGTTGGTCTTCTGGTAGTATCTTGGGATGTGGAGGAAGTGTGCATTCATCTACTTCAAACCAGTTCACATTATCATCAATGTCAGGTATGATAAGTGGTTGATCAGGAGTTGGTGGTCTTGAGATGATGACATAACGTTCTCTTTCAATGAGCTCAGGAATTTCTTCTTCCTCCTCTTCAGTAGTAACCAAGGTGGTTTCTACTGGTACATGTGCTACTGGTACAATTTGTCTTTCTTCGTTTACTACTGGTGAGGTTGCTTCAGTAGTTACTACTGCTAGGGCATCAGTAGTAACCATAATGTTTTCTTCTGTAGTGTTTACTACTGGTGTATCTGCCTTTTCACCAAGACCAGTAGTAACAACCTCTTGATCCTTTTCCTCAGTAATAATCATAAGATCAGTAGTATCTAGCACCTCAGTAGCAACTCGAGAGTTTATTTGTTCTGCAGTTTGTGATTGATTTGCAGACATAAAAATATCCTCATCCATATCTTTGTACAAGTCTTCACCGGCATTTTGACTTGTTTCACCATGAGCCTCTTTCAAATTCAGGAGGGCTGCTGCTGCAATGGATTGATCAATCATCCCTTGAATTTGATCTTTCTCCCCCTTACTGATCTCAACTTGTTGAGCCTCACTATCAGCAACCTTTCTTTGCAATTTTCTGATCAATTTAGATTGCCTTTGAAGCCTTTGCTCAAACCTCTTCTGTCTTTTGTTCAAGGTGTTGATATAATGCTTCATGTAGGTCATGGTTTTTCCTTGATTATTGAGTAACTCCAGACAATGTTGTACAATGGTTTTAAGGTTTTCCTTCCTATCCGTCAATTTGGTGGTTTTAATACTGCCCTCAGCCCCTTTGGGTGGATCATGGGGCTCATTTGGTACATTGGCTTTAAGGTTTTCCATCTTATCCGTCAATTCAAGTGGTTCTGGTCTACCCTCATCACTTCTTGGTGATGAAATGGGTTGTTTGGACATACTCTTCTTCCTAGAAGAAGCAGTAATGCCCCCCCTTGTGGTTTCTTGGCACCAGGGTCCTCTCAGTAATTCCTCAAATTCAGAGTCATCACTAAGAGTTGCCGAGGTCTGGGTCCTGATGATGTTCTCACTATCATGTGCACCCACCTTTGGGGCATCAGTAGTGAGAGCCCTTTCCTCATGACCTCTCTCCTCCTGTGAGGTCAACTCTTGGAGCCTGGGGTGTGACTCAATTTGAAATGTGTTTGGTTAAAGTCTGGTCTTCCTCAGAGTGAAGAGTAGCACTCTGGGGATTAATTGCATGTACCTGGGACACTTGCAGGACATCTGTGGGTTCAATTATTTGAGTGGACTCAATGGGTTCTGTTTGGGCTGTATTTGGTGGTGGAGTGGGTTGGGGTTCAATTGGGTGAGTTGAACCTTCTCCAGTAGGTGGTTGATCATTGATCATGTTTGGGAACAGAGGGGTGACTTTACTAGAAAATTTGAATTGTTTTCTCATGTTTGCAAAAACCTTTTTGTTCAACTCTGGTGTTACAAAAATGTTTTTGGGAGTTGACAGATTTTGTAATTCACAATTAATAATATGAGTAAGAAATCTTGGATACATTAAAAATTTTGAAGATGATAAGTTTCCAAGCATTCCTTCAAAAATCATGTTAGAAAAATTGAATACTTGTCCTGTGCTCAAACAAACAACAGCAGAAGCTATTGATTTGTTGAATTCATTCTTCTGGCCTTTGAAGTTTTCAAAGTCCTGTTTCAGAACAGACTTCATGTTTCTTTTGGTGCTCTTAGTACCAACAAACCTCTTTTCCAGTGCCTGCCACAGCTTCTTTGCATCATCATATTCAACAAAGAGATGTTGATAATCATTGGGAATAGCAAGCAAAAGAGTGCTTAGAGCTTTGAGTTCGATTCCTCTGTCTTTCTTCTCTTTTTCACACTTAAGTTTGTCTGCTTCAGTCAATGAACTTGATGCTTGAATCTGAATGGTTTTGTTGCCTTCAACAACAACTTCCCATATAGAATAATCAGTAATAAGCCTATACTGCTTAATTCTGTTTTTCCACATCCCAAAGTTATTGGGAGTGAGAATGGGAATTTTGTTTGCTTGAGTACTTTCATTGTTATCAGACATGATTAACAATTTTAAGATCGAAAGTATGAAACTTTTTGCTGTTCTTAATTCGTAGATCTAGAACCGTAAAGCTCTGATACCACTTGTCAGGATCGAATAACCAAACAAGTTATTATAAACCCAGATCTACTAACACAAGAAGTTACAGCGGATTAACACTTATGTTATTAGATTAAGAACAATGTAAACTGGAATTGAATAAGAATAAAACGAAGAACACAGTTTATCACAAAAAGCTTCAATGTATTAATTCGTTCGATCAATACACGTATGTTTACAATTCATAAGGAACTATATATAATAGTCCTTGAAGCCTAAACTTTTACCCTAGTTATTCTAGGACTCGATTACAATTGAATTACATAAAGATATACATTCCATAACTAACTATGCTAGAATCTTGGACTTGATCTGTTCAGATACGCTCATCAGTAGTAAATCAGATCATCAGTAGTATTCATCATCAGTAGTATTTGTCCAAGTTCAACATCAGTAGTAAATGTGTTTCTGCCCCATCAGTACTAACTTCATTCTTCATCCATCAGTACTAACTGCAGCATCACTAATAGATTATGTATATCTTGTTTTACATCCCAATAACTTATTACATCCTTAGTCCCTAAACTTCATTTATTACATTGGAAGTCCCTGGTGTATACATTTTGTTACACCCATAGTCCCTGCTGCCCTCAAAAATATTTTAATGTCCAAAATACCTTTGTGGCCTTTTGTAATAAAGCAAAGACAAAGGACCGTGAATGCAATAAGTGATAAATCACAAGGACCATCCGTGAATTTATTTTATAAATTGATTTTTTTTTACTTTTTTTCTCTTGGATCCATATTCTTCCACTTATATCGTCGCGGCACCAACCCTCTGAAAAGTCGATCCATCTCAAACTCGTACATGTGGTTGTCTTCTCCAGCGGCCGATGATGACGTTCGATCGAGCTAAATTGATTCAGACAATTGATGCACATTGCCAGAGGAGTTGGTGTTCAGCACACGCAGGCCGATAGAGCGTCACTGGCGGCCGTACAACTGGAGAAGGCAACCACATGTAGGAGTTTGGGATGGATTGACTTTTCATGGGTTGGTGGTGCGATAATAAAGGTGGAAGAATAAAAAATCAATTAATAGAATAAATTTCACGGATGATCCCTGCGATTTATCACTTATTATATTCAAAGTCCTTTATCTTTGCTTTATTACAAAAGGCAATAAGGGTATTTTGGTCATTTAAAAAAATTTGAGGGCAGCAGGGACCATGGGTGTAACAAAGTGTATACACCAGGGCTTCCAGTGTAATAAATGAAGTTTAGGGACTAAGACTGTAATAAGTGGTATACCACATGGACCTTCCGTGTAATTTACTCTTACATAAATGAAACTTGGGTATTTGTCTAAATTTTTACGCATGGTATTTACTCTTACATAAATGAAACTTGGGTATTTGTCTAAATTTTTACACTTGCACCATGAAATTTGATGACAGGTTGTTTTTCTTATATATATATACTAGCTTCATAGCCCACCCGATTGGACGGATATGTTTCAAAATTTATATTATAGAAAAATATCAACAAATATTAACAATTTTAAAAATGACATAATAATCGATAGATGTATGATGAGTTTGTATAAAATTTGATACATGAACAGATGTTACATAAAATTTATAGACGAAATAAGACTTCCTTGTAAACGACATGTTGTGTTACAATATGGTACAAAATATGCAAGAGATACAAGATAGATTAGAGATGTGTTTGACACAACTACATAACATCCCTACTTCTACTTATAGGGTAGATATTGGTAGACTAATGGATGTACACTTTATGTACATAAAGTGTACTTATGATTATGTTAAATACTAATCAACTACTCATCAAATATGAGTTACAATAGATTTGACATAATTCTTTTTAGGACATGTAATTTACTTTTGTTTTTGAAATAGTATTGCACGAAAAAAAAACCCAGTGCGCCGTCAACCATGAAACCCTCGACGGCTTCAACCTTGCGTCCAGACAAACTCTTCTTCTCCAAATTCATCACCAATTCACGTTATTTCTTCACAAATATTCACATCCATTTCCTCAATTTCACAATCCCTATTCTCGTATATGCAGATCGAAGGTATTATCGATTGTTTATATCCATAGTCGTGTGTTTATTTGTGCCTTAATTTCGTATGTATGACATATATTTAAGCGACTTCCGGTTACTCAATTTCTTATGATTTGGTTCAGTGCAGGTAAATTAGCTATGTTGCCATGTGTTTCCCCAAAGATTGTTGTTTTAACCGATTATTGCAGTGCTTTCCCTTGTCGCTGCAGCATGGAGCCATTTTTGTTCACTTCTTCACAATCATTCAATCTAGATTCCTAAAATATCATCAACCAGTTTTCAGGTATGTGTATTCATTAAATGTTGGTTCTTTGGGTTTGGTAAACCTAGCTAATAAGAATACTGTAGTGATTTTTCCACATTTACATTGTTCAGAATTGGTTTTAATTCATGACCGACTTCTATCATATGTTGAACAGATGTAAATTAATGGTGATAATTAGTATGGATGCGATTTCAACTCATCTGATGTAAATTAATGATTCAGCCAATCCACACATAAAAGTTACCTTTCTACTTGAACCTCCTTACCCGACCCCCCGTCCTATATATGAAACCAAGAATCTTAACACATTTATTTATATTGTCCCAAAACATGATCCTTGCATATAAAAATATCAAATAAATAAAATATGAAGTAATATTTGTTGGTGGTGTATGGTAGGTCTGATCTGCAATTGTCTATAGATTGTAACTAATTTTTGTTTTTCTTATGTTTCAAATTCTTATTTTGCCATTAAATAATCAGTTTATCACTGATGTATTGTGGCCCAGGGCAACAAATGGTTAATGAAGTACATTGCTGCACTTGTGTCATTAGTCCATCAAAGAAGTTAAATGATTAGAGTGTAAGCATTTGTTTTACTAAAAACATACTGGCTTGATAATAAACTAACTACACAGGAAGAATTATGGGCATTTTGTTGATAAAAAAAGGAAGAATTATGGGCATGCCATTTTGAGAAATTGTTTGACCCAGTAGTGATTTGAGAGTCATGAGGATAGTGGAAAGTAAAGACTTCAAATCTCTATACAAATAATATGGTTTTATACATAGTGGCAAAGAAATTTATTATTCACTAAATATTGATCGGTTATTAACCATTTCAATTCAAAAAGAACAAATTGAATTATTTAAACCATATTAATTATTATGTTCAATTATGATTTTGTTTCTCTGCAAGAGAACACTTTATTAAAAAAAATAATCTATAACTATAATATTTTAAATTGAAAAATTAAAACAAAATATTACCATGAAATTAAAATTAAAATTATGGAATGTTGCTGAAATTAATAGATTTTTAAAAATAGAGGTTTAAAATTCCTAATTTAATTTTGGTATATTTATAATATTAAAGACATGACTTTTTTGGATTTGGTATGTTTAATTTTGTTAATATTCAAATCAATCTTAAATAGTTATTAAATATTTTTAACAGATTTGTTAAAGGTAATAGTTTTTAAAAGTTCGAATTTTTTGGAAGCTATAAATTTTAAAAACTCTGCAATATTTTAAATCAAAAGTTTAAAATATTTTAAAAAATATGCAGTATTTTAAATCAAAAGTCTAAAATATTTTAAAAAATCTGCAGTATTTCAAGTCAAAAGTTTAAAGTATTTTAAAAAACGGCATTACTTTAGTATCGTATTAACTGTTAAAAAAATTACCCCCAAAAATAGCATTCATTGAATTTCCATAAATGAAATTAAAAATCCGGAGTTTCTAAACCCCCAAAAATACCATATTGCACACCTGTAAACCGAATTGTATGACTGGTATTGCTGTCACATTCTTTTACGAAAACATTCTTAATAACAGTAGTTTTTATCGAATATTTGGTTGTACACAGTTTGACATTTACTTAGAAATACTGCAGTTCTAAGGTCTGCAGTATTTGTTTAATTTAGAGAATATAATAAAAACAGTAAAAAGCAAGCTAACATTTACCTTCTACTGTGGCCGTTCTTTGTTGCAGGTTAAACTGGATGTGTCTGTTTACTTGCAGAGCTTCAATATGTTAGCATGGTTTTTATAGTGGTGGATGGTCATTGATTTAGCAATTACGGTATAGATCGTGATAATAAAGGAAAATATTATGTACTGCATTTGATAAATCCCGGAATGTTAGTTTAATTTTTTTTTGAAAAATTGATTTAATTCCGGATTTAAATATATGCCTTAATTATCGAACTGTAATTGCTATGTATTTTTGGTGGTTGTTAAATGTTATTAAAGTCAAGAATAATGCTAATAAAAACATGTATCTTTGACAGGTTGTTATGATAAAGATGGAAGATATCTACCCCTATAAAACCGGATGGAATTAACTGCTCTTTATGATGTATACAGATGTGTGTGATGAAAACGTTGGCCAACCATTGAATTACACGTGGCATTTGCATCCAATCAAAGAGCTCGAAACAGGTGATGTGTCAAAACCAAATCATATGTAGCTCCATATATAGGGGAATATATATATATATATATATATATATATATATATATATATATATATATATATATATATATATATATATATATATATATATATATATATATATAGAAAGCGGTTCATGCGAGAACCACTGAAATTGCGAGAACCGCGAGAACCTATTTGCAGCCCTTAGATCAATCTCATTTAACTTTCATCTTATAAGGACAATCTAGTAATTGTGTTTTTGTTTTAAATATTTGATTTATCACATAAAAGGCAAGTGAATAACTCACTCTCCTATTTTACGTAATTCACGTTCGTCCCAATACCAGTGTTTCACAATTCCGATCCATCATCAATAAACCTATCGCCGACTTTATCAATTACATTTGGAAAAAGTATGTGGTTCGTCAATTACTTTGATCATAGTACTGCAGGTATTATTAGGTTTCATTAACCACCGAATTGGCACCCTAAATCGGAAAAAAAGTGCAGGTATTACCAATATCATTTTCATCGTTTTTTGAAGGGTTTCATTCATTTAATAATTTGAATTATTTGAAGATGTCAACATATAGTGCTGCTTCTGAAGATTGTAGTAACCCTTGCACTCCATCATTGAATAAACACGTGGGAGATGAGCAGGAAAACGGAGTTGAAAGTGAGTTTTATTATTAATGATATATATGAATTTACATGATTAATTGATTTTAATTTACCAATTTTCTGATTTAGTGTTTGGAAGAATTTTTATTTTAAAAATATTAGGATTCATTGTTGTTATTATTTTCGTATTCATTACTGAACAAACAATTCTGTAAATAGGTTTTCGGTATGGATTGATTTTATTTATACACTTGTAACGTTTATCACTTCATTATATGTAGATGCTAATCCGGATGCAGAAATTGAATCACTAAATAGCACTATGACGCAAACACCAGACGGGACCAAGTCTTGGGTTCCTAATGTATTGGACGAAATCAAGCCAGTGGTTGATTCTATTTTTAATTCTCTTGATGAGGCGGAAATTATGTACAACCGTTATGCTTTGGTATCTGGGTTTAGTACTCGTAGATCAACAACCCGCAACAATGTTCATGATGAGATTACAGTCACATCACGGCTAGATTTGAGTCACAGTTGCTGTCTTTCCTGTGGCTTGGACCCTTTAAGAGCTGGTGTACCTAGAAAAAAACAAAATGTTGACACCCTACAGGTCGACATAGAAAAAGTGAAACCGCGTAATTGTAACATTAGTGTTACGGATTGTAAGGCGGGCATAAAACTTAGCCTAGTTAGAGGCACATGCTCATATAAACTGTATGAATTTAAAGAGGTCCACAACCATCCGCTAGTTAGTGAAGTCAACAAGCATTTGTTACGTACTAGTAGACAACTACAATTCGGTGATGAAGATTTTTTACAACAAGCGTCTACGTGTAATATTGGTCCGACCGTCGCACATAGGTTACATGCATCACTAAAAGGGGGGTATGATAAGGTAAACGGCACAGAGGTTGATTATAAAAATTGTAGGCGAGATATAAACAAATACATTGGTAATGCAGATGCACAAATGGTCGTAAACATGCTTACTAACAGAAAACAACATGCCCCAAATTTCTCTTTCGACTACATGTCCAATGAAAACGAACTTGGAGGTATTTTTTGGGCGGATGAAGTATCAAAATTTAACTATAACGAGTTTGGTCATGTTATGGCATTCGACGCAACCTTTCGCACCAACAAGTATGCAATCAATTGTTTATGTTTTTTTATGGGTTAATTATTTTTTTTCATGTCTTATTTTTCCAGATACGGAATGATTTTTGTACCATTCACCGGTATTAATAATCACAACAAATCTGTTTGTTTTGGGGCTGGACTTCTAAAAGATGAGTCCGTTAACTCTTACGTTTGGTTGTTAGAGGCATTTTGGAAAGCTCATGTTAAGCAACCTAATATTGTTGTCACGGATCAGGATCCGTCAATGAAAATAGCTGTTCCAACTGTCTTTAATGAATCTCACCATAGATTCTGTATGTGGCATATAATGAACAAACTACCATTGAAGGTAAAATATTTCTTTTAATGATGCCATTACGTTATTTCAGTATCGAACACCTTCTAACCTACATATTATTGTTTTACACAATCAGTGTTCAGTCATGAACACTGTTCATTTAATCCATTATTTGTTCAATACATATCACTGGTGACAACCAAGATAGTAAAGAGATCAGGAAGCGATTACATAAGATTGTATGGAATAGTAACATTGGTACAAAAGAGTTTGAGAGGCGGTGGGGTGAATTAATATCGGAATTTTCATTACATCAACATAAGTGGCTTGGTGATATGTTCAATATTAGGCAGCAATGGATTCCTGCTTATTTTAAACATATACCAATGTATTGTTTGATGAGAACCACTTCGCGGTCAGAGAGTTCAAATTCAATGTTTCGTAAATTCTTAAATTTTGGGCATACTTTGGTGCAGTTCATGCTTTGTTTTGAGGCTGCAATGGAAAAACAAAGATATAAACAACGGCGAGATGACTTTGAAGACACAACAAAAATACCAAAAATTGACACCCAGCTCTCTATTGAGCGTCACGCTTCATCAATATACACAATAACTTTGTTCAGGAAAGTGCAACATGAAATAGTTAGAGGAATGTATTCATGCTCACTTAAAACATCAGGGTATGACGAAGAACCTGGTGTTTTTATTATCAAACATTTTGACCAACACGATAAATTTGTTGGTGACTTTAAGGTACTATTACATACAGAGTAGTATTTATTAATTTTGTTTAAATTTGTATAACGTCTTAAATTTTTCATTCGATGTGCAGGTCAGATATAATGCAGATGAAGCCACTGTAGCGTGCAGTTGTAATCTTTTTGGCCAACATGGATATTTATGTAGACATGTATTTTGTGTTTTAAATTCTGAACACGTAAAAGAGATACCTGAGAAATACATATTAAGACGATGGAGTTCTAACCTAATGCCACGTGATACACTTTATAGTCGCTATCGATATGGAGAGCGGAACGATAGTTCAAAAGAATCCGTGGCTAACGCAATGTTAGATGTTGAATCATGTATATCTAGATTTCGTTCATCACAGAACACACTTGACGAGTTTCTTACAAGGCTTAATGAATTAACTGCTGAGTTTAAACATAAGCTACCTGATCAACAATCTCAGAAGAAAGGAAAGGCTGCTAGATTTGGTGAATTAGTTGGTGATGCACAAACAGATATTCAACTAAATCCTACTCCCGGTATTAGAAATAAAGGATGTGGTACGGGTAAGAGATTGAAAGGTCCTGGTGAGAGGGCAATAGAAAAAGCGAAGGACAAGGAAGAAGGCAAAAAATGTAAAGTTTGTCTCAAGGTCGGGCACAACTCGCGAACATGTGGAGGACCTTCAACTTACAAAGGAGCATCATCATCAAAACGACAAAAAAGATGAAATTTTAAAGCATTTAATTTTAATCTCTTACTTTATATTAAGATGTTTTTCCCATTTCCTTATAATTGTTGAACTTATGGACTACGTTTTCGTATTTACGATTCATATTAGACAATGTTTAATGATTTATTACTCTTTATATGATGTAGTTTCTATAAATGCTATTTATTATGTTTCAACCACTAATTATGTTCTTTTATTACCATGAAATTCCGCCCAATAAACTGATATTCATTACCTACATTTTGGTCACACAGTAAAGATTTGTTCAACGATGAATAGAAGTACTAAGGTCGTAAATGTTTATAACATGTTCAACGACGAACAGCAAAACTTACATGCAAATAATATTTACCCAAACATAAATAAGTCTTTGATAAATTTTACCTCAAATGTTAACATCCAAACAGAAAATGAAAAAAAAAACAATTATTCAATGCCAAAACTAACATCTTAACATAAATATGACAAAACCTTGAATGTCTATAAAAAAAAAGAAACTCCTAATTTTTCCAATGCAGATATTTAGCCACACTCTTCTGCTTCTTTCAACACTTTGTTACGTAAAATGTTATGCTCCGACATCAACATTGTTATTGTGTACCGCTCCCTCAACTTTTTCAATAAAGTTTTCTGTCGTCGTCCTTCCGCATCCAAACCACAACACCAATTTGATGCCCCCCCCCCCATTGTAAGTCTCCATATGACGCATAACAAACACATCCTTTTCATTT
Organism: Calendula officinalis; assembly: GCA_963853835.1. NCBI lineage: Eukaryota > Viridiplantae > Streptophyta > Magnoliopsida > Asterales > Asteraceae > Calendula > Calendula officinalis. The sequence continues at coordinate 36,610,177 of OY970820.1, forward strand.
TTATTGCCTCGGGATTTCCAATTCATGGTAAGCGATATTGGTTTTGCAGCCTCCAACTTATGGGCTTTTGGATGATCAACATACTTAAGATAATGTACGAAGCCATTTTTCTGCAATTAAATTGTATTAGTTCAGTATTGATCAAACAAGTGATTAATCTTGATTGTTATTTTTTACTTACCAGATTTTCCGGCAATCCATCGTACTTTGTTCTAATAACTTGATCATAACACATGTTGTCTATTATATCAATTGTTCCACGCTTTAAATCAAAGCATATCAAATAAGTAGTAACATACATCACCGGGATGAATACCTGTATGTTTTAATAAAAAAAAAATTTAATCAGTGTTCACGACTGTTTACATACAAATAACACAAAATTATTGCTATCTATATGGCGTCTAAAATGTGTATTTCAGTGTTCAATATTGTTCATTTGCATACGTTTCCAACTAATATGACCAGAATTAAACGTACCAGGTCCACTGCTCTCAATTTCATTAAGTTTGCGTCTTTATGCATCATCTCACTAAGTACATGCGTTAACAATCTTACACGTTCATCAACGCTCATTTTATCAATAGTAGCCGGTAGAAACAATCTACACGGTGACTCTAGTGCTCTAATCCCCTCTTGTATGTTTAACATAGCAGACCATGTGTTCAGTACTTCATCTAGAAACGGACCTTGCGTTGCAAAACAACTAAGAGGCCCTCTTTTCATTTGGTGTTCATCCTTTGTCATGAATACTACTTGACTGCAGTATAATAAAATTATAGTCAAACAATATTCGTTATTTACATACAAATTTAACAATACAAAAGTAAAATGAATACACTTACTTATAATTCAACGCCGGCTTTGTTATGTAGTTGAATACTTTTTTTTCTTCAGTTGTTAGTTTTTTTCCAATATCAACCACTCTCTGTGCAAACGGTGAACGTAGTTGCTCAGATAAGTTTACAGCCCGCGTCGGCGTCCTTTTTTGAACAACAATGGGTTGGTCTTTTGGCTTTGATATAACTTTTTTATTAGCGGTACCGGTTTCTTTCTGTTCATTAACGTCTTGAACACCAACATCACCATCATTACTAACATTGTCAAACTCTTGTGTCAGGCCAAGACTAAAGCTTGGCATGTCATTTCTAGCATTTTCTGAATGAAGATGTGGTCTCCCCTTCATAGCCGTTTCCATTGCTTCTTCAATATCCTTATAATAACCAGGGGACACTTGTGTGACCGGTATGTCAATTTGCAAACATGGTTCTTTAGGTGTAGTAATTGCTTTTTCTAATTTTCTAAAGTAGCCTTGCGACACGTCTGTAAGTGGTATGTCATCCCGGTAACCATGGGCTATTAGTTTATTCATCGTTTCTTCTACAGCCTCACAATATCCCGGTGACATTTGTGTCGACAGGGTACTAGTCTGACAACCTTGTACTTTAGGAGAACTGTACGGATCAGCATCATCACTTTTTTTCAAATCATCGCCCATCACATTGATCATTTCTGAGCTCTTTTCTGCCAAATGTAACTTTTCCGAGTTTCCAAATTGGTTTACAGTACATAATCACAAACGTTATACTTTTATTAGCATTAATGCACAATTTACAAATAAAGTAGTACGCGTTACCATACAATTTTTTTAATTTAACTACTGTTCATCCAACAGCTAACAACAGTCATTATACATTCACTACCCATAATTGCCTATTTTGCATTCCCAAAAAATTACAACAACCACACGTTCTCGGGTCATAAACATACCACATCGTCCACCCCACACGTATGTTAACAAAATATTAGGGTTTAGAATTACAACTTTTTAACGGACCTAATTATTACATATAACTACTTACTACATACTGCAATGTTCATCATAATATCGTCACTGTTACTCATTACCTTTAACATTTTCTTTCATATCTTTCAGCACATCATCTAACATCTTCACCTTCTCACCTCAGTCACCGATTTTCAGGCTGTCTTTAAACAACATACACGAATCATTTGTTACTTTCACCAACTCTTTTGTGTTCTTAATTACCCTGTTCAATATTGCTTCCATGCTTTCTACACCCCTGCCATTTTATTAAAATAATAATTTTATGTAAAAAATTACATTGAAGTTTGCTTAATTACATGTGTTAACCGTACCTCTTCCGTCATTTGAGCACCAGGTTGCACGTTTTCTTCTTCCAGACGATCCTCACTCTCGGATTCCATCTCCTCATCATCTGATGGTGGGTTGTATGGTTCACTCAGAGCGGCTTTGTCAAACCCACCATATCCCTCCATTTCACTCAACAAAAAACTGTTCCAGTTACTAATAACTGGCCTTGCTCTGTTCACCGTCATCTTTTTACATTTTGTTGAATCGACGAAAAGAAGCTGCGTATCAAAAACATTGTTCATTATATAGTGTTAGTACAAATAAATTTTAAATATAATACCCAAATGTAAACATTATTCTTTGTTTTGAAAACAGTGTTCATTATATCATTTCAGTGTTCATTATCTAAAACCAGTGTTCAATATACAAAGGATCATCATCATTTCAGTGTTCATTATCTAACACCAGTGTTCAATACACGAATACGATGTTCATTATAAAGCCCTAATTTTAAATAACCAAATTTTAACTGTATCATCATAAATAAACACAGTTACTTATATTACAAACAATGATCATCGTAATGAAACAGTGTTCATTATAACGACATTGTGTTCATTACGATGCTAATTATTATTTATTGAATACCATAAATAATAAAAACAACTTACAATCAAGAACGTGATTGGCCCGACAAAATAACTTTTTTCCTTGTTGTTCACCCACTTATCCTTGCACCCTTTTACACACTTAAGTATATAGTCACACCAATCTACTCTTTTATCGATGGTGTTCTGATTTATGTGTCTCAGGATCGATAAATCACATTTCCCCCTCGCTTTTGCTTTCCCCATTATATTTGCAAACAGAACTATGAAATTCAATTTGAAAATTGCATCCGCTTCTTTACTGCTAACTATCCTTTTCAACACTTCAGACGGCTTAATTTCCCTTTTATTAAATTGTGCAAACCATTGAACAACTAATTCATCTTCAACTTTCTGTTCATCTAGGGAATCAGTGGGTTCTCCACCTAAACGCATACCTAACGTCTCAAAAACAGAATTTTTGGTAATTTTAATAACCCCTTTCCTAAGCTTTATTTCTAATTTTTGATCATCTAACCTATCAGCAACAAAGAAACCCAGATGCCATGGTAGGCACTCAATTTTCATTTCCAACAACGACCCAAGACCCATCTCCTCGACACATCTTTTTTGTACGTCTTTAAGAGTACGAACTGCTGAATAAAGTGTATTCGGTGATGAACGTATAAGCAACCGTCCATTAGCACATGATGATTCAGTTTTTTCTACCTTATTCGTTTTCTGTTTGTCTAATTTAGCCCTTTTTGTTTTTGATTCTTCCTCAACATCAGTATCGACTTCATCCACCAAATTAATCTTCCTGCTTTTACGTATTTTTTTGTTTCTCGTATCATCACCCTCGTCTCCTTTACCACCTTCATTCTGATTACCTATACGTCAAACATAAAGAATGAACATAATAAGTAACGTATTAAAACCCCTATATAAAAAAAAAATAAAGACTACCTTTATTATTCGCACTTCGTGTTATTCTAACACTCGGCACCTCATCCTTGTTTTCAATAACTTTCCCCTTCCCTAAAATTATAAACAATTAATTATGACAAATTAAAAAAAAAAGAGTTAAACGTTTATCGTATATAAGTAAACCTTTTTGCTTAGCAGTAAATTTAACCGTATTCTCAACACGATCATCAATCTTTTGCTTCCCTACATTTAACAGATTAAAAATAAACAACAGCCATTTACAATAAACCAAAAAAAAAAGTAAATATAACCTTTTTGTAAAGCAACATGTTCATCAATTGTTTCTTCACCAATATCAACATTTTCAACGTTTGCTGGTTCTGTGGAGGTCACATTTGTTGCCTATGTTTCATCATCCGCTTCTGTTCTACATCTTATGTATTTCCTCCTAGCCTTGATAGGCTTCGCGACCTTTACCACCGGCTCTGTTCATTACAAATATTCATTATAATTTCACATTATACAACAACAAGCTAACACTATCACCTTAACGATCCAATCTGTATTGTTCATTACACATATTCTACTACCTAACATGTAATTTCAATGTCTTCATTATTCAATTCATCAATCAATATTATAGAAACTTATTGCATTCGATACCATAAATCAGTAAACAATCTATGTAAACACTAATCAAAAGAATCGAACTCAAAAATAAACCAAAAACAGTCAATCGAAACCCTAAATCAGTCAATCAATTCCCTAAATCAATGAACACTACCGATTTCAACATAAAATAGCATACCATAATCAAAAAACATTACAGTAATGAACACTAACAAACGTTGTATGCACCCTAAATACAAACTCCAAATATAAAACCGGGACATACAATTTCTGTAATGTTTAATCGAAACAATAAAAAAAAACCTTAATCAGTCAATCGAATCAGTAAATCAGTCAATAAAAACCCTAAAACAATGAACACTACCAATTTCAACATAAAATCGCATACCATAATCACCATACACTACAATAATGAACACTGATAACGATTTTATGAACCCTAAAAACAAAATCAAAACACAAAATCGGAACACACAATACCTTCGTTCATGGATTTAGCGACTCCAGCTTCTGTTGAAGACATTGTTACGATATTCGTCTACCGGTTCTATGATTTCGTAGGGTTTCCGATTGCGTTTTGAGCGGGAGCGATAGAGAAAGAAATCGTAGGGGAGAGCAACAAATCGTGGTTGCCAAATTTTTAGGAGTCGGACGATACAATCCCAAAATAAACGGATTCCTTTAAAAACCCATTAATTATATTAAATGTTCAATTGACTCTTGTACCCTTCCTACACGATTTTCCATCCCATTTTGTTCAGTTACTTACACTTAGACCCCTTTAGATCTTAACCACTAATTTAAAAATCCAAGGGCTTTATATAGGTTCTCGCGGTTCTCGCAATTTCAGTGGTTCTCGCATGAACCGCTCTATAGATATATATATATATATATATATATATATATATATATATATATATATATATATATATATATATATATATATATATATATATATTAATAATGAGGTTGCTTTACAATGTTGTTGTGTTGGTTAGATAGAATTAAGTGTTAAAATAAGTTGATAACATTTTAGTGAAGCTCATAAACCAACATTGGGAAGCGTGTCAAAATGTCCAATTCATGATAAGGCTTTTAATTCCCTTTATAATAGATTCACCATTCAAAAGACACTGTTTATAAGATGTTATTATAATATTATTTTTATTTATTTATTATCAACATTTCATCATAGTCAAAGAGCATTTGTTATTGCTTGAGTTTAAAACAAATTGTCGGCAACAGAAACAGTAATGTAATCAATATGTCTTCAAAACAAATAGCGAGAATTAATCATTCCTGAGTTTCCAAAAAAGTTTAAGATAATCATAAAAAAAATTGTTTTATTGTAAATAAAGTTGTATTAGTTCGTCATCATCTTGTTTAAGACATGTATTGTTTATCAAAGTAAATACAACTATAATTAACAAGATTAAGTTAAAGAAATATTCAGTTATTAGTTTCTGTTAATCCACCAAGTGGACTTGCCTAACATGATCAAAAACAAAAAAATGATCAGATTGGCCAACCACATAAGTAAAAACAAAAAAAAATCTATCAGTTACGTAATTAACATGGATTTTACAAAATTCTCTCACAGAAACACAAAGGTTTTCGCTTCTCGTACACAAGATTAATAAAGCATAGCACTAACCCTAGACACAAAATTTTACAAAACACAATTAATTTCAGCTTAAACTCAACTGTGAAAAGAGTATTAAGCAATCCAGAGAAAATAATTAAAACTGAATTAGCTTTAAAACATTATTTTCTTCCTGTATATCTACTCCTCATAAAAACTGCTATTGAGATAATATAAGTCGCTGTTGAAGCAACAATAAGCACCCCGAGAAGCACACAAGCGGTCGTAACTACAACATAGATATACCTGCAAAGGGTAGAATATTAATTAGTTTCTTAAGCACATTAAAAAAGTATATATATATTTGCTGAAGTTTATATGATTATAATAAGACTTACTTTGGTGAAAAGACAGTCCATATAAACAAATGATTCCTCATGAGGAGTAGTATGATGGTGTATGCAACTAAAAGTATAGAATTCAACCCCAGTGGAACCAGACAAGGGAATCCAAGAATCGTTTTAAGAAGTTGTCCCGTGTTTATCTTTTCGGTCTTTTGTTTTATGTCTTTCATGGAGATTGATATTACCATACTAAGGAGAGATAACATGGGAGATGCATATGTTATCACAAACATTATCAATCCACTCACCACTGTTGAATGACTAGAGATTCCCTGCAAATGATGATAAAAAGTCTGATTAATTTGTTGCTTAAATGTCTAAATAAAACAAATATAACATACAATGAAAGCTCCAGCAACATCAATGGTAGCTAGAGTGTTAGTATTTCCAAGACTAAAATGACCTGCCATTCCCAAATAATATATACCACAAATCTGTAAATAAACAAAAAAAAAAATCAGCTGAAATGTGACCAATCAGCATGTAACTACTTTTTATCATAAAATGATGGTTTTAAATTCAGACATCAATACTAACCTCAACCCACAGCTTAACATCTGAACCACCATAAGAAGCATAACAGGTGGTAGCAATGACTTGCACAAGAAGCAACGAAATAGGCATCGAATTAACAGGTTGTTGTAGTAAAAGTTGTAAAATACACCAACCAAATACATATGTAACCCCACTAACAAACAAAGAATCTTTAACGACCAAAATTAAATCTTTACTCTGAAATGACATAAACCAAGGTGATAAAATAACCGTGACTGTTACACACGTAACAATAAAACCGTAAATCAATTGTACGGCTAAGATCGCTTCATTATCAGATGCAGCAACTTCACTACCTTGATACTTTGTTACATAATGTAGAACCAGTAAACCGCCACATAAGTAGGCTAGTCCAATCAAAATGACGATATTACCCCTTGACCGTAAGGAAGAAAGAGTATACAAACATAAGGTGATTACAACCATTATGGATAAAAGTTGGAATAACTTTATGTAAAAACTCCCGCCAATTTCAAGTGATTTAGAAATATCGGGAAAGTGGGTCCAGTTAACACCACCTTGATGCCAACCTCTTAAAACCCTACCAGACATGATAATTACTGCAATTAAACATAGTTGACTATAGTTTTTATTGTGGTTGACTGGTGTTGACTTTACTGTTTTTCGGAGTAATATTAGAAAAAAAGTTGTGGTCAAAAAATGCCATAGATATTGTTCTTCTTCAACCAGAGAACTTGAACCCATGCTTAAAACAAGAATTATGATAACTGCCATTGTTGAAACCTCGTCTAACTGAAATTTGTGGATTTTTACATTTGGGTAAATTTCTTGGCCCAATTTGAAAAGGAGGCCCAATAACATGGTGCATGACATAAGCATTGAAATAACCCCTGCTGCAAGTAAGCCAATTGGTTTCTGCAGTGGGTAGAAAAATTAACAGAAATAACAGTAATTTGGTTGTGTTGGAATATAAAATACTTACATCTGTTGCTGTGTGTGATAACTGGTCGCTTGCTTTTTTTAGAAACTTAGTGTATGCATCGATAGTTCTCTTAAAGTCCTCATTTGTAGCAGACCTAATTGCAGAATTTAACATTTTTATTTTTTATGCCTCCAAAATGTTGAACATTATTATGTTGAACATTATTATGGTATATATATTATATATAACACACCTTAAGGCATTTTTAGACTTCCAAGATTTATGGAGATCAGCAGCATCAAGATATAAGCAAGAAGATGTGTCCTTTAAACTTCCACAAGTGGAATAAGTTGCTTGGGCTTGAAGTAACCTCAGCAACTGCCATGAATTCAGTTCCATCACCCTTAGTAGCTGCTGATCTGCAATATTAATAAAAGATAAAAAAATAAACTGCAAATAATTTTACGTCTAATAATTGAAAAAATTAAAATTAAAAATAAAATGTTACCTTGTAGTGGATGAAATAGGTCAGCAATCAGACAGCCAGCATTATTTTTGGGAATAGGTACACCAAAAAGGAGAGCCAATGTTGGAGCAATATCCACCTAAGAATATTTGAGAAATATAAGCTATATATTTATAAGACAAAAGCTTTAGTATAACGACTGGATTAAATTATTAAATTAATTAATAATACCTGATTAATAGCATCACATGTGGGTGATAGATTAGGGCCAATAAAAAGTGCCAATGAATCCGTTTCTTCATATGAAGATCCCCCATGATTACCATTTTCTTGCATACCATGATCACTAACTACCACCTACATACGAAACTCAAATTATAAAAAACACTTTTATTTATAAATTAATATTAAATACACACACACACACACACACACACACAAATTCATATAACAATGAATGGGGAACAAACCAGGAGAGTTCGTTTGTGGTCACTTTCTTGAGTTTGGATAGTACTCAAGTGGATCTTTTTTATAATTTTATCCATTTCTTTGAGTTTTGGTCCCATTAAGATACTGAAACAGGAAATCAGCAGTAAAAAAAAGGGTTAATTAGGTCAAATTAATGAGTAAGGCTAAGTTACCTATTTCGCCCTCCAAGATGTCCAACATGATCCAAACCAAGATAATGAAGAATCTGAAATTAAATTGCAGACAATTCTAGTGTTGATGCCATATAAATGTGTCTGGCTGTAATAAATAATTTCATATAAGATTTACTTGTCTGAGTAGGATACTTTATAGCTATAAGAATGTAATTAAGATGTATCTATCATGAAGATATTACTGTATCTAGGTTTCTTGATTAGTTCCTAATTTTAAAGCTTATAATAGAAGCCCTAAAAGTTGGAAAATAAAATATTACCATAAGATTCCAGTCATTCTTGGAAAGTTCAGAATTTAAATGCCGAGAAACATTGTGATCCACTTGTACGGTATCTTTAACCTATATCAACAACAATTAAATATATGAAAAATAAATGTGCTGCAACCTATATCATAAATGCAGAAACTTACAAAAAAACTACTAACTCCATCATGCCTTGTAAATAACCCTGGAAACAACTTAAGCCATGTTTCATCACCAAAGATAACCATTTTCCAACCAATTCTATAAAGTTGACCTGTAACAAATAATAGTCAGTAAGTAATATTATTGAAAAATGAAAACTACCATAAGATTTGACAACTTACTTATAATATTATCTTCCAAGATAGCTTGAGTGTTGAAATTAAACAAAACATCCAAAAATCCTGCAATTGATCCAGTAGTCATGGCCTGTTGTCAACACGAGAGAAACAAAATATCATATTTAATTAAGCATCACATATTTACTTATAAAAATGATAAAAAATTATTTAATAAAATCTCATATTTAATAAGAAAGCTAATTTTAGTACCTTCAAACGTGGCAGTGTAACAGTTGGGGGTGCAGCCTTTGAATGGTAACCGAGAGCCCTTTTATTGGCTAACAAAGATTGAGTATATGGCATTGCATCCTTTAAAATATCTGATGGAGGTTGTCCATCTTTTCCAAGAACAAACTCAGCTGGAAGACCATCAATAACCTAAAATCACATAATTCTATTGTATCATCAATTTATCCCTTCCATGATTCAATTAGTATGTTTCCATCAGATTATGAATTTTCCATACCATTAGTATCAGTCTGTCATAAGAAGGTGAGATCTCAGAAAGTTCCTGCAATTTATACCTCAAATTAGACAAATTGCAAACACGTAACAACTGAAGAAAGCTCATTTTGATTTGTGATAAATTATGAAAAGTAACAATAGTTAGTTAGTTACCTGATACAATGATTTAAGCTGATCAGAATGAAGAGATGTGAGATTTTGATCATTAATTGACGAAGGCCGGAAACTCTCTGGTCCGCTATTTCAGGCTTAAGGTAATTAATCGAACTGTAACATTCTTAATTCGATATTAATGGAAATGAATTAGTACCTGATACCGGAGAGAGCTGGTCTAATGGGGAAAAATCCGAAGATGAAGAGCGATAGACCGGTGATCTGAAGTAGAACTGCAGCTCCGGTGAGTAGTGTGAAGTTGGTGCAGGTTAATGTTGCCATTGTAGGGTTTTTGACGGTATTCAATTCAAACTCATAGTCAGTCGTGGAGGTTTAAGGTAACCGGCGAATCTGAATTCACGATCCACCATATGCAGTCTCCAACTATGTTTTTCACTTTTTCCAGGTGGATTTATTTAAAAGCTAATTATTTTGGATTTCTATAGTATTAAAATACACAAATGTTTAGAAAAAACTTATATAAAAACTTATTATTAACTTTATAAATTTAATTAAACATGTTCTTAACACATTTTTATAATGACAAATACACTACAAAAGTTTCTCTCAAAGGCATTATTGAGTATTATTGTCAATTTGTCTAGATATTATGGGTATTAAGTTATAAGTTTAAGTTTTGTTATAAGCAAAGTTAAAGTAGATTTGTAAGCCATTAAAAAAAAATACTTTCAAAATTCAAACTGCTTCTATTTCTTTCAAAAGTTTGTATTCTTATTTCTATAATAATAAAAAAAGAAAATAGTATAATTAAGCCATAAATTAAATAAAATTCTCTCTCAATATTGGGAATGAGAAATCATACAAAAGAGAGGAACGAGAGAGAGATTTCTCAAAATGTAAGTAGCACCGTCACAGTAAATTACAGCCTAAATTTACCACACATACATATATAAAAAATTGATATAAACACAAGCATAAATAACACATTCAAAACGACATCATTTCACAAAAAACCATCATCATCATCTATAGCATATCTTCATGAATCATGACTTAACATCTTTAAGCACACCGCCTTTTTCAAGCTCACCAACAAGGTCCCTAAGTGCTGGAACCTTCATAGCCAGGGTCCGGTACAGCCTCGAATACCGAGCCCTGGTTCCATCAGCGGTTCGAGCCAGTGCAAGTAGGCTCAAAGCTTCCGGAAGCTTACTAAACACTTGTTTTATTTCATCCAAATTCATGGTTTCTAGAACCGTTGGTCTCGGAACAACCCTAAGAATTTCACCACCTTTTGGCTCTTGAACACGATCGTCTGCTTTTATGACTAACTCAGAATGTGAATTTGCTCCACATTTTATGATGAAAGGTGTTGTGGCCCCCGTGTTGAATTGTAACACGTTCCATTGTGTTACATCCGTTTCGGTGCTTGACAGCTCATCACTAACCACACGTGATGCTCCTTGGGGTTTGTCCTCTTCTTCAACAATAGACTGCAAAAAAATTAAATTACAAAAAAAAAAAAAAAAAAAAAAGTTAAATTGATGAGGTGGAAAATTTAACCATTTCAGGTCAAATATATGTTACCTCTACAACACGACGAGCATCTGCAATGTGCCTTTGTGCACAAGGATGATCAATCTCAAGCAATGAAGACATTTGTCCAGAAAGATCATCTAATGCTGTAATTAATCCTCTCTTCTTACTTCTACTCATTATATTAACCGAAGATTGCCTCAGAATTTCCTGTCACAAATAAAAAAAATTTAATAAAAAAATGAAAATACAATTTATATAACTAACTAAGTAACCTTGATTTGTTTTAATATGGCATCAAGAGCAATTAAAGATGCAAGTCTGGCATCTTCAGCAGCAGAAGAAGGATTCCTAACAGGTGAACCACCATCTTCTAATGTTAATAATGCATTATCACCTTTCATTTGTTGCAGAATCTGATCATTAAATTAATTCACAATTTAATTAGTAAAATGTCGGTCATAAATAATAGGGTTAGGGTATAAACCTTTCTTCTCTTGTGATCAACAGACTCTAGAGCAGAACGAAGTTTTGCTACTTGTGATGACTCTTCTGCTGACTCAGTTGCTAATGTACCTGCAATATCCTGATAACACGCATACACACAACATTAATAATATTATTATATACGAAAATAAAATACAAAATAAAAAACATTATTATATACGAAAATAAAATACAAAATAAAAGTTTTTTAGGGTTTACCTTGAGATGCTGCAGTTGAGAATTATAAACCCGTTTTGCATAGTCAACCAAGAGTTGACCAAGTGCGTCTGTTAGGGGAGGAATAGCAGCACCAAGACCAGCCATCCAACCGTCCATTATTGCAGTTGAAAGCAGCTCCAGCTGACCTGTCGCCCCACCAACAGAATCCACACCACTGACTGATAAAAAGTCAAAGTTCATCGCAAGCCATGATCTGATCTGGCGTTGCAGCTCGCCAGCTGGCGTGTGAACAAATAGGGCGGCAAGAGTCTTGTTTCCAGTTGCAAATGCTTTTGCTTCTTCAGTTATTTCCCTAAGTTTAGCACCAGTTACATGCTGTCTCCATGCTTCCTGTTACAAAAATAAATATACAATTACAACACTGGTCCATATGGTTTGTATCAAATTTCACCAATAGTCCTTTAGTTTCAAAAATTACACACCATTAGTCCTTATTTTTTAAACCTATTGCACCCGTGGTCCTTTACACTAACTGACGTTAAATTTTTCTGTTAACCCATCCCATGTGCAGTGCACATGAGGGTATTTTCGACATTTTACAACTTTCTCATTTAAGTTATATTAAACAACAAAAAGAAAAATGTTTATTAATTTAAAAGAAAAAGTTGTAAAGTGTCGAAAATACCCTCATGTGCACTGCACATGGGATGGGTTAACAGAAAAATTTAACGTCAGTTAGTGTAAAGGACCACGGGTGCAATAGGTTTCAAAAATAAGGACTAAAGGTGTAATTTGATACAAACCATAAGGACCATTGGTGTAATTTACTCCTTTCTAAAACACACATCCAATCACCACCTTCCCGCCAAAACATTAAAAAAATTAACAGTTTCCAAACCTGATCAATTCCACGTATCTTCAAAACAACTGATGATAACTTTGACTTTTTTTCGGGCTTTAAGTTGACTCTAAAACCATGCATTTGACCATCAACCACTAAAGCATTCTTAACATTTGAATCATAACGAACAGGAGATCTCCCAGGGCTGCTACCTCTGCTTGAGCTTCTACTGTGTCCACTTATAGGTTTTTCCAAAAATCTCTCAACCGGAGAAACCTAAAAAATATACAAAAAATAAATACTTTTATAATCAAGCACAAATGAAAGTGATTCAACAATGACAGGTGTCACCACCTTGATAGATTGCAGCTCGGGTGATCTGGCAAGCAATGATCTTATATACAAAATTCTAACACGTGAAACAAGCATGGTGTCCATCACTCTATGTGGCTCCATTTTACGTATAAATAAAAAAACAGCATCCCGTATTTCAGCAAGTATTTCATGTTCTCGTGATGCACCTGCTTTTATTACAGCTGCCAAAACCTGTACAAATGTAAATTGAAATGATATACTTCCTCTGTTTCAAAATAAGTGATACAAATTAACTTTCACGTTTTTTGAGGCAAAAGATTGCAAGGAAGGTTAAATTAGATTAAATTGGATAGTTAGTGAGTGATGGGTCCCACATATTATGATTAAAGTGAGTTTAATGATGTTTAAAAGTAAAAGTAAGGGTAAATGAGTCATTTCACTTTATTAAAGGAGATAGTTAGTGGGTATAGGTCCCACCATTTTTTACCAAATAAGGAAAGTTTCAAAGTGTATCACTTATTTTGAACACCCCAAAATGAAAAGTGTATCACTTATTTTGAAACGGAGGAAGTATATGCTTTAGTCCTCAAACTTCCATCAATTTGGCGATTTAACCCTTACACTTCTTTTCGCATGATTTAGTCCCTTAACTTTGATTAACTTGTTAAAAAACTATTGTGACTTGCTACCACATGTTAATCACAAGTTAATACTTGCAAAATCATTTTAACCCCTAAGCTTTGTTTTTCACCTTTTTGTGATATTCTAGACCCCTGATTTATATAAAAATGTATATCATATTTTTGCAAGAATATTAAGAAATAATGACAGTGTTACTAAGTTAAAATATAGGTGAAATATTGAGAAAAAAGTTTGATGGTTAAAACGTCAAACAAGTAAAAGGTTAAGGATTAAACCATATTTAATCCTAAGAAAAGTTACACCTCGACATATAATGACCGCTTTGACTGGTACCAGGTCAACAAAACAATTAAAATACCATGTTAACAAAAGTTTAGGGGTTAACCACTAACTCAACCGAAGTTTAAGATATAATCATGGCCAGAAGAAGTATAAGACTATAAGGGTCAAAACGCCAAAACAGTGAAAGTTGAAGGATTAAAGCATAATTAAACACCCAAATATAATATTTCAAAACAGAAATACTAAAAATGATACCAGCATTAGTAGCTTGTTTGCTCCATCTGAAATAGCAGCAGGACCATCATATTGTTCAAGGTCAAACTCATTCAAAGCAGACGTGAGATATTCTCCCGCAGGGGTTGACTTTATTTTGTCTTGACCTTGTTTGACTAAAGCAACTGTACCATCTGTCTTTTTTTCAGCTGAAAAAGGTACAACATCCATTGCACGTTCTTTATTGTTATTGTCGGTCCTGTAAACATAATACATCAAAATAGTGTTTAGATTAAAAAAAAAAATCTTAAATTAAGAAATTGATTTCACCTTCCAATCTCAGGGGACTGATTTACAATTTTGGGCGGTGCTCCTAATGCCTGATAAAAAATAAAAATAAAAAAAAAAATAAAAAAGAACAACAAATTAGAAATTATTTTTAAAAAAAAAATTGAAAATAATTTTTAGTAAGAAAAATACCAGTTGGCTTCCAAGTGTAGATGCTTTTTCTGTTAATCGTTCAAAAAGCTTCTCGTTTTCTTCATGCAACCTCTGAAAAAGTGTTTAACCATAAATTAGTTAAAACTTTTTACTTTTTTTTTAAATGATTTTATGTTTTTTTAACTTTATTACCTCAATGAGGGCATCACGTTTCAGGAGTTCTTCTTCAAGTTTCTTGGTAACAGCTGCAGACTCTATGCCTTCATTTGTTGAATCTGAGCTAATTTTGGGCTTATTATCACTTGATTGAAGTGCTGCATTTAGCTGGGCCTCAATGGTTTTCACTTTCGCCTGCAATATAAAAATAAAAAAATTAAAATAAAACTCAAAAACGATCCCATTATGGTCAAATATCATAAGTTGAATAGCAAAACTAAATAACCATTTATAACTATATAGTTGTTAAAAATGTTAATTAAGAAACACAAGAAGACGAAACCTGTAAAGATTCGATTGTTGAATCACGTTGTTGTAAGTGCAATTTTTGTTCTTGTACTTGTTGCAGTAAAGGAGCAACTTGATTCCTTAAATCATTGTTCTGATCCTTTTCTATTTTTAAATTTTCAGCAAGCATAACGTTTTCCGTCTGTATAATGAGAAAAAAAAATGTAAAAAGAAGAAAAGAAAATACAACTGAAAAGTTATAAGAAAATAGCAAAAACCTTCAAATCAGACTGCAGAGTGAAAGAAACTTTCCAAGCCTTTTGAACTTCATTAAACAGTAACACACATTGATCATTTGCAACATTAAGTGCTTGTTTTAATCCCACAATTTCTTGCTTTAAATCAACACTTTCTTTTTCTTTTTCATAAAACTCCTTACGAGCATCATTTGCCTACATAATCAACAACGCAAATTAAAAAAGTATTTTTTTAATAGACAATTGTTTTTCTAACTTACAACATCTTTCCACTTCTTAATTGTATCTCTATTTCCAAGACTCAAAACGGTGTTTCGTGCTCTTGCAGAGAAATTTAGAGATGATAATGTTTCAGATAAATTTGATACATCTGGACATATGTTTACAATCAGCAAAGTTTTTGAGCTTCCACCTAAAATCACACAAAATAAGGTTTAGTAATGTGGTCAACAAAGTCAAATCATTACTAATTTCTCACAAAAAAATGTAATTCTTTCAAAGTACCAAGTGAATCAGCAAGAACTTTTGTAAGCATAGAGTTCTCGTAAGGAACATCTTCCTTATTTGATGTCAAAGAAGCTAATACATCTCCCAACCTGCATACAAAATAACCAATATAATTTATATTTTTTTTATAAAAATATATATATAAACTTAAAAATATTAAAATACATACGCAGAAAATGATTTCATGACATGTAACATGTCTGTTGTTTGGTCCCCATTATCATCTTCAAGACCTAGGCTTTGACTTTCACTTCCAGCCAAATCAACAAGAGAAAGCTTGCTATATATATTTTCTCCAGTGATTAAATTGTCATAATATATATGTATGGTAATTATCCTGTGCAAAAATACCAAATCAAAAATATAATTAATGTTTTAATAAAAAAAAATTGAAAACAAGTCAAGAAAGTGAAAAAACGTACAAATGAGAAACATTGATCTTGGTAATGTCACCACTTCTACTTCTATCTGCCTTTTTGATGACTTTTGAAAAGTCAACCGGATTGTCAACTTTTTCCTGTACAAGATCTACAACAGAATCTAGTGAACCCATTCGAACTTTTGGTAAACCACTCTCTGATTCCAAAAGCAAATCATGCATCTATAAAAACGAAAACGATGTTTAGAATTAAATTATCAAAAAAATAAATTGGATAAATTATCAAAAAAAATGTAATTATTATTATTTTACTAAAATAATAACCTGCTCATTATGAAGCTCAACAATTGTAACAAAAAAATTAAATCGAGAAGTCGAAGTTGTATCTGAGTTGGACACATCAAACAACTCTTCAAAGCATCTGAGATATAAACCACGCTCATGGATAGAACCTTCCTGCAAATATTTGAAATAAATATCTTTTAATATTTAATAAAATATTAAATTTCAAATGTAACGAAAAGTAACACATGCATAAGTTGAGACATAATAGACAGACCATGGTATGTGTCTTTCCTGAACATGTTTGACCATAAGCAAATATTGATACATTATTTCCATCTAAAGCTGACTGGACAAATGGTTGAACATCTGTGAAAACTTCAGCTGCAATGCCAAATATGTCATATTTTATTAAATATTTTATATTTATAAAACAGAAATCATAAATTAAGCATTTTTTATACCTTGTCCAATATGTGGGCCATAAACCCTATCAAATTCATAATCTTTTTTCGGGATGGTTACAGTTTCATCACCAGTATCGACCCGTATTGTAAAATCATCAGGAAATTCAACAATCGACGGGCCTTCATCTTCAAAAAGTGGTCTTGTTCGACAAAATACTTGTATATTTCCTGAAAATATGAGTGAAGATATGAATGACTATTTTACCCTTACTAAATAGTCTTGATTACCTTTGGAAGTCAGTAACTCGTTATATAACCTTTTCTTCTCATTTATAAGTGGAGCAACTTTAGCTTCAGCTTCAAGAGCAGCTTGATCTGAAGATATTGACATTGTGGTGTTTACAATATATCATCTTTAATAAAATAATTAAAAATTCACGAGAATATAGTGAAGCAAAACGTGTTCTTACCTAGCTTACGGGTCTTATCAGCAAGAACACCTAGATATCGTGTTACTCGATCAAGTTTAGCATTAGAATATTCTTGAAGATCAATGGCTTCTTGTCTTAATTCTACATAATCTTCTCTTGCATGCTGTCAATGTAGGATAATAAGTTTGCTCATGTAAAAAGGATATATATAGCTAAATCTATCCTAATAAGCAAAATAGTTGTAGTTATTACATAATAATCATACAAGACAGCCAGCTAAAGAGCATGAAAAATTACTTTCATACATATATTATATATAACCAGAGTACCCTAATTTCTCGATCATCAATATCTAATAAGCAAAAAGTGGATTGTTAACCTATTTGGTTTTTTAAAGAGTTAGAAGAATTAATTTGTCTTCAATAAGCATCAATATTGCAGAATGATTACTCTAGTAACCAATGCAGATGACCACAAACATAGAAGATCATATGCTCAAATATACTTAAAATTCAAGTTACTAGACAGTAATAATAGCTAAGCTGAGAATAAGTTTCTAAATCTAGCTCCATGACTAAAGAGAGAGTTTAAATATCCTACCACTTTCTCATTACAAATTTGAAAAATACTTGAAATTGTCGAATCAAGTAATTCAAATACTCCACTTGCACAGCACTTAATACTCCATCCGTTCAAACGGAGTTATATTAGGATGAAAATGAAATTAGTGATGAGTAAACAAAGTAGTTGATATTGATTATATACCTTGACCTTATCCTTCAAATTATGAAGTTTGGTAGCGATAGACTGTTTATTAATGAGTTCTGAATGTGGTGCAATTGACGGAGTAGAGATCGAGTATCTCCGAACAAGAGGAGCCTGAGACGAAGACTGTGGCTGCTCGGTGGCCGGAGATTTCCTCGGCTCAAAACCACTCACCTCCCAGTTCCACCTGTTGTTGGACATTGATTAATTCTTCCTTTAGATAAATCCCTAATTGGTTGAAATCGTGAAGAGTGAAGGAAATTTGTAGGTTTTTGGAAGAAATTGCAACGATGGGGATGGAGGTGGAGGAGAAGATAGTCCGACGAGCACCACCACTCTTTCTCTCACACCTTCTCTCTCTTCTCTTCTCTTCTCTTCTCAAATCTTTGGTTGTAAATACTTTCCCTCTTTTCCCTATTTCACGAAGTATTTTATGCTTTTAAGAATTTATATTCAATTTTATTACCTTTTAAGAGCACAAGATGTGAAAGGCATGTTATAGACATATTATAGGAATTTTGGGCTTATAACTTGGCTATAACTTGAGGAGGAAAAAGTAGTTCCCTGGTTATAGTTAAAGTGGTGTTATAGAGGTCTCACATTTGTTATTTGGTGTATTTTGATTGGTTAGACAGCCCCCACCCCACCCCCAGCTTCTTCCTTTGGATGTTCGTTATAAGCATGGCGAAACCTGTTTGGCGAGAATATAACGAGGACGGTGGTATGTCATAACCTCGTTATAAGCTTCTTCTTTTTTTGTTTTGGCGGGTGGATAACGAGAATCCACACCTTGCCCTCTAAGTATAAAAAAATAACTTTGGTTTAGTCTAATTAAAAATGAGGGGTGTTTTGTACAATTTAAAAATCTTTGAAGATTAGTATATAAAAATTAGTCTTGGTCTAAGTTATGATTGTAAGAGTTAACTCATAGACCTACTATATTACATCGGCTAGAAAAATGTTTGAAATCAACTTGATTTAACTCGAGTGACTCGAGCTACAAATATGTTAAATGTGTAACATCTGATCATGTATTATTATAATTTTATAATGTGTTCAATTATTAAATATATAAATATTATATAATTGAAATAAGTTTGTTCAAGTAAGAATACTTATATGAATTCTCAACTTCAAGCTTTTCTCGAACCGATAATGAATTCTCTTCTAATTAAGCTCAAATGTGCATCATCTCGTCGAACTATCGAGTCACACACAAGTTTAACCTAAAGTCATTAAGTTTCTAATTGTGTTATGTTCAGTTAGTTTGCAACCCTATTGATCATAAAAATCATACCATTTTATACCTTACCTTGTAAGACATTTTAAAATTAACTCACAAAAATATATTTTGCGTTTTCGTATTGTATTATTTTATCAAATATATAACAATATTTGTTAGTGCATACACAAAAATAACTCATAAACATAGTAGGAGACGTGCTCTTAGTAAAAAAATAATGAAGGCGTGACAAACATGCTTCTTAATTAACATTAGAAAAATGATCGATAACCTTGGTTTAAAGGGTTGTCTATTAATATTTAATATAACATTAAGATAATGTTATTGGTAAGTTCATAGTGTCAAGTGGACGAGTCAATTGTTTATTTAGTATATCTATCTAATTTATATTTACTGAAAGGATTAAATTCTATTTATAACTTTTTCTTAAGATATTTCAAATCAATGGTATATAAGATGTAAATAGTTATACATATACTTTTGTAGAAAGACTAATTCTAAGGAAGTCCTTTTGAAAAAGATGTGACAAAAATGAAATGAGTGAAATTGCGAATGTGTGTCAATGCCTATAGAAACGTACAATAAATATATGCGGTTATAAATATGTGTACAAAATTTGTGTTATGTGTGGCGTGTGTGTGAGAGTATAATGAGTTTGCAAATATATGTAAAATGTATATGTGCACCAACTCTGTGGGAAAGATGCATATGTAATACCATGTATCAACCAAAATTATCAATTAAAAAAAGATATATAAATAATACAATAGGATTGTGTAGGCTATAATGTCTTTATACAATAAGTTGTGAATAAAATATATATTATTTGTAGATGTAAAGATAAAAGAATTATTGTGTGAATTAATGAAAAGTGATTGTTTACGAAAGAAATTTAATAATTAAAAATAAAGGGTGTAATAAATAGGACGGATTTTAGGGGAAGTATTGGGTATGAATAAATTGGGTGATATGGAATACAAACACCTTCCAACGATTTTGAACGCAAAATAATATGCGTTACACGCTTCTCGAAGAATCGCTTTCTACCACTGTGGGGGCCCGAGTCTTGTTTTTAGATTTGGATTAGGTTGGGGGGAATATGATAAAGGCACGTGACATCACGTGAGGTGAGGGTGTGAATAAGTATGTAATCGCTTTTGGGCCGGACCTTCCAGGTATTAAACATTACCGATGTTTAGGTAACCATTGGTTTCAAAGGCCTTGAACCCCAATTTTATAAGATAATTGGTTTGTTTAGGTACCAATTTTGATTTACAAGTCTCTAAAAATGGAACCCCACTCCCCATTTTTGTTGAGTTTGGCCGTGAACCACGTACAACAACACACATTCGGTTTTTCGTTTGAAGGTTATTAGCGACCCGATCGATTGTATTGTAACACCTCAATTTTTAAAACAATATTTAAATACATTTCATCCCAAAATGTGCAATAATGTATCGGTGTCAAATACCGGTTTTACAAAAACGAAAAGGTTTCTTATTCGAGATTATCAGAGTTTACAAAAACGGTGTTACAAATTATATCTTAACCATAGGATAAGGACTCTAATCATCAACACCGAGCTAATCTCAACAAGGCCTCTTCTAAACGGGCCTCCTAGATCTTTGATCCCGAACCTGAGTACATAACAAAACACAAACATAGTACGTGAGACAAAATTACCTCGTGAGATAGATGGGTTTTACACCCGATAAACAACTAGTCACTTAATATCATTTATATTAAAATAATATTATTAAATTCGTTTGGGTCACTTCTTTTCATTCATCATTGGCCAATGTCAAGATAATCGGAATGCCTCCAATCTATCAAGACCATCATATCCACGGTAACCAGAATGCCTCCAATCTACCGGGACTCATGGGTATTGGGTAATCGGAATGCCTCCAATCTACCACTAACCTTAAGGTACCTTAATAACCGGAATGCCTCCAATCTATCACGGCCCTAGGGACATCATCATCATCATCATTACTGGTCTTTTATCGTTATGAGCTTATAGCTCCATCATTTCTCAATCAGTCAATCATTTCATCATCACATAAGCAATTCATTGTAAATCACATAAATAACTAAATTACTTATAGACTCGATAAAACATTTAATCGAAAATCGTCTCCTAACTATGTACTCAGTTTTGAAAGTTCACATGTACTCACCTTAGCCAAGCTTATCCAAAAGACGTGTTCCTTGAACACCAATATCACTTCCCAAGATTTGAATGCCTCAAATCCTTCCACCAATAACCTATTATCAAAACCAATACAATGATTTGCATCAATCATCAATACTAACTACATAATCCATGACTTAGTCAACTACTAGCACCATTTTCCCCCAAGTTACCAAACCTTAATTCCATAAATCACCATCTTTTCATAACTCTATATTATGAACACATTTTTCTTGTTAAAATACCATAGATATAAGTTATACCACTTCCATTTAACCATTTATGCACAAACCCAAAACTAGGGTTTGAGATTCAAGTTTTCCTACTTGAATCTATGGCCTACAACACAAGAGAGATGAAGATTTACCTTTGATCTTCAACTATGAGCAAGTGTCACACCCCGCCAAAATTGTTTTTAAAGGAAAATGGTTTGCGGAAGAACGGGCGTGCGACTAAGTAAACATAGCATATGATTATCGTAAACAATAATTTCGAATCCAAATAAAGCCTTTATAAATAAAGTATGTCACAAATGAAACCAAAAGACCAAGTTTTTAAAGTAAAATAAAAGTTGTAATTGTGACATCTTGACAAATGCATGCTTGACTCCAAATGATAGTACTCAATGCTTCAAACTTAGTTACCTGAAAAACATAAATGAAAGTATCAACAAAATTGTTGAGTGAATTCACAGGTTTTATAATAAAATTTAGTTGTTCCATAGTTCTCGTATGCCACCATTGGCAAAAATTTGAGTGATGATATAAATGTTAAAAATAGTCTGCTCCGAGAGCAGTAGTAGAAACAACTGACGGTGATCCCCCAACAGGTTTGCAAGACCTTTGAGTTAAAATGCTGACCCTAAGTCCATAATCAAAACAACAACCTTAAACGTGCTAGATATGCACTCCTCGTGGTCGGTAAACACCGATAAATGATCAAATCGTGGGAGGGTAGGTCTCCGCCAATAGTACTATTTGCATATCCAGGGCCTAGTCGCAACTAGCTAATGATTATGTATGTAACATATACGCACTTCCATGTACATCTAAACTTAGTCCAAGCATAAGGATTCGTTGTCTAGTTTCCAAAAATAGTTTTCATCACGATATAGTAAACGTTAATAAATATTGTAAACATTTGTAAAATAGTTGATATGTGTTTTCACCCCAAAAGTGAAATAGTTAAAACGTATAGTAGTAAAAGAGAGGTTGTGAACTCATAATCACAAATAGATTTATAAAAGTAGTTGTTATGTTTTTCACCCCAAAGTTGTAAAACAGTAAATAAATGCGATAAAAAGTGGGGCTGTGAACTCACCTGATGCAATGCTAGCCGAAATGCAATTAACCAAAATGCAAGATCCAACCAAAACAACTTCTAGTGACCTAAATGTATAGAAGTAAACCATGAGCGACACTGTTGGTGACTTTATTGATTTAATTTGTATCTTAAATACGCTGACTTTGAATTTTATAAGTGTTGATATAACGATTTGCTTTCATCGAAATTGTAATTATGTGTATCATAGACAACTATTAAAATAATTATAAATAACTAATTTAATAAATAATTAACATAATATCCTTTAGATGCAAACTGATTTTAATTAATTAGATATATGTTATTCGAGTAATATAAGAAAAGGTTATCAAAAGTTATTTAGTAAGTTTATTCAAACTGATTTTAGAATACCATTTGATATTTAGGTTGGTAATTGAGTTTAAGATCGGAACACAAAACGTTGGACTCATTAAGTTGATTTTTAAAAGAAAATTACACTACTTGTAAGTTTATAAAATGTTTTAAAAGTCATTAATGACTACCGACTTTTGAAAGTAATTGAAATTGTCAATCTATTATTTTGTTTAGTTTTAATTTTATATATGAATCGGAAAATGATTTAATTTAGACGAAAATGGCTGAGAAGGATCAACGATTGGGCTATCTATTAAACTAGGCCACAAAAGAAAAAGAAATTGGGCTGTTGTAAACTTATAAAAACTTGGCCCAACGACCCGTTTAATGGACCCGGGTTTCATCTGGCCGGCGGTGACTACCGCTGAGATTTTTCGACGAACATAAAGAAAAACAGGCCACGGGATTTACAAAAAAAATAATACGTGATAAAGATGACTCGGTAGCTAAACAGTTTTGAGATAAAGTTGGCGACGAAATTCAGGTGACAACTTAAACAAACACGCACACTTATACCCATACGTCCCACCATGACTGTGTGTTTTTGTTCAAGAAGCAAATACATGGAAAAAAAAGAAATGGGTTTAGGAGTTACCTTGCTTGCCAGAAAGCTGGAGAGAGAGAGATGGCCGAAGAGAGAGTCAGAGATGGATACAAAGTAACATTATTGAGATTTGTTGCCTCATGTGGTGTGGAAGAGAGTGAACTATTATGGGGGTTTTATATAGAAGGAATATTAATAACTTGTTAACCCAAAAGATAGAAACGTAATTGCTTTTATAACGAATTTAAGTTTATTAATTTGAATTCGTATAGATTTCATTAATTTGTTTTAATAATATACGTGAGTAGGTAACATGAACCAATTCATATTTGTGTATATTCTTTTTTTTTTAAATTGTATCGGACCATTGTATTTCGTACCAATTTAATTAGTAAACCTAAAGTTTCACTCTAAATGATAACACTTATATTTTCATTCAGTTTAAAGTTTTATTAGTCACCAACTCGCTAAACGTACAGTTTTAATTGTAAGAACACATATAACTGCTATGTTTATAAATGATGTTATGTATAAAAACGTATAATGATATGACTGTTTGCTAGACTCAAATGCATAATAATTTCTTTTATTAATGATGAAAAATGTTTATAACAAAATTGAGTTATAATAGTTGTCAGGTCAAGTACCTGATTGTGAGGGTTGTCACAGCAAGAATCCTCAAGATTTGATGAAGATTAAGCTCCAATCGCCACCTTATACTCAAAAATCGCACACACAAGTTGAGAGGAGAAAACTAGGGTTTGTGTGTGTAATAAATGAGAAAATCCCGACTTTAATGCTGGTGTCGGAAATCTTCGCGATCGTGAACTGGAGTTCGCGCCGCGAACTCCTTCAGACACGCATAGTTCGCGATCGGGAATGGGTCGGGAACTGTAACACCTCATATTTTAATACAAAACATCTGCCCAAAATAAATCATTTTTCATAATTATAAGAACTATTCCAAAATATGGATTTACAAAAACCTTTGGTATGAAAATCAGAGTATAAAGTTTGGTGTTACAAAATAGATCAAAACCAAAGCTAAGTATAAATCCAATCTAAAGTTCTTCTACTCTAGGCCCCACATCTCTATCAATGCGTACCTAAACCTTCGATCCCGAACCTGAGTACATAGCAAAACAACAAGGAGTACGTGAGACAAAAACGTCTCGTGAGCTACATGGGTTTAGACCCAATAATAAATATAATCGTATGGCATATAAACAAACATGTAAGTAAATCATCCATCTAACTAGTCACCCTATTGTGACTCTAACACTTGCTTTCCTAGTAATCATATCTAGTCATCGGGTTGCCCCGAACTAACTAGAACCACCTTGACTTATTAACCGAAATCCATCGCCATTAATAAGCCTCAAGATACCGGCAAGAGGGATTCGCCCAATCTACCAATACATGCCTTACTCACCGGACTACCTCCAGTTAGCAAGACTACTATCGTGGTTGAGTCGATGGGAATCCACCCAACTGCCCCTCACACCACACCTCATGACTGGGGGTCCCCCGCATCATCACATCACCTCAACATATCATAACTCAATGGTTATGTCAATCTAGCTCTCGGCTATCACGTCTATCATCAAACAAGTTAGTTCAATACTATTATCGGTATAACTAACTACTAATTACTAGTCTACACAATTAAGCAAATAGACCATAACACAAGTAATAAAATGTATTTCATATGCTATGTACTCAGTAAATTTCCACACGTACTCACCTTAGCAATTAATGCTCCAACCGTGTTCTTGACACCAAAACTCTTGCTTCCACAATTCGGTCAAACTTCCAAGACTTCACCAAAAGCCTAATTCAACAATCATACAATGTTCAACATCTCATACTATCAATAATGTGTCCATTGACCACTAATTACCATTAGCTAACATTTCCCCCAATTATGGTGATTTACCAAACCCTAGGTTTAACCAACCCTTAAGATTCTTACCAATCGAAATCATACACTTGTTTCCTTTGTTAATATACCATCTATTAAGTGTATACATCATTCATTCACCATAAACCATAACCCCCAATAACTAGGGTTTCAAACCCAACCATCAAAATACATAAATTTAAAGTTACAAAGATCAAGGAGTGAAAATATACCTTTAATCTTCACCTAGGAGTGAAATCTACCAAAGATTTGTGAAGAGATCAACCAAAATCTGCACTTGAGCTCCAAAATCGCCAAGAAGAAAACTAGGGTTTTTGCAATGCATTTAATGAGCTAAAACCCGACTTTAATGCTGTCGTCCAGAGTTCACGACGCGAACTCCACTTCGCGTCGCTAACTTTGCGAGTCGTGAACTTTTCCCGATCGTTACTTAGGCGTGAACTTTATGTGCCAAAAACCACAAATCCCTGGTCGGAGTTCCCGATCGGGAACTCCAAGTTCACGGCGTGAACTTTCCATGTGCAGTAGGGCTGCACTTTTCAGTTGTTCTCTCGACCCGGTTTCGTCCATAACTTTCTTGTACGGTCTCCAAACGACACGAAACCAATTCCTACGTTCTTTAAATGATTTATCCCTATTTATCATATTTTTATTCAATTTATTTATTTACAAATTTCGGGTCGTTACAGGAACTCTTCACGAATCACTATCGAAATCTCTGTCCCGTGTTCACGAACGCGAACAGAAGTTCGCGCCATGAACTTCTCACGCAACCAGGGCTGCACTTTTTCGTCCTTGATCCAACTCGGTTTCGTCCATAACTTTCCCGTACGGTGTCCAAACGACACGAAACCAATTCCTACGTGTTTTAAATGAATTATCCATAATTATCATATTTTTGCACAATTTATTTATTTACAAATTCGGGTCGTTACATGTATCATCACCAAAACTGGATTCTGATAGCGTTTTCTTCATGCATACGAGCTTTGTAATTATATCGACTTTGATGATAATTGCTTAAAATTAGAATTCATGTGAAAAAGGTATTATGAATTGTTTGATAGTAACTAACCATTGGTTCTGACTGAGTGAGATGTCTGACTGAGTATGAGCTCTGACTAAATGACTAATCTGATTTAAAATATGTTATTTGATTATAGATCCGGCTATGTTGAATGATTTAAATGGCAACTTACCCTTTTTGTTTATTTTTGTATAGAACTAGTAAAATTTCCCCGCGCGATGCCGCGGGGATTTTCATACGATGTCCATGTGCCGCCTATGTTGTTATTTAATAAATTCTTATCTAATTTTCTTTATCTTTAGTTATTACGTAGACTCATATCATTCAGTTTTAATTTTTGGGTGATTGTGTGATACTCATGTCAAGTAAAACCTTTATATAAAATAATAATATTATATAATTTGTTATTTGAAAATGTTAGGCATTGTATAGGAAATTTTAGTAAGTGATTTACATAAAATATTACAAAAACCCTATAAAAAGAAATGATAATGAAAAAATAATAGAAGTGAAAGGTTTATATTAGACAAAAGCTAGTGATATTATTAGTTAGTAACTTACGTAAAAATATTAGTTATAGTTATCTATTAAATGAATTATGTTGCAAAAAAAAAAAATAATGCAAAAAGGTTGAAGGAAGAAAATGTTGGAATAAAAGAGGAAACAAATTGAATGTGAGAATCGAGACCTGATCATCAGCAAAAAAAAGGGGGGACCAAACCAATAATTTAAACAAAGCGTAAGGGACCTGCTTGACACCCCTTTAAAACATACATTTACAAAATAAATATGAATGAAATGGTGGGCAAAAAAGTCAACAAAGGAGGCGTTTCCTCCTAACTCATTTGCAAGAATAAAATACGTAGAGAAAAATAAAACAATACACGTGTAACATTTTTCACGGAGATGCTACTGTTCATTAGTATGCTAAATGTTATATAGTAAATAATATATATCTATTTGGTAAAATATGTAACTATTGTATTTTGAACAATCGTAAGAAATACAAAATATCTTGTAAAATCCAAATTAAACATTTAACAAATGCTTTGACTTGGACCTAATTGCCTCTTACTGAACCCAGTAAGAAGTAATTCAAACAGTCCCTTATCCTAACTACTGCAAAAGTGAATTGCAATTTAGATCATACCTAGGCATGCCTCATGATATAATGTCAAAATTTCTTCCAAAATTTTCAACACATACACAGATTTCATAATCCTATCAATATTCTTATACTAAATGTTTTTAGACACACGTTTTAGTTATATCTCAATACTCTTATAATGTACCCTGTCACTACTCACTACTGACAGTTTTTCTATAATTTTGTTTCTTAATAAAAGAGGAAAAAATTTGTGAAAAACAAAAAAATATTGATGATAGTATCACTTATAATAATAATAATAATAATAATAATAATAATAATAATAATAATAATAATAATAATAATAATAATAATAATAATAATAATAATAATGTACAAACTAACTTTTTGAATTTTTTTTTAGAGAAAAAGACGGAAAAGAACGAGGCGACAGTCATACCTCATAGCACGCCAACATACACTCAGAATGCCAAATTTGGTTAACTCTTAAAATCCGTGGCAATACCGAGGGTAAATTTAGTAAATACCATAAACTCAGGGGTTCCCAATGAAATTTTACAAATATCTAACGGGTAAAACATACTGTGTCTTGTCGTTGTACTCATGCGAACGGTACTATACTATTAACTAGTAAGACCACTGTCAACGGTACCGCCGGTAGGCACCGTCGGTTTGGCGCCAGAACCGCCACCATTGGCACGGGCCGTCGGTGGCACCGCCGGTTTGGAGACGAGACGGTAGCGAGCGCCAGTCGTTTTTCTTTTTTTCCCCATACGGTAATATTACCATTATATATATATATATATATATAGGGTATGGATCCATAGAAAAGGGTTCTTATTTAAAGAAGTTGAAGAAACAATACATTTTCGTAAAATATACATATATGTATACATATACATACATGTATGTATATATACATATATAGTTAGACCATATATATTATATATATGCATATTCATGCCCTATATATATGTGTATATACACATATATATACACATGCATTTTACATAACTTGCATTTGCATTTTCATATCGGAACTTGCATTTTCGTTTACGAAAATGGATATACATACCGTGTATATATATGTGTATATAAATACATATCGAGGGTATACATGTGAAAATATATATATCTATGGTCTAAATATTTATGTATATGTACATATATGTATGTATATGTGTGTTTATGTGTATATTTTACGAAAATGCAACCCTTTTCTAGCTTCTTCAAATAAGGATGCTTCTTTCTTGATCCATATTATATATATATATATATATATATATATATATATATATATATATATATATATATATATATATATTAATCCTTTTAAATCTCTATAAATACCCACTTTCATTCTATAATTTTCACAACAAAAATTCTCTCTTCTCCCACCCAACCATACTTATAAAATGTCTAATGTTTCTGATTCCTCTACCGAATATGATTCCGATTTGGAAGCTATTTTAACGATAGCCAATTCTTACAATGCCGAGGAAATGGTCGCCATTGTGAATGCTCTTTCATCTGATACAGAGGACGATGAAGAGATCGCTCCGATCCCCAGAGCGCCGAGAAGGTATGTGCCACGAGATCGTGAAGGTGCCGGTGAGCGTTTGTACGCAGGCTACTTTGCTGAAAATCCCACGTTCCCGCTGGATTATTTTAGGCGACGTTTTCGTATGACCCGTTCTCCGTTCCTCCGTATATGTGACGTTATAACTTCTTACTCTCAGACTCCTTTACCTGCGCATTTTTTGTATTTTCGTCAACGGGACGATGCTACCGAAAGATCGGGTTTTAATATTCTTCAAAAATGTACATATGATGTACGACAATTGGCCTATGGTTGTGTTGCCGATTTGTTTGATGAATATCTACACATGGGACAACAAACATCGTATGATTGTTTGGATAATTTTGTCAAATATATATTCCATCTATTTGGTGCTGAGTACTTAAGAAAGCCCAACGCGCATGACGTCGAGCGCTTACATCAACGTCATGCTGAGGTGCATGGTTTTCCGGGTATGCTCGGTAGCATCGATTGCATGCACTGGCCTTGGAGGAATTGTCCGGTGGCATGGAAAGGACAATACACACGAGGTGACCAAGGGGAGCCAACGATCATGCTAGAAGCGGTTGCGTCTTATGATTTGTGGATTTGGCACGCTTACTTCGGCCCAGTTGGTTCAAGCAATGCCATCAATGTCCTTAATGCATCAGACTTATTCAAGGACTTGCTGCAAGACAAAACTCTCACTATTCCTTTTGACATTGCCGGGCAACAATTCACTAATTAAAGGATACTATCTCGGTGACGGGATATATCCGGAATGGTCAACCATTGTGAAGACATTTAAGTATCCGCTATCTGAACAACAAACTCGGTTTAAAAGATATCAAGAAGCCGCAAGAAAAGATATTGAACGAGCATTCGGTGTTTTGCAAGGACGTTGGCAAATCATTAAAAACCCGGCAAGACCATATATCGCCAATAAAATACGTCGAATCATGTATTGTTGTATAATTTTACACAACATGATAATTGAGGACAACGGTCGCAACATGTGTCCACTTCAGGAGGCGTATATGGATAACCCGGCAAACACGCCGCAACGCTCGTGGAATGAGAGAGTTGCAACACACGCTCGAATGGCCAAAGAACTACGGGATCAAGCAACGCATCACAGACTTCGCAATGCACTAGTAGACCACATTTCGCAACTCCCACCAAATTTCCGCCAACGTTAATTTATGTTTTTAAATTATTGTATATTTTTTATCGTATTTTTTTTATGTTTTTAAATTATTGTAATGTTTTTTATTTTAATAAAAGTATTATGTTTTAGTTATATTTTTGTTTTAATTAAAAACAAAGTAAATTAATTAAACTTGGTGAAATGACGGAGTGTTGTTGGCATGGGTACGTCAGTTTAGTGTTAGTTAATTTGTCTGCTGACGTGGCGCTGAGTTGGCAGCAATTGACGGCGTCAGTTGCATTTACCATTGGCAGTGGTCTAAGTAGTAACTAGCCTTATTTAAAAAATGAGAAATGATATTTTTTATAATATTAATTTTATTTTCTTATATTATCTTTTAATTTTGACACTTAACATGAGTAGGAATATAATAAGTAGTAATGGTAGAAAAAAAATATCATTAATCCTTAAAAATATACTTCGTATAGAAAGTTATGTATGATTACCGCTTCGCAATTACTTTACATATTTTATACATAAAAAGGGAAACTCTGTATGGTTTCTTATTAATTTTCTATTTTATCCTTATATTCAAAAAAATAATTGATGTATGTAATTAAAGAAATAATATCAGTATTTAATATTTGTGTCTATTCACTAAACTAAAATAAGTGTTAAAATCAAAAGATGATATTAAAAAGATAATTAAAGGCTAGCTTGGTTGCGTATTGATGGGTTGCCACTGCATTATAGAATCACTGAAAATATAAACAAAATAGTTCAAGGTTTTGGGGAGGTCGTAGAAATGAATGATAGATTATGGGACAGTTCTAATCTATCAAATTTTAAAGTTGTCATTCTAACATCAATCAAAACCAGGATAAATGAAGAAATAACAATAACAAACGGCGGTAAGGAATTCCAGATTGGTGTATCTGAAACCTATTATGATTGGCATCCATTTTCTGCAAGACACGATACCTACTCCTTTGTTCAAAAAGCAACTATTCCAGGAGAATTGGATGACGAATCAGATTTTAATGGTTCACATGTGAACTCTGATGACGATGATGGCGACGGGATCTCTGAAACTTGGGTAGATAATCAGTTGGATAACGAGATGGAAGAAGGGGAATTGCCACCAGATAATCATATTCCAAAAGAACCAGGCGGTGGCGGACACACGGCCGGAGGTGGTGTTGATTCCGGGAAAAACGCCGCAATAAATGACTGCAATGATAACAATGAAAACATGGTAGTCGAGGAGTCGTGCACATCTCCCATGGTTGATAAGGTCGGCGTCTCTAACATTCCCCATGACGTCAACTCGCCAGGTCCCACAATACCTAATGTTCCGTGTCTCAACTTTGGGCCCTTTCCATCTTTTGTTCCTATTGGGCCACCGTATATTGAGTCGAATGTTAATCCATCATCTGTTCCCATTTGGCCCTTTCCAGCATTTATTCCATTTTCTGTTGGAAAAGCCGAATCGGAATTGGGTTTTAGATCTGTGTCAAAGAAACGAAGGCGGTTTTCTCCTGTGAGATCGTTAAACAAAGTGGGTTCTGGGGCTGAAGTCCCCAATCCAGGTTCGTCTACTCCGGTCTTGGATCCTTCCATTGATCTAAATAAAACTGCGAGCCGATCGTATTCAACCGGTCTTTCTTCTTCCTACATTGATGATTCACAGACATCGGACCCTGAAATTAACAAAATAGTGGCTATTGGAGTTGAATTAGGTTTCCAGCTTAACAATAACGACCCGATTTTACAAGAAATTGTATCAGGAGATGGTGATGTCAACGTGTTTTAATGAATTTACTATCATTAAACATTAGGGTGTGAGTGAATCTCACAAAATTGATTGGGTCAGGGATTTGAAGTTCAAAAATAAGGTTAATTTAGTTGGTCTTCAAGAAACACATACTTCCGATGTAAACAACATTGATGTCACTGGATGTTGGGGTAACAATAATTTTAAGTTTGAAGCAACAAATTCGGTTGGTCTTTCCGGAGGTCTATTAAGTATTTGGGATCCAGATGTTTTTGTCATGAATTTTTGCAACAAGAGTCGATACACATTAACAGTCGGCGGTCAATGGAATGGTTTAATCGGTAACACTTTTTTTAGTTAACGTGTATGCTCCTCAATCATCAATTGAAAAACGACAGTTGTGGTGTGATCTTGCTACTTTGAAAAACTCGTATCAAGGTAATTGGGTCTTTTTCAGAGACTTCAATTCGGTAAGATCTTCTGGTGAACGGATCAATTCGTCATTTTGCCAATCTGATGCTAATGACTTTAATGATTTCATTAACTCAATTGGTTTAAAAGAGTTTAGCATGGGTGGTCGTCGATTCACTTATCTGAGTCCCGATTGTTCGAAGCTTAGTAAACTCGATCAGTTTCTTGTTTGTGCAAATTTCATGGCTGCACAACCAAGGTCTGCTGTTACCGCTCTCCCTAGAGAGCATTCGGATCATTCTCCTATTACGTTTCTTAATAATGTGGTTGATTTTGGTCCTCCACCGTTTAGATTCTTTAATTCATGGCTACTTCGAGATGGTTTTAATGATGTTGTAATGAAAGCGAGTGTATCCTTTCAAGGCTACGGGTCTGCTGATCTCTACTTGGCAGCTAAATTAAGGTTCATAAAAAAGGCGATTAAATCATGGAGAAGTATTGAAAGTGAAAAAGAAAACAAAGATCTAAAAGACCTAAAAAACCGGTTGTGTGAGCTCGATTTGATTGTGGAATCAAGGTCACTAAATAATACTGAAATTTCAGAATTAAAAAGTAGTAAATTAAAGATGACCGAACTAGAGAGATTCCGGAAATTGGACCTAAAACAACGATCGCATGTTAAATGGGCAATTGACGGGGACGAAAACACCGCCTTTTTTCATGGTACACTTAAAAATAAGAACCGGAACAATAGAATCCATGGATTATCAATCAATGGCAATTGGATTTCGATCCGACTGAAATCAAAACGGAAGCTTACAACTTTTATTCGGCGAAGTTTTGCGAGACATGGCCAGTTAGACCGAATTTTACTAACCCATTATTTTCTAAGCTTTCTGTTTTGCAGCGTGATTCCATAGAACAACCCTTTTCAATTGCGGAGATAAAGAAAGCAATATGGGCATGTGGCGGAGATAAAGCCCCCGGGCCCGATGGATTTACGATTAAATTCATCAAGTCTCAGTTCGATTTGTTATGTGAAGATGTGATGTCGTATGTGCGCAACGTCGAGCGATCGGCCACTATTGCTAGAGGATGTAATTCATCTTTTATCACCCTTCTCCCAAAAATAAAAGATCCGTTCAACTTAAGTGATTATCGTCCGATCTCATTAATCGGTTGTATGTACAAGATTATTGCAAAGGCCCTTTCATTTAGATTAAAAACGATGATTGATGATGTTGTCGGCGAATCTCAATCGTCATACATTAACGGAAGAAACATATTGGAGGGTCCTCTCGTTATTAACGAGCTATGTTCTTGGGCAAAAAAATCAAAACAAAAAATTATATGTTTAAAGTTGATTTGGAAAAGGCGTTTGATTCCGTAAAATGGGGCTACTTAGACTCTATCTTAGCTCAAATGAATTTTTGGGTCGAAATGGAGAGCTTGGATTCAAAGATGTTTATCTTCCTCTTATGCATCGGTTCTTATCAACGGAACACCGACTAAAGAATTCCACATAACAAAAGGTGTTAGGCAAGGTGATCCTCTTTCTCCTTTTTTATTTATTATCGCCATGGAAGGACTTAATGTGGCAATGAAGTTGGCATGTGAGAATAATCTATTTCGGGGTAAAAAAATTGGAACAAATGGACCGGCTATTTCACATTTATTTTATGCGGATGACGCCATTTTTGTGGGAGACGGACCTAGAAATTATATGAAGAATCTTGCAAGAATTTTAAGATGCTTTCAAGCATCATCCGGTCTACAAGTTAATTTCCATAAATCAAAAATCTATGGGATAGGTATATCATCGACACAACTAGACAATTGTGCTAACATTCTTGGTTGTATGCCTCGAACATTTCCATTTACATACCTTGGTATGCCGGTGGGGGTCAACATGAATTTAAAGAAGCATTGGGATCCGGCAATCGATCGGTTCAAGTCCAAACTTTCTGGGTGGAAAGCTAAAACTGTTTCATTTGGTGGTAGATTAACACCTGTCAAGTCGGTACTTAGTAGCTTGCCTCTATATTTCTTCTCATTATTCAAAGCTCCCTCTTGTGTTATGGAGAAACTTGAACAAATAAGAAGGCGATTCTTATGGGGTGGTAATGATGAAGTGAAAAAAATTAATTGGGTTGCATGGTCAACGGTTTTGGCCCCAAAAGAAAAGGGTGGGCTCGGTATAGGCTCCTTAAAAGCCCAAAATTATGCATTATTAATGAAATGGTGGTGGAGATTAAAAGACGGAAAATATTGCATTTGGAAGGAGCTCATAACGGCAATTCATAATCTCCATAACAAGCCGTTTCATTTCATGGCAAATGGTAATTCATTCGGCGTTTCGCGGAATATAACCAAAGTAGTATCAGATCTCAACAAGATTGGGTTTGGTTTCTTCGACTTCTTTTCCATTCATACAGGCCCGGGTAAGGAGTTATTATTTTGGAAAGATATTTGGTGTGGTGACGTTTCTTTCCAGTATAAATTTCCAAACTTATATGCCATAGAAAAATGCAAAAGTTGTTATGTTGCGGATAGAATTGTTAATATGGGTTTCTCTTGGAATTGGAGGCATGGTTTAAACAATTCCATCCTTGTTAATGAATTACTTGCGATGACAACACTGATCAGTGGCATTAGCTTAGATAACAATCCGGATAAATTGCGGTGTAAAGTATCCAACGATGGACCATTCACGGTTCATTGCATTCGGAATTGGATAGATGAAAAGCTTACGTCTTCGGGGTACTTAGATATGCCATGGAAAAGTTTTGCTCCTTTAAAAACTAAATGTTTTGTGTGGAGAGTCGGTCTGGGCCGGATCCCGGTAGCTAAGTGCTTACAAAATAGAGGTATCAACATGGTTTCTACAATATGTAAAGTCTGTGATCGAGATGAGGAAAACGTTGAACATACTTTTATTCGATGTTCAAAAGTGGTCGAAGTAATATCCTGGATTTTCCAGTTGTGGCGAATCCCTATTCCTTCTTTTAACTCAGCTGTCGATCTTATTGAGTTTGGTAAGAATTGGGGGAATTGTAACATGAAGAAGAAGGTGTTAACAACTATAATACAATGTTCGTTGTGGTGTATTTGGAAGTCAAGAAATGAGGCGATTTTTAACAACATGCATAAGTCATATGCGGTAATTGCAGGAGAAATTATCTCTACTTCTTTTTTGTGGGTAAAACATAAAATATCATGTAATTGGGTTGATTGGGAAATTTTTCCTTTTTCTTTTTCCTTATAATTGTTCGTTTTCCTTAGCATCTTGCTAAGTCGTTTTTAATATATTTTTCGTTTCAAAAAAAAAGTAGTTTACACATGTTATCTTATGGTTGGTAGACACATGAAGTAAACACGAATAGTAATCATCGATATCATTTCTCTTGTAATTAATTAAGAGAAGTGGTATTGCTTGCTACTACTTACTCCTACTCATAGTCCTATTCACCAAATTAAGACAATTGTTAAAATCAAGAGATGATATGAGGAAAAAGAATTAGTGGATTACGTATGTCACCGCTATATGAGTTTAGTCAGAATTTTTCATGTGTATTAATCAGATGAGAAAAAATTAATGTGCCACTAATATATTAAAGATAACCAAACTTAATTTTATCACCCTAGTTTAACATACGCCATAACCATTATGGATAAACACAGTCAATAAGAGATGATTATGTGAATCTTTTTAAGCTTTAAGAAAAAATCACAACAATATATATACGTACATATCGTAAAGTATAATATCCATTTTATTACTTAATATACACTGTAATAATAGATATTATACAGCCGAAATTTCTTAAAACTCCGAAATTTCTTCTTTTTATCTTTAGCAACAGTGGTCAGAATTAAAATAATATATATTTTGTTTTATAGTGAAAGTAAGAGTAGGGTAGTTGGCAGAGTTTGCATGGGATTGCTCCCAAATCCAGACTTCCAGACCAAATCATTTTCCACTTTAATCACACAAAAACTGAGCGATGGTTTCCTCCCTATCTTTTCAGCCTTTCAATTCACAATTTTCTAGTGTCAGTTTGAGATAAATTAAGAAAACGTATGATTTGTTATTTTTTAACGGCAAAAAGAGGCAACGGAAGGGCGTAGCTATCACTCACCTGAAACCCCACAAAAGAAAATGCATTACTATATAAAAAGAAAGCTAGCAATTATATGGAAACACCAACAACGAAAGACTTAAAACTCCTATCAATACAAAAGGTTTAAATTTGACCTATGCATTAAAATGTAACCAAAGACACCACAACGCATTAAAATGTAACCAAAGACACCACAACAGAGGATGAAAAATGCCAACCCAAAAAGAGCATTTGCTACCCACTCGATTTCACACAAGAAGAAAATAAATTACAAATTGAAATTATAATTTACAAAACGATGATGTAAACATAAAAAGTAGAAAGTGAATTGGTCGAGTTTCATGTTTAACACAAATAACCCAAGCTAATTTTGTTGTTGAATAATACCTTGTTTTTGTTACACCAAATAACCCAAGCTAATTTTTATGCCTTTACTAGTCAAACATGACACAACTAACATGTTCAGTTTTTGTCAAATCAATGTCACGAAGTTGACACTCTTTCAGACACTAAATTGGCATACACATGCTAACAATACCTTTATCTTCAATTTCTTGGACTCTGTCATTAAAATATATATACACACAATACTAAATGCCAGTCTTACAACTAGGATCAATCTTGATAGACGGGGAGTCGACCTTGATTCAACTTGATGCCCAAGTTAAAATTTAGATTAAGAAACTGACATCCATCTTTCTGTAATTGATGGGTAGCTAATAAAATTTGGACATTATTTGCTAAATGGTGGAATCTTGATACCCTTATTACTGATGAAGTTGGAGACAATGAGGATGTTGCAGATAAGATGTCAGGAAACAAAGACCTCCGAAATTGCTATGATGCCGTCATTCGGACTGCGTTGTGGATCATATGATGTCATAGGAATCTGGCTACTTTCAACATCTAAAAATATATATGTAAACTTGGTATGGTTAAATCGGGTTTGCAACCACTCAAATACCAACTTCTTCATCATATAAATTTCCCCCTTCTTTATACTAGCAAGCTTTTGCTGGTTAGCTAATATTCAAGCCGTTCATATAAAACCAAAAACAACATATCCTGTTAAAATGTCCTTGAGCCCACCCCTTACTCATCCATCCCTTCCTCTAGCCGACTCAAATCACCAACAAGGGAATGACGGGCGATGACAACGATTGGAGGCATTTGATTGCCGTCGGTTCCTAAGCCGGTGTGCAATTGCCACTTGGCATTAGTCTTATATGTACCAAGGAGTGGATCCTATACCCCCTCTACAACCTCTTCAATAAGAGAGGCAATTCCCGACACAACCCAGGGACCCGACATGAAAATAATCATGTTTATGTTAAGCCTAAATTGGTCCTAGTAAAAAAGGAGGCCGACTTGTCGAACCCTTTTATAAATTGGGTCGGTTTCATGTTGTCTAATGTAATAGCAATGATTCGGTAGAATCATAGTTGATAAATATCTCTTGTATAGTTGATAAGTATAATAGGAAGAGATAGGAACAGATTGTTAAATATCCTACTTCTTAGGATCTTTGTTGTATTTTGTATCTATATAATCAAGTCAATACAATCTCTCACAATTAACGTGAGATTTCTAAATCTCTATCATCGTATCAGCCTAACTACCTAAACCCTATTCTTCGTTTTCTAGCCGCCATCTTTCCTACCCTCATCTCTTCCACAGTCGTTCACCATGGCTGGCGACGACCAAAACTCAGATGCTCCTCTGTCCTTTTCCACCGTGCTTCACATGCTCAACATAAAATTGTCATCTACTAACTATTTGTTATGGCACAAGCAGATGACTCCTCTCGTCGCATATCAACAACTTACGGGCTATGTGGATGGTTCTATTCCTAAACCATCGGCCACCATCACCATTGGTGAAACTGTTTCTCCAAACCCGGCTTATGCCTCATGGATTGCTGCCGATCAACGAGCCCTTATCCTTCTTCAATCCTCGTTATCTGAAGAAGCTATGGCGGAAACCCTCGGTCATTCCACATCCCATGAAGTGTGGACTGCTCTTGCCGCTATTTATCTTCATGATTCTCTCGAGCGTACTCACACGCTACGGGACTCTCTTAGACATTTAAAAAAGGGCAGCACCACCGTTTCTGAATTTGCTCGGAAGTTTAAACATATTTGTGACCAGCTTCAAGCCATAGGTCACCCCCTTCCCGATGACGACAAAGCTCACTGGTTTCTTTGCGGTCTCGGGTCGGCTTTTGAGACTTTCTCTACCACTCAGCGATTGCTAAGTCAGAAACCTAATTTTCGTGATCTTGTTTCTCAGGCAGAAAGTCACGAACTGTTTCTTAACTCCATAAATGATTCAGCCGTCGCTCCGGTAGCATTTAACACTACTTCTTCTCGAGCAGGCAATGAATCTTCTCGGGGCAGGGGCCGATCTTCATCTCGGAATTACTCAAATCGGGGCAGAGGTCGTAATAATAATAGACGCCCCCCACATTGCCAACTATGTCGTAGGGAAGGGCATTATGCTTCCCAATGTCCGGATCTTTCTAGTTTTGCCCGAGGAGGAAACTCTACCATTGATGCCAACCTAGCAGATGCTTTTCATGCTCATTGTAACACATCGGCACTTGACTGGTACGTCGACACGGGCGCTTCGGCACATATGACTCCGGATTCTACACATCTTGATACGGGAAATTATTATTCTGGTAATGACACTGTAACCTTTGGTAATGGTAATGATGCTTCAATATCTTATATTGGCAAATCTCATATTTACCCTAATATTTCATTGCTTGATGTTCTTGTGGTCCCTGAGCTTACAAAAAACCTTCTTTCGGTTAGTAAACTTACCCAAGACAATCCCGTTGATGTTGTGTTTTCTGACCCTTTGTTTTCTATTCAGAATCGTCACACAAAGGAAACTCTAGCAAAGAGAAGACGTAGACATGGACTATACGTTCTTGAGCAAGGCAAACAAGTTTATTTAGCAAGACTTTCTTCTAAACGAACTAAAGCACCTTTTGAATTATGGCATAGTCGATTAGGACACGTATCTAATGACATTATTTCGTTTTTAAAAAAATTGGGTTGTTTATCTATTACATCTATTTTACCTGACCCTCGTTTATGCTCTTCTTGTCAATTGTCAAAGAGTAAACGTTTGCCTTTTGATCCAAATCCCAAACGATCTTTGCATGTGTTAGATTTAGTACATTGTGATTTATGGGGACCTTCACCAATTGTGTCCATTGATGGTTTTAAATATTATGCTATCTTTATTGATGACTATTCCAGGTTCACTTGGTTTTACCCGATGAAGGCAAAATCCGATTTTCCAAAAGTGTTTGCTACGTTTATGGCATTAGTGCAAACACAATTTTCTTGCAAAATAAAACAATTTCAATCGGATGGTGAGACTGAATTTACAAACTCTCAAATGAAATCAATTTTATCTCAAAATGGAACTCATCATAGGCTCTAATGTCCATATACTCCTCAACAAAATGGACGTGCTGAACGTAAGCATCGCCATCTCACTGAAACCGGTTTGGCAATTATGTTCAACGCTAAGGTTCCTACCGTTTATTGGTCTCATGCTTTTAGCTCCGTTGCATATATTATCAACCGGTTACCGACAAAACTTCTTGCAAACAAATCGCCTTATGAGCTTTTATTTCAAACAACACCAAATTATGGGAAGTTTCGGGTTTTCGGGTGTTGTGTTTACCCTTATCTTCGAGACTATTCGTCTCACAAACTTGCACCGCGAAGCTCTCCATGTGTGTTCCTTGGTTACAGCACTCAATACAAGGGTTACAAATGTCTAGACTTGTCTACGAACCGGATTTATACTACACGCAATGCACAGTTTGATGAGCACTATTTTCCGTTCGATACCAAGCAGTCCACAAGCTCTCCGGATATGCTTTTATTTTCAACTTATTGTGATGACTACAAATGTCCAGTGCATGTTCCCTCATCGGAACCACCTTCACCACCGGCCATGCATTCATTGGACAAAGCTCCTTGTGACTTATGTTCCGACTTACCCACTATTTCGGAATCTGTGGCAGCTCCCACTTCTACCACAACACCACAGGATGCTTCAACATCCACTTCTTCGTCCACAAGCACTAATCCCGCGCCACTAGTGGTGTCTCCGCATGAAAATAACTCGACTCACAGCATGACCACTCGGTCTAAAGCGGGTATTTTCAAACCCCGTCACAGGGCAGACCTTTCACACGTTACTAGCTCTGGTTTGCATCATGCTTTATCAGTCATCAAAGAACCAAAGGGCTTCAAATCTGCTGCCAAAGATCCCAAGTGGTTTGCCGCGATGAGTGACGAAATGAAGGCTCTCAAACTTAATCATACTTGGGATCTCGTACCACGTCCATCAAAATCAAATATTGTTGGATCAAAATGGGTATTCCGTACCAAGTTTCTTGCAGATGGTACTATTGATAAATACAAGGCACGCCTTGTTGCTCAAGGTTTTAGACAAGTTCCCGGTATTGATTATTCGGCCACGTTTAGTCCGGTTGTTAAAGCTTAAACGGTTCGAATTATTTTATCTCTTGCCATTTTAAATCGATGGCTACTTCACCAATTGGATGTCAAAAATGCCTTTTTACACGGAAATCTTTCCGATACGGTATACATGGAACAACCTCCCGGCTTTATAGACCTACGTTTCCCGAATCATGTGTGTCACCTTAAAAAGGCATTATATGGCCTCAAGCAAGCACCACGTGCATGGTTCCAATGCTTGAGCTCTTTTCTTATTAGCATCGGTTTTCAATGTAGCCGCGCTGACACATCCTTATTCATCTTTAAAAAGGATGCCCACATTCTCTACCTATTAGTATATGTTGATGATATTATTCTCACCGGGAACAATGCCGATCTTATAAAATTCTTCACTTTACGTCTAAATAAAGAATTTCTCATCACTGATCTTGGCAAGCTTAATTATTTTCTTGGGCTCGAGGTTTCATATCATGACACCGGGATTTTTCTTAGTCAAGCTAAGTATGCACATGACATCCTTGCCCGAGCTCATCTCTTGGATGCTAAGCCGATGCCCACGCCCCTTTCTACATCCACATACTTCACAAGCCAAGGTGTCCCGTTTCATGATCCTACTTTATATTGTTCTCTTGTTGGTGCTCTTCAGTATCTCACCATTACTCGCCCAGGTTTATCATATGCGGTCAATCAAGTGAGTCAGTTTCTACACGCACCAACACAAGACCACTTTCAAGCAGTGAAACGGATCATGCGCTATGTCAAAGGCACCATGTCTTATGGCTTAACCTTTTCGCATACCACTTCTCCTACTATTCTTGGCTACTCTG
Source organism: Calendula officinalis (assembly GCA_963853835.1). Lineage (NCBI taxonomy): Eukaryota > Viridiplantae > Streptophyta > Magnoliopsida > Asterales > Asteraceae > Calendula > Calendula officinalis. Next base: position 36,652,643 of record OY970820.1, read on the forward strand.
ATGCTGATTGGGCTAGATGCATTGAAACACGACGCTCTACCTATGGTTACTCAATTTTTCTAGGTGGAAATCTAGTCTCTTGGAGTGCAAAGAAGCAACCCACCGTGTCTCGCTCGAGTTGTGAATCTGAATATAGAGCGATGGCCAATACAGCAGCTGAAATTATTTGGATTACACATTTACTTCGTGAACTTCATGTTCTGCCGTCTGGGCGCCCCACTTTATTATGTGATAATCGAAGTGCTCTCTTTCTAAGCCAAGATCCAATCTCCCACAAACGAGCCAAGCATATTGATATCGACTATCATTTTGTACGAGAACTTGTTCTTTCAGGGAAACTTCACACTAAATATATCTCTACTCACCTTCAACTAGCCGATATCTTCACTAAAAGTCTTCCGCGATCACTTTTTGAAGAATTTCGATCCAAGCTTCGAGTTGGACCTTCCCCTCTTCGCTTGCGCGCTGCGCGCGCACGCGCGCCGGGGGGGGGGGGGGGTAATAGCAATGATTTGGTAGAATCATAGTTGATAAATATCTCTTGTATAGTTGATAAGTATCATAGGAAGAGATAGGAACAGATTGTTAAATATCCTACGTCTTAGGATCTTTGTTGTATTTTGTATCTATATAATCAAGTCAATACAACCTCTCACAATTAACGTGAGATTTCTAAATCTCTATCATAATGTATAAACGGATTAGTCTGTCAACCCGTTTAGTGTTTTTTTTTCTAAGTTGTAAATACTATAAAATCCACTAAATTCCGTTTAAAACATATTTGAATTTTATTTGACTTTTCAGTTTCTCATAATTAACATTGTATCTGTTTAATTTTTGTTTACGAACCGTAAATTGGTTTTGACCTGTTAACCCGTTAGACCCATCAACCTATCAAGTTATATGGGCCAGACGGGTTGTGTCTGGACCCACTAACATAAAACTGACAGTCATCCCTATTAGACTCCTGCCAACGGTCACCTTCGGTTGGTGATCCACCAAAACCGAAGGCATCTTACCATTGGCACGACCCTTCTGTTCGATGCCTTCGATTGCGGAGCTCGGTTCGGAGAAGAGACGAGGGGCGACTTCGGTTGTGAAGGTGGGGCCCGAAGAGGTATTTTGTGTGTATTTTGTAATAGTGAGTTCCAAAAAGCTGAAGGGAAGATATATTATTGACATGAATATGTCAGTTTAATATCGGCTGGAGTGTTTTAACGTGACATTAATTTGTCAAAAACTGAAAGTGCCAATTTCATCCACTTGAATCATTTCATTTTGTTCGGTTTTAGTATAGCTTTGCATTTAATAAAGAAAAATAAAAAATTAGATATAATTAACGATGACTGTAGAAGCAGATCAGGAAAATAAAAGCACAATCTATTCCGACATCGCTCGTGGGTCACCCCAAGAGTCGAGCAACTTGCATCAATCTCCCCTCGATCATCACTTCAAAACTCTTACTTGACATGGTAAAAGGGAGCTGTATCACACCAAACATTTTCTTGTTTCACCATAAACAGAATATTTTCCTTTTAAACTGGAAATTAATATAAAAATAAAAATATAAAAATAAAACAAAACAAAAGTCATTCTTCCCTCTCATATTACAAGCAGTTTTTACCCAAAAAACAACCATTTCCATTACTCTTTCCCCCAATTCACCAATCACCACTGACATCAACTCAAACACAAATAAATTTTCTTTATAATCTATTCCAGTCTGAAATCTCCACTGCATTTCGATGGGTTTTTTGCTTTCTTTTTGAAAGTTCAATTTTTTCTTGAAAAGACTCATCACCTTCACCAATTAATCATCATAATCATCTTCTTGTTCTTGTTCTTGATCTTGATCTGGGTAAAAGAGAGAATTGGGTAAATGGGTGTTCTTGTCTGCTTTGAATTCTCTTTAGGGTTACTAATTTAAGAATATTGGTTGTCCACCAAATTTGGCAAAGAAATAATGCATTCTTTTTTGTTTTATACCACCAAAGATAAAATTTTCCATTTATAAGAAGACCCCCCATTTGTATGCTGGTTTATTCCCTGTTCTCTTGAAAAACCTGTTTTTCCGTGTTTGATTTTGTTTTTTTTCCTAAAATTTTCACACACTACACATAGTGAGTGTGTGAAACAGTGGAGTGATGATGTCTAGAGAAAAATTCCAGATTAAAAAAATTGATAATGCAACAGCAAGACAAGTGACTTTCTCAAAGAGAAGAAGAGGGTTGTTTAAGAAAGCTGAAGAGCTTTCTGTACTTTGTGATGCTGATGTTGCTATTATCATCTTCTCTTCAACTGGCAAACTTTTTCATTATTCTAGCTCATGGTAATTAATCTTTTTTTAAAGATTTATTTCCTTTTTTGGTGCAAAAGCTGTATTTCTCATTGAATTTCATATCTAGGGTTTGCCAATTTTTATATAATAAAACAAATTACTTAGCTTTTTGATCGCACAGTAACTATGGAGGGATTGTGAAAATGTAAATTTAAAAATATAGTTATAAACTGCACAATTTATAAGTCTAGGATTTGGACAAATCTCTTGTTAGGTTGCTTTTATAAGTCTATGATATATGGTGTACAGACACTATAAGCAGAAGTTCTAATTTATCTTATCAAGCATGACACACATAATCTTAAGTAGTTATATATCGTTATATAAAATTTGTGGGTGGTTTAGTTGATGATCTACATGTTAGGGATCATCTTATAGAGGAAAAGTTTGGGTATATATAGTGTTACCAGTAATGCCAAAAAGTTAATTCTTATGTTACATGAAGTTTCTTTCTAGTGATATTTTTCAAGCATTAGATATATGTTGTATGCTAAATATAACACTCTTGTTGTCATATAGATGTTTTTCATACTTAATACCACCTCTTTCCCTAAAAAATGGTCTAATTTTGACTTTTGACTGTCAAATGTTGAGTGGATCGTTTAACCTGAAAAGTTAGGGCATTTAAAATCAAAAGTTTGTGGAGTTTAATTTTAGGATATCTTAGGTATTTGGTTCTCATGTCACTCGGTCTATGCTTATACATCGTGCATTCATATGTTATGATATGTCGATCCGTAGTCCTTTGTACAATATAATTAATTTTTCTTTTAATTAATTTTTCTGTCCTGAGTGTTTTCCAGCATGAAAGAAATACTTGAACGACATAGCTTGCATTCGAAAAATCTTAAGAAGCTTGACCAACCATCACTCGAATTGCAGGTGAAAGATTGTTATTAATTATTATATATGTCAAGTTCCATTTAATTTGTTTAATATAAATATAATATAATTAGAGTACTAAGTGTAATATAATTATAAACGACCAAAACTAATGGAGTCATATATATTGGCATATTGCGATCGAGAATGATTCTTAAGAACGATTTTTTTCCTGTTCAAGTGAATATAATTTTGTTATGCAGCTGGTTGAAGACGCAAACTATGCCAAATTAAGTAAAGAAGTTGCTGAGAGAACTCTTCAATTAAGGTACATTTTCTTAGTCAACCATTATATAATATTATTAATTACTTTATATAAATGTTTGTATTTTTACATGATCGATCCACCATAAAAAAACAGGCGTTTAAGAGGGGAAGAGCTCCAAAATTTAAGTATCGAAGAGCTACATCAGCTAGAGAAGTCCCTTGAAGCTGGATTGGGGTGTGTTGTTACAAAAAAGGTCTATTTACTTAAATTGTGGTCTAAATACTTATAAATCGTTTGATTAATGATTTTTTTCCTTATGTTCATATTAGTAATGGTCTTTGCATTCAGTTTTTTTATTAATTATATGTTTATTTCTTCCAGGGTGAGGTAATTATGAGCGAGATTAATCGTATTCAAGAAAAGGTCAGAAGTCAAGAACTAAAATCTACTTAATACTACCAATTAATTTACTTTAATATGTAAATTATTGAATCTTGAAGCATAATATTGGAACACAATGCAGGGACTTCAACTCAAGGAGGAGAATGATCGCCTTAGACAAGAAGTATATATGAGTCCTCTCTAAGCTTTTTGTTATTTTTATATTATAACTTTATCTTTTTATAATTTATTTCTTCTGTATTGTGAATGAAGATGGTGGAGATAACTAAGGCTCGAAAACAAATTGAAACCGATACAGAAAATGTAATTAATGTTGAAGATGGCCAATCGTATGAATCGGTGGCCAACATTTGCAACTCTGCTGGTCCTTCACAAGACTATGAAAGCTCCTATACATCCCTTAAGTTGGGGTAATTACTTTAGATTATAATGACTTGTAGTTCAATAAACAAAAAGAAGAAAAAATATTGTTAATCAATTAAAGCTAAAAATGGGATATTAAGGTTTTGGAGAATTTGGCTAATGTTTGTTCGGATTGTGGTGCAGGTTACCTTACACAGGCTGATTGGATGAGCTATATATTGTGAAAGCATGTTAAATGAAAGCTAAGATAATGACTTAATGATGGTTATGGTTATGGATGGCTTTGACAATATTATATATATTAATTAATTAACCACTTGGGATTTTTATATTATATCTTGATTGACCCACATTATATATTTGGGGATCATCTATATATTCTTGCTACCAAGATTCTGTTATTTAAGTAACCTCAGTAGAAAAAAGTCTGCTGACTCTTGCTAAACACTTGATAACTTTCTTTGTTCCTATCTTAATTAGACGTATTAGATAACAAAATATTTTTTTTAGTAAGGTCATTTTTCTAATGACTAATTGGGTTGTCTAATTCATGTTCTAGTTAGACAGGAATTAGGAAGGTTTAATGAACTAATCATAAAATACCAAAAATGTAAAACGATTTAGAAGTTAAAAAATATAGCTATATGCATAAAATACCAAAAAATGTATCAAATATTGAAATTAGGGGTCAAACTGTAATATTCTTCAAGCTATTAAGTTGAGGGATCCAAGGGTAATAGCTACCAAACCTTTTCACTCTAAACACAACCTCAACTTTAACCATAAACTCTATCCATCATTTTAAAACTAATGGGACCCATAGAAATCATATTTTTAATTAATTTATTTTACATTACAAAAGAAAATTAGAGTGAAAGATAGGTGGGGTTCATGAATAGAGGCATGGATATCCTCTCACTTAAAATATAGAGTTAGTTTTAAAAAACTCTATATTTAGAGTGACGGATAGAATTGGGTTGTAGATGAGAAAACTCTAAACATAGAGATAGAATTGAGAATAGAGTGTGATTGGAGATGCTCTGAGTGGTAATCGTTCAAAGGGACGATTCGCGGGTCGCGTTCAAAGGGACGATTCTGGGGGATATCCTCTCACTTCAAAGGGACGATTCGTGGGTTGCGTTCAACATTTTCCAGGTTAGGTAGCAATTATAAATCGTTCTTCATGTTACAATTCATTTTCACGTCTTAATCATAGTGATCCAGTCTATAACTCAATTTTGGTCCAATCGGTTGATTTAAAGTCCAATAGTTGACGTATATTCTTTCCAGATGTGAAGAACATCGAAATTTAGCCTTAAGAAACATGAAATTGATACATTGTGGCTCATTTTAATCACGGATTTTATACATAGATATGATAGGGATACGCATTTAACACGAAATCGGGTTTTAATTGGGTGTTTCTATTTTGACACCGCTGTATACTATTTTGACACCCCATTTAATAGTTCAACCCTCATTAATTATGTCTAATTTACTTTTTTAATTTTTAAATTATAAAACATGTCCAATTATCAATGCTTTATGTACAAATCATCTTTTTGAAAAAAGAATAAGATACTATTATCGAGATTCATTTACTCGTCTTAATTAATTAGTTTTCTAAAATTAAAAAATAAATTTATACGTAATGTTGATTTTTCTTTAAATAAATCATATTTTTCATTTTTTTTTTGTAATTTGTATAGTTTAATTATGAGAAAATATGATATTCTAAAAAAAAATATATCATCATCTTATTTTTTTAAATGCCATATTTATTTTAATTATAATTTATTTTGCTATCACAAAATATAAAAACTAAATATTAATTAGTAAAATACAAATTAAAGTAAAGTATTAATTAGTAAAATGTAATATAAAATAAATATATCAAAATAAGTGATACACTTGAAAAATTACGGTTTTTGAGGCAAAAGATTGAAAAGTGATTTAAAATAGATTAAAGTGGATAGTTAGTGGATAATGAGTCTCACTTCTTTTGAATGAAGTGAACTTAATGATGTTTAAAAGTAAAAGTAAGGATAAAAGAGTAATTTTGTTTTATTAAAGCAGATAGTTAGTGGAGAATGAGTCCCACTTTTTTGCCAAATAAGGTAAATTTTGGAAGTGTATCATTACAAACAGAGTACAATGAGCTGGTCGGAAGCAGAATTTGTTTATCCAAACATTATTAACTAAAGATTGATCTGCAAGTCATTAAATGAGGGGAGAATTCATAGATTATCCAGATATGATGATGATAAATATCATAAATTTTAGACCGTCTCCCCTAAAACATTATCTCTTATAAAAACGAAACGAAATTTATAATTTATAGAGTAATATTTAGTTGTATTTTTAAACTGGTTAGAAAGCTCAATCCTAACCCGATCCCTTTATTAAATGAGCTATTCTTGTCAACCCATTTAGACCCGATCCTCACCCATTAATTATCGTGTTATTCATGTCATGTCGTGTAGAATGCCACTCCGAATTTATATACACTTCTAAGGCTTTTTTACCCGCTTGACCAATTTGAACAGTAACTGTTTTAGTTTCTTATAGCTTAATCCCTTTGACCTGTTTAAAGCTAAACGGGTCAAAATCTTACCCTCTAAAACATACCTTAGTGGCCTTGCTTTCTTATTTTGTTCTTCATCAGATCATTCAACACGTGAGGCGGATGCAAATCTGGCAAGTCGAGCATGCAAAAACCATATAATAAAGTATGTCTTGATATGATAACTACAACCTCTCCACATATTTAAATTACTCAGCTGATAGTACCTGCTGCAGATGAAGACTTAAAGGAAATGTTCATTGACACCTTGTACATTTCCCTTTCCCGCTCAAAGAAGAAGAAAACGATGAAGATCTTCTATTTTGGAATAGAAGATAATGTCAGTACATTATCATCGTTTGTCCCTCCAAGCATGTAAAGAGAAAGTCAACTATTTCTGTACTTATGTAGTACACCTTTCACTGTGCGTCAGAAAGGGTACCGGAAGTAGTTGACACAAAGTACACTTGGGACAATAACTTGTGCAAGAGCATTTAATGATCCATAGACAAGTCCACATCGACGAATAATATGTTTATACGTCGTCAAACTTGTGGACTAAGGAACATGGATCTTGGGCTATAAATACAGACGTAAATGCTTGCATTTACACACACCTTTTAGAAATCATAGCACAAGAACATTCTCCGAGAGTTAGTTATTTGTCTAAGTATTAACTCCTCCATAGTTATTACTAAGGCATTAATATCAACTGTTAGTATTAGCTGATATAACTCTCAGTGTATACTCTTCTAGTTTTGAGCGGTCTAAAGTGTCATTTCAAGTATAGAGTTTTAGTTAGTTTTGTACTATCTATTTCCGCAAACTTTGTACTGTATTAAGTTGTTTTAATAAACTCTTAATCTTTAAAATCTTGTTGTTCACTTATCTTATCTTCGTTACTCGGTCATAACGCAACACGTTTGTGTTGTTGGGATCCAACAACTGGTATCAGAGCAAGTGTCAAAATTGTTTTCCATCAATTTTGAGCATCTGTTATGGCTGAACCTACATCATCAGATCTTCCATCATCTGGAAAACCTCCCAAACTCACTCAAACCAACTACCCCATGTGCAAAACCCGTATGTTGTCTCACATGGTTACCTATCACCCAAAACTCCAAGATAACATCACGATAGGAAAATATGTTCCCAAAACCCTCATTCCTGGTAATTCTGAAATACCAGAACACTATGTGGTAAAGTCTGAGGCTCAGTGGACAGACGCTGAAAAACGTCTTGTTCATCTTGAGAACAAGGGTCGAGATATGCTTTTTCAAGCAGTTGGTGATGAAGTGTATCACAATATTCAGTTTTGTGACTCAGTTAAAGAGACGTGGGAGCGGCTGGCTGATGTTTATGAAGGCACATCGGTTGTGCGTGAACATAACAAAAACATGCTCATACATGATTATGAACTGTTTAAAGCCAAGCCAAGTGAGACTATAGCTCAAACTTTCAATCGTTATAACATTCTGTTACACGAGCTGAAGTCTCATGGGTTTGATAAGGACGATATCTCCAAAATGTGTAAGTTTATGGCAGCCTTACCTTCTAAATGGGCTACCATCATAACTTGCATGAGTACATCTCATACTCTGAAAGATTATACTCTTTCCTCTCTCTATGGTATGTTTCTAAGCCATGAGATAACAGTACTCAATAAATTTCAACCTCCAAAGGACTCTAAAGTGAGTCCCGTTGGATCTTCGACTGCTCTTGTCTCCTTAAACAAGCCTAGCAGAATCGAATAACCCCCATCAGATGATGAAGCTGACAACACTTCAGTTGTTGGTTTGTTCAACATGCCTGAAGTCAGCATTGAAGAAGTCGATGAAGACGAAGACAATGATGCCCTTATATCTGAGCTGGCCTTACTTGTTAAAAATAGAAAATTATTCAAAAACAAGTCTGGATCCTCAGCTAGAGGCTCGAGTAGCAGATCTATCTCATCAGTTGTTTCTTCTAGACCTTCTGGAAGTACACCTGACATCTCTGAGATAACTTGCTACAACTGCAACAAGAAGGGACACTATGCTAATGACTGCAAGCAGAAGAAAGCTAGTTCATCATCTTCAACTGGTGAGTCCATTGAAGATAAATACAAAAAGCTATAAGCCTTCACCAAAAAGATTCTAGAAGAAAAGAAGGCAATTGAAGGCAAATCTGCTGACAAGGGTCTTGTAGCTGAAACTCATGATTGGGCTGACTCTGGTGACAGCTCATCTGATGATGATGAACAAATGGCCACAATGTGTTTGATGGCTCGTGCTGATGATGATGAAAGTATTACAACTGATGATGCTAGTTCTTATAAATGGGTCAACATTGTTCATAAAAAGGTAACCTCTCTAATCCCTGCTGAGGCTACTAAAGCCAAAGATATTGTTGATTCTATTATTTGTGACTTGCACTTCATTGATCAGCTGAAAGGTGAATGTTTGGATAAACATAGTGTTATTCTACGTGAAAATGCATTTTTAAAAGAACGTTTAATTGACCACAAAACTTTAAAAGAAGAACTTTCTGAAATAAAATTTATAAACTCAGTTCTTCAACATGATCTAAGCGAAAAAGTTAAAGAACTTGAAGCAATTAAAAAGATTTGTGAATCATGGTCTCGTTCATCCAAACGTGTGAGTAAATGTGTTAACTCACAAATCCCTAGTCAAGTACAAGCTGTACTAGGAGGAGATTTCCTTGCTGCAGCCGCTGTACCTGACAGCAGTACAGATGATCTGTACTACTCGTCAGCTGATACTTCTGTGCCAGCTGAAGAGTTGTTTTTTGGTTCCTTCATTAGGTCTACCAAAACCTATGCTACTGAGATGTCCTCATAAGATCCTTCTGTTGCTACTGGTGAAGAGTCATCAGCTGACTCCTCTGCCATGATAGTTAGGACACCTACTGTAGTTATTGTTGAACCTAGAAAATCTTTCTTGGGTTCAACACCTGCTGCCTCTTCTGCTAGATCTCAGCAGAAGACTAGGGGAACAACAGGAAAGAAAAGTGTTCTTACACCCTCCAAGGGTGAGCCAGTTGGAGTCCGTACTCGAGCTGCAAAGAACAAAGGTAAGAGTATTCCTAAAAATACTCCAAGAAACTTCGGAATAAAGAAATTGAATTGGTGTTGGTCAAGTGGAAGCATTCACTTGGACCGAACTTGACTTGGGAAGTCAAGAAACGTGCTGTATTAAGTTGTTTTAATAAACTCTTAATCTTTGAAATCTTGTTGTTCACTTATCTTATCTTCGTTACTCGGTCATAACGCAACACGTTTGTATTGTTGGGATCCAACACAAACAATTTAACAAAATGTATATAACAGGAAATACATTTGATTCATGTTTGTTGAATCAAAATTTGGGACTAACCATTGCTACCGCACAAGACAATTCTTCAAAAACATTCAAAAAATTCTGAAAAAAACAAAAATATCCCCAAAATGAGATTTTTTTATTTATGCATATTTGGAAAGTTTTTTTTTTTTTTAAAAAAATTTAAACATAAACCATATTGACTAAATAATATCTAAATGGGTCAAAAAATAATTTAAAAAATTCAACAAAAATCTGAAAAAATAAAAAATATCACCAAAATGAGATCTTTTTTATTTATGCAGATTTTTTTTCTGTTTTTTTGAATTTCTTTTTGACATAAACCATATCTATTTGTTAATAACTATGTTTGTGTAAATCGAAGATAACCTATGTTTTTAATTGAGGGTTTGACTTTCTTTGTAAATCTGAAAATAAGCTATGTTTGTGTAACATCAAGGCCAGCAACAAAAAAGAAGACCAAAAAAGAAGAAAATATTCTGTATGTTTGAATAGATAAACGTATAAATTTAACTTTGTGCTGAAGGAAAAAGAAGAAAATCAACACCTGCGTGAATTCTGAAAGTTGAAGAATCGCAGTGTGTAGTGTTTGCAGGGAGGAATAGGTGTTAAAAGGTATAGTGATAACTAAGCTCCTGATTAATATTTATCATGTAAGTTGAAAAGGGAAGTGCAATCCCTATTATTTTGGAGGAGTGGTTGTGTGGCCATGTATTTAGGATCCCTCTGTTAATTCGTGATAACTGAACATTTCGATCAAATTTGGATTTAAATTCAAAGTGGTTGCTGATTAGGATTAGTCCAGTCAGCATAGCTGACATGGACAAGATGAGGTGGTAACATTTTTAAAAAAACATTATATAAAGATTGGAAAATTCATCACTGATTTTTTCAGAAATTATTAACGATTAAGCAAAACTAAAAGTGCACATTTGTCAAAAACATGTATTTAGTGGATGGGTAAATATAAATAAGGGTTTGTGCATGAGATTAGAAATATTAATTAAATAAAATACTTCCTAATATATTGAAAAATGTATTAATTGGTGTCTAATTTTTGTAACTATTTCAATAAAAGTAGAAGAACCCATAAATAAAAGTAACTTTAATAAATGCTCCTAATTTCATACACTTATGGCATGAGTGAGAAAAACCTATAAATAAATGTAGAAGAAGAAAAGAAAAAGAAAATGTGAAGCACATGAGTACGTCTATTTGGTAATAACGCGATCGGCTACTTTATTTTTTGAACTGCAACACTTTATTAAAAAATCCGGAACCCCATTTGGGTCGACAGCAAAATGTATCTGATTATCAGATATATTTGAATAACTTGCTTGATTTCTGGGTTTTCAATGGCCGGTTTTTTGTCAATTCTCAAGCGAATGTATCTGATCACTTATAATTGGGTCATCTGTGCAGGATGGTAACTTAAAAAATTATGCATTCTTACTATCATTCTTCCACCCTCTTATTTGTATTTTGTTTTGCAGGTTTCAAGTGTTGTATTTAGCGTTAAAAACCCTAAATAATTCAGGATACAGACATGTGTACGGAGCCGTTGAAAAGCCCCTGTTATTAGCTCAATCTGCTGCCTTTTTTGAGGTATTCTCTATTTCTGATTAATAAAACCCTGTCTTATTAGGTAATTTTTGCTTGAACCTACAATTGGTTTTGTTCTGATGAAGATTAGTTCGTTAATTTTACATTTATGGCAATAATTTTATTCTAAACTGATTATTGTATTGGTTTCAGATTATGGTAATTGTTTCTCCAATAAACATAATCAGTTTTTATGATTCCAAACACCACCTAAATATTTAAATGTCCTTTCTCTTTTATCTAAGCTAATTATTTGGGTCATTCCTTAATTAAGGTACATTTAGTTAATTATTTATGCTTTAAAAGGTATCATTATTGTAGTTTATCACTCATGATTCATGTATACAATACATTGACTTACTGTTTTTGTTTACGTGTGTAACAGATACTTCACAGCTCAATAGGTGAGTGTGGTATCTTATTAACAAGACACACTGCCATCATAAAACATATCCTAAATTTGTTATGTTTTTGGCGTTAAAAGGTTTGGTAAGATCTCCAATTTCAGCTACACTGCCTCAAATAAGTTCAAGATTATATGTAGTGTGGGGAATCCTCTATAATTTCCCTCAGGTTAGCAAGTTTTATATATCATTAAAAATAATAATAAACAAATTTTGTTGAAGGAAAAAAAGGGTTTGTGATAACAGGTTCAAACTAGTCCATTTGTTAGCTCTATGGTTATTAGTTGGTGTATCACTGAGGTTAGTATTAAAATTGTTCCAATATTATGCAATCAATTTACATCAGGTAAATGATGATAGGTTAATTTTAAAGTTTTAAGTTGTTTTATATATGTGTTGTGTTGTGAGTGCAGATAATTCGATATTCTTTCTTTGGCATGAAGGAGATATTTGGTTCTGCACCTTTCTGGCTATTATGGCTCAGGTAAAAGCCTTAATTATATGATCATTAAATTTCCCATTGGTTTGTTTAATATATTTTTTAATGTAAATTTTTGAGTGTAGGTATAGCACCTTTATTGTATTGTATCCATCTGGCATTGCTAGCGAAGTTGGTTTAATCTATAATGCCCTACCTTATATAAAGGTGACAAACCTATAGTTTCATTTACTAAAACCGAAAATTAATTAGTTTTAAATTTCAAATTCCTGAGAATTTGAGAACTAATTTGCAGGGATCTGGATTTTGTTCTGTAAATATGCCCAACAAATGGAACTTTTCGTTTGATTACTTCTATTGTGCAATCACGGTTCTTGGAGTTTATATACCAGGCATTGATCTCTCTCCTTTTTAATATGATCAACAAAAATTACATTATTTCGATAATAATCTAAAACCTTTAATTCAAGGTTTTATGCATTATAAACTTTCAACGTTGTTCCTTTTTTACCATTCTTTTTGGTTTGACCAATTAATAAGTAAATGGGTGACCTATAATCCTACGAAAGTATGAAACACATATCTTTATTGCAGGGATCCCACATCTGTATGGTCATATGCTTGGTCAAAGGGAGCGAACTTTATCCAAATTTAATTAGGAATGATAAATTAGGAGTCAATTGATTTGGAGCTAAGTAATTTCTTTCTTGTTGTTTGTTATTAAATTAAATTTATTCCTAAGCCTTGCATACTTAAGAAAGAAAAATATTGGTAATCACTAAGCATGGGTGTAAATATTATGTTATGTTATGCATTAAACCAATCAAATTTTCGTATGATTGGATTTATGTATCTCCTTACTTCCCATGAACTTCTTTGAGATGGTTTCCATTGGACTTTTGCTTATTGTTAACTTTACCCGATTGGCAAAGTTAGTCCTTGGACTTTTGCTTTTTTACTTAAGTTTCCCCTTAGACTTTTGTTTCTTACATATTAGTTCACTATTATTGATACCTTATATACTAGGATGCTCGGCAGGTTTAAGAACATATGTATTTTTCTTCGACTGCGTAGTGAAGTTTGCATCTTTTACTTTTTTTTTTAATCTAGAAAAAATCTTGAAGATTCTACTCTTTTGAAAACGATGCCAAACTTTTGTTTTTACATCTCTAATAGTTGTAAAATGCTTTGATCATATAGATTAACTAGCTTCAAAGCCCGCCCGACTGGCCGAGCATGCTTCGTGAGATATGTAGAATAATAACAAAATTAAATGATATAATAATCCATAATTGTAATGATAAGTTAGAATTAGACTTTCCATCCATATAATCTTTATGTATAATATCTGTAGAAAAATAATAATAAACAAATTAATTGACTAAGTGTATATAAAAAAAATATGATAATAGGATTTACAATGGTTTTTTCCACCAGGTATAAGTAATCTAAGGTATGACTAATTTAGCACACATTACTATTACTAGCTGGTACCCGCGCAATGCGGCGGCGGGTACCTTATAACTATATTTCACAGTGACTATAGTGATGATGGTGATTGTCGTAAGGATGGGCGGTGGTGATAGTGGTAGGCCGCTTAAAAAATTTAACAAGTCCATGTTTAAAATTAAAATCATTAAATTGTGACTTTTAAAATTACATAACTATTCTTGTTTTTTTTTTTAATTTCTATTCAAAATACAAATTTATACCAAAAGTCTCTTAAGGAGCAAATTAACAGAGATACAATCCTGGGGGAAAAGCTACACAACATCCACCAACTCATGTATTCTTGTCTTGTTTTATAATAAAAGGTTGTATTCACCGAGAAAACTTAGTTATTTTGTCTTGCACCTATCGACTTTCACATGTGATTAAGCTAGAGATGTTTTGTTTTGGACCAGAATTTGAAGAAGAATTAGACATCATATAGTTATTTAAACGAAGTAACTGGATTAAATAATTTATTAAGAGACATGTGTATATATAGAATAAATATGTAATTTCCATTAAAGAGACAACTTAAACTATTAAAGCATCAAAAATAAAAGAAGACACTATAAAATATGAGCAAGAAACATATCCTCAACATTTCTTCTTTATATGATATTACATTATAAAGTAAAATTAGTTGTACTTAATATATGCATATGGTAAAAAACAAACTGCATATTAAGATTTGTCTCACAACTTGGCATCGGATTTGAAGCAACAGCTGAAAGTCGACCCTACAATTACAAAAGATAGTAAAAAAATTAACCATAAAAAAGAAAAGAAGGTAAACTCCATCAGTTTCAAACTCATGGTGATAACTGAACCAAAACAATTCAACCGTGTTAAGAGTCACATAGTCAATTCTTAATCTTTTTTGAAAAACGTAAAAAGATTTTATAAAACGCACTAAAAATCTGATTGCCCCATATCTGTGCCCAAGTATAGTAGCATGATCTCATTCAATACTCAGTTTGGATTCTCCAGCAGTGAAAAATTCAAGTTATATAATAATTACCTCTAATTAATTTTCTTGTACAGTTGCATGAAAAACTCATTACCAGACAACATATAAAACTAAAATATAGTAAGAGCATCTCCAATGGTAGCTTTTTCTAAAGCTTATTACTATTACAATAAGTCTTTGAAAGACTTTTTATCATTGGAATACCTAGCTTTTTGAAAAGCTTATTGCAAAGACTTATTCTCTACTAAGCTTTTAACCATCTTTTAATGTTTGTCTTTTTTAATCCCCCATGTATAATAACATTTCATTTTAAACCTTAGATATGTTATATATAAATTCTTTATTATATTTTTATTAGTTAATAAATAAATTATATAATATCTAATGCTAATTATTACAATATTTATGTATGAAAATATTTTAAAAAATATTACATTTATTAAGATTTCAAAAATTGTCAAATTATATATAGGGGTATTTATAAAACACTTGAGATAGATTAAGCTAAATTATAAATTTTGTAAAAGGAAAAACTTTTTAGAAAGGTTAACAATTGGAGATGTTATTTAGGAAATGATTTTTGGTTAGTGGAATGTTGATGTGGCAAAAGTAATAAGCTTTTGATAGGTTAACCACTGAGGATGCTCTAACATAAGGTTTCTTACCGATGCACCAACTGTCTGCGAGGATTATAGATGTAATAATTAGTATCCATGTTAATGTTGGTAAAGCAAGACGTAATGTCATAATACTCTTTGTAAGAATCAACAATGCGAAATCCAGGCCCTTTCTCTAGTACTCTCAGTCAATAGATTCTTGTTCCTGTATTATCCAATAAGAAAATTTTACTCAACCCCTTTGCTAGTAAAAATAATAGCACACCAAAACAAAAAAACAATAAAACTTAACCTTTAATCCATCAATTGAATAGAGGTGACAGTTTCAACTCATATACTTAAAATGGGTTGAACAAACATGAAAATCAATCAAAATGTCACGTACCATATCCCGTTCGATGAAATGCCTTAAAGTTGACAATGAAAGATATCTCAAAGTTGGCTGTTACAAAAAAGAAACTGTTTCAAAAAAAAAAAAAAAACATGTTATAATTTATATAACTTTGTTGGCATCCAACCATAAGTTACAATAGATGAGATTTAAAGGACGAAAAAGTTGGGTCAAACTGGGTCTACAACTTCATACACAAATCCATAAACCAAAAAAACCCTCAACATTACCAAGCTTGAGTTACTGAAAAATATGTAATTACATGAAATTGATTATGAGATTGTATGAATTTGGGTATGAAATTGGCTGGAAATTAACACAAACAACTTAAGTGATAAATTGTATGAAATTTCGTATGAACTGCATATGTAAATGTATAATTTCGTGTGCAATTACCTGAACCAATTAGGTCGAAGTTGAGTATAAAAGTAGAGAAACAATGTGTTATATTTATAGTGGTTTGCACCAGGATAATCATCGTGCTTTGAGAATCGAGAGTCGAAAACGAAAAGTCTTCAGTTGTTCAAGAGACGGAAACTAAGAGACAGAAATGAAGAGGCGGAAGGTGAACAAACCAAAGCAGATGGGGCATAGGCCTTTGAGCAGATGGGCCGAAGTAAGCAAATATTATTGGTGGGCTTAACCCGCTTTTCTATACATTTTATTAGGAATGTTTGGAAAGAGAACGCAGCCGAAGGCCTGTCCAAGTGGTATTGTCGCTGTTATATAACCCGCAGGTTACGTGTTCGAATCTTGCAGGTGATATTTTTTTTCCAAAAGAATTATAATTCCATAATTAGCAAGTATGTTGGCTGAATTTTCAGCCATGCTAATTATGGAATGTGTAAACTCTTTATAATATAGTAAAGATAAATATTAATATTTTTCTATTAAATTAAGTATTAAATGGCCCTTTATATTACTCCATCAGCTTGAAAGAGCAATCGTGATAGTGTGTGTTATGTGTGAAAATAGAGAGAGAAAAAGGGAAATGGATCAAAAACTAAATCGAACAAACACTAATATTGCAAAAATAATTCTAGAAATAAACATAATAAATTATAAAAAAAATTAATAAATTGAGATTAACAAATTATTAAAATTAATATAAACAAAATTCATCGTAGTAAATCATGTATAACTCATTTTAGTTCAACTTTCTAAAACCCAATCGAATTTTAACCCTGTGATGCATATAAATTCTAAAATCGTATCAATTTTTTTAATTATGAAACCTGTGATGCATTTAATTTTAAAACAGTATTTACGTTGGAACAATTTGTTAATGAATAACTTTACAACAATTAAGAACTTACTGTAAATTATGTTATGGCAAAAGATATTTATAAATTTGAAAAGATGTATTTTTCAATGGTAATATCATAGGAATGACTCAAACACATGATATAAGAAGGAATGACTCGAACGCATATATTTAAGGGTATATGAGAACTGCATATTTAACCAGTATGTAGTTGTATATATAAAACATTAGAGAACTAAGGCTAATTACCTTATCACCTATGAAGATTAGCGTATGCTGGTTGCAAATAATATGGAGAAGAAAGTTAACGCAATGTTAAACATATTACTAACTAAATGAAACAAATCACGCACAAAGTATTACCTTATCACCTAAGTTGTTCTGCGAATTCTCTTGCAATACAAAGCTGTTATGATTGTATGTAAAACGTGTATACAACGATAGATTTAAATACGCTATATTCCTCTAAAGTTTCTTAAATTTTATAGGTTATAAGTATGGAATATAGTATCCATAATTTCTCCGAAATTCAAATTCCAAAATAGTTTTCAAAATATTCCAGAATTTTTGATATTATTGAACATATTAGATAGGAATTCCTCACGGCATTTAAGGATTAGATGGTATGATTTAAACATATTCCGAAAATTTTGATCTTTTTAAACAGATTTCGTGTTTTATGATAATATATATCAAATCCCGTGTGTAGATGTTTGAAATATCGAATCCCATGATTTTAGGTAGGTTTCCTTGCTGAGATTGAATATTTTCGAATTTTATTGGAGGGGTTATTGATTTTTAAGTTTTCTTATCTGGTATTTTTGGGAACCTATTCAAATGTTGGGAATAAATTCAAATATTTGAATACATGAAATACCGTGAATATCCCAATTAATTAATTTAATTTCCGTTAATATCGTGTAGGTTGTTAATCTGCATGAGGAGGAGAGATACTACCGTTTCTAGGCTATTGGGAGGATGATAGATGACCAATGGCAGAATTACACGTAGCATTGTGGACGAATGAGAGAGCTCAAAATTGATAATTGCCAAAATTAGATCAAACCTAGGCCTCATATATAGGTTAAGATTAGACTTAAAACCCACAACTTCATTATTCCTTATAATTGCTTCTAACTCCCCAAACTATGCAAATTATAGAAGTATTGTAAAACAAATTATTATGGTGTGCATAGTCGTTTTTATGGTGTATAAATCATATTTGTATCTAATACAAATTAGGGAATGGTCCCTACTCTTCATTACTCATAATGATTGATTAATAGAGTGTCTCTTTGTGGTCCATTATACTTGTAATTTATCACGCTAAAGGGTTAGCTCTGTACTTTATTGTTGCGTAAATTGATAAACTAAGTTGAACAAACTTCATAATTTTTAATATATCTAAAAATAACTTTTATTAAAAAAAAATCTTATCCTTTATAATAAGCTTCATAGCCTGCCCGACTGGGCTGGCATGTTCAAGATTTATACTATAGAAAAATACCAACAAAAAATACATAATTTTAAAAATGACGTAAGAATCGATAGCTGTAATGATGAGTTTGTATAAAAGATACATGAAGAAATGTTACATAAAATTTAAACTAAAGTAGGCTCATATAGAACATATATCTAATCTCAATCGTCAATAAGCAGCCGTTCCGTCAATAAGCAACTTATGTCATTTTTAAGTTTTATGCATCATTACTAATAACCAAGAGCGGGATAGCGCAAATTGAAACACCAATTGAAAAAACTGTAACTAAAGTTTATACCTTCCAATATAAAACGCCTGTTGAAAAAAATGCAATTATAATTCTGCCCAACCTGCAATTAAAATTACTTTTTATTTTATATTAAAAATACATAACTATTATTTCTAAATAATACCTGCAATGTTATGTATTATACCTTCAAATTTCAAAACACCAATATGATCAATCATTATTGAAATGATGCATGAATAATTGTTTAAATAAAAATAAAGACGAAACAAAACTTATTTGTATACGAATCCTATGCAAATTCAGGTTACACGAAATGATGGTTAATTTGACCCGAATGGTCAAAAGGTCAACTCTACCTGATATAATCAATTTAAAATGATATAATCAATTTACAATGCTGCTTCATTTGATGTATTAACTTCTTGCACAACTACTTTTTTCTTGATTTATAAACTCATTTACACTCGAGTATTTCAACAACTGCCATTTTAAATTCCTAAAACTTTAACTTGAACTCACCTTTTTGTAGCAGGCTATGTAGCACTTCTAGGAATATTCTAGAGTAGTACAACCATCATATTAAGAATCTGGCCTACATCACCGACCTAAATTTAAATTATTAATGTTAATCAATCAATCAAAAATTTAATTTATTCGTGTTAATTAGATATGAAAAAATGGGGTTATATTGGTCATGTGTAACTGATCAAAACATATTTGGCTCATTAATTAGTATTAGAGAGCTAACAAATTACATGAAAGATACCTGGTGACCAAGATAGACACCCCAAGATTGAAATATCACCATATTCTAGCAACAACTAATTAAGACAAATTCCTCTTACATATAACTCAACTTAAATCCCAACAAATGCATTCTATGTAATTATAACGTTACCATATATATGAAGAAAAAAAGTATTTGCACATGTTTTGAGTTTTGACCCTACAAAAATCCGACCCGTTACTCAACCCGCCCATCTTACCATCTCTAATTAATTAATACTAAAACTGAATTTTTATTTTTAATATAACCTGATTCTTCCAAAACCAACTGCACATACTTTAAAACAGAAAAAAGCCTATCAAGATCTTCCTACATTGTAATAACAAATAAGATCATCAAAAATGGACATTTTTAATATATAGTTTAATTTCTGCAATTTACCTTTCAATTGTAGCATCATCTCATGAATTTGTTTAGATTTCATAGCTTCATCATTCTCATCATCAAATAATTCTTTCGAATCATATCTTATAATCTCATTAAGATCTTCCTACATTGTAATAAAATCATAAAAAATGGACATTTTTTTATAATTAATGTAATGTATTAAATTAAATATGTAAAAAAAAATACCTTATTCATGTTTCGATTTTTCAGCTTGCCAACGACTAAATGCTCTAAGACAGTCTCTTTTCTTGACGTTTCCATCATTTTTTTCTTCAATTGTTCCTCTTGTTATTAACCTAAATATCATCACCTGTAAATGACATGACAGATAGATAAATTCATAAAAATATTAAAAAATAGAAAGAAAACCTAACTAAAGGGGAACGGGTCATAATTCAGTTACAAAACCTACCATGGAAATGGCCTAACTAAAAGAATAAGGGTGATGATATAAATCGACGAAAATATAGACCCAAAAATAGATAGAGTTGTTTGAAGCGGAAGTCTTTTCTCGAAGATGTGGCTTTGTCGATTTATGATCATTGATAATTGTTGTTGAGAGAAAAATGTGGATAAGATTCACGCTCCCCCTCAAACAAACAATTATTCGTCAACAAATCTTCTTCGGTTTCTTGTTTACTCCCCCTTAATCGGTGCATATGTCTTTTTGATGTGGAGTAAACTGGGCTAATATATTTTCTTAAGTATTGTAAGCATTTTTCTTCATAAACTGAACTTCTTTGTAAATTTTCTCCCCCTCATTGTAACACCTCAATTTTTAAAAACACTTTTTAAATCATATTTTTGAATAAAATCCGGTGTTACAAAGATAATATCATAACCATAGGATAAACGGGATCTACCTACTAGCTCCCGAGCTAATCAACACTAGGCCACTTCTATCGCGACCCTTTAATCCATCGATCTCGAACCTGAGTACATAGCCAAAAACAAAGTAGTACGTGAGACAAAATAGTCTCGTGAGATACATGGGTTTTCGACCCATTCTTAAATATAATAAAAGTCATTACTATTCATTTCTTTTCTGTAATCACTTATTAATTTTTATCTTATGTTCTTACCGCTTATTCGTATCTACTAGTAAGCTAACCGTAAGCTTACTCATCACGTAGTCACATACTTGTAAGCTATCCATATCTTACTAAATCTGTATCACATACGCTACGGACCTCTCCGTAGCAAACTCCCCCGATGTGGGTTAACTAGGTAAACTCCCCCGTTTCCGGTTATCTATTGCTCCCCCGATTTCCGGGTTATCTGAAACTCCTCCGCTTTCCGGGTTATCTATTTCTCGACACACTACCCTTGCGCAGGGTGGTACCGCCCCAAGTAGGTGTCACTAACTCCCCCAACTTGTGTGGGTTATCTGTGATCCGGATCCTTTTCTCAACACATATTGAAATTATCAAATACGGGCCTATGCCCCAATAATACATACTCAAACATAAATTAGAATACATCTATTCTAATTATCATATTATTCTCGTTTCTTATTCAATTTCAATATTGACTTTACCAAGTCCTTTATTTAATAAAACATATTTATCATTTATAAAAATTATATCGCTTTAACTTCTCTTTGACTAGAATGCATATTTATTACTAGTCAATTTCTATCTATTCTCTTAACAATTCAATCACTACCTTTAATAGTATAATATACTAATCAATTCTTGATACTTGAAAATCATTGTTATTAGCTTTATTAGTACATATTATTAATAAGCCAAATATCATACTTTCTTAATCATTACTCTTAGTCAAACATCATATTAATAAAAATTATTAATTACTTTTCATTATCATAATCTCTTTCAAAAATCATTAGGCATTCAGACGTACTTAAATGGTCTATTACTTGCATTCTCTTATCCTTTTAATCATATCTTTATTAAAAACATTAATTAATAAAGACTCATAAAACTTCATAGTTTTCAAAAATCATTTGCTATGTACTCAGTAAAAGTCTCATGTACTCACCTTAGCCAAGCTAAATCCAAATCGTGTCTATCAACACAAATCCTTGCTTTCCAACTTGTGAAATGTCACCAAACTTTAGGTCTTCTTGACCTACCATCAATATCATCACAATAACTAGTTATTATCCACAACTAATCACTAATCAATCCATATTCACATTCCTAACCACCAAGTTCTTCCAACTTGGTGGAAATCTCAAACCCTAGTTCAAGATTTCCATCAATAAACCCAAATCAGATTTGTACACATCGATTACAAGCTTACAATGAGTGTTCTACACCCATGATTAGTCATCTTCCCCAAAGATGACATGGTTGGTTCCCCAAACCACCATTTTTACCCATACAAAGCTCACAATCAAGGTAGATAAGCAAGACAATCAAGAATACTTACCCTTGATGTTTCAATCCTTCAAGATGGTGAAGATCTAAGCTAGGAATCACCAAAATCGCCACTTCTCTCTCTAGAATCGGCTGCAAGTGTTTTGGGAGTGAAAAATGAGTAAACCCTAGCCTCAACCCGATTTTATACAGAACCAAACAGTTCGCGATCGCGAACTCAAGTTCGCGTCGCGAACTTCGCGCCTCGTGAACATTTCGCGATCGGTAATGGGTCGCGAACTCTGCTCGCCAAATGCCCCAAATCCCTGGTTGATGTTCCCGATCGGGAACATCAGTTCGCGCCGCTAACTCCTGTAGTCAGCAAGGCTGCACTTTGCGGTCTTCGCCTCGACCCGGTTTCGTCCATAACTTTCTCATACGGTGTCCAAATGACACGAAACCACTTCCTACGTTCTTTAAATGATTTATCCTTGTTTATCATATTTTTACATAATTTATTTAATACAAAATTTCTGGTCGTTACAACTATCCACCCCTTAAAAGGATTCCTTCCTCGGAATCACTCAAGGATTTCCAATCCTCAATTCACTTCCGGATTATGATCCAATAATACTTATGCATTTAATTGCCCACTTGACTCCGTTATACCCCAAACGGGTCAAAAATCCAACTTGTGTTTCCAATACCCGAACGGTTAAAATTTCACGATTCTACCTTAGCATTTACCATCATTTAACCAAACTCTTTATCCTCATTGGGATGATATGACCCAATCACTACTAATAACCATTTGACCAAAATGATAGTCAACCCCTCGCTTTGACCAAATTGTCATCATTGTTCCATCTTTGACTTAGCACAAAGTCAACCATTTCTTGACAATTTCCTTACCCACTAGTGATTCCATTAACCATAAATTCCTTAACAATCGACCTTACCTTCATGGTCCAACAACAATCATACTCGGTTCCTAAATTCAACCCGAAATACCCAACGGTTAAAGTCGCACCCTTTGATTACCATTATTTCCATTAATCCATTACCCACTATCTTACACATGAAGATGATACATTATGCCCTTATCCTTGACTAACCAATTTAAACGAAAGTCAAAGCCCAATTTTGACTAAAGTCAACAATCCACTAGTTGACCAACCTTGACTTATGATTAAAGTCAAACTTACTTTGCAAAATTTCCATATTCTTTATTACTAAGGCATCGCTTCCCAAGCTTCTCATTCCCGATTCCAATATCTAAATTTCCTTTTTCAATTGTTCCTCTTTTCTTCGATTTCAATTTCCACAATCGATTAACAATTTTCATTTAAGGCAATACCAAATCTCTATTACCTTTTTAACTTTCATCCAATTACTTATACCATTTATAATCTCTTTCAAATATCCTTATACCATACTTGAAATTTCCGATTACCGGCTCTAGAGCCTCAATCATATCCAATTTGTGGTCTAACCACCCATTATACCTCTTTCACCACTCATTGGTTACTAACAAACTTTGCTTCCTAAAAGCATTCCTTTTTCATATCCCATGAACTTGTAGGCATCTCCTACACCTACTTATACTTAAACACTACCCGTGTTTTCAACCCAAGTTCTCACTTGCCATAAAAATCATAACAACACTAACCATACGGTTCTTCATACGTCAGATACAAGCATCATATCCCTTATAACAAATTATACTTTAACTATCTTATCGAGATGATCGGAAAGCCTCCAATCCATCACGACCCCAAACCATCACAATGATCGGAAAACCTCCAATCCAAAGCGACTCATCTAACCTCGTTAATCGGGAAGCCTCCGATCTAACAAGACTCAACCAGTACTATGCCATCTTGCATACAATTTATGTATGCACCAATACACTTAGCATCATGCTAACATTTTCTTTCATAATTGACCTTCAATTTTTTATTTTTTTTCGCTTATACATTTCACCACACGGTATACCCATAATCATCTCTAGTGCTTTCCACAAATCAATTCATTTACCAATCGTCTTTAGTCGATCCGTTTTCTCGTTATCACAATTTTTCCAATCTTTCTTCCAACACCTAGGTAACCACCATTGCATCTAATCATCCATATTTTGACTGAATCGCGCGGTCAACTCGAGTCAACCCATTGACTCCGATCCATAGTCTATACATAAGTTATCACACTTTTTCCTATGCTCTTTCTCCAACAATTAATTGTCACCCTTGACTTAGCATACCATATCTAGGACATTTTACCATTAATTAACCTTTTACACTTAGCATCGCATCCATCATCCATGATACAACCTTTTGTCAATCATTCCATCAATCACATCCAATATCTAAGTTCCATTATATATATATATATATATATATATATATATATATATATATATATATATATATATATATATATATATATATATACACTACAAAAAAAATCCGGTATAACTACGGAAATTGCGACGGAACTCATTTGCGAGGAAGAAATTTGCTACTAAATTTTGCTGATTAGCTACGGAAAATCCTGATTAGCTACGGAAAAACAGTTTTTGCTACGGAAAATCAGCTTTTCGCTACGGAATTTGTCCGTAGCTATTCAAGAATTTTTTTGTAGTGATATATATATATATATATATATATATATATATATATATATGTTTTGTACTTTCCAATTCTCACTAGCACTTAGTACTTCATTGTACTACTATCCTCTTGTTGAAAACGTTTACCACTCTCGGGATTCACCTTCAAATAATCCATGATAACGTAGTCCTTCTTATCCTTATTTCTCGCGACATACCGGTCGCCAACCCATTCGACTATACACATAATAACCCGGGGAGACTATCTCCCAACCTTATTCCTTTTCACATTACACATTTCATCTATAATTATTTTCATACTTTGATCACATAAGCACTAAATTGCGCGACATATAAACAACTAAACCCTAATCATATATCAAAACTTCATAAACGAATTACCTGAAGCGGGTCCACGAGTTTCCTTCACCCGATTCCTGTTGGCGGTTGATGCTGACGTGTCGGTTCTTTTCCTCGAGCACGCACTACTATAGTGTCCCACCTCGTGACAAGTGTAGCATTCCACTTCCTCGAGGTTCCTTACTTTGCAATCCTTTGCTCGGTGTCCTACTCGTCCACACTTGAAGCATATAGCCGTGTTTGCTTTGCATTCTCCCTGGTGATTCCTACCACAACTTTGACAACTTCCAACACTACCTTTCTTTGACGGACTCGATCCAAGTCTATCTTCCTTTGTCGATTTCAAGCTACTATCGAACTTCTTCTTTCCCCCTCCTGACGACAAATCTGGTGCTTTTCGCCAAATACCCCTCTCGACACCTCGAGTGGCACAAAACTTTTCCCTTAATCTACTCGTGAACTCTTCCCACGACATTTCATACAATGCTTTCTTACCCATAGTATCATACATGGCATTCCACCATGACAACGCTTCATCCTTCAACTGTCGGGATGCATAAGTGACCATGTCTTCTCTCAAACACTTGCTACTTTCTAGTACTTGCTCGGTCTCCCGAATCCAACGCATCGTGACCTTCGGTTCCGAACTTCCATAATACGCACCGGGGTTGCACGTCATGAATGCCTTGTATGTACATCCTTCTCTTTCTTCCGACCCCGAATCGCCGCTTTCCTCGGTCGATGGCTCCTCGGTGCGTGCCTTGCTACCCGAAGACTTACTCCCCCCACAGGACTTAGAATTATCATTCTTCTCTTCATTGAACCGGTTAGTCATGATCCGGTTAACATCCTCATTAACCACTTCCCTAATTAGGGTAAACAATTTCTGGACAGTTTCCATGGCTACCGGGGTTTGGTTTGCATCCAAACCGGAACCCTCTCCATTATTACTGGGATGAGTCGGGATTCGACTCATGATCTCGTGGGATTTCTCCACTTCTTTGGTTCACCATTTGCTACACCAACATACTAAACCATTAAAATTCAAAGATTGACTTATTAGTCAACCATAACCCATAAAGCTCAAAACATTATCTTCCTTCTTAGGGTTCGACCCTAATATACCCATACTTTATGGTCTCAAAAGACAAATCATGGACATCCTATGGAAAACATATGGTCCTACTTAGCATAGCTTAAGACTAGGGAGGTCAAACCTACCTAATTCACTTAAACTATAGCTCTGATATCAAGTTGTAACACCTCAATTTTTAAAAACACTTTTTAAATCATATTTTTGAATAAAAATATTACAAGTCCAATATTCCCAAAATACGGTTTAACAAAAACTTCAAACATTTATCAGAGTTATAAAATCCGGTGTTACAAAGATAATATCATAACCATAGGATAAACGGGATCTACCTATGAGCTCCCGAGCTAATCAACACTAAGCCACTTCTATCGCGACCCTTTAATCCATCGATCTCGAACCTGAGTATATAGCCAAAAACAAAGTAGTACGTGAGACAAAATAGTCTCGTGAGATACATGGGTTTTCGACCCATTCTCAAATATAATAAAAGTCATTACTATTCATTTCTTTTTTGTAATCACTTATTAAATTTTATCTTATGTTCTTACTGCTTATTCGTATCTACTAGTAAGCTAACCGTAAGCTTACTCATCACGTATTCACATACTTGTAAGCTATCCATAGCTTACTAAATCTTTATCACATATGCTACGGACCTCTCCTTTGCAAACTCCCCCGATGTGGGTTAACTAGGTAAACTCCCCCGTTTCCGGGTTATCTATTGCTCCCCCGATTTCCGGGTTATCTGAAACTCCCCCGCTTTCCGGGTTATCTATTTCTCGACACACTACCCTTGCACAGGGTGGTACCGCCCCAAGTAGGTGTCACTAACTCCCCCAACTTGTGTGGGTTATCTGTGATCCGGATTCTTTTCTCAACACATATTGAAATTATCAAATACGAGCCTATGCCCCAATAATACATACTCAAACATAAATTAGAATACATCTATTCTAATTATCATATTATTCTCGTTTCTTATTCAATTTCAATATTGACTTTACCAAGTCCTTTATTTAATAAAACATATTTATCATTTATAAAAATTATATCGCTTTAACTTCTCTTTGACTAGAATGCATATTTATTACTAGTCACTTTCTATCTATTCTCTTAACAATTCAATCACTACCTTTAATAGTATAATATACTAATCAATTTTTGATACTTGAAAATCATTATTATTAGCTTTATTAATACATATTATTAATAAGCCAAATATCATACTTTCTTAATCATTACTCTTAGTCAAACATCATATTAATAAAAATTATTAATTACTTTTCATTATCATAATCTCTTTCAAAAATCATTAGGCATTCAGACGTACTTAAATGGTCTATTACTTGCATTCTCTTATCCTTTTAATCATATCTTTATTAAAAACATTAATTAATAAAGACTCATAAAACTTCATAGTTTTCAAAAATCATTTGCTATGTACTCAGTAAAAGTCTCATGTACTCACCTTAGCCAAGCTAAATCCAAATCGTGTCTATCAACACAAATCCTTGCTTTCCAACTTGTGAAATGTCACCAAACTTTAGGTCTTCTTGACCTACCATCAATATCATCACAATAACTAGTTATTATCCACAACTAATCACTAATCAATCCATATTCACATTCCTAACCACCAAGTTCTTCCAACTTGGTGGAAATCTCAAACCCTAGTTCAAGATTTCCATCAATAAACCCAAATCAGATTTGTACACATCGATTACAAGCTTACAATGAGTGTTCTACACCCATGATTAGTCATCTTCCCCAAAGATGACATGGTTGGTTCCCCAAACCACCATTTTTACCCATACAAAGCTCACAATCAAGGTAGATAAGCAAGACAATCAAGAATACTTACCCTTGATGTTTCAATCCTTCAAGATGGTGAAGATCTAAGCTAGGAATCACCAAAATCGCCACTTCTCTCTCTAGAATCGGCTGCAAGTGTTTTGGGAGTGAAAAATGAGTAAACCTTAGCCTCAACCCGATTTTATACAGAACCAAACAGTTCGTGATTGCGAACTCAAGTTCGCGTCGCGAACTTCGCGCCTGGTGAACATTTCGCGATCGGTAATGGGTCGCGAACTCTGCTCGCCAAATGCCCCAAATCCCTGGTTGATGTTCCCGATCGGGAACATCAGTTCGCGCCGCTAACTCTTGTAGTCAGCAAGGCTGCACTTTTCGGTCTTCGCCTCGACCCGGTTTCGTCCATAACTTTCTCATATGGTGTCCAAATGATACGAAACCACTTCCTACGTTCTTTAAATGATTTATCCTTGTTTACCATATTTTTACATAATTTATTTAATACAAAAATTCGGGTCGTTACACTCATGATGATTTAAGATTTATCGGAACCATCACGAAAAATGTGAAGTTCGTCAAGGTGAAATGAAGAAAATCTTCGAAGCCCATGGATAAAAAATGTGAAGAAGAATGATATATTCATATTTTGAATGAATCAATATACATCACATTGTATCATCGAAAACCGAACCCTTGTTGATGATGTAGATATCCGATCAACTCGTTTGGCAGTTAATCTCAATGATCGAATCAAATAGGGCAAATCGGGATCACATAGATTACCCGTTGACACAACAGTTACACAAACTGTGTGACCTACTTTCAGTGTTGGAATAGATGATAGCACTGGTAGGATTTTCATTCAATCATCGTGGAATACCAAGAATGTTGGTATCACTATGAATGTTCCGGCTTTATCACAAAGATAAGCTTGGTAGTATGCCTTGTGTCCTAAAAGTGTATTGCAGTTCTAGACTCAATTAGTGGACAAACGAAGGCGAGGACTGGAGAGGCGTGTCCTCTTGTTCAATATCAACAATCTCCAAGTGAGATGTCGATAGCATATGAGATAGTCTCCGTGGAAATGAAACAAGTACTTTTTAAGAAATACTTGAGTGGCTGGGGGGGTTGTGCATTGCATCACTGGGTCCATGATGTCTATTTCAATATCAGAGAGCAACACATGCAATCCGATAGAGACGTGGCAACCCGGCTTTTTAACAGTTTGGAAAGGGTTTTTCGTTTTATTTAACCCTGTCACACCCTCCTCACTCAAGCTTAGTTTTTCATTTTTTGACTACGCCCTCATTTCATTTTACCATGTTTAGCTGAATTGCACCCCATACGACATTCCCCCTCTCAAATTTTATCTCAGCGCACCCCAATCAAGATCCCATGATACTTGATTCTGCTCACCTAGACCTATGTACCCTAACATATTGTCCTAAATTGTAGGTGGCTCCTGGGGAAGATCATGCCGGTTATAGCAGATCATTGGAGTAATTTGAGAGTGAACTATAACGCTCATGTGCAATTTATCAGCATTTATGATGTTACTTTGTAAGAATAACATGGAATTTTCATCAGAACATGTATGTGTTTCCGGCATAACTTGTTGCCTTTATGATATAAAAGTTCAGGCACAACAACTTGAACAAATTAGGTAAAACCGGACTCACATATAGTATTCGTTAACACACGGTATGAATCGATAGTCGTTTGCACAATAGTGGATTCAAATGTGTGACCTGCAGTTAGAGTTTGCTCGATTTTAGCTCTAGCAGAATTTCCACTCAATCCTCGTGAAGCACCAGATTGTGATGCCACTATGAGTGTTCCGATGAATTCACGGAGATTCATTTATAAAAGTGTTTGTGTCCTAAATTGGAAATATTTGTCGGTGAGATCTAGACACATTGTGCATTCAATTGAAGACGTAACCCGGGGCAGAAGGTTAATAATTTCAATATCAACATACTCCGAATGAGCAGTCAATAGATTATGTGCTATGTCCCCTAATGAATTGAAACAAATTCCTTTTGAGAGGAATCTGAGTGGTTGGTGGTGGAGTGCAAATGCTTGACTGGGCCAGTTAAGACTGGTGAAACATTCAACACATGAATGAACACATATTAGTGAGGTTGCCCGGTTTATTGTCGGTTTGGAAGCACTCAAAGGTGTGTTGTCTTGATATTATCATGTTTTCACATCACCTTGCACTCACCTAAATCTATACCCTAGACTTATACCCTCACATTTACCAATTTTGGCTAAAAAATATTTCCCTTGGAAGGTTAGGCCGGTTCTGGCAAACCATAGGAAGGTATTGTCGTTTGAAACAAAAATGTATCATTTAAAAAAAAATTCAAACGTGTATAGAAGTATTGTTATAAGAAAGTTTCTCCCCCTGGAAATACTAATTCTCTCCCTAGAATTAATATTTCTCCCCCGCGATAAAATAAAGGTAATGAAAAATATACAGTTTAATAGGGGTGGGAAAGAGTTGTTACATTTATGTGAAAATCTGGTAAAGAGCGAGTTTCAAACAAGTGTATTTGAAAACCATCATTTTGAAAAGCGAGTTATACACTGAATTATGTATAAGTCATCGTTTTGTGAAAAATAAAACAGTTTAAGCTTTTAGATTTAGCATACCAAGTTTAGACACAAGAAAGTTAAAACGTTTTTCGTCTAATGCCTTGGTAAACAAATCAGCTAACTGATAATCAGTGGAAACAAAGTACAATTCCACATTACCATGTTCAACATGATCTTTTATAAAATGATATCGAAGATCAATATGTTTAGTTTTGGAATGTTGAACAGGATTGCATGAAATTGCAATTGCACTTCGAGAATCACAATATAAAGGAATACGACTGTATGAAAAGCCGTAATCTTTTAATTGTGATGGCATCCAAATTATCTAGGATAAGTAGCTTGCAGCAGCAACATATTCTGCCTCTGCAGTTGAAAGAGACACGCAATTTTGCTTCCGTGAAGACCAGCTCACCAATTTATCTCCCAGAAATTGAACACTTCCAGACGTACTCTTTCGATCCAACATGCATCCAGCATGATCAGCATCAGAAAATGCAGTCAAGTCAAAAGAAGTTTCTTTAGGATACCAGAGACCAAGATCTCGAGTGCCCTTCAGATAACGAAATATTCGTTTGACCGCCTGAAGATGGGATTCTTTAGGAGCTGCCTGATACCGAGCACATATGCAAGTAGAGAACATAATGTCTGGTCGACTCGAAGTCAGATATAACAAGGATCCAATCATCCCCCGATAATGGGTAATATCAACAAGTTTGCCATCCGGATCAGCATGTAATTTAGAACCAGGCGACATCGGCGTCGAAATTGGTTTACAATCATCCATAAGATATTTCTTCAATAAATCAGTGACATACTTGGATTGATTGATGAAGATCCCGGTTGGTAATTGGCGAACTTGAAGACCAAGAAAGAAGTTCATTTCACCCATCATGCTCATCTAAAAACGTTTAACCATAAGATCAGAGAACTTCTTGCAATATTTGGGATTTGTATAACCAAAAATTATATCATCGACATAAATTTGAATAAGAACGATGTCTTCCCCTTGACGTTTGATGAAGAGAGTTGTGTCGACTTTCCCTTTAGAAAAACCAGACTCAACTAAGAATTTTGATAATACATCATACCACGCCCTAGAAGCTTGTTTTAAACCGTACAAAGCTTTGTCGAGAATATAAACATGATTAGGCATGTGTGGATCTACAAAACCTTCGGGTTGATGAACGAACACTTCTTCTCTCAGAATGCCATTTAAAAAGGCAGTTTTTACATCTATTTTATAGATAGTAAAATTCTTATGTGCTGCATATGCCAAGAATATTCGAATGGCTTCTATTCGGGCAACAGGAGCAAAAGTTTCTTCAAAATCAATGCCTTCCTGCTGAGCATACCCTTTTGCAACTAGACGTGCTTTGTTCCAAATTACAATTCCATTTTCATCCTTCTTGTTTTTGAAAATCCACTTTGTACCAATAACAGATTTGCCAGGAGGTTTTGGAACAAGACGCCAAACTTTTAATCTTTCAAACTGATTTATTTCTTCTTGCATAGCAAGAATCCAGTCTGGGTCGGAGAGAGCTTCACTGACCTTCTTTGGTTCATTTGAGCTTAAAAATGCAGTAAACTGACATTCATCAGCAGTAGCTCGTCGGGTTTGAACAGAAGATTCAGGATCACCGATTATCTGATGTAAATGATGCTCTCTTGTCCATTTAAGAGAATGAGGAAGTGGAAGTTGACCTTGATTGATATTTGAGGTATCAGTGAATTCAGGATGAGGAATTATTGCAGTTTGAATAGTTGATGTAGATGATGGAGGATCAATCCGTTTAACGTTGAATTTGGAAAAATCAATCACCAAAGGTGGAGGTTGAGCTGGGACTAAAGATAAATTTAAAGAAGTAGCAGCTTGACCAGAAGGTGATGATTGATTATTCGTGGGTGGAGAATTGTCCGGAGATGATGGATGTGGCAAAAGTGAAGAATTTTCTAGAGAAGAGGTGGTTGCATTTTGTGGAACAGAAAATGAAGGAGAAACATCGTTATTTGGAGTAGCAGAAGTAAGTGAAGGAGAATCCGTTGAACTTGAATTCTGAATATCAGGTACATAAATAGATTGAACTTCAGCTACTGTTGGAAATGGAACGCCAGCCTCCTCAAGGATAGTATGTCGTATATTATGATAATCATCATAAAAATGTCGAAATAAGATATCTAAATGATTTTCAGATGCAGAAGGCGACGACGAAGGTGAAGGAAGTTCAACATTTGAAGTTAACGAATCGATAGGAAAGGTTTCATCAAAATTAACGTTAACACTTTCTCTAATCGTCCGTTTTGACCGATTATATACTCTATAAGAAGCGGATTCTCTTGAATATCCCACAAAGATTCCTTCATCAGCTTTTTCATCAAATTAATTCAATTTATCTTTATCATTCAAGATAAAACACCGACTCCCAAAAATATGTAAAAATTTAGTATTTGGAATACGGTTATTGATCAGTTCATAAGGAGTTTTGTTGTGTGCTTTGTTGATGATTGAACGATTTTGAGTGAAACATGCTGTACTTATGGCTTCTGCCCAAAGAGATAATGGGAGTTTAGAATATGAAAGCATGGTACGAGCAGCTTCAACGAGAGTTCGATTTCTTCGTTCAACAACCCCATTTTGTTGAGGTGTTCTGGCAGCGGAAAATTGATGGGTTATACCAACTGAGTCAAGAAAAGAATCTAAAACTTGATTTTTAAATTCAGTTCCATTATCAGTGCGAATGGTATTTACTTTTAAATCTAAATTGGGTTGAGTTTTCTTGATGAAGGATATGATGATATTAGTTGCTTCATCTTTTGTACGTAAGAAATGAACCCATGTGTATCGAGAATAATCATCAACAATCACCAACACATACCGTTTGCCTGCTAAAGGTTGAACGCTCATTGGTCCACATAAGTCCATGTGAAGTAATTCAAGCGGTTTTGAAGTACTTTGAACTGGTTTAGACTTATGAGGCTTCTTTGTCATTTTGCCCAACTCGCACGAAGAACAAGGATGATCTTTTTCAAATTTAACATCTGGAAGACCAGATACATGTCCACCTTTCACCAACTTATTGATGGTTTTGAAGTTAAGATGAGAGAGGCGACGATGCCATAACCAAGATTCATCTGATGATGCTGTTGACATTAAGCAAACTTCTTCAAGTGGAACTACGTCATTTAGATTGATAGTAAATAGATTTGTCTCTCGAGTTCCAGTAAGAAGTTCTTCACCATCATATGTACGAACAACACATTTCTTTGTACGAAAATTAACTTCTAATGTTTTATCGCAAAATTGACCGATACTAAAAAGATTATGAGCGAGATCTTCAACATAGGTCACATTTCGGATGATTAAATTGTGTCGAATGATATCTCCAATACCCATAATAGCAGCTAAATGGTCATTACCAAACCTAACAGTACCCAAATATTTGTTTCTAAAATTTGTTAATAAATTCTTGTTTCCGTTCATGTGTCTTGAACAACCAGAATCAAGATATCATAGATTCTACGTAAAACAATTAAAACAAAAAGGTACCCAATCAGATATGGGTCCTATACGATTAGTAAAACATGTTTTATGAAGAATTAGACGATATGATTTGAATTTAGAGATTTAGAGAACTGCAAGGAGGCAGTTCTGAATGTATTAATTTGATAGACCATTTAAAAGATTTGTCTGGAGAATGTAAAATCCAGTTTGAATGTTCATTTTTGATCCATGTATATTTAACAAATTTGGATTGCTTTTTAGAGGAAGTCGAATAACCGGATTTTGATGATTTAGTTGGAGTCACAACACTATAAAATTTTGTTGGTTTCGGTGTAGAAACCACACGCTATACTGATTTTGTTGATTTAGGTGTATAAATGGATTGTGGTTTATATGCGGATTTTGAAGAGTGTGGTGAAGAAACTACATGATTAACCGATTTTGGAGATTTATTTGTAGAAACTACACGAGTAACAGATTTTGAATGATTAGGAGAAGAACTTGTAGGTGAAGATGTGTTAGATCGAGCGAGCATTGTTTTGCAAGGTTCTGGATAACAAGTGGTACATGAATGAATGATTGAACCATTTTTATGAAGAACATCATGTCGTCGACCACAAGGAGCATCTTTTCTAACAAAATATCGTGTATCATATTGAGAAATTGGTGTATTAGTTTTTCTATCAAAATAAACCTTTTTGACATTTTTATCTGTTTTAACAATCAAATTAACACCATTCACAGCAAAATTAACAGGACGATAAATTGCTGAATCAAAGACAATTCCATAACGTGTAGCAGGAGAAATAAATATTGTTGAGTTATTACATTTATTCGAATTTGAAAAAGAAGAAGCTAAAAACGAGGAAGAACTAGACTTCTTAAGCTCATTTGACTTAAGCATACTAGACTTAGACGACTTAGACTTCTGAGACTGCTCAACTGCTTTCATCCTGTCTTGTATCGGCGTCTTAGGCTTGGAATTTAAATTTTTATCTAAAAAATTTAAAACAGTGGAATTAGAATTTCTTTTAAAATAGTTGGAATTTTGGGAGTTGAGAAATTTTCATTGACTGATGTTGGCTTTGTAGAAACACTTGAATTGGAAACTGATTTTAATTCCACAATTTTATCTTCTAAATTATGATTTTTTTATTGTAAGGCAGATTTTTCATTGTCAAATGCTTTATGAGTTTCATCTATTTCAGTTTCCAGCTAGCAGATTTTCTTCTCAAGAATAAGAGAGGGTATATAAATCTTGCGTGTTACTTTTTGCTGAAGCACAAGATTACCCTTTATCTCAAATTCTTCTGGTGTAATAATTGGAAAATAATCATCATTTTTAAAATTTGCCTTTTTAGATTCATATGTTTTATTTAATTCATTATAATTGAAACTAATTTGTGCATTCTCCGTTTTAGCTCTGTTAAACGCTTCAATTTCTTCTTCCTCATCTGTCATGCGAAGGAAACTCTGCCAAACATCAACATATATGTATTTGGAATCATACAGTGTTAGAAGCACATTACAAGCCATCTTCAGGTATTCAGGATTGTTAGCCCCCAGACCTTCTCGTGAATTGAAATATTTGAAATCTTTAGGCTTGTTCAAGTGAATAGTATGATCAGTTTGTCCTCGTTTAGCAATTATTTCTTCAAGATTTTTGACGTGGGAAGAAAGTTGAATTTTATCATTTTGAAGTTGATGTATGACATTCTGTTTGCTATTTAATTCTTGTGATGTTTGAATGTCATTTTCATGAAGGGTTTCTGATAATTCTTTTATTTGTGTGTTTAAAGATTTAAATTGATTCTCATTATCATCAAATTCTTTTTGTTTACGTTCCAACCAGTTTTTAGTGATTTGATATTCATTCCATGTTTCAATGTTTAACTTGTAATATTTATTATTGTCTGCATTAGATGTGGAACTTTGTGTACTTTTAAGATTGGTTATTTCAATTTCTTTTTCAGAAATAGTATGAGACAAATGTTGAATATCAGTCTCATATTTAACAGTCAGTTCTGATATTTGTTTTTGTAACGTCAGATTCTTTTTCTCAAAATTTTTATTTTGTTTAATAATATGAACAAATTGTGTATTATGATGGGCAATTTGTTTGTTAAGGCAAAAAGCCTTACCCCTTTGGATCTTAAGATAACAAAACAACCTAGACTAGCTTTGATTTATATGTAGAATAATATAGCTAAGTTTAGGTCTGATACTGAGTGATCAGTATTGGAACTCAGTATCAGTACTCAGTATCAGATAGTGATACTGAGTAGAAGGACCGAGTGATACTCAGTATAGTAACGGACTAAGATCAAATCCCTTGATCTTAGTCATTTTCCTTGCTTAGTCCTTCGGTTACTCCTTTGCTCATTATGTAAGATCTCTATAACATTATAAATAGAGATCATCATGCAAAGGAGTACTCACCAATTCACTCTACACTTTCATATCTTGTAATTGATCAGTGGTATTGCTTTTCCGCAGCATACCACACTTAGTGGATTTGTACACCGACTCTAATACTGTGTTTTACACTTTAATTGTCTCTTGTATAATCAATCTAATCAATTAACTAACAAACCAGGGGTGTTGTGACCTAACAACTGGTATCAGAGCAGGCTAAATAATCTCTTATTTAGTCGATCTATAACCCTGGCAGCCATTTCCTACATCTATCCCTCCAACACTCAAAAATCCAAAATGTCTACAATTGTTGCACCAATCAATGGAAGCTCAAAGCTCAGTGGTATCTTGAATCTATTCACCATGAGATGCTCACTGTGCTAAATGATGGTCCCATCATTCCACAAACTGTGGAACCTGTTGCTGCTACTGATGATGCTCCTGAGGGCATAAGATCTGTACCTAAACTAAAGCACAACTGGACTGATACTGACCGTCAGTTGTATGCTTTAGACTCCAGAGCTAAAGGGGTGATTGGTAATGCTGTTACCAAAGAGATACTTAATGCAATTATGAAATTGCCATCAGCAAAGGCTATGTGGGATAGCCTATCAGTCACCTATGAAGGTACAGCAAAGGTGAAGTTGCAAAGAAAAAGCAACATGAGAAGGAAATATGAAAATTTCTTTTCAACTCCAAATGAAGACATCACCACTCTCTATAACAGATTCAATACTGTTATTCATGATTTAATCAGTGTAGGCATTGTGAAAGAGGAAGGAGAGCTTGTTCAAAAGTTCCTGGATAGTCTTCCTCAACAATTTCTTGACATGACAAACTCTGTCAATGCTGCTAACAACATTGAGTCATACACTCTTCAAACTTTGTATGGTCTAATGCTGAATCATGAGGAGAATAATGCTGCAAGACTGATCAACTGGAAGAAAACTGACAAGTCTTCCACTGGTATGGCTCTAGTTGTGCAACAGGCTTATACTGTGACTGAGCCAGATGAACCAGAAGTTGATCTTGCTGATGCTGAGGCAGAAGAGCTTGAAACTGAAATGGCTCTCATGTCTATGAAGCTGGATCAGTTGAAGAAGAAGAGGCTTGGTGTTAGCTCTTCTAATACTGACCCAAGATCAGGTCTGTGCTATAGGTGTGGAAAGCCTGGACATATTGCTGCAAATTGTCATACCAAGTCTTCTGAGACTGACCAAAATGACAAGATTGCATACCGAGCAAAAAGATATAGAGACAAATATGTCAAGCTGAAGAATTGGAGCAAGGGAAAGAGGGCAGAAGGAAATGGAGCACCTCATCAAGCACTTTACTCAGAAGCCTGGATGGATGAAGAGTTAAGTGATGATGAAGAAGAGATTGAGAATAAAGCCTTTATGGCTTTCACTGAAGATGATTTGAAGAGTTCCTTTGAAAAGGATATCAAAGAGGCTGAGAGGATGAGTGTTCATACTGATTGGGATTCCACTCAGTTGTACAAGGTAAGTTCCTTTCAAACTTATTCAGTGAATGAAAAAACCAAGATTTTTGAGTATATGCTTGTTGATCTTAAAACTTCTGTACAAAAAGAAAAAGCTTTAAAATTAACAATTAAAGAACTTGAAAGGGTAAATAATGAAAACTTGGATAAATTAGCAAAATATAAAGATTTAGAACTAAACTTTTCAGATTTAAAAGAC
Source organism: Calendula officinalis (assembly GCA_963853835.1). Lineage (NCBI taxonomy): Eukaryota > Viridiplantae > Streptophyta > Magnoliopsida > Asterales > Asteraceae > Calendula > Calendula officinalis. The sequence goes on from OY970820.1 coordinate 36,691,225, forward strand.
ATTAACCAAAGATTAGCTGATAAAGCTCATTTACACAAACTTGAAAAAGAGAAATTTGAAAAACAGTGTAAATCTTGGGGTAATGCTTCAATAAAATTAAATAAATGTTTAAATGAACAATTTCCAGAAAATGTGAGGGCTGCACTTGGTGTTGATCCTCAATTTAAAAACAGGAACAATTTTGCTGATTTATTTGAAGAGTTTTCTACCATGAACCCTATTAATTTTGTAAAAGCTAAAACTTTATGTGAAGTTGGATGTCAAACTGAGTCAGATGATGAAGAAAATGAAATTTTAGAAAAACCTATTGGTCCTTCCATCTGCTCAAAGTGCTATACTGAGCTACAAGAACTCAGTATTGAATTTCAAATAACAGAAATTTCTGATACCGAGCTACCAATAGTTCAGTATGACACTTCTGCTGTTCCACCTTCTTTCATTTTCAATTCTCTCTGCGATTAACGATTTCACTTTCTCTTAGCAAGCAAATTCTTTCAAATCAAAATCACAGATGGCGAATTACACTTTTGTTGCTCCAGAAGTTCAATCGGAAATCCAATTCAGAAATAATGAAGTACCCAGGTTTGCGAGGAACAACATCACAGCAAATTTCAATATTCCTCAAGCCTGGGCATGCCAAGAGTTCACAAACATTGTGACTTTTCTGGAAAATTGCCCAATTGCTCGTGCACTGACCTTGTATCCTCGAGCAATTTACCCAGAAATGCTATGCGAGTTTTGGTACTCTGCTACACTCGATTCTCCAGATATGATTGCTGGGTGGGTAATTAGAGATCAAAGAAGGGCATTTGTTTCTACTGCTATCATTCGTGAAGCACTGAGACTTCCCGCCCAAGCTCAGTATGATCCATTTGTTGATAGATTAGAGGCACGCTCTGTACTGCCATTTTTGGGTCGAAGAGGAACAACGGGCACAATCAAAAGAAATGAATTTGGTCCTATGTGGGGTATTCTCATCACAACAATAATTCGATGTATGACCCACAAGACGGGAGCTTTGGACCAAATAAACGAATTTGGGATGCAAATAGTACATGCTCTGTACTATGGAAGAAATATTGATTATGCTCGCCTAATTTTCAATGAATTAGCTACTCTGGTTCGAGCAAATACAAGGGAATGCAATGTCCCTTTCTGCAGATTTCTATCACTCATATTTCAACACTCAATGCCCACACACATTTATGATGAATTTCACAGTCCAAGAGTTGATCTTCCTCCACTCAGTGAGAAGATTTTCTTTTACAGACCAAGAGAAGGAGAACCTCTTCTAAGTCCTCCTATGTGGGCCATTGTTCAAGAACACATTGATGATGTAGAAGACATGTCTGATACTGAGTCAGACAATGATGATGATGATGATAATGATGATAATAGTGGTAATGGAGCACAGGCCGGTCAAGATATTGAGATGCAGGATGTTCCACAAGTTCAAGAACCGACTCAACAACATATCTCTCCAGCTGCACAGGTTCCTGATGCTCCTCATATTGAAACAACTCTTGATACTGAGTCCTCAGAAGACACACCACTGGTCCTTCAAAGAAGAAGAAGGAATGTTTCTCCTATCATTATGGGCAACTTATCATCTGAGGAGGTGCAGCCTGCAAATGTTCCATCATTAACTGCATCTATTCAAGCCCAAAGCTTTGTTGCAGCCACCGCTGACCTTCCAGGTCCAGAACTAGCTCCACCTGCTCAACCAATTGAGGAACCTCATGTTCCTCTTGATGTGGAGATTCAATATGCACAAACTGCACTGGAAGGTGCTCAGCATGACAGAGAGGTCGGTATTGAAGATGTTGGTGCTGCACATCAACAAACACATGATCCTGCACCGACCTCTGCAGATGCTCGAAGGGAATCTGACAGAGTCTCAGGTATGAATTTCTAAAAAGCCCTTAAACTTCTATATATATATATTTCATTCCCAAATAGAGACTAAGTATTGGCCAGTACCAACTCAATACTGACCAAAGTCTCAAATGATCTTTCAAATATATATCCTTTTATGGCCAACATAGCTAGCCCACTGCTGCTATGCAAAATTCATATACTGAGCACACTAAATTGATCATTGTCAGTCTACAGTTGTCTCAACATTTAAAGGGACAATGGTGGTTGATGTCATACTGACACCCACTGGTGCTGCTTGAATCATGTCCAACTTATTTTTGAGTTGGGTAGCATCATTCAAGAAATGATCACAAACCTTTAAGCCACAAAATCCAAATATTTCCATGGGGTTTAGCCGCATTTCTGTTATCACTCTAATACCGAGTGATAAACATTGAAAATATCAAGAAGCACATCCCAGGCTTCGAATTCCCAAACCCAAACCTTTTAGTAAATGTGACTTATCCTATACTGAGCTACTTAAATTTTCACACTCACCTTTACTAAAATCTTCTTACACATGCTATGCACAAGTCCACAATATTTCATCCTATACCAGATGAAATACAGACTTCACAAACTCTGTTTATATGATTGTAGAATTAAACAACACCACAATTCTATTTGATAAACCTTTCTTTCTAACCAGTTTTAAATATTTTTGTTTCTTTAGCACCATCTGTGCAGGGCATTCAGGCATCTCAGGCTGCAGCAGACCAAGTGACTCTGCAAGCAATCATGCAGCACATTCTGGCCATCCAACAAACTCAAAATACAATACTCGCCAGAATGGACAAAATGAGTGGTGATATTGACTCAATCAAACAGTCAGTCTCACTACTTCAACAACCACAACAGCCTCCACAAACTCCACCATTCTCACATGGTGACCACAATGAAGAAGGAGAAGGAGAAGGAGGTGCTGGTGATACTGATGCTGCAACTGAGCCCATGTCCTCCCCTACTCTTGAACAACCTGAAGGGGACATGGGTGGTGATACTGATCCTCTTCCCTCCTCATCAAATGATAACAAAAAGGGGGAGAAGAGACAAAGAGATACTGAGGTTGATCAAACTGAGCCATCTGCTCAGGGGGAGAAAAGAAGAAGATTGAATGAAGATCAACCTCCACAACAAGAACAACAACATCAGCAAAGCCCTCATACTGAGCCAATTCGGATTCAGTATGAGAGAAGAAGACAAAGAACTAGGTCAGCATTACAAGTTCAAGACCCTCTTGAGCCATCTGCTCAGGGGGAGACTCATACTGATCAACCACAGCAAGCTTATACTGAGCCACCTGCTCTAGAAGAAAATAACTTGCAAATTGTGGTCTATAGACCTTTTGTGTGGCCCATTGCTGATGATGAAGATGAAGAACATCCAGTGGAATCAGAAGATTTTTTAAACTTTGCACTGGATGAAGCAAATAAAGAAACCTCTTCATCATCATTCTCAGATGATGAAAAGCATACAAGAAAATCTATCTCATCTCAAGCTGAAGGACCTTCTAGAATTCCTAGAAGACCAATAACTAGAAGAATGACAAATGTGGTTATGTCCTCAGAATCTAGTGAAGAACAAGATCCAGCTCCTCTGATCTCAAGACCTAGAAGATCTGCTCAGTTTACTGAGGAAAAGAGTGAAGCTGAGGATGAGATTGAGGCTCAAAAGTTCTTCCCTGTTAAGGAAGAACCTGAATCTGAGTCTGAAGATGTTCCAAGAAGATCTCATAATGTAAGAAGAACTGGAGATGAATTACTTGAACAGTATTGGAACATTGTGGCACAAAGAACAAGATATAGGGAAACAAGGATGAGTATGCTGAGGAAGAAAGCATTTCTAACTGTAAGAGACATATACTGGCTAAATGAGTTTGTCAACAAAATAAAGGTCAAAACTGTTGATAAATCAATTGTTGCAACGTGTACTGGGCCAGTCAGTCCTCCAATGAAGTTTCTCCTCCATGACATTCAAAATATGGGACTTCATGATTGGATAAAAATTGCTAGACTGATCAAGGAAATGCCCTCAAGATCTTCTGAAGCCCAAGTGATGATGGATGAAATCTGGGCTGTATCTGCTATATGCTATGAAAAAGGCATTCTTTATGCAGCAGAATACAGGGCACTCAGTGTGATGACTGAAGCTATGAGGAACAACAAACCTGAGTGTCTAAATACTTTCAGAATAATTCCCACATATACTGTTCCCCCTAATCTCATTTTTCAGGATCAAAAGAGTACCATATATCCAACATCTGGATACATGTATACTGACTCAGATGACAGGGAATGCTTCATTACTGAAGCAGATTTGGCAACAGCTCCTATCAGCCATTTGGTGGGCCTTAAATGGTGGATAACCAAGAAAGAAGATGCTTGGTTTAGAAAAAAAGATAGTTGCTGTACTAAACAACAGGCAAGATGAACTGAAGAAAAGAGAAGAGTTCATCCATGTGAAGAAAGAAGTCTTCTACGAGTTTGAATCGATCAACAAAGACTAAAGAAGAAGACTTTGCAGCCTGTGGCTTATTTTGTTTAGTTTTTCTTTGTAACTGTTTTGTTATCATTAGATAGGGGGAGATTGTTAAGGCAAAAAGCCTTACCCCTTTGGATCTTAAGATAACAAAACAACCTAGACTAGCTTTAATTTATATGTAGAATAATATAGCTAAGTTTAGGTCTGATACTGAGTGATCAGTATTGGAACTCAGTATCAGTACTCAGTATCAGATAGTGATACTGAGTAGAAGGACCGAGTGATACTCAGTATAGTAACGGACTAAGATCAAATCCCTTGATCTTAGTCATTTTCCTTGCTTAGTCCTTCGGTTACTCCTTTGCTCATTATGTAAGATCTCTATAACATTATAAATAGAGATCATCTTGCAAAGGAGTACTCACCAATTCACTCTACACTTTCATATCTTGTAATTGATCAGTGGTATTGCTTTTCCGCAGCATACCACACTTAGTGGATTTGTACACCGACTCTAATACTGTGTTTTACACTTTAATTGTCTCTTGTATAATCAATCTAATCAATTAACTAACAAACCAGGGGTGTTGTGACCTAACATTGTTCATTTTCATTCTCTAGATCGGCTAAATTATCTTGGAGTAAAGTATTTAATTCTTTTTCATTCATAAGGTTTTGTTTTAAAGAATCAATTTCAGAAGCCTGGTTCGTTGCAAAACAATTATCAGAATGAATTAAATGTGAAGAATGAGATAAGAAAGAATTAATTACCTCTATTTCTTTGTTGGCATCATCATTTAAACGTTCAGAAATCTCAGCATTTTCACGTGCCATAAAGCATAGATTTGCCGAATGTTCTTCATCCTCATGCTCTGAGTCTTCCATCCATTGAAGATGTTCTGCTAATAATACCTTGCCTGACTCAATCTGCTTGGCCATTAACATCTTGCGTTTAAAGTATTCAGAATCCCGAACTTTAGGTTTCTTACAGTCTCGGGAGAAATGACCAGGAAGTCCACAGTTATAACATTTCTTTGTAGGATCCAAAGGTGTGATTGTGGGTTTGTTAGATGTGTTTGACGCAGATGGTGCAGACTTGAAAGTGGATGAAGATCTCTGATTGTTGTTTGTAGGAGTTGAGTAATACTTCTTCTCATATCTTGAGATGAAAGACATGGCTTGCAACAGTTGTTCTAATTCGTTCTCCATTTCTTCTTTTGTATCTTTTACAGGTTCTTCTGATTTTTCTTTCAGTTTACCAGATGAATTAGACTGGTATTGTCTTGTAAGAAGAGCAAGAGTATCAAGAGTGTTTGCATTCTCTTGTTTGGTTTTGACTATGTCTTTCACCATTGGATCATTTTGAAGTAAATACTCATACAGTTCATGCACATCAATTGAGCTCAGATCTTTATGTTGCATGGCACTGTTTCCAAATGTGTCCCACTCTGGAAGAAGACTATTGATGAACTTTATGTTGATTTCAAGATTTTCCTTCTTCAAATTATTCCTTCTAAGTTCATTCAACAAGTTGCAATACCGATAATATGTGCTCTCTAATTCTTCCCCGGTGGAAGCTTTAAACGATTGGTATGCATTCAGAGTGGTTACCATCTTGGCTTTATTTCCTAAAACAGTGCCTTCCATTTGCTTTCTAATTTCATCCCATATCTCTTTACCGGTTTCCAAGCTGTCTAAACTGTTATAAATTTCGTTCGGTAAACTCTGAAGTACGAATGAAAAGGATTGTAGATCTGCTTTAGCTCGTTGTTTTTGTTGAGCATTGTATCTAGACTGAGGAAGCGGAGTTCGACCTCCAAGAACTGGCGGAGTTGCATTTGGTGCAGCTATTACATCTTCGTAAAATACCGCGACACCATTTTCTAGTGAGTCCAGGATAGATCAATTGCCAGTTCTTGATTTTTTATAAAGTGGAGGAATCGTTTCTTCCACTGTGCGTATTCTCCTCGGTATAATACCGGAGGTTTGAGATCGGTCCCGATAGAAAGAGCATCTCTTGATGTCATTTCTAAAATTTGTACAAATATTGATTGTGTTTTTCGGTTTAAAAGTTGAATAGGGTTTGTTGGTTTAAAGTTTGAAGAAAAATTGAAGTTGTATTGAGCTTTTGATACAAATATCAAATATCAGATTGGGCTTTGTATATTTTGGGCTTGTGTTGTAAACGAAATTTGGGCTTTGTATATTTTGAACTAGTGTTGTAAACGAAATTTGGGCTTTGTATATTTTGGACTAAACGAAATTTGGGCTTGTGTTGGTTTAAAAGTCGAATAGGGTTTGTTGATTGTGTTTTGGATTTGTGATTGTTTTACTTTGGGCTTAATAAGTTGTAACGTAAACAATCAATCGGGAGAAGCCGAACTGATAACCTATCGACGAAGACAAAACCCTTTGAAGCAGATATGTTATCGAACAGATTGGAAGATGGAAGATTTGTTGTATTATCGAACAGATAGGTCGCAGTCTGATCTCAAATCAGTCTAAAACACATCGAAGCAAATCAAGATCGGAATAAAAAAAATTGATAATCGAGCAGAATTGAATTTTAGAAACCAAAAATCAAAATCCGAACTCTGATTTTGACGAAGCCGAGAAAACGCAGATTTAATTTTTTAATAATTCTTCTTTAAATCCTATATAACTTTCTAATTCTTCAGCTTCTACTAAACGCAGATTTAGATGACTGATTTTGAATTGAGTAAATCGGTTATCGGTAATCAAAAGTGCCAATCGATCAATTGATTGAGTTTGATTGAAAATTGCCGAACATGTTTAATCTGTTTAATCGGTGATTGGATTTGATAATAGAAATCAGTGACTGGATTGAATTGTTGCTGGAATTGAATGAACTCCTAAACCAGTCGAACAAGAGGAAGTGTGTGAAGCCGAACTAGGTGAATTGTACTTGGGCCGAACTTATAGCTCTTGGGCCGAACTTATTGCTCGGGCCGAACTTCAATGTTCTATGGGCCGAACTTCAATGTTCAAAAGGTCGAACTTCAATGTTCTAAAAGGGCCGAACTAGGGTTGTTCGATATGGGCCGAACTAGGATGAAATTCGATATGGTCCGAACTACAATAAAACTTGGGCCGAAGTTCTTACTTGATCGGGCCGAACTTGTTCATCTTCTTGAAGCCGAAGTATGTAGCGTACGAACACAGCTTGAACAAACATCATCATTTCGATCTGATTTTGCTCAATTCTTCACCGAATTCAGTGATTCTTTTTGCTAGATATTCGAAATCAATTTGCTAACACTTTGATCCGATCACTTTCTTCAATCCATAACAACACAGCTTCGATTCTTTGATTTTCAGAGAATTTTGAACTTTTTCACTTTTTCACAAAAATCGTCAAATTGAAGATGATTGTTGATGGAATGAATCGAATTTTGATTCTATTATGATTAGAAACACTGGAGAAGCACTAATCTCTGATCAATTCATCAATTTGGACAAACAATTTACAACATTAAATTTTCAATGACGAACATCAACTTTTTCTTCAAAATTTCTCAGATCTTGATCATTTTAGCTCGAATATGGATCTTCTCACAGAGAGATTTCGCTCTGATACCACTTGTTAGATCGTATTACACTGAGATCGAGCTAATCCATGAAGATTCAAGAGAGATTGAAGTTTATGTGTGTGTTCTTGGTGTTTGAGTGTGTGTAAGTTGAGAGAGAAAGATGGAGGGAGTTATTGGCTTTCAAATGATAATCTCTGTTAATGAAAGAAAGCTTACAAATTAAGCCTACATAAAAGGTATTTATACCTCCTTCTAAACATGCTTAATTACTCACTAACTAAGCCTAATTACATGATTTAAAGCTTAAGACTAGTATATCATTTAACAGTATTACACAACTAGTCCCTATACTATTTGATATAATATATTTGACCCTAACACTTGTTTACACCCGTATATGCTGCTTTGTGTGAGTACAAGACTAGTATATAAAAAAAGTTTAATAAAGTGAGTTTTTACAAGTTTAAATTAAAGTATTTTAATTTTACGTCCGAATTCTTATAAATTTATGGGTCTGTAAAAGTCAATAAGGAATAAAGAGGTTTATAATTTACTATTTATTATAGACTTACTGTAAATTTAGCTATTATCGTGCTATTGAGGGAAACTAGGTTTATAAATTTTAGTCTAGTGTTACTTAATTAGCGTATACTTTTTTAAGCAAACTTTTTATATATATTTCAAATATAACGACCAAAATTCTTTTCACAGTTTACAACTTTTTTCAACTATACCCCATGGGCCTTGGGTTTGAAAATAATACGGTAATAGTACTTGGCATTCATTTATGGCATCACAAAATTCACTTCGTTTATTGGTGTGATGAAAAAGTACTATTGTAAATAATTATTTTTTATAAGTGTACTATATAATATTATTTCATAACAGTATCAAATATATTTAATAACTTTAAAGTGCTCACAATACAAGTCTTGCATTACTTGTGTCTACATGTAATTTTAAGCGGTTATAAACGTATATGTTATTATAATTTTTATTAATCATCTGCATACTGAAATTATTTAGAGAATTCCAATGTTAGCATCACACATTCTGTTAGGGTCAAATATATTGTATCTAATAGTGTAGGGACTAGTTATGTAACATTGACTAAATGGTAAACTAGTCTTAAGGCTTAATTAGATGGTAATTAAGCTTGTTTACTTAAGAGGTATAAATACCTTGTACTTAGGCTTAATTTGTAAGCTTTCCTTTCACTAATTGAATTCATCATTTGAAAGCTCCAATATTCCCTCCATCTCTCTCAACTACCTCACACACACTCAAACACCAAGAACACACACACTTAAACAAATCTTCTATTTCTCACCTTAAATCATCATGAATTAGCTCAATCTTAGTTGTATATGATCTAACAAGTGGTATCAGAGCAAAATCTCTCTGTGAGAAGATCCAAAATCGAGCTAGTTTGATCAAGATCTGAGAAATTTTGAAGAAAAGTTGTTCGTCATGAGAAATTTAATGTTGTAAAATTTTTGTTAGAATTGAAGATTTGATCATAGAATCATGTTTCTCCTTTGATTCTAAGCAGAATAGAACCAAAATTCGATCCAATCCGTCAACAGATCACTTCAATTTCGTGATTTTGATGAAAAAGTGAAAAAGTTGAAAAACCTCTGAAAATCGAAGAATCGAAGCTGTGTAGTTATGGATTGAAGAAAGTGATCGGATCAAAGTGTTAGCAATTATATTTCGAACATTTAGCAAAAAGAATCATTCAAATTGGTCAAGAAATGAACAAGATTGGATCAAAAGAGTGAAGTTTGTGAAGGAGCGTACAAGTTCGACATCAAGAACATGAACGCAGATTTGAACGTAAGTAGTTCGGCTAATGATAGTTCGGCCCGAACTACTTGATCATCTTCGGCCCAACTAGAAGTTCGGCCCGAGGATAGTAAGGCCCAAGTTCGGCTCTTTTAGTTCGGCCCGAAGTATTGAGTCCACTAGTAGTTCGGCCCAGTAGAAGTTCGGCCCGAAGTATTGGTCCAATTGTTCTTCGGCCCGAACTACTTAATCTTCGGCCCAAGTTTATACAACTAGTTCGGCCCAATCTCTACAATCTTCGGCTGTCAACAAGTTCGGCTCACATTGAGTTCGGCTCAAATTCCAAATCAAATCAGAATCACAGTTCGATTCATGAATTGCAAAAGTGTTCGATCAACTATTGAAGATCGTTCAAATCAACATCACAATGTTCTAGCAATCGATTCATCGTTCAATTACAAAACCGAATCTGTTTTGTAAATACAAAATCGATTCATTACTTAACACCGAATCTGCTTTCATCATTCAATTACAAAACCGATTTCAAAATCAAAGACGATTTCAGAATCATTCGATTTTGATTCGATCAAACCACAGACGTCTAAAGTGTTCGATCGATTAAATTGTTCGGCTTCTTGAAAGTTGGAAGAGTTCGACAATCTTGATTTCGGCCTTTTGATTCCTTCGGTCGATCAACAATTTCAATTCAAAAATCAGCTTTCTAATCGATTTATCTGATTTCACCATTTGATTTGAACAAATCTGCTTGATTGAATTCAATCGCCGACCTGAAAGTGTTCGACCTCTGCTCACATGTTTAATTGCTCGATCAGCCAAGTGTTCGGCCAGCCTAAGTTGTTCAGCTCATAAATCCACTAAGCCCAAATTAAGTCCAAATCCAACATTTTCAATTTAGCCCAAAATCGTTTTTATCACAAATCCAAGTTTATTTCAAATAATTTTTTTTTACGTCACATTTTCGCTCATTCAATAAATTCTTTTTGCCAAATGGTCAAATTACATAACACCTACTTTTACTAAAACAGAGTGCACCCACCACAAAAGCCCAAAAATTTTCAAAAGAATTAGATCGAGTTTGGCAGATCGAGTTTAACCATTTACATTTTTAAAACACTTTTAACATTTTTTTTAAAAGGGATCTTAAAAAGAAAATTTTCACTAGTTTTTAAACACGAAAAGATTTTTTTTTGAGTATTAAACAAATTACAAAATTTGTTACTAATAATGCAATTTGTCACTTGAAAATTTCTTCTAGTAATTTGTCACTACAAATTTTTTTTAACTCGAACCCGATCAAATTCTCAACTTTTTAAAACTTTTTAAACACTTTTAACTTCTACATTTTTTTTAAAGTTTTTAAAAGGAAATTTTCACATTTTAAAACCACGATAATTTTTACCCAAAATCCTAATAATCGCAAAGCATGGAAAAATCTGCCTCAACCACATTTGATGATATGGAACAAGACCCTCAGGCAGTGCTAAAGGCTATGTCATTTATTTCAACTTATAAGAAGAAATGGTACTCAAAGTCTACAAACAAAAATTTGGTATCTTCATCCCACATTAAACCTGATCTCAATGCTACAATCTCAAATGAAAAGTCAATTATCACACCTTTGGATGCTACAAAGAAATCAATCGTTCATGATTCATCGTATTATAAACGTAAGATGTTGAGGACTAAACATCTTGAGACTGCAAAAGTGTTACTAGCTGCAAATGAAGAACATTCAGCAAATTTATGTTTCATGGCACGTGAAAATGCTGAAATCTCTGATCATTTCAATGAAGAGGCTAACAAAGAAATAGAGGTAATCAGTTCTCTCTTATCTAATTCTTCAAATACAATTGATTCTGATACCAGTTTTGTAACGGACCAGATTTCTGAAATTGAGTCTTTAAAACAAACCCTTTTGAATGAAAAAGAATTAAATACTTTACTCCAAGAAAGTTTAGCTAATTTAGAAAATGAAAATGAACAATTTGTGGATCATAATACACAACTTGTTCATATTATTAAGCAAAATAAAAATTTTGAGAAAAAGAATCAGACGTTACAAAAACAAATATCATAATTGAATGTTAAATATGAGACTGATATTACACATTTGTCTCATACAATTTCTGAAAAAGAAATTGAAATAACCAAGCTACAAAGTACACAAAGTTCCACATCTAATACTGAAAATGATAAATATTACAAGTTATACATTGAAACATGGAATGAATATCAAATCACAAAAAAACTGGTTGGAACGTAAACAAAAAGAATTTGATGATAATGAGACTCAATTTAAATCATTAAACACACAAATAAAAGAATTATCAGAAACCATTCATGAAAATGACATTCAAACAAAACAAGAATTAAATAACAAACAAAATGTCATACATCAACTACAAAATGATAAAATTCAACTTTCTTCTCACGTCAAACATCTTGAAGAAATCATTGCCAAACGAGGACAAACTGATCAAACAATTCACTTGACCAAGCCTAAAGATTTCAAATACTTCAATTCAAGAGAAGGACTGGGGGCAAACAATCCAGAATATCTGAAGATGGCTTGCAATGTGCTTCCAACACTGTATGATTCCAAATTCATACATGTTGATGTTTGGCAGAGTTTCCTTCGCATGACAGATGAGGAAGAAGAAATTGAAGCATTTAATAGAGCCAAAAAGGAGAATGCACAAATCAGTTTCAATTATAATGAATTAAATAATACACATGAAACTAAAAAGGCAAATTTTGCAAATGATGATTATTTTCCAATCATAACACCTGAAGAATTTGAGATCAAAGGTAATGCTGTACTTCAACAGAAGATAAAACCAAAGCTGTATGTTCCATCTCTCATTCTTGAAAAGAAAATTTTCCAACTAGAAAATGAAATCGATGAAACACATCAAGCATTTGACAAAGAAAAATATGATCTTCAAACTAAAATTCATGAATTAGAAGATAAAATTATTTAAATAAAATCTACTTCTAATCAAAATGTTTCTGCTTCAGATGTTTCTCCAAAGCCTACGTCTCTCAAATCTACGATTTCTTCTCCCAAAACTCCAGTTATCTTAAGACATGATTCTGTTTCATCTGTTTTAAATTTTTCGGATCGAACTTTAAAATCCACGCTTAAGAGGTCAATGCATTGGAGAGTAAAAGACGTTGAGCAGTCTAATTCCAATAAATGTAATAACACAAGAATGTTTTCTCCTGTAATGGCATATCGTGATGTATATACGATCAAACAAACTGAAGTTAATAGAGGAAATTCTAAACCTAAACCGAAATCACAAGTTTGTTCCTCTACCAAACCTAAGCCTAGGAGATCCACGATTCCACCAAACTCTGATCAGAAACTGAATGCTCTCAAACAAGTTAATAGAGGAAATTCCGCACCTAAAACTCCAAATAAATTAGGTTCCTCTTATAGAATTAGGCATTCTCAAATGAATAAACATGCACCATCAACCGTGTTGAAACATTCGACTCCTTCGAAGAAAATCTTTTCCAAAACTAAATCCTTAAAATATTCAAGAAAAGATTTACTTTCATTGGCACCAACTACAACGTTTAATCAAGTGCCAAAAACAACTTCTAAATTGTCAACATCAGTCGATCGCGAGGTATTTACACCTAAATCGACAAAATCTGTCTATCGCGTGGTATATACACCTAAATCGACAAACAAAGTCAATCGCGAGGTATCTACACCTACATCGACAAACACAGTCAATCGCGAGGAATCTACACCTAAATCGACAAAATCAGTCTCTCGTGTTGTGTCTTCAAATGAATCGTCAAAATCCGGCTCTACGACTTCTTCTCCAAAATCATCCAAATTTGTTAGATATAAATGAATTCAAAATGAACACTCAATCTGGATTTTAAATTCTCCAGAAAAATCATTAAAATGGTCTATCAAATCCCCAAACACAGAACTGCCTCCTTGCAGTTTTTTCAAAACTCTAAATTCATTTTTTGTTCGCATTCTTCATAAGACATCATTTACTAATCGTTAAGGACCCATAACTGATTGTGTACCAAAAGTTGTTTGATGTGTTTGCAGGTAAATGACTTATACACAAAACGGTGTATAACTCGCACTTCAACTAAATGACTTATACACAAATCGGTGTATAACTCGCGGTTCAACATAATGACTTATACACATTTCAGTGTATAACTCGCGCTTCATCTTAATGACTTATACACAAAACGGTGTATAACTCGCACTTCAACTTAATGACTTATACACAACTCAGTGTATAACTCACGCCACAACATAATGACTTATATACACATCAGTATATGACTCAAACTTCAAAGCAATGGCTTTCAAGTACATCAGCTTGAAACCCGCTCTTAACCAGTTTTACACATAAATGTAAAAACTCTTTCCCACCCTTCTAAAACTGTATATTTTTCATTACTTATATTTTGTCGAGGGGGAGAAATTTTAATTCTACGGGGAGAATTATTATTTCCAGGGGGAGAAACTTTCTTATATCAATACTTTTATACCCGTTTGAATTTTTTTTTAATCGAATAATTTTTTTTTTATCAAACGACAATATCTTCCCATGGTTTGCCAGAACCGGCCTTACCTTTCAAGGGAATTACTTTTTAGCCAAAATTGGTAAATGTGAGGATATATGTCTAGGGTATAGAATTAGGTGAGTGCAAGGTGATGTGAAAACATGATAATATCAAGAAAACACACCTTTGAGTGCATCCAAACCGAAAATAAACCGGGCAACCTCACTAAATTGTGTTCATTCATGTGTTGAATGTATCACCAGACTTAACTGGCCCAGTCAAGCATTTGCACTCCACCACCAACCACTCAGATTCCTCTTAATAGGAATTTGTTTCAATTCATTAGGGGACGTAGCACATAATCTATCGACTGCTCATTCGGAGTAAGTTGGTATTGAAATTTTAACCTTCTGCCCCGGGTTACGTCTTCAATTGAATGCACAATGTGTCTAGATCTCACCGACAAATATTTCCAATATAGGACACATACACTATTGAATATGAATCTCCGTGTATTCATCGGAACACTCATAGTGGCATCACAATCTGGTGTTTCACGAGGATTGAGTGGAAATCCTGCTAGAGCTAAAATCGCGCCAACTCTAACTGCAGGTCACACATTTGAATACACTGTTGTGCAAACGACTATCGATTCATACCGTGTGTTAACGGATACTCTATGTGAGTCCGGTTTTTCCTAGTTTGTTCATGTTGCTGTGCCTAAACTTTTATATCATAAAGGCAACAACTTATGCCGGAAACACATTTTCCGATGAAAAATCCATGTTATTCTTACAAAGTAACATCATAAATGCTGATAATTTGCACATGAGCGTTATAGTTCACTCTCAAATTACTCCTATGATCTGCTATAACCGGTATGATCTTCCCCAGGAGCCACCTACAATATAGGACAATATGTAAGGGTACATAGGTCTAGGTGAGCAGAATCAAGTATCACGGGATCTTGATTGGGGTGCGCTGAGATAAAATTTGAGAGGGGGAATGTAGTATGGGGTGCAATTCAGCTATACATGGTAAAATGAAATGAGGGAGTAGTCGAAAAATGAAAAAGTAAGCTTGAGTGAGGAGGGTGTGACAGGGTTAAAGTAAATGAAAAACCCTTACCAAACTGATAAAAAGCCGGGTAGCCACGTCTCTATCAGATTGCATGTGTTGCTCTCTGATATTGAACAAGACATCATGGAACCCAGTGATGCAATGCACAACCCCCCCAGCTACTCAAGTATTTCTTAAAAAGTACTTGTTTCATTTCCACGGAGACTATCTCATATGCTATCAACATCTCACTTGGAGATTGTTGATATTGAATAAGAGGACAAGCCTCTCCAGTCCTCACCTTCGTTTGTCCACTATTTGAGTCTAGAACCGAAATACATTTTTAGGACACAAGGCATAATACCAAGCTTATCTTTGTGATAAAGCCGGAACATTCATAGTGATACCAACTTTCTTGGTATTCCACGATGATTGAATGGAAATCCTACCAGTGCTATCATCTATTCCAACACTGAACGTAGGTCACACAGTTTGTGTAACTGTTGTGTCAATGGGTAATCTATGTGATCCCGGTTTTCCCGACTTAATTCGATCATTGAGATTAAATGACAAACGATTTGATCGGATATCTACATCATCAACTTAGGTTCGGTTTTCGATGATACAATGTGATGTATATTGATTCATTCAAAATATGAATATATCACTCTACTTCACATTTTGTATCCATGGGCTTTGAAGATTTTCTTCATTTCACCTCGATGAACTTCACATTTTTCATGATGATTCCGATATATCTTAATCATCATGAGGGGGAGAAAATTTACAATGAAGTTCAGTTTATGAAGAAAAATGCTTACAAGACTTAAGAGAATATATTAGCCCAGTTTACTCCACATCAAAAAGACACATGCACCGATTAAGGGGGAGTAAACAAGAAACCGAAGAAGATTTGTTAAAGAATAATTGTTTGTTTGAGGGGGAGCACGAATCTTATCCACATTTTTCTCTCAACAACAATTATCAATAATCATAAATCGACAAAGCCACAACTTCGAGAAAATACTTCCGCTACAAACAACTCTATCTATCTATGGGTCTACATTTTCGTCGATTTACATGAAATAATTTGTGAAGAAAAAGAAACCGACTCATCTTCAGAAATTTCTCACAAATTCTCAACATTTCCATTTCAAATCTTAAACTGACAAATCATTCTATCCGAACCACAAATTCACATTCATATCCATCCAAAATCTAATCGAATAAATCATTCTTTCCAAATTCTATAACAATCATATCCATACAAAAGCTTAACTGTACAAATCTTTTGTATCATACAAAATACATACTATCCACATTCATTCAAATCTTAAATGTATATATCATTCTTTCCTATATACAAACATTCATACACACACACACATTCAAAACCTTTAACTTTCAAATCATTCTTTACATAATTCAAAACCATCATTATTCCATCCTCACAAATCTCTATCCAAAACTAAATTCCCAGCATTTCTAAATCCCAGTCAAATTCCTACCAATCAGATGTTTCATTTCCAGAATTTTCAAATTGATTAATATACTCGTTTGAAGGAAGACAGGGATGTAGTTCTAAAAGTTCGAAAAGAGGGAGATTGGATAATGATCAAGACAAATTAAGTCAAGACTCCATGAAATCTTCTGAGTTACTTTATATTGGTTGAAAAGCCGATTAAAAGTTTCATTCTTATCTGATCATCATAAGCTGAAACTAATATTACATCAAAACTACTTAAACGATTAATTCAGTTTCAGACTTTGCTCGAAAAGAAGATTTCAAGAACATGCTATCCAAACTATTGATACAAAGGGGGAGATTGTTAGGGTCAAATATATTGTATCTAATAGTGTAGGGACTAGTTATGTAACATTGACTAAATGGTAAACTAGTCTTAAGGCTTAATTAGATGGTAATTAAGCTTGTTTACTTAAGAGGTATAAATACCTTGTACTTAGGCTTAATTTGTAAGCTTTCCTTTCACTAATTGAATTCATCATTTGAAAGCTCCAATATTCCCTCCATCTCTCTCAACTACCTCACACACACTCAAACACCAAGAACACACACTTAAATAAATCTTCTATTTCTCACCTTGAATCATCATGAATTAGCTCAATCTTTGTTGGAGTAAAACACAGATCAACTTGATACTGATGCTGCAGTTAGTACTGACAATAATTAGTACTGATGGGGCAGAACATATTACTACTGATGAAGTTGATGCTGGTGTATACTATAACTTAGTTACTACTGATCATGCAAAGACTGAAGATACTACTGATCTTAGTAGTTACTACTGACGATGGTTTCTGGACTTACTACTGATCACCAAGTTTACTACTGATGTTACATATTTACTACTGGTGATGAGTTTTACTACTGATACGCGTTATTGAAGAATATCAAGTCCGAGATCTTCGCAGAGATAGTTATAGAATGTAATTAAATGTATATCTTTTATTATTCGATGTAAATCAAATCCTAGAATAACTAGGGTAAATAGTTTAGCTTCAAGGACTATTATAAATAGTTCCTTACGAATTGTAAACGTACGTGTGTATTGTTAACTTGATAATATACATTGAAGCTTTTTGTGAAACTGTGTTCATAATACTTTGCATGTTATTTACAGTTCATTGTTCTTAATTACATTGATATAGTGTTGATCCGCTGCAACTTCTATATTCAATTAGATCTAAGGTGTTTATTAACTTGTCTATAGTTAATCGATCCTGACAAGTGGTATCAGAGCATATTGGTTCTAGATATACTATTTGTTAAGAACAACAAAAAGTTTTAATCTTTAAAAACACACACATTGTTAATCATGTCGGATAACAATGAAAGCACTCAGGCCAACAAAATCCCTATTCTCACTCCCAATAACTTTGGGATGTGGAAGAATCGTATTAAGCAATACATGCTTATTACAGATTATTCTATGTGGGAAGTTGTCCTTGAAGGAAACAAAACTGGTCCTGGTCAAGCAAGCAGCTCTGCAACTGAGGCAGACAAACTTAAGTGTGAGAAGGAAAAGAAGGACAAGGGAATCGAACTCAAAACTCTAAGCACTCTCCTACTGGCCATTCCTAATGACTATCAACATCTCTTTGTTGAGTATGATGATGCAAAGATACTATGGGAAGCACTGGAGAAGAGATTCGTTGGAACCAAGAGCACCAAGAGGAACATGAAGTCTGTTCTCAAACAAGACTTTGAAAACTTCAAAGGAAAACCTAATGAAACACTCACTCAAGTGTTTGACAGATTCAACAAGTTAATTGGTGAACTTAACCAGGTTGGTGTTAAGATGGATCAAGAAGATGTCAACATGAAGTTCCTAAGATCTCTTAGTGAAGAATGGGCCATGTATACAGTGGTATATAGACAAAGAGATGCACTAGAAGAAAAAGAGTTGGATGAACTCTACAATGATCTCAGAGTCTTTGAAACTGAGGTAAATCAAAAGAACCCTTCTATTTCTTCTAATAATGCTGCATTTGTCTCTAGTACAGGTCAAGGTCAGGAAACCTTCACAGGAAAGGCTGCAGATTCTGAGGATGCTGCAAGAGAATCCTTCTTCACTAGTCATGTGCATACTGCATTGATTAGTGATGACTTGGAACAATTGAATCCAGATGATCTTGAGGAGATGGATCTTAAATGGCAGATGGCTATGCTGAGCCTAAGGACAAAAAGATTCTTAAAAAGAACTGGTAGGACAAGCCTCAACAAAGGTGACAAAGCTGGATTTGACAAAACTAAAGTCAAATGTTACAACTGTAACAACCTTGGTCACTTTGCAAAAGAATGTCCTCAGCCAGACAAAAGATCAAAATCAACTGCCCTTGTTTCACAACAAGGACAAGGCTATGACTGGAGCTTCCAAGCAGAAGAGCATGCTCAAAATCAAGCTCTCATGGCCTTTACTGACAACAAAACTGAGGTAAAACCTAAACCTTGTACTTCTGAATGTGCTAAAATTGTTAAAAACTTAGAAAAAGAAAACACTAAATTAAATGAAGATTTAGCAAAAGCAGTCAGAAGAAATCATGAGTTTGATAGTGTGATTGCTGATCAAGAACATCAAATAAAGGTGTACAAGATGATTGATCAACGGATCAAGGAAGAATTGCTTCAGGCTGTGGATGAGAAAGAGTTTTATGAAACAAAAAATAAAGAACTAACAAGTAAATTAGAAGAATGTCAGCTTGAAATTGAACAAAATAAATTAACAATTAAAAAGTTTGAAAGAAGCACTAAAATTCTTGATGAATTAACTAATAATCAAACTACAGAAAAGGTTGTTCATGGGGTGGGATATCATGCTGTACCACCTCCACATAAATTCATTCCTCCACTGAAAAATAGTTCAGAAAGAATCATTAATGAATTAATAACTGACAATCAAACTGAATCTAATACTGAAACATCTGAATCAAATGATTCTTCTGATGATGAGCAATCAATTGAATTTACAATATCTCAAACTGAATCACCAAAATCAATTGATACAAGTTTTCACACAGCTCAAAGTCCAAATGACTCTCCCAAATATGATGCAGAAAATATACCTAAAATTCTAAAAAGGGGAAATCAAAGAAACAGAAATCAACTTTTAGAACAAAGAAAAACTATCAAGGCTAAAGATAATAAATTAAAATGTATTATTTGCAACAAAGTAAACCATTTAGCAAAGGATTGTCACTTCAATCCAATAAACTGCAAAGAATTAAAAGAATTTAAAATTTTTAAAGAAAAAGCAAAAACTCAAAAGTTAAAAGATACTACTGGTCCTTCAGTAGTAAATAAAATCAAAACTCCAATTGCTGAAACTCCAAAATTTGGAAGAAGTGCACCAAGATTTGTGCAAAACAGAAGAGTTGGAAGCCCAAAGAACAGCAATTACTTCAAGAAAAATCGAAAATCCACTCAAAATAAACAATATTTTAAATTTTCCAACACCAGTAGAAACTTTAACAACTTTATTACTGGTGTTAACCCTCATTATAATTCTGTATGGTACCAATACAAGAATACTACTGGTAAAAACCCTAATTACAAAGATACTACTGCTCCCAAAACAACTTTCAAAGATACTACTGGTGTTAACCCTAAAAACACTACTGGTCATTCCAAACATGGTAAGTACCCAAATACTACTGATCCATCAGTAGTAAAGTATTCAAAAGCAAAAAATCACGGGTATAAACCAAGATCAGTAGGAAATTCCCCCACCAGTAATACATTCAAAAGAGCAGTAGTAAAACAAAACACCAGTACTAAACAAGTATGGGTACCAAAAAGGTTTAAAGATAAAACTCCCAAAGCTTATTTCTCAAAGGATGAACCCAAGACATATAAAGCTTGGGTTCCCAAACTTAACTAATCCTTTACTCTCTTGTGCAGAGCATTCAGATCCCAGAAGAAGGAAGAACATGGCATATTGATAGTGGATGCTCAAGGCACATGACTGGAAATCTGCAAATTCTTAAAGATTTCAAGTCATTTGATGGAGGATATGTGGCTTTTGGTGAGAATCCCCAAGGAGGTAAGATTACAGGTAAAGGTACTGTTACAAATGGCAAAATTACCTTTGATGATGTATTTTATGTAGCTGAACTAAAATACAATCTTGTCAGTGTGTCTCAAGTTTGTGATAAAAAGAACAAAATTCTTTTCACAGACATTGAGTGCATCATTCTTTCTCCTGATTTTATCTTAGATGAAAAATATGTTGTTTTAAGAACTCCAAGGAGAAACAATGTGTATTGCCTAGATATAGGGGGAGAACTCATTTCTTCAAATGAGATCAACTGTTTTATATCCAAGGCAAACACCACTGAATCAGAACTATGGCATAGAAGGATGTGTCACACAAATTTTAAAAACATGAATAATTTGGTAAAGAGAAATCTGGTCATTGGACTACCTCAAAAACAATTCATGTGTGATCATCATTGTGTTGCATGCCTAAAAGGTAAACAACACAAGACTTCTCATAAGTCCAAAACTGTGAACTCTATTTCTGTTCCTTTACAGCTCTTACATATGGACCTTTTTGGACCTACAAATGTAATGAGTATTGGAAAGAAACAATATTGTCTTGTTATTACTGATGACTTTTCCAGATATACATGGGTTTTCTTTCTCAGGACAAAGGATGAAACAAGTGAACTCATAAAGAATTTAATTGTCAAACTGGAGAACACATCTGATCAAAAAGTTAAAGCCATAAGATGTGATAATGGCACAGAATTTAAAAATGCTAACTTAATTAACTTTTGTGATCTTAAAGGTATTGACAGGCAATACAGCTCACCTAGAACTCCACAACAAAATGGCGTAGCTGAAAGAAGAAATAGAACCATCATTGAAGCAGCAAGATCAATGCTTGCAGACTCAAAATTACCAATTACTTTTTGGGCAGAAGCTGTTAATACTGCTTGTTATGTTCAAAACAGAGTATTAATAGTGAAGCCACATTTTAAAACACCATATGAACTTTTTAATAAAAGAAAACCTTCCATAAGTTTCCTAAAATCATTTGGTTGTCCTTGTACTATTTTAATTACAAGAGAACAAATTGGTAAGTTTGACTGCAAATCTGATGATGGAATCTTTGTGGGATACTCTACTCAAAGCAAATCATACAGAGTATTCAACAAAAGACTAAGGATAATTGAAGAAAGCATCAATGTATCCTTTAATGAAAATGTACCTAATGAACAAGGAAATGGTCCAGATTGGCTATTTGACATAGACAATCTAACCAAATCCTTTAATTCTAACATGAATTTCAATGCAGGTAATTCAAATTGTCCCAATCAAAAGGAAGGAACATCATCAGTTAATACTGGTCAAGAGGAAATGAGATACATTGTAGTTAATACTGCTCCAAAAGTTAATACTGATGTCAGTAATAACTCAAGTTCTGGAACCAGTAGTAACTCTGAAAATGAGGACAGTAGTAATTCAAATACTACTGATACCAGTAATAGTACTCAAAATACTACTGGTCCCAACATTAACCTAGATTCTCAAGATACTACTGATACCAGTAACAACAACAACACTTCTGACCTAAATGAAGATAATAACAGTAGTAACTCTGACCAAGATGATGATGAACCAAATATCAATGACAATGAAGGATCTCTAGAAGAACAACTACCTGAGACAAATGAGTCCAATCTTGAAAATCAACTAGTGGTTGATAAAGCTACAACTACAAGGACTCAAAAGAACCATCCATTAGACCTTGTTCTAAGTGATGTCAACTCACCACTACAAACAAGAAGCAAATTAAACAAAAGCTTAACTGCAAATATGTGTAATATAAGTTTAATTGCTAATGAATGTATGTTTGAATGCTTTCTGTCTCAGGATGAACCAAAGAAGACCCAACAAGCAATGAAGGACTCAAACTGGATTGAGGCAATGCAAGAAGAACTCCTTCAATTTAAGTTACAAGCTGTTTGGACACTTGTACCTCTACCCAAAGGAAAAAGAGCCATTGGAACAAGATGGATCTTCAGAAACAAGAAAGATGAAAGAGGTATAGTGATCAAGAACAAAGCCAGACTTGTAGCCCAAGGATACACTCAAGAAGAAGGAATAGACTATGATGAAGTATATGCTCCTGTTGCTAGAATTGAAGCCATAAGGATATTTCTAGCATATGCTTCATTCAAGAAATTCAAAGTCTATCAAATGGATGTGAAGAGTGCATTTCTGTATGGGAAGATTGAAGAAGAGGTCTATGTATGCCAACCTCCAGGTTTTGAAGATCCAAAACATGGTGATTATGTGTTCAAATTGGATAAAGCTCTATATGGCCTACATCAGGCACCAAGAGCATGGTATGACACATTATCATCATACCTATTGAAGAACAACTTTAAAAGAGGAGCCATTGATAAAACTTTGTTTACAAAGAAAGTCAAAGATGATATTCTACTGGTACAAATCTATGTAGATGATATCATCTTTGGTTCAACCAATGATTTACTATGCAAAGAATTTGAAGAACTGATGCAAATTAAATTCAAGATGAGCTCTATGGGTCCAATGAACTTCTTCCTTGGACTCCAAGTCAATCAAAGAACAGATGGCATTTTGATAAATCAATCAAAATATGTCAAAGACATCTTGGAAAAGTTTGATTTGAAAGACAGTAAAAGTGCTAGTACACCAATGGAAACACACAAACACCTACATCCTGATGTTGAGGGGGAGGATGTAGATGAACACTTATAAAGATCAATGATAGGCTCTTTGATGTACTTAACTGCATCAAGACCTGACATTATGTATAGTGTTTGTGTGTGTGCAAGATATCAAGCAAGACCCAAAGAACTACACTTGCAGGCTGTTAAAAGAATATTCAGATACTTGAAAGGCAAACCATCACTAGGTCTATGGTATCCACATGATTCACCCTTTGAACTCATAACCTACACAGATAGTGACTATGGAGGTGAATGTCAAGATAGAAAGTCCACTACTGGTGGATGTCAATTCTTTGGATCAAGACTGGTGTCATGGCAATGTAAGAAGCAAACAAATGTATCAACATCAACTGCTGAAGCAGAATATGTAGCTGCATCTGCTTGCTGCGCTCAAGTACTATGGATTCAAAATCAGCTTCTAGACTTTGGTATCTCTATCCTTAAAACTCCTATTTTTATTGATAATCAAAGTGCTATTAGTATTGTGAATAATCCAGTAAAACACTCAAAAACTAAACACATTGAAATAAGATTTCATTTTATAAGAGATTGTAATGAAAAGAAATTAATCAAAGTAGTTAAAATCCATACTGATGATCAATTAGCAGATCTTTTTACAAAAGCATTTGATGTAGGAAGATTCAACTTCTTGGTTAGCAGTATTGGAATGATTTTGATAACTTAAAATCTCACTTAAAATCATGTGTAAAGTTATTGTTGTAAAATATTATTTACTTAAGTGTTTTACTACTGGTATATCTGTACTACTGGTATGTAGGCATGTGCACAAAATACTACTGGTAGTAAAATACTACTGGTGTGTATTAGGTCTACACAAATACTACTGGTAAGTCAGTACTACTGATGTTCACATATACTACTGGTCTTGTGTGTAAATGGTTACTACTGATGTCTATAGTTACTACTGATGTCAAAATCCTTAGTCACTACTGATGTTAGTAGATACTACTGACGTTTTACTACTGATATCTTATTTACTACTGGTCTTTCAGAAACACAATTACCAAACTAACCCCATGAAAATAACCGTTATGTTATGATTCGAAGGACATTTTAGTAGTTTTGCAGGATAAATCGAAAGATATAAAAGGCGGCAGTCGATTAGTTTAGCATTATCTTCACTTCGATTCTCTAAATTCTCTCGATAAACCCTAGTTTACGATCAAAAACCCTTCGTCAGTAACAAAATTCATTCATCTTTTTCTCAAAATCAACATTAAATGGCAACTCTACAATCTCTGGATGTGCAAACCGATCTTAAATACTCAGAATTTCACAACATGTGTGCCTTCCTGAAGAATCCCGACGGCACAAAAGATTTTCGACCGATCGTAAAATTCTTGAGAAATTCCTATATACAGTTTGCATTAACGGTAAAACCAAAATCATATCAACAGCACTTGGTGGATTTCTGGACCAATGCTGAGCAAACGGAAGGAACAACTGTATCAATAATCAAATCACAAGTAGATGGAAAGCATATCACAGTAACAGAACAATCAATCAGACACCATCTACAACTTCACGATGATTCAGGTATGTCTACTCTTCCTAAGGAATACATTGCTGAAATTTTACAAAAAATGGGTTATGAGGGAAGACTCAATATAGTAACCTTTCAAAAGGGTCTTCTCTCCCCACAATGGAAATTCTTAGTTCATACTATTCAGCATTGTATTTCTCCAAAAAGAAGTACTTGGAATGAGTTTAATAAGGCAATAGCATCTGCTGTTGTCTGCTTATGCACAGACCAAGTCTTTAATTTTTCTCAAATGATTTTTGAAGGTATGTTGGGAAATCTAAGTTCTACCAAATTTTTAATGTATCCCAGATTTCTACAACATATCATAAATTGTGAATTACAAAACTTGTCAACTCCTAAAAATATTTTCATACTACCAGAGTTGAACAAGAAAGTTTTCTCAAATATGAGAAAACAATTTAAATTTTCGGGTAAGGAAACCCCTCTGTTTCCTAATATGATCAAAGATCATCCCCTTACTGGAGAAGGTTCAACCATTGCTACAACCCAAGTTGAACCTCAACCCACTCCATCACCCCCAAAAACAGCCCAAACACCACCCCATCTAGCCACTCAATCACCAGCCCACACAGAAGTCCTGAATGTGTCCCAGGAACTTGATTTAAATCTGCAGAGTGCTACTCTTCACTCTGTGGAAGACCTTCCAGATAAAACCAAAAACATTTCCACACTTTATAAAAGAAAGAAATCTTTAAAGGACACCAGGGGACACATTGAGTCAAACCCCAGGCTCCAAGAGTTGTCCTCCAAGGAGGAGAGAGGACATGAGGCGAGGGCTTTCACTACTGATGCCCCAAAGGTGGGTGCACAGGACAGTGAAAACATAATTAGGACCCAGACCTCGGAAACTTTGAGTGAAGACTCATTTGAGGAGTTACTCAAAGGACCCCGGTGCCAAGAAACCACAAGGGGGGGCATCTCTGCTTCTTCTAGGAAGAAGAGGATGTCTAAAAGACCCAATGAATCACCAAGAAGTGATGAGGGCAGATCTTCTGAATTGATGGAAAGGATGGAAAACCTCAAAGCCAATGTACCTGTTAGTGAGCCCGATGATCTTGCTAGATGGAGTGAGGGCAGTATTAAAATCAACCAATTGACGGATAAAGTGGATTCTCTTGAATCCACTGTACAAGATTGTCTCAAGTATTTAACAAACCAAGGGAAAACAATGGCTGCCATGAAAAGGCATGTCAATACCATCAACAAGAGAATGAGGTTCTATGAGCAAAGGCTTCATCAACAAACCAAAATCATCAGAAAATTGAAGAAGAAACTTGCTGATAGTGAGGCTCCACCAGTTGAGCTCACTAAGGGGGAGAAGGATAACATACAGACCATGATTGATGAATCTATTGCAGCAGCAGCATCCTCCCTCTTAAATTTAAAAGAAACAGAAGTTGATGAAGGCCCAGAAATGATGGTAACTGAAGATGAACCATTTACTACTGCTACAATGGAAGAACAAGTTGAAAAAGAAACACCAGTAGTATCTCCCACTACTGATATGATAGCAGTAGTAAGTAAAGAAGAGGAAGTAAAAGCAGCAAATACTACTGATGCCCTATCAGTAGTAACTCCTGAAGTTACACCAGTAGTAACTACTCTAGTTACTACTGAATAGGAAGAACTACAACTACACGAACTAATTGAAAGAGAAAGATTTGAAATCATCACCAAACCACCCACACCTGCTCAACCACTTATCATACCTGACATTGATGATAATGTGAATTGGTTTGAGGTTGATGAGTGCTCACTTCCTCCACATCCAAAAATACTTCAACAAAAAGAACTTAGGTTATTTTCTCCTTCTATAATAATCAGTGGTGTGCCTGATATGAAATATATTCCACCTCCACCTTCAGCACATATTAGAAAGGGTAAAGAAATATATGATGAAGATTACCCCAACAGAGCTCTTGGTCATTACATGGTAAACAAGATAAATCTTGTTAGAGCTGATAAACAGTCTAAATGGAAGGTGAAGCAAAAGAGATATTTGGAGAAGGTAGCTAAGTATCAAGCTCTTGAACAGAAGAAGGATAAAAGAGAAATTTCTGTTCAAGCACCTGTTCAAATTAAAGATGTTCAGATAGAAGCCCAAGAAGCAGAATTCAAAAGGCTTAGAAAAGTAGAAGAAGAACATCTAAACTGTCTTGAAGATCATGTAGCAGAATGTAAAAGAACAAAAGGTGATCTACCAGATGATATCTTTGAACAGAAGACTCTTATGATAGACTTTCTAAAGACAAAAGGGCATAGTGCAAAATCTTTTGGAAGAATGAAGATGATTACTATTATAGACAAATATTGTACTGCAAAGAAGAAAGACTTGGCTGAACAAGAAGCAGAAGAAGAAAAGAAATCCAAAGCCTTAAGTCCAATCAAAACTTTAATCCCAATTAGTCCAAGTTTATTCAAGAAGGATAGTATCTCAACTACTGGTGAGCCATCAACAAAGAAAAGAAAGATGGTCTCTCAAGAACAAAGTGCTCAAAAGAAGTCAAAAACAGAGCAAGTAATTCCAGTTCTTGATCTACCAGTTGCTCCCTTACAAAATAATCCTATCATAAACTGGAGAATTTTGAATAATAATGTGATAGAGATCATAAGGGAAGACAAAGTTGTACAGAGATTCACTGGATGGTTACCATTGATCATGTCCTGTTCAAGAAGTGATGTTATTAAACTACTGATCATTGGAAAACCAAGAATGAGAAAGAAATCATGGAAAGAATCTGGAGCTGGATACTTAACAACTATGATAGATGCTGCATTTTATCCAGACAACTATCCAGAACAATTTACAAGTGAAGGAAATGTTTATCATTGGAATGTTATTCCAACTGCTCAAATGTACTTCTTTGAAAAATCTAACAAAGTATGTGAGCTGTACTTGTATGAAAAAGAATATCCACACTCTGAGAAGACAATGTATCAGATATTCATAAATACTATGATGAAGCCATATGATGAAGTAATGTTTCAGAACAAATTGAATTATTTTACAAAAAGAAACAGCAAGTACATCATAGCTCAAAGAAACGCTCAAAATCAAAGAACCCTAGAGAGGAGAAGAAAAGAAGAGGAAGAACAAAAGAAACTTAATTGATTAAAAAGATAATCAATAAGTTTAGGGGGAGATTGTTGGAGTAAAACACAGATCAACTTGATACTGATGCTGCAGTTAGTACTGACAATAATTAGTACTGATGGGGCAGAACATATTACTACTGATGAAGTTGATGCTGGTGTATACTATAACTTAGTTACTACTGATCATGCAAAGACTGAAGATACTACTGATCTTAGTAGTTACTACTGACGATGGTTTCTGGACTTACTACTGATCACCAAGTTTACTACTGATGTTACATATTTACTACTGGTGATGAGTTTTACTACTGATACGCGTTATTGAAGAATATCAAGTCCGAGATCTTCGCAGAGATAGTTATAGAATGTAATTAAATGTATATATTTTATTATTCGATGTAAATCAAATCCTAGAATAACTAGGGTAAATAGTTTAGCTTCAAGGACTATTATAAATAGTTCCTTACGAATTGTAAACGTACGTGTGTATTGTTAACTTGATAATTGTTCGAGCAACGATTGTCAAACAACGTCAACCTTGAATCTCCTGTGATGATCACAGTGCAAACCCAACAAGTTCTTAGCGAACCTAGGGTGATCGAAGTTGAGTGTGAACGTGAAGGTAAGAGTATGTGAACTCTGTGTTGTTAGGCTTTTTTGAATCTCTCTCAGTGTGTGTTGACCATGAGTTAGGTCATGTATTTATATGACCCGTCTCAGTATATGGAACGTTAGCCCATCATGATTGCAATAAAGCGATCATGAAGCGCCATTATGACATGATCGTGTAACGCCTGCAATAAAGCAGTCATGAAGCGCCATTATGACGGGCAATAAGGTACGCGCTTCTGGCCATCCTGACAGGACCGCACAGGCGGTCATGACTTTGACAGGTGGTGATGACCTGACCGGACGGGCGGTCATGACTTTGACAGACGGTGACTTTGACAGACGGTGACTTTGACAGTCGGGCGGTAGGCGATACTTTGGCCGATCCGAACGTGGGCCGTTAGTAATTGTGACTGGACTCTTGAACATAAGAGCCCATCGTTATTTAGGTTTTGGGGAATTAACCTATATATACATAGGTAATACTACTAACCTTATCATGCCCCCGAGTTAGGATTTGCCAAAAAGTAGATTTGCAAGTTGTAACTATCAAGTAAGTCTTCTTCCGGTTTTTCTCTTTTTCTTTTTCTATTTCTTTTTTTTTTTTTTTTTCGAGAGCACCGGCTGACTGTCCGGCAGCCCATGACCGGCTGTCTTTGACCGGCGAGGGTAACGAAGACCTGACCGGCGGTTTTGTGCTATCCGTAAATGAATTAGTCGGCTTATACCGGCTGTCAAAAGCTAAAGACCGGCGGTCATTAGCCCAATTCGATCTTAGGGTTGTTGGGGACGGAAACGGCGGCTCCGGGGTTTTAACCGACTGTCAATTTTAGACTGCCAGGCTCGAGTTGAGGTTGCGATCGAAACCGGTATGTCAATTTTAGACCGGCGGTATAACATGTGGACCGGCTGTCACCTTTTAGAGTAGTTCGAGATTTAGACCGGCGGTAGAGGGGTTGAATATTCGACCGGCTGGTTAGGGTATGTGCCGGCGGTTTGGGGTTGGTCGACGTACCGGCAGTTTAGGGTTCTAATTGGCCGGCACTTCGGGGTTGCGCGACCGGCTAGGGTTATGGAGGGTTAGGGTTTAGGGAACCGGACGGTCGAGGGGGTTAGCGTGCCGACAGTTTAGGGTTTTACGGTGTAAGTGGACCGGCGGTTTAGGGTTTATGGGACCGGCGGTTTGGGTTTGTCCCAAGTACTCGGAGATATTTGGTCATCGATCAAAAGTTGGGCCGATCCCCTTGGCACAATCCGTATAAATCTATTAAAGATTCATAAAGTGAATTGGATCCTTGACCGGCTGTTAGGGCCCTCCGACCTTTTTGCATGCTTCAAACGATTTAAACCCTTACTAACGGTTATACGTCTTGCAGGTTTAATTTGGTTGCTCGCTACTTACAGGTACATTCTTGCGTTTTCCTTGTTTCATTTACATCCTTGTAGCTAGATAGTTGATATCGTTGGTTATTTTATTAGGCGTAGTTGTCGTTGTCTTAAAATGGGAGAGCCAGTGTCAGATGCGATAGTTGTGGAAGCTCCATCGGTTGCTCGGAGCCCTAGCACAGTCAATGACAAAATGCTAGCAAAACTGATGGATGAGTATCCATGCCTTAGAAAATATAATGCTATTGTGCCTATGTCAAATCAACGAGTCAATACTCCTCCGCAAGGGAAAGTAGCTCTCTATATCCATTACCTTTCCCATTCCAATTTTAGATTCCCGCCCACTGCTTTTTATCTGAGGGTGCTGAACTATTTCAAGTTGGGGTTTGCACAGTTACACCCAGTAGCTGTATCAAAAATTACGACGTTTGAGATGTTACTGGTGGCAATGGGCATAAAACCCTCAGTACCTCTGTTCAGGGCGTGTTATAAGCTGATGATATCTCATGATTGGTTTTCTGTAGAGTTAAAAGATAGAAAGAAAAAATTTATTCGGGAGTGTTTTACTAGTCATAGGAATTGGAGATTTAAATATGTGTTTGTCGATGCCGCTTTCAGAAATATTTGGGCTAGTAACTTGTTTGGATGGAGAACGGGATTTGACAAATCGTTAAACAATGCTCCAACCCTAACACCGCAAAGCGAAAGGCTGCGTAAGCAAATTTTACGAAAAACAATTGTATTTCGGGTTTATGAGGAAGGTGCTTTGGTGTTAGCTGGCCTATCAGGTTATTGGATTGAAGGAATGAAGCCTGTGATTATGGACTCGGATACTGGGAAACGTGGGTTTCTGTTGTTATATTGTCATGCTTTGCTTTTATATTATCTTTGTACAGTTACTGACTCATTGTATGTTTCCTGCAGCCATGAGCTTGATGGATTTCATGGAGGGGGATCCAGCTATTATGGAGTATGAGATCGAAAGTCATCCGACTGATGTTACCCTTGGTGGTCAAGAAACTGGTGCTTCCTCACATGTGAATTCTGGGATAGACACGACCGCAACCAACGAAGTAACATCAAGCTCGACATCAGGTAATTGCACAATCTTGACACATATATTTTTACGATGGTAAAAGGTAAGCATACTGTTATGTTTTGCAGGTGCTGCTGAGAATGAAAAGTCACTGTCCAGGACTGTTGTTGAGAGTGGTAACGAAGATGAAACAGGTAACACGATAATTATAGTCCTTGCCAACTTATTACATGTTACTTAACAATCTTATTGTGAATATGTAGGAGACTTCGATTACCTGGGAGCAACGTCAATTCCAGATCCCCGATTGGATGGCCGAGATATGTTAGGACTTGGTAAAAGGGCGGTGATTCTAGATGTAAGCGATTATGACCTCCCCCCGAAGGTGCCAAAGTTGACGTTCCCCTCTAATCTTCCCTCAAATGCGACGTTAGTAAATCGCGGGGGTAATACTGGATCATTTGGAGTAAGTGCCTCAATTGGTGCGACCCGGAGTATGTTTGGGACCATCAGCGCTCCTTTTGGATCTACCAGGTTAGCATCAAACCACAATTTTGGCATGACACAGTCTCCTGTTATACAACGTACTAACCTGCCTACGTCAACTAGCGGGAGTGCGCCATCAGGATCGATGAATGGGAATACAGAGAATGCAATTCGTGCAGAAGATATAAGTATGTTCAATAGTTTCATGGATTATGTCCGACAGCTTGTAACCAATGAACATGGGGAATTGAAGAAGTCGTGCGCCGAGTTGCAGGTGCAAGTTGATAATAGCCAAGATGATATTACCTCTCTAAAGAAAGATCTAGCACTTGAGCAAACTACATCTAGTCGTTGTCAAGAGGAGGTGCGCACGCTTAAAGAGAAAATATCCCAGCAGGGGGTCATTTTGACCAAGACTGAAACGGAAAAGCAAGAGATGTCAGCCACCCTGAGTGCCCGTGACGATCAGTTAGCGCAAAAAGAGCAACAGGTGATTGCAAAAGATGTTGAGCTGGTGACTATGAGACAAGCGATGGTCAATATGCGTGAAGAACGCGATGCTGCCATGCAGATGAGGAAAGATTTAGTTGCTGCATTGCCTCAGCTATTTGATTTGATGCTTAAACATCCTGATGTGGCTAATGTGCTGAACGATTTTAACCGTGCTTCTCATATGTTTGGAAGACATCTTGCTAGCAAAAAAGTGAAAGATGCACTCCCCCATATTTCTCCCGAGAGCTTGCCTTTTTTGAACCCTGCGACGCATGGTAACATGATGCGTGCGAGTGAGAAATTTGCAGACAGGGCTTTTCCCATTATGACTACCCTGGTGCAAGATTTGGAGATGTCATTGCCGGCTATTATAGCCTTATTGTCGGCACAGCCACAACCTTAGCTTGTTTATGCATGTTATGACTTTGTGACGTGGTTTTTATTTTGTGGTTGGATTATTGCGTTGTAACCTTTGAATAATTTTGTGGAATTTCTATGTTTTGAAATTACTTGGTTTATTTCTATGCGTGTACTTTGCAATAGAAATTGTGTATGTGTTTGTTGGTGTACCGGTGAAATAATTTTTTACTCGCGAGGATGTCGCTTCCGAATAGGAAGTGCTTATCTTTTATCAAGTTGATCAAAAGATGAAATTGGATGCATGTGTAGGGATCAAACAACTTATGTGTGATGGACCACCTAGCATAATTGATTTTGAACTATGTTCTTGACTATGTCACTAGCAGAAAAGTGTTATCTTATTGAGTTTATTGAATAAGATTGGGATACATGATCAAACCAAATTATTACACGTAACACTTCTTCAGGTTCATGACATTCCATGTCCTGGGAATAATCTGTCCATCCATGTCTGACAAGGTGTAAGACCCATTGTCATTAGTATGAAGTATTTGATAAGGGCCTTCCCATGTAGGGCCAAGCTTGCCTTGATCTTCTACCCTACTGGCCTCATTCTTCCTCCATACCAGATCGCCTGGCTGAAAAGAGAGAGGACGGACTCGCCGATTGTAATATTTAGCCATCTGCAGGTGACTGGCGGCCTGTTTGATGAGAGCGATCTCCCTACGCTCTTCTACGATGTTTAAGTTTTCTCGTAATGCGTCCTCATTCTCTTCTGGGTTGAAGTCCATAACCCTTTGAGTTGAATGAGTAAGCTCTGGAGGAATGACGACTTCTGTACCATAAACCAAACTGAAAGGTGTTTCAGATGTAGTTGTACTTGGAGTGGTTCGATGAGCCCAAAGGATACCTGGTAATAGATCCACCCATGCACTTTTGCGCTGGCCTAATTTGGCTTTGATTGCTTTCACGATGGCTTTATTCATGACCTCGACCTGGCCATTGGCTTGAGGATGTGCCACTGACGTGAATCGCTGTTGTATGTTCATGTCAGAACACCAAGCCTTGAATGGACCTTCTGCAAATTGCTTGCCATTATCGCTTACCATGACATGTGGTACCCCAAACCTGCAAACTATGTGTTCCCAGACAAAATTTATAACTCGCTTCCCAGTGATAGTTGCCAAGGGCTTTGCCTCTATCCACTTGGTAAAGTAGTCGACAGCAACAATGAGAAACTTGACATTGCCAACGCCTGGCGGAAATGGCCCAACAATGTCGATCCCCCATTTGTAAAATGGCCATGCAGTAGTAACAGGTATAAGATCCTGCTTTGGCAATTTGGCGACAGAAGCATGTTGTTGACAGGCTGTGCACTTTTCGATTTCCTCCCTTGCATCTTGATGCATCGTTGGCCAAAAGTACCCCAATCTCATGATTTTACCAGTGACCGAGCGTGGTCCCGCGTGAAGGGAGCATGTGCCACTATGTACAGCTTCAATGATACTTTTAGCCTGCGTTGGGCCAACACAACGCATGTGTGGCCCCAGATAAGATTTACGAAACAGGCAGTTGTCCACCAACGTATACATTGGTGACTTCATACGAATTTTCCTTGCTAACTGTGGATCAGCTGGTAGTACATCATGTTTGAGGAAGTTTAAGATCGGAGTCATCCAACATTCTTCCTCTGCAACAGTGGCAACCTCCTTTGGTCGCGTAATGGACTTTTCTGTCAAGATCTCCACCAGTAATTCTTTTTTAAGATGGGCAAAGGCGGACGAAGCCAACTTGCTTAGGGCGTCAGCTAACTTGTTACGATTTCTGGGCACTTGCTCTATGGTAAATTTCGTGAATTCTGAGATCACCTTTTTAGTTTCTTCTAAGTATAGCTGCATGGAGGTTTGGTTCGCAACGAATGCTCCGCTAACTTGGTTGGCGACAAGCTGTGAATCTACAAATACAGATATGCTTGTCACCCCCATTTTCCTGGCAATTTTCAAGCCTGCTAACAAAGCTTCATACTCCGCTTCATTGTTAGTTGTGGGAAACTCAAACTTCAGGGCATACGTATACTCATTTTTATTTGGGTCTGTAAGAATTAAACCCGCCCCAGAGCCCTCCAAGTTAGAGGCGCCGTCAGTGAAAAGTGTCCATGGGGTATTTTCGTCCCCTTGTACGTGCCTTTCCTTGTCTTCTTCGTCTACCTCGGCTAGGAAATCGGCCAAGATCTGACCTTTCATGGAAGTTCTTGGATGAAAGGAAATTTCATGCTCCCCCAACTCCACTGCCCACTTAGCCAACCGTCCTGACACTTCAGGCTTTCCCAGGACGTGCTTAATTGGTTTGTCTGTTAAGACATGAATAGGGTGAGCCTGGAAGTAACGCCTCAAACGCCTAGTTGCATGTACCAAAGCAAGAGCTAATTTTTCCAAGCACAGGTAATTTACTTCTGGGCCTTTCAACACCCGACTAACAAAGTAAACTGGCATTTGGGTAGACCCACGTTGTGCCATCATAACCGCACTAACACATTCCATAGAAGCAGCCAGGTATACCACCAATGTATCCCCTGGTACAGGAGCTGTGAGCGTAGGAAGGGTGGCCATAAACTGCTTTAGCTCTTGAAAGGCTGATTCGGCTTCAGGTGTCCATGAAAAATCTTGCTTCTTTATGCAGCCTTTCAAAGTGTGGAAAAATGGTAGAGATCGATCAGCTGCTTTTGAGAGGAAGCGGCTGAGCGCGGCTAGCTTACCATTTAAACTTTGCACCTGCTTTTTGGTGGATGGGGAGACCATGTCTAAAACAGCCTGTATTTTCTTGGGGTTGGCTTTAATGCCCCTCAGCGTGATGATGTGCCCTAGGAACTTGCCCTCTTCCATGCCAAAGCTGCATTTGGAGGGGTTAAGCTTCATGTTGATCCTCCGCAGCGCATCAAAAGTTTCTTTGATATCTGCCAACATGATATCCTCTGCTTTGCTTTTGATGACAATGTCATCCACATAAGCTTCCACATTCCGTCCAATCTGATCTTTGAACGCCTGGTCAATCAAGCACTCGTAAGTGGCACCTGCATTTTTTAGACCAAACTAAATGGCATTTTTTTTGTTTTGAAACAGTAGATACCTGGTCAATCAAGCGCTGGTAGGTTGCTCCTGCATTCTTTAGACCAAATGGCATTTTTTGGAAACAGTAGATGCCTTGGTCTGTATGGAAAGCTGTTTTATCCTCGTCACTGCGCTTCATGTGAATCTGGTGATAACCTTTGTAAGCGTCCAAGAAACATTTTAGCCGGAAGCCATCCAAGGATTCTACCTTCCAGTCAATCTCTGGCAATGGATAGTTATCCTTCGGACATGCTTTATTAATGTCTTTGAAATCGACACATAACCGCCATGAACCATCACTTTTCTTGACCATGACCGGGTTAGCAATCCAGGTCTGGTATTTTACCTCCCTGACAATTCCACTTGCTACCATTTGGTTGACTTGTTCACATGCTGCTTTGCTGCGATCCATGGCAAGGCCGCGCTTTTTCTGCTTGATTGGGACAATGTTTGGATTGGCATTTAGAGCATGCTCGACAAAACTCCTAGGAACACCTGTCATATCAGATGTCTGCCATGCGAAAACATCTAGGTTGGATTTTAACAAACTAATGAGTTTGTTTTTTATCTGCGAAGGTAATTGTGAGCCAAGAATGACAGGTTGATCAGGAAAATTGGGATTTAGTACTACCTTGGTTTCTGGACCTTCTGTTACCTCCGCTGGTGTAGACCGATCGATGCTTGGCTTTGGCTTTTCAACTTGCTTGCATTCATGCGGCCAAGACATCTGCCCCCTGACAGTAGCAACTCCAGATGGGGTAGGAAACTTCACCATGCCGTGAATAGTGGAAGGTATGGCCTTGAATTGTTCTAGCGATGGTCTGCCAAGAAGGACGTTGTATTCGGAAGGGGCGTTGACAATGGCAAAGTCTACCATTTCAACCCGATACCGTGGATATTCTCCCATCATCATCGGTAAAGTTATTTCTCCCACAGGCCAGTGGGTTTCTCCAGAAAAACCGACCAACGGTCCCTTTGCTGGTCTTTTTGTGTCCTGGACCACTTGGGGTAGTTTCCTGAAACAATGCTCAAACACTATATCAGTAGAACAACCTGTATCAACATAGGATTTGTTAATCTCATAATTGGACAATCGGATTTTAATGACAACAGGATTGTTGGAAGTAGCTGCTACTGGGGGAAAGGAAATGGGAACCATCATCCAGCTTTGGAGGACCGAGGCTTTTCGCTTAGACGATTCCTCGCCACGAACCATGAGGACCTGGCCATCAGGCGGTCCAGGATGATCGCCATTGTCTCCCTTCTTCTGCCAACTGTAAGATTTTTTGGCCGGATTTTTTGCTGCCTGTTGTCTTGCCCCTGGTACGAGATGTTCTAATTTCCCCTCCTCCAAGGCACGCTTGATTTCAGCCTTTAGCTCCCGACAAGAATTAGTATCATGACCATAATCTTCATGGAAATCACAGCGTTTGTTCATATTTTTCTTTCCAGACTTGTGTAACATCTGAGGAGGTGCTTTGAAAGTTGACCCCACCTGCTCTGTCTTCAATATCTCGCTTGGACTTTTACTTAGATTGGGACCTGTACCACGATCATAGGGAGTAGGCCGCCTGCTGTTTCTGTCATCGCGCCTGAAATCTCTGCGGCTGTCTCTGTCTCTATCTCGTCTGCTATCCTGCCTGGTGTCTGGACGATTGTCAGGTCTAGCGCTTGACGAGCTCCCCCATTTGTCTCTCCTGTTGAGCACTCCCCGCGTGAGAGTAACAGTTTCCTTGGATCTGAGGAAATCATATGCCCGGTCAGTGGCTTCCTTGAAGGTGACCGGCGTTCTCTTGATCAGCTTCTCCTGCAGCTGTCCTGGGAGCAAGGAGAGGGTAAAACCCGAAATTTGTTGACTTTCGGGTAAGGCGACAATTTTCTGGCATTCCTGCGTGTAACGCTGGATGAAGTCGCGTAACCCCTCGCCTTCTCTTTGCCGCAGCAAATGTGCTTCTATATGAGTTCTCTGCTGCTTCTTTTGCTGGACAAAGTGAGTCACAAACTTAGCCTTCAGATCTGCAAAGTCTTGAATACTCCTCTCCGGTAAGTCAGCAAACCAATCCCGAGCGAAACCCTGCAACGTGCCAGGGAACATGTGACAAGCGACTGGGTCTAGCCATTTCTATGTCATAATGGCCTGTTCAAAAAGAGCAAGATGATCATCAGGATCCCGTGTGCCGTCGTAAGTAAAAACTATGGACGGGACTTTTTGTTTATCTGGGAGAGGGAATCTAGCCACCCAGTCACAAAACTTCGAACTGACCACCGATAAAGGCATAGTGGCCGCTCTGGGTGGTGCGGCTGCGGCCACGAGCGCTTGCAGCACGCGCAACATGTCATTAGATGTGTCCTGTGGTGGCTGTGGTGGTGGGGTGTGAATGGGTGGTTGTCTTAACTGCTCCAGTAATTGTAACAACGGATCGACTGGTTGAACAACCGTTGGCTGCGGGGCTGGGCGCAACGCCGCTACCAACTGAGACAACAAGTCCGATGAAGTAGGGGGTGGAGGAGGCAGTGGTGGCTGAGCACTCTGAGCCAATCTTCGTAGCAACTCAACAATTGGATCCTCCCGAACCCCTGGAGTAGCGGCCTGTGGAAAGTTGGAAACAGGCTGTCTAATCGGATCCGTGCCATCCTCCTGAGAGCTTGTCCCGTGGGACAAAAGAGGTTGAAATGAAGGGATGGGCGTCACTTGCTGTGGTGAGGTAAACGAACTTGATCCGACCAACCTTGTGGAGAGAAGTGGACTTGTTAAAGGGGGATACCCTCGTGTCGACCTGACATCCGACACTGTCCACTCAGAGTCCACGTATGGTTCCATGATACGACTAGGCGAGGTTAGCACCGCCTCGGGTATAGTGGTAGTCACGGTAGTGGTTATTGATGGTGATTCAGAGGTGATCAGCGATGGCTGTGTACCCGCCATAGAAACGGTTTGATTACTGAGAAAGAAGAAGGAAAAAAAAAGTTTGGAAAAGTGAAACGCCGTTTAAAAACGTGTCCCACGGATGGCGCCAATGTTCGAGCAACGATTGTCAAACAACGTCAACCTTGAATCTCCTGTGATGATCACAGTGCAAACCCAACAAGTTCTTAGCGAACCTAGGGTGATCGAAGTTGAGTGTGAACGTGAAGGTAAGAGTATGTGAACTCTGTGTTGTTAGGCTTTTTTGAATCTCTCTCAGTGTGTGTTGACCATGAGTTAGGTCATGTATTTATATGACCCGTCTCAGTATATGGAACGTTAGCCCATCATGATTGCAATAAAGCGATCATGAAGCGCCATTATGACATGATCGTGTAACGCCTGCAATAAAGCAGTCATGAAGCGCCATTATGACGGGCAATAAGGTACGCGCTTCTGGCCATCCTGACAGGACCGCACAGGCGGTCATGACTTTGACAGGTGGTGATGACCTGACCGGACGGGCGGTCATGACTTTGACAGACGGTGACTTTGACAGACGGTGACTTTGACAGTCGGGCGGTAGGCGATACTTTGGCTGATCCGAACGTGGGCCGTTAGTAATTGTGACTGGACTCTTGAACATAAGAGCCCATCGTTATTTAGGTTTTGGGGAATTAACCTATATATACATAGGTAATACTACTAACCTTATCAATAATATACATTGAAGCTTTTTGTGAAACTGTGTTCATAATACTTTGTATGTTATTTACAGTTCATTGTTCTTAATTACATTGATATAGTGTTGATCCGCTGCAACTTCTATATTCAATTAGATATAAGGTGTTTATTAACTTGTCTATAGTTAATCGATCCTGACAATCTTAGTTGTATATGATCTAACACATTCACATAGAATACAATTGCCATAATTAAATATAATATAGTTCCTGTTTATTAGAATTTCCACGGAACGCATAAACGGAACAGATATTATGAAAATGGGATGAATTTTTAGTTTTTTATGCTATATAAGATATTAGTTTTTTTAGTTTACTTCAACATTTATAAAGACAAATTATAACACTAACCTGTAATGTATATATGTAACACGATATATATAGATCCATCAAATAATTGGTTTGTTAGAATTACGCAAACTCTTACACATTCACGAGTACATTTAACATCAG
The DNA here is from genome assembly GCA_963853835.1 of Calendula officinalis. Classification (NCBI taxonomy): domain Eukaryota; kingdom Viridiplantae; phylum Streptophyta; class Magnoliopsida; order Asterales; family Asteraceae; genus Calendula; species Calendula officinalis. The sequence goes on from OY970820.1 coordinate 36,731,065, forward strand.
TACTACCAAAAATTATTTTATAATGTATCTTAACTAGATAAATTTAATCCGAAAAACTCGGAATTAAATCAATAGTAAAAAATGTAAGAGGGTGCTATGGAAAAATGAAATGAAATCTTATGAAACTTAGGATAATTTTATGAAAATGATATGAACCTAAAATGAAAGGAAAACTTTAACACCAAAAATTATTTTATGCTCTAAAATTAAAGCTAAATGGAAAATTTTAAGACTACGCTAAATTAAAATGAACAGTTTAATTAATGTATTGGATGAGATGATTGACTATGCTAAATTAAGAGGGTGCTATGAAAAAATGAATGAACGTTATGAGTTTTATTGGAGTATAATATTTTTAATATTAAAAATTTAGAATTGGACATATTCAGATTGACTTTTTTCACAAGATAAAGAGTCTGATCTATGTTTAGATTTGAAACTTAGGTCCATATCATTTGCTGCATATATGGAAGAAACATGAACTGTTTAATAGTTTCAAAAACAAATACGACCTAATGGAATATGAAGGCTTTCATCAACAAGAAATCCATGGTACGTTTGAGACGTTGTGGAAAACATATTCATGCGGGAAGTATATTTTGTATTCGGAAAAACTAAAGCCATGATGAATCTTGTAGAGAAAAAAATGGTTTTCTTTTTCTGTTTGATCAAAGTTTTTTTTTTTTTTTATAGAAGATTTACCCGTTGTCCTTGATCCGAGTAAAAGAGAAAATTGAGTAAATGGATGTTGGTGTGTGCTTTTAATTCTGTCTAGGGTTACTATTTAAGTAGTTTGTTTGCCTACCAATTTTGGCAAAAGTAATAAGGCAACGTTTTCTTTGATAAAAAATTCCATTTATAAGAAGGCCCTTCGTTTCTATCTTGGTTTATTCCATGGGAAATTTCCACGTGGAATTTGATAAGTATATTTTATTGCTCACCGGTTATGTAGTTCTGCGTGTGTGACTTTGCTTCTTTTTCACACGCAAATAGTGTGTTAGTGCGATGGTTAGGGAAAGAATTCAGATTAAAAAAATTGATAATGCAAAATCAAGGCGGGTCACTTTCTCCAAGAGAAGACGAGGGCTGTTCAAGAAAGCTCAAGAGCTCTCTGTACTTTGTGACGCTGATGTCGCTCTTATCATCTTCTCTTCTACTGCCAAACTTTTTCATTATTCTAGCTCAAGGTAATAATATTCTTCATATACACTTAGGCTTAATTTGTCATTAAATTTGTGCCATCGAATTTGGTGTTTAATTAATTGATCGTATACGGAGTACTAGACTTCAGAGGGTGAGAGATTATCAAAAAAAGAAAATAAGAAAAATGTGAAAATGTACATTCGGAATAAGAAAACCAGTGTTATTTTTTGTCATACGGTGATAGTTTTCTTTAAAGGACAACGGGCCATTCGAGTTAGGAGATCCGGCATTGTCATCGCCAAATAAATCTGGGTGATTTCATTTGGTTGCCTATCTTGGTATTATGTTGTGGTTAGTTATTCTAGGAGCGTGTTTTATTTTCTAGGTGTTAGCGGTTATATATATCGTTCTTTTTTTTGTTGGTGCTTTTTCTAGTTTTGTGATGCTTATAAATTTTTTATATTTTCTAGGGTTTCCTTAGTTTTATCAACTAATTCTTTTCTTCCGTTTAAAAAGTATTGTCACAAACTAGGGTGTGATGTTTTTTTAGTTATTTGCGAATATCAAGAGTTATGTACTTTCAGCTTCCAAAGATTTGTAACCTCATTTAATCTTTTAATATCCACATCATTTCAACGCAATATTTTTTAGGTAATGATTTTTGTACCACACGTTTTAACTTATGTACCATAATAAATGCTTTATGTAGTTGTACAGTCTGCAGAAATAGTTATACAGTATGGTATAGACATCAATATTTGTGGTATGAAAATTAACTCCCATATTTTTTTTTTTTTTGCCAATTTTTTATTTTTTTATATCTACTCCAAGATGTCAAATTTGTTCTCTTTCACATAAATGGAGCAATTTCTTATCTAATTTTTTTCTTTCTAAACACATAAATATGTTAACTAAAAGCAATTAGCATATAGTTAGCGAAGATAATACAAGGGGCTAGGTGGAGATTGTGTTAAAGACAAATTTATATATCTAAAGAAAAGAAAAGCCAAATGAGGCAACAGGTGGAAATGATCACCACACTGAATTGATGTTTCTTGTTGTCCGTCATTTGGAGAGAACCGGTGAAGGAAAGAACATCGATCGTTATGTTGTTTAGCGTGTTAAAATGCTCCTAACTATGATACAAACCGATACTTATATTTTTGACAAAACAGTGTTACATTAAGACATTCATGCGAAAAATATTCATTCACTTTATATTTTTGTGCCCCACATATTATAAAATACACAAACAAAATCTCAATTTTATTCGAATGCTTTGTAGTTTTTACCCACTAATGTGTCTTGTAATTCATTATCGATCTATCTTGGATGTTTTTCAGCATGAAAGGAATACTTGAAAGACATAGCCTGCAAAGGAAAGTTCATGAGAATGAGAATGTTGACCAACCACCGCTTGAATTTCAAGTTAGCTTCGTTTATATATCATTCTATAGTTAATTTTATTATCATGTTAGCTTATTATTGCTAGTTTTTAATATATATTGCTCTTTTAAGCTGTTCTAGAAAAGGGAAAAAATTAGTCCTCTTTTTATAAAACACAAGTGTTAACGAGTATGGTTTATTGCTTGCAGCACAACCTTCATGTTACCTAATCCGTATTCACTTGCAATATATGTACATGTTGTGCTTAATTAATGGTGTATATCGTTTTTTCAGCTGTTAGATGATTTGGAAAGGGATTCAATAGGATCCATTCGTTTTCATCATTTTCTTCAGGTTTATATATATATGTTCTCCTCAGTTCTTAATTTGTTCTTCAATAAATGAATTTGAACCCATCTTCATTATATTTCTCTTTTGCTCATCTCACAACATAAAATCACAACCACAAAATGACCAAATGAGTCAACAATCCAGTTTAATTTCCTATTAAAGTTTCTTTTTTTAAATTGTTTTTGAACAACTTCGATTAAACTAGCAAGTTAAATGATGAATATTTTTGTTAAGCAGCTGGATGAAAATGCCAAGTTTGCTAAATTAAACCAAGAAGTTTCTGAAACAACTCTACAGTTAAGGTACAATATTATATTCTCATGGTTATCGAATTGTTATATTATTTGAAAAGAAAAGAAAAGAAAATATATATAATATGAATATGTTACTGAAAAACAGGCAGATGATGGGGCAGGAGCTGCATCGTTTAAGTATTAAAGAGCTGCACCAGCTGGAGAATTCCCTTGAAGCTGGACTCAAGCGTGTTGTTGCCAAAAAGGTCCATTTGACTTTTTTTTGAACGGCACTTGCGATGTTTGACTGAGTAGGGGTTTTTCTAACGACATAATTTATTTAAAAAAGAGCATCTTAACAAGAAGCTAGGGTGGCATTAACTGAATAGTGCTTCAGTTAAAAAAAAAGTTGATGAGTCACGTTTTACAAAAATATGAAAGATTGGAATCTTTTAGTTACTTTAACACTTGCCAAACCTTCATATATGCTTGTGAAAATAGCAAGTTATCAAATTAACCTATAGAATTTAGGTATCATACAAAGTTGATACCTAAATATCAGATCGGTCCACATGACAAACCTTCATAATTTTAGTACGTGGCCGGTCCACATACTGTTATGGACAAGAATAATGCAGATTTAGGGGTATATCAACCGTTCAAAAACCATCAAAATTAGCGTATTACGTATGTTGCAATTTTAGTGGCCGGTCCACATACTCTATTCTAACTTTACGATGCAAGGTATGGCTTTACATTCCAGTTTTTAACTATTTGGATCATATATATTTCTTCCAGGATGAGATAATTATGAAGGAGATAATTCGTCTTCGAGAAAAGGTCAGAACTACGATAATTCTCTCGTGTTACCAAGTTTTGTAACTCAAAATATCAGATCGATCTATAAGCATAATCCTTTAAATTAATAAGATGTGTAGTGTATAACAAGATTGACATTTGGAATATTCTAATTATCCTTTTCCTAATCTCATCTTTCTATTTGTAACTTTTATCATCAAATTAATAGAAAGATTTAATAGGAATCAGTTAATAATTTAATATCGATCATTTATTTTAATTATTAGTGGAACAATGCAGGAAATGCAACTGACGAGAGAGAACATCCAACTTAGAGAAGACGTATGAGTCTTCTAGCTCTAATTAGCTTTTTATTCTTTTTAACATTCTCATCTTTAGTTCTTGGTGTTGTTAAGTTACCTCTTTTTTCGTTAACTTTTCATGTGAATTGTGGAATGAAGATGGTGAAGAGATGTAATGCTGGAAAGCAAATTCGTACTTATAACACTGAGAGACTAATTAGCGACGAAGGTCAATCATCTGAATCCGTCACCAATAATTGCAAGTACGTATCTACTTTGCAAGACTATGAAAGCTCCTGCACATCCCTCACGTTGGGGTAAGTACGTACATTTTTCTGCCTTAATTAAACTTCTATGTCAAAATCGATCTATCACACATTCTTTTTGTGATAACAAGGTAATACGATGTAGTAACAAAAAGTTATAAGATATGGTTTTTTTACTGTATTTGTAAAAAAAAATGTCAATAAAAAGTAGGATTTCTCTATAATATAACTTTAGTCGTAGTGTGTGATTGTTTGCTCTTATAATTATGTCGCAGGTTACCTTACACATGCTGATCAAGTGGAGGAGCTAGAAGGATTTATATATTAAAAACCGCACTGAACAAGAACTAGGAACGAATCCGGTTTAATTTCTATGACCGGTTAAACAGCCTGTTTAGAATTGAACTATTCGGTCACAATCATAACCGGGAAACATTTATCTGAAAAAAGCGATTTTCCCATTAATTTTCTAAATTAGGTTTGGATGGATGATTTTATTGTCTTAACTTTTTTTGTTTAATATAATTGGTTGATTAGTACGTGTTTGAACTTTATTGATTATGTATTGGTGAATATGTATGACTTTTTGTATTGAACTTTAGAGTACTCGCGCGTAACTGTAACTGTGTCCGAACATATACATAATGTGATAACAACACTACGTCAGTTTTCTATTTCTAAATTAAATACATGACAAAATCTATGTAGTGATGACCAAACATACACACCCATTAGTTACAGGTGGTGTTAGCGGTCGTATTATGGGCCTATTAAGAGTAAATGGGGTTCAGCCCCTATGGCCGAACAATTTTAATGAAAACTTTTTAATATTTTGTTAGTTCTAAGAGCCCATTACATGGCTACCGCCTAAGCCCCCCCACCCAAAACAACTTGGAAGTTGGAACACAACATTTTTTTTCCATTTTTATTTACAAGCTAAAAAAATCACTAGTAGATTTTATTATACACGTTGAAGGAACCCTAAAATCTTAATATTACATTTTTACTCGGTTATGTTTTCTTTGCTCAAATTCATGGACATTTAGAAGACAATTATTTTTGTTATAAATATTTTTACGATTTTATTGTGAAACTTAATTAATCTTCACATGTGAATGTTAAGTTCATTAACATGATATAACAAATAATTATGTGATTTTTAGGATTCTCTAACTAAAAACTACTAGAAAGCTGAGATTGGTGAGAACACAATTACGTGTTAATTTCAGTCTATTCATATGTGAAGATTAATGTACTCTTTAATCTTTAATTTGAACTGTTGAGAAAATAGGCAATTCTTTATTCGATACGAAATCCGATCGGAAATCGACATGAGAATAAACAGGTTTGGGTTGAGGTAAAAAATAATAATATAAACATGTTAAGTTCGGGTCAATAATAATATAAATGGGTCGACCCGTCAACCCGTTTAATTATTAAAATATAGAGTACCTAAAGTATATATATTTGTGCTTAATTTATAATTTATTAGTTCAAACACAACTAATAGCTAGATAAAAACTAAAAAGCTACTTAGTAATTTAGTAGTTTTTGTTAGGGGAAAATGCATAAAATGGTAATGTACTTTGATTGAAAATTCATTTACGGGTATCTACTTTTGTTTTGATCACTAAAGGGTAACATACTTTTATTAAAGTTTATAAAAGGGTATTTACTTTGGTTTTGATCACTAAAGGGTAACATACATTTTTTTCTTCCCAATTTATATAAAAGTTTATAAGAATATATTTTTGTTTTGAACACTAAAGGGTAACCAACTTTCCTATACGAAAAAAAAGAGATACATAACTTGTAACTGAGAATTTTATGGATTATAGCACATATTCATTAGATGAAAAATTGCCAATATAATTGATGGGAATAACGATGACACTTAAGGTTACCTTCTCAAATTAATATGTCAATTATGTATATATATTTTTTTAAGTTTATCCATTTGAGTCGTTTTCCTATTATAATTGAGAAACATCCAATATATGATCCATCAACCTAGGTCTGTAAACGAACTGAACGTTCAACGAATCGTTCGTGAACACTTCGACTATAGGTTAAAGAAGCCGGTCAAACGTGAGGTGTACGAATTGTTTTAAAAGTTGGTTACCCTTTAGTGATAAAACAAAAGTAGATACCCTTCTTATAAACATTTATAAGAGTTGGTTACCCTTTAATGATCAAAATAAAAGTACATTCCCTTTTTATAAACTTTTATAATAGTATGTTACCTTTTGATGATCAAAGTAAAAGTAGATACTCTTAAATGAACTTTCATCTAAAGTATGTTACCATTTTATGCATTTTACCTTTTTGTTATGAATTCGTGGAAAAAAGCATCATGTTTAACCTGTTAATTTGTTTAACTCGTTTAATTAAACAGGTTATATGGGTCAGATTTGGGTTGAAGATAAATACGTTAGGGTTGAGATATCTGACCCGTTTATATAAATAGATCGGTTTCAGATTGAACGTTTTTAACCCTCCAACCCACGAACCCGAACGCGTCTTACCGATTTTAGGAAACTATACCTTAGAATATTAGTAAGATATGTTTTTCCTAACTGGAAGACCTTGAAAGTAATATTTAAATCGATATTAATGCTGTGCGTGTTACCATCGGTGACAGTACGAGGTGCGTTAATGGCGGTATACGTGTCAATTCCGAGACAAACGTATCTGACGAGGTACAATTGGGCCGTTTGGTGCTGCTATCGTTGTCCCCCCATCGGCCAGTCTCATATCATTTCGATACCTTGGTGTTGCAGGTTTACTTCAATTCAAATGCTGTTTGTACTTCCTTGAAAACCCTAGACGAATTCAACACATGCATGCCTCTCAATTCAAGGAGCCATTCAAAACCTCTCCATCTGCTTCAGATTTCAATTCCTTCCTTGAGGTAGGTATTTATTAATTGTTTCTGTATTTCTGCTGTAAAGGATTAAACTCCCTGTATAATTAGGGGAAAGTATGGAGGAAGTCATTTCAATTCTCCACCAAATATGGATGAACGCTATTAATTCCTTAATCAAAATTTATCCTTTTAACCCTTTGTTACAAATTAATTAAGTTAGTATAAAAGTATTTTATTAAAATAACCGATCCGCACCGAAACCGGACCGAATCAAAACCAAAAAATATGTAACCGATTCGGTTTTTATTTTGAAAATTTACTATTTTCAGTTTCAATTTGGTTTCTGGGCGCCCGCACAGTCAATCTATATCAGAGGTAGATGCCACATATAAATTGAGGCATTTCCACTAAATTGCGACGTAATTGATCTGTATTAGTCCATCGTAATTGTTACAACTCGCTGACAATGATTTGGATGCATATGATTCCAGTATTATTATATCTTTATTTGGCTAATGGCAAACACTTCCTTCAATCTGTATGTGCCTAGACAAGTGCTGGAATATTTGATTGCTATTTGGATAAACCAACTTTACTTGTAACCTACATATAGATACGAGAACCTAAAGGTACTCAAAACCCGGCCCAAACGCAAAGGCCCGTTTGAGAATGCCTTGAGCTTTGTTGGACTGTTATTATTAACTCGTAGTCGCAACGCAAAGCATGTGTGGATTTGGTTTGAGTAGTAACTTGCGAGTATTTTGTTAACCATTTTTTCTTGTAACCACTTTTTTATAGGTTGGTTGATATATATATATTGGTTAAAGAAACCACGTTTGGTTGTTATTTAACAAATAGATAGTACAACGTCACATCAGTTTTCTCTTTAAAAAAACACATGGTTTATAATCAAATTCAGTTTTCTCTTTAAAAAAACACATGGTTTACAATCAAATTTGTTGTATATGACTGCAACTATGGAGGGCATAAAAAAATTATGTTTCAGTCTCCTTAAGTTACAAATTTTACATTTTTGAGCCAAATTATAAAAATGGCATAGATTAGATATAATAGTTTCAACACATGGAACCAACGACAACGCCAACCCAAAAAACCAAATATTACACATAAATAACATGAGCAAAAATTCTCACTTGTATACTTATAATATAAAACTACATATTATACATACATAAGATGAGCATAAAATCTCAATGTTGTATATATTACACTATAACTTACGTATCGATTTCCCCGTAACACATACAACAACTAATCCCTATCGACAGTGGGAAAAATACACTATAACCAACACTCGAGCAAAAACCCGCCTTATTTCAAGTAATGACAAATGAACAAAATGTGTACCTTAAAGTTGTTGACACACACAATCAGGAACTGGGTATGTATATATGGATTGTTTTGATTTTCGTTCCTTGATTTCCCTGTTTCGTTGCCCTTCTGTTACGGATTCTTGAAAATCTGACCAACTCATACTTTTGTTCATGAAAAGTTGACCTAATAATACCATGTTTGGTCTTATCGTCTTCAAGTTCAGATATGTTCTATGGCCCAACTGTCAAATCAGATGTTTGTCAAATTTTTAATTACCATATAGAAACGGGAAACAAAAAAACTTTAATTAGCAAAATAAGCCGACTAAAAACTTGTAATTACCAAAATGTACATTAAAAATTATATAGCTAAATACCACCGCCAAAATGGTGACCGAAGAAAGTCTTTCTAGCCCTATTTGGTTATAACTGTTTACGTTTTTATAGTTATAAGTACTAAAGTATGTAGTCTGAGATACATATAATTACAAAAATGGACCTTAAGAATTATAATTAACAAAATGGATCACCTCTATCAGTTTAATATATTACTATTTTATGAGTTATGACATTTGCCCCTTTTCAAACATTAAAACCTGATTATTGCAAGTACAAGTGGCAATAACCCGATAATTAATCATTTCTTAGAGACAAATGATAATATACGTACCATTGCATTATGCATATTTCCTGGGGAAGCCGAAATAAAGATATCACTATGCATACTGACATAATAATCAACTGCAGCCGACAATGAGGCTTTCCCTTTGATTTGAGCCCGTTCTGCAGACGATGCAAGGCTCTTTTTGTCCTCCATGTACGGAAATAATTGTCGTAATGCCGAGATCCTAGCTTCCCCACCGTACACCTGTACAAATATCAAATGTCTATTATTAAACAAAAAAATTAACAATATATATTGTACTGACCTTGTGTGAAGCAAGATATAAACGGGTGCTGTTGTCGAACCCTAAAGCTGCAAGCAGTAATCCAATTTCTTCTGGTGTTAAGGGGCAACGACCCTGGTTTCTTAATTCTTCATCTGTGAACCGTGAGTTCATAACTCTTCCTTGCCAGATTGTTTGTCGGTATTTAGCTAATGCTAATTTCTCCGCTTTTCCTCCACCGAAATCACATGCCGAATGAGCAGCCATATCCTGAAAAATCAATTATACGTTTTTTATTAAACGAGCACACAGCAAATCAATCTCAACACGCTTTTCAGGTATAATGATACGCAAATTTCAACACTTTTGGGGTGTGGAGGAATTGGCTTTAACATTTTAATCCACGTGCTTTATTTATGAAACTTTCCCTAAAGGTAGCTAAATGGGCAGGTCAAACAGATCGGGGTACTCTTATACTGGTCAAAACGAGTAAAGTTAAGATTATCCTAATATGATTACAAAAATGATTAGTTTTTCGAATACAAGTTTTAAAATATTACTTGTCAAAAATAATTACAAATGTCATATATTTTGATAATGTTATAATATTTTAACTAAATCATATAGAAGGTTTTATCCATTTAAGCCAGTGGTCCATAACCCGTTCCCTTTTAAATCAGTTTTTTTTTATTACATTTTTCTTGTTTATAACCCCAATCCCCAAATCGACTCATAGCTAACTAAATATGTTAAAAATTTGCCACCTCTACTTGCTTTCCAATTTCTTTCAATATACATTTATTAAAGTAAACTTTTATCACATTAATTTCATAATCAACACATGAACAAATGAAAGAAAAATCAATTATTTAAGGGGTGTTTGTTTTAGCAAATTATGAGGGCTTATTTCCAAGATAGTGTTTGTTTAGCTTATTTGCCCCTAGCTATAGATTTCATAAGCCCCAAATTGATGGCTTATTTAAGTGGGGAAGAGGGGAAAAGACTATTATACCCTTTAAGTTCCCCAGCATCCCCTTTTATTATACCCTTTATAGTCATTTTACCTTCTAATAAGCTAAAACAAACACCAGGTGCGTACCTTATCAAAGCGCAAGTGTAAGGAAACAAATTTTCCTGCACCATGACCATCTTTGGTATCAACAACTTGTCTCAGATATTTGGTTCCGACCGCATCAATACTTTCAACAATTGGGTATCTTAAACGACTAACGAGCGCTTCACCAAGACTCCTAACATGAGGAACAAAAACCAATGCTTCAAAGTTCACTTTGCATCTCAACCGTTGGATCTCAATTGGCATGTTGTCAAACGCTAGCCGGTGTGAAAATGGTGAAATTGCAGCTATCCCGTAGCTGAAAACCCCAAAATTTCAGTTTAATTAGAAATTTTTTCTCATGATTAGACGAGAATAAACATGTAGTTGATAGATAATTTTGTTCCGGTTTTTACGGTAGCATATTAGTAACTAACCTTTCTAGAACAGGAGAAACATTTTCAAGATACCAAGCTGCAGAAGCATGAAGAGGTGCATTTTTAACTCGGGTAGATCGAATAGCTGAAGCATAATATTCACGCGTACTCCATGCATATTCATCAGGTAATTCTCTAATTATCGATATATCATCTTTTAATATATTCACAAAATGATCCACATCAAATATATCCACAAACGAGCTGCAGCACAAACACAAATACACGAGATATTAATATTTGTTTTTTGAACAAATATTAATTCAAAACGTATATGATGAAAGCAAAAGGACCTTGTGTCTTGCCAAACTGGATTTACTTCAAGATACGGTATCATGAGTGTCGCGTTGAGGATTTTAGCCACAGCAACCGCGTCACATATCTAATAAAATAATATCAAAAGTAAGTAATATGAAAACCCACCTGGCCCCTTTGACCCAAACCCATTTGGATCAGTTACCCAACCCGCCCATTATGAAGCTTACCCCCATTCTCTGCTGATTCAACCCTCCATCGAGGAACACCTGGATGTATCCCGTAGACTCCGGTAATGATGCTTTAAATTAAATTATGGATCAACACATTAGTATATTTAAATTTACAAACACGTATATAAAGTGGGTTTTGAAATTAATTACTTACAAGAGGCAGAAGTGGATTCAGAAAACGGTTTCCATCCTTGATTGGATAACGGTGTCCAAATATCAGATAATTGTTCATTTGTCTAAACAAAAAAGCAAATAATTATTAAATAAAAGGGAATTAAAGTATATTAAGCGAATCAAGCTTACAGCTTGGTTTTGTAATGCGCTCTTGAACAAACGTGAGTGCCGAAGCTTTGAAGCATTCAAATCCTGCAAAAATTATCATTTTTATCTTGAAAATTTCCATAAAAATCATAAATCAAAGAACTTTCCCAAATAAAGAATATATAATTGATTTCCAAATCTCGAATTGTTCCTAGGTTTATGGGTTTTCTTGGTTTTTCCGTTAATAAAACTTTGGAATTTCCATATAATCCGAACATACACTTCTAACAGATTTGACCTGAATTTCTACACTTTAATTATGGATTCTGAAATTATGTTATTTAAGGGGGGGAAATCACTATAAAATCACGAAAAAGCTACCAACATTCACAATCTATATACATAATATATTTACAAAAACAAGCTAAACTTTAAGAATAAAACAAAAGGGCAAGAAATTTGGATAAATTAAAAATAGCTACAAAGAATGAAAGGCTGGAAAAGGGAATTAACTAAAGAAATTAACTTTAATAAATTTCAAACAACTCCCATCAGCCAAAAATACCATACAAACACATTAACATCATAAATCCAACAAATTGTTTTTTTTTTATATTTAATTTATATTAAAAAAAATTGTAAATAAAAACTCACCGACAGAATTGAGGAAGAAGCATAACCCAATGGAGCATATAGAGACAAAAAGATGAGCAATACAGCAGTCAATAGCACACCACTGTGACGGTGGTGGATCATCTCCGGTGAGAACTCAAGGAGGCGGTGCTACGGCGGTGCTATGGTGGCGTAAATGAAAATGAAGAAAGAGGAATTTAATTGAAAGTGAAGAAGTGGAGAGTAGCAGAGAGGTCAATGAGCAAAAGCAAGCTCACATGGGGTCATCTGTGTTTGTTGTATATTTTGTAAACAATATAATAATAAATAATAAGTGGTGTGATTTATGATTTATATATAATAAGGTTTAAAAAGAACAGCTGCAAGCAATCAATTCGTTCATACCGCTTTCTTATGTCGATGATGCATTGAAGCCGGAGAAAGTCACCGTATAGTAAAACTTACGTGTCATTAAACAACAACATAGTGATTGCTGTTTGAGAATATATACTTTTTTTTGTCTTTATGGAAAATAGTGGTTTTATTTATTTATTTAAGTGGTGTCACATTGTTGATTAAATCATTGGAAGTACCTTTATAATTTCATATTCATAGGATAATAATCTATTAATAATGTAAAGAGCAATAAGATAATATTTTGATTTTATAGGGCAAAAGATATTAATAATATTAACATTATTAGTAATTTATAATATCTTTGGTAATTTTGTTTCTTGTTGGTAAGAACTTAGGTGTGAATATTCTATCACTGGCTACGGCTCAAGCGGTCGTCACTCTATCCAAAATGAAGAAAATAAAAAAAGTAGTTTAGTGGTTGAGTAGTTTGTAATATGATACTTAATTATGATGATTAATATATGTTACTGAATGAAAATTCGATGTAACAAAGATGCGACATCTAATAATGTAGGTGACGAAAGTCGACGAGGATGTTTAAGTGGAGGGTTGTGGTTGAACTTAGGTTTTAGGAGTACAATGAATATGGAGCCAACCAAGCACCGACACTCAATGTGGAGATGAATAATATCTTCCATAAAAAAAATGGGAGATGAATAATGCAACATGGCAAGCCTCAACATTCTTTTTTAGGTTTAGTCAACTATTTTTTTCCAAGGATTTTTCTAAGATTATAAGCATTAAATGAGCTTGAAAATTCTTTTTATATTGTTGCTCACATATTATTGATGTTTATTTTTTGCATGTATTAAATGTTTTTTAACTAAAAATAGCAAATTTGAGTGTATCTAATACTTCTAATTTCATACCCTTAAGGCATGAATTAGCCAAACCCTTATAGAAAATATAAATAGAATGACACTAGTTTTAACATAATATGATAAAAATGAGTTAATTTGGATTTGCGTTACGAACTACATTTAAACAAGAATAGAAAAGTCAAACAAGTTGATCATTTTACAAATCATAATCATAAAAATACAACTAAGGAAGTTAATGAATCAAATCCATATCTCTAAATACAAGGACGAACTATAAAATATATTTGGTCTAATTTGATTATTTATAAGTCTAACTTATTAATTTAATACACATACACATAGTTTGTATATATTTGTTATAGTCGAACTCAACTATAACCCTCCATCACATAATAAAAAGTAATGGTATTTAGGCCTACCATTTAGACATATTCGTAAGTCTGCTCATTAGATGAAGACACATGACAAAATCAAAGGATAATATTAGGAGAGAGAATTAGTGGAGTACACATGTCAACCTATCAAGTGGGTAGGCTAATGAGTAGGTCTAAATGGTATGACTAAATATCATTTCTCCATAATAAAATTCTCAATTCTCTTAAATTTTTGTGTACGATAAAGTTATTATTTCTTAATATTGATGGTTCTACTTAAAATAAAGATATTATTATCCTTTAAAATAATATGTTTTATGAGGATCAACATTTTGTCTTTCTAAACTAACCTTATATACTTCCTCCGAGAGTCGATATCTCATTCACCACAACTCGACTTTGAACACGCTATATACCATTGCGTAGCTCTCATATAGGAGAACACATAGCTACCAACCAATAACTATATATAACACACACACATATATATATATATATATATATATATATATATATATATATATATATATATATATATATATATATATATATATATATATCTTTACTATATTATAAAGAATTTATCCCTTCCATAATTAGCAAGGCTGAAAATTCAGCCAACACACTTGCTAATTATGGAAATCTTTAATTGTAACAAAAAATTGCCTTTGTGAGATTCGAACGTGCAACCTTGGGGTTATATCTTTATGCACAAACCAGCTGATCTGCGCTTGACATCTGCTAATTTGACTAAACAAAAAACTAATAAAGATTTAAAAGCTTGGGAAAGCGGGCTTTGAACCAGCACAACACTTAAGAAATGGGTATCAAACACTTAAGTGGCCCATTTGGCTTTGGCTAATGCCTAAACGAAGTCCAATGTCCGTTCACAGTCAATTCCACCATTCAACGAATTCTGTCTCCTCGATTCCTTCATCTCTCATCCATCGATTCCTTCATCTCCCTCCAGGCTCCTCGATTCTGCAAACGCTCCTTGATTCTGCAAACGACTCCTCGATTTCTTAAAGCTTAGCACAAATCTCTCACCCTATAAATAGGACACATCGACAATCTGATTATGGCAAATCGGCGAATCTTCACAGGGGAAAAATCTAAAATCCATACGTTTCATAGACAACCAGATTTTGCAATTCGAACAAATCGATGGCATATGGCGAGCTCTACAGCTTGTATTGAACATGCGAAGGAAAATTAGTAAAAGTGTTCGATGTTGTGGAACTGTAGGTGAAGGCATCGCATCTTCTACCGCATCTTCTCGTCATAGGTATGCTTTCTTTTCTTCTCTATTAAATTCTTAATATACTTGTGTGTTTTGTGTATGCATGAGCTTTGCTTCATTGTTTCTATTAATTCATGATTTTTGTTGATTCTATGATATCATAACTATAAAGAAATCTGGAACTGATTTAATTTCTAAATCTTACTATCCCTGAATGTTGATGTAAGTGTATAGTTGAATACTGAATGCTTGTCTAATTGACCTGGATGAATTATTGGATGGTAGTTTAAAATTTGTTTAATTAGTCTAATGAATGAATTTTAGGATCTGTGTAAGTAATTATTTTTTCATTAAAAAAGGTCAAAGTTTTGGGATCTAGAAGGCAAACAGATACCTTACTTATTACAGGATTGTATTTAGTTTATTACCTTTAGTTCACTATGCCTCTAATCAGTTGTGGTGCACACAAGATCATATGATAATTTAGTATAATAATACATTAATTTAGACTTAATTTACCAGACACGGACCCTAACTCTAAATTTTAAATCGTTCTACAATTTCAACTTTTTTTTTGCAAAATATTCAACCAAATTATTTTGTTCTGATACAATTCTTCCAGTGAACACTGGTTCTGAAGGTGCAGAAACTGCTATAAAGCTAACAAGAAAATAGTGTTGTTTGTAAGTAAAAAAATCCAAAAGAAAAGGTTCTAATAATATATCTTGGATGGTTAGTTTTATTTTCCATTGATCAAATTATACGAATTTTCAGGCTATAATTGTTTCATGTTGTGGCTGTTTTCATGACCGTACAATGGGTGTTAATTCCATGAGTTGTGATAATGATGCTATATTTGACTTTGGAGATAAAGTAGTTCTCAAGCGCTTTATAGAGTATAGAACTATATAAACAATCGAATATATTTGTTTGCTGCAGTGATCTCTAAGGGGTTATTTAGCAACTCTGGATGAAAAAATTCACTGAGCTCGCTCGCATAACTAATGCAACAGAACAGGATCTCTAAGGGGTTATTTGTACTGATGATTTTTTAAAGTTACTTTATTTTATCGTTTTTTTGAATCCACAATGATTTAGTATGGGTGCATCAATATTTTCTTAATTGTCACTTGAGGATTATTTAATTATTGTTTGGATATTTGGGATGTGCAGTTGACACTTAAAAGGCATTTGTTAGACCACCAACTTCATGCTTTTCCCACTTAATCAATCTCGCAAACTTCAGACACGTATTATGTTGAAAAGAAGACATTATATTCGAGGTGGCAAAATGGGCAGGGTATGGAGCAGTTTTGGTACAGATTGGAGTGGGCTGGGTCACACTTTTTGTCTGTTTTTTATACGAAGTAAAAAAATTTTGTGTCGTACATTATTACAGAAGTTTTAGTATTTCATTATATTTTTGTTTTATTGAATGAAATGATTTTCAAGGTTCGGGTGTTGTTGGGTATGAATTTTTAAATTTGTATTACTTATTAATTCATGTTTGTATAGTATATACTACGTACATAAGTTCTTAAAGCTTCAGGGGTGTTTGGATGTCCGTTTAACTGGATCAAAGAATAAATACCAAATCAGTTGCTTAACGTGTTTAATTCCGCATATGGTAATAAATATGATTCTTGGTTTGAATGGAAAGTTTTTGGTCATTGATTGCACCTAATGTATGCCTATACGTTTGAAAAATCATTCTTATATTTACAAGACAAATTTCAATAAGATACTATTTCAACAAAAAATTTAGTTTTAAGGAAATTGATATGGTTATAACTTTTGCGAACTTTAGGTTAGAGCGTATGTTGATTATTTGGTTGTCCTTATTAACCCATACTAATCTTATTGACTCACACCCACCATCATCAATACTGCTTTGCTGCTCTCTCTATAGTCGTAAGACTTGGCTTGTAGTTCGATGCATTCTGTTCAAGCGAAACTCGTTGGCAACTCCACGAGTCGGCACAATTTCACCGCTTACCAGCGGTGCCCATCACCACCATCACTCACCACCACAATCAGTGTCGCCACCATGCACATTCACCGTCACTATAGGAGCCGCAAGATATAGTTCCAGGTACTCGCCGCCGTATTGCGCGGGTACCAGCTAGTATATATATATATATATATATATAATTATATAGGTCCAAAGTTGGTGAAAAATTATTTTATCACAAATTTTTCCAACAAATTTTTCCAACAAATTTTTCCAACAAATTTGATAGTTTTGATCTGTTAAGCAGATATAACAACTTTGTTTACAATAACAAACATGTAAACAAAAAGCATAAGTAATAAACATGATGCCTTGGTATTATATATATCCATATCCGCATAATCATTGTAATTTATTTATCGGTCGGATATATAAAACGTCCATATCTGTCTATATGTAATACTGTTACCGTTAACAACATATATATAATAATAGTCATGTACTTTAACAAGTAGGACAATTCATGCGACATACCTTTTCTGTTCTTTTCCGGTAGTTAACTGTTGTCGAAAACTATTATTTCTGAATTTATAAAGTCCTGGAAAGCATCATTAACTGTCACGTCCTTGGTTCGAAATCGATGCGATAGCCCAAGGGCCGCATTGGTGGGGTGGGGTAGCTCAACACGGTGTGTTGTGGGTCCCACTTCACTTGAGGTGTAGATGTTGTTGCAACTTGCATCTGGGAATTTCAAAGCCTCTGCAGTATTGGTCAATTCGGGGTATGTTTTAGATATAACGGGTAGTGGTTTGAAAGAAACAAACATGTCGAGAGTTGCCCACATGTCTTTTTAATTCCTAGAACCTAGTGAATCACTATTCAAATGATCGTTTAATTACAGACTAGTATAATTTTGCGAAAATAACTGATACGGTTTACTTTGAAGATTTATTTTATGTCAGCCCAACTTGAAATTACCAGTTTTTACCAACTGTTAACCAGAAGAAATTAACAAACGGTTACTTGATATAAAGTTTTGAGTTACAATTAAGAATTATATTGACTTGAAAACAAGTAAAAAATTTGAGCATACTGCAGCTGGAAAGTGGAAACGTTTTATGACTAAAAGTGTTAAAAGTACTAATGGCAAAGCAATTCCCTGATTATGTGCAGGTGAGGCTATTTGATATGGGCCATTTATCTGCTCAATAACAATCATTATTTACAAGTAACAACCAACATGAGCCATAAATATGGTGACAAATCACCAACAATTGCTATAGAAATTATAAAAGCAACAACAACTCATAGACGGCTACAAGATTGTGACGTTAGATCAAATCAGTAACTAATTACAGAAAAGGAGGTAAAAAATCTGTTTGTCTCCAACTATAGCTGATCAAATATTCATATGCCCTTCAAAGAGAAACTGATCACATTTGGAATCCGAATAATGTTTTGCTAACCACAGAACCTACCAGTGACAAAAGTGGGGAATTAATTCGGTAAAAGACGGAAGGGATATCGGATCAATTACACGAAAAACACATAATCGAGATAATAGCGAGAAAACTACGGGATTGCTTGAACCTATAGATCGTCAATTGAGATAGATTGAATAAAAGCGAGGGTGGTTTGGGAAGCTAGTATTTGTGTGTTAGAGGGTGTGATTTGAAAACTAAGCCGCTGGAGAAAAGAAAAGAAACGAAAAGAAAAGAGAAAAAATAATTACGCCAATTTGTTTGAATTTTTTCACATTTCAACTATTACCTGTTGGTTAGATGCTAATGGTTGGTTTAGGCATTTGTTCAAAGAGAAAATTGTTTAAAAGGGCCAATTGTTTAAATGAAGTGGTTAAATGTATGTTCTCACTGACAAGTTGTTGATAATTCATTTTTTATAACAAGGGATGAATGTTTGATTTTTTGATGAATGTTTGATTTACACCACCACCACTGTTAGAACCATTTAGGTTGAGGATCAATTGCAATTGAGCATCTCAAACATTTGTCAATTATGTATGGAACAAAATTATTTGAAGAACACACTTTTCTTCAATTTCGAGTCATTCAAGTTACCTTATTAATATGTCGAAATTCATTACATAAGTTGAGCCATTATCTGTCAAGCAATCAACAAGAATCATGAATCATCAGTAAAGCCTTGATTACATTAATAGATTCAGTTCGCAAATTGCAAGAAACCACTTATATTAGTAGCCACAAGTGTTCCCATCATATTCTGTTGTTTTAATGATTTCAGGATCTTAGCAGAAATCAAAACTTATGTTTTATTCTCTGAAATAGGGCTACCTAACAACTGATCCAACATACAATCACCATCAGACAAATCATGAAAAACAAACGGATCATCATTCTCTTTAACTGGCGACCCAGATAAAAGATCCATATTTTCTAAAAGTTGTTCAACTTCATCACAAGTAAGATCCAATTCTTCAGAAGGCGGTTGATATTTCACAATTGCACCCTCACACGGTCGAACCACCGGTTCACAATCTTCCAAAAACCCGGGGCTTTGCATTGCAACAACTATAAAAGACAACATTTGTTGTTGGTTTTGTTCCATACCTTTTATTTGTTCTCGAAGAACCAACATTTTATTTTGTGATGTTTTTTGATGTTGTCGTTGTTTTACTAGCTCCTGCGTTAATATATTTTTATCAGTTTTAAGATTTTCAACTTCTTTCCATAGATCAGTGTACTTGTTTCCTTCGCGTGGGCTCGCGTTTATCGTTTTTGGTTTTGGAAGTTTTTGTTGAGTTGTGATGTTTGCTGCTTTCTTTCTGTTGATTGACATCAGCAAATGCTTTCGGTCTTTGATAAATCCATCATTAGCAAATTCCCATCTATATGTATCATTTTTTCTAAACCCCTGAGCCAATTTCAAGTAGAGATTATTAGTGATCAAATACTTAATTAACAGTTAACTAGTATCCTAGCTTGTCTTGTGTTCTATGTCCATGTTCTTGACAGAAATTATAACATATATTATCATAGAGAAAAAACTTATTTTTAATCTCAATTAAATGGATAACATTTGTGCTGCAAATTACAATATTCATCTGAAAATGCAACATTAACAAGAGCTGCAGACTCCACTTATATGTAAAGACTCATGAGTTCTAATTTCAAGTATTAAAATATATGGACACATATAAGCATAATCAAGTAACAAAGGCAGGCAAAAACTAAACATATGAAAGTTATTTAATAGATACAATTTACGGAAACGATACGCAATTTTATAAATCAGAGGAAAAAGCTCACGTAGATATTGAGTTGTCGTTGGAAGCTGGAAAACGTGTTGTGTTTGAAGTATTTAGGAAGCAATTCAGAAGTAAATTCAGCTTCATTCCACACTATGAAGCTATCATTAGCCAGACTCCATGAAATCAAAGAATCAGTGGAAGGATCATCCACCATTTCATAACATTTTAACAAAAATGGCGGAATCGGCAATCCACCATCCTCCGTCGATTTCTTAACCATAGTTAGAATATTAAAAAATTGCGGTGTTTCCCGGCGGAATTAGTTGTCGGAGTAGAGATCGAGTGTGATATTATATGCTGAGAATTTGAAATTGAGATCTGAGATTGTGATAAAATCGAAACCCTAACACACTGTGCGGAATCGAGAAGACTTTGACCGAAGGTAAACCGCCATGGAGAGAAACAAATATCTTGTGGTTTCTTTTTGCTTTTTGAATGAGAACTGAAAATATCCGAGTGATTGGAAATTTGGAATATCTACGCATTTTTGTGGATTTTTTTTATACTTAAAATGGGACAAATATCTTGTGGATTTTTTTATAAACTTATGGGTGGTTTCATCATGTCCATTTCTAAATTCGTTCTTATTATTGGTGTCACTTATAAATTGAAGATTTCTAAATTTAACTTATTTCATTTATGTGTTTTATTTCGTTAGTCACTTTATTGAAAAAAATGTTAACATGCAATCTCTTGAATCGGGCTGACCTGTAAAATATGTTACATTGTGAAGTGATTTTTTTCAATTTATACCTTTTTTAAGAGAAAAAAAAAAACCTAATGGGAGATAATATTTTTTTTAAGTTTGACTTTTGTTGACTTTGACAGATTTTGACTAATTCGGATCGATTATAGGTTGGTCGCCGATTACCGCTTAATTATAGGTTGGTCGCCGATTACCGCTCTAATTAAGCGGTTAACTTACAGATACTATAGATTGAATTTGGTGTCACTTATAGATACGTTTTATTATATATTGTATGTCTATATATGGTCCTTTGAGATAGTATTTAAGTGGTTAACACGTGGTGTGTTTTGGTCATTTAATGGTTAACATCCCATACTTCGATATAGGGGTGAGCATTTGGACTGAAAAAACCGAACCGAACCGAAAACTGACCGAAACCGAACCGAACCGATAACACTTTATCGGTTCGGTTTCGGTTTTGAAAATTCATCGTTTTCGGTTTCGATTCGGTTCGGTTTTGGAATAAGGATGAACATTTTGCCTAAAAAAACCGAACCGAAACCGAACCGGACCGATACCGAACCGAACCAAAACCGATAACGTGTTATTGGTTCGGTTTCGGTTTTGAAAATTCATCGTTTTCGGTTTCGGTTCTATCGGTTTCGGTTTGGATCGGATCGGTTTTTGAACCGAGCTCACCCCTACTTTGGATAGTCTGCTCATCCTGGCATGTTTTCCTGTTTTTATTTTTATGAATTTTGCTAAATATGTTTTAACTTTTAACCAACATACAACACATTCTTTTAGCCATAAACATAGTTGTGCACATATGTAAAAGTAACAATTCCAATATTTTCTTAATTCTAATCGAATTTTGATTTTTGACTTTTGTTTGTTGTACCCATAATGATTCCATATCAATTTGATTTGTAAAGTAATCTATATGATATTCTATGTGGAAGTCTACTTGTTTGCTTAAAAATATGGGAAAATTAATCTATTTTCTATTTTACATCTTATATATACATGTTACTGGATTAATGATGCCTCTTTGATAACGTTCCTCTTATATCTGCAAATGATATTTTTTTAACAGCAACAATATAGAGATTGTTGGTTAAGTTGGAATTTATGGCGTAACGGGTCATTTGAGCCAATTGAACAAACTTCCAGTTTAATCGCCGGAACATGTTAAAAGGCCAAGGCCCATAATGTCATGGGCTGATATGGCCCAATAGGATTTAGAGGCTGATGAAGCAAGAGGTCAATCTGGTAATTTCACTCACCAAATTGATGTCAAGGTTAGAAAACAAGACAACACTTCCATACACTATATTTTAGCTTTCTCCCACATATTTATGTGTTTTTATTAAGAGTATGCAGATGTCTTAGACACACATTTAAGTAGGGGTGAGCAGAAAAAATGAAAGTTTGTGAATAAAAATATTAAAATATACTCCTTTCGTCTTACAAAAACTTCTCATTTGCCTCTAAATTTTTGTCCCACAAAAAACTTCTCATTTCTTACATTTGATAGGGCTCTGCACAGTAATAATGATCTAACTAGACGCCATTACACATTCACAAGATACAAAAGCCTTGTGAAAGAATATAAAGATATGCCATTTTTAATTCATACGGAGTACTTTTTTTTATTTTAATGAATTCTATTTTGTTTTGTTTGTTGGACAAATTAAAGAAGAACAAAACCACAATGTTACTAAAAACAAACTATTCTCTTGCCATTGTATCATATTATGGAAGTTAACGAATCAGAACAAGTGATGTTTGACATCTTTAAGTCTGCCTGATAGAAGACAAGATAGATTTACTATCGGTCTCCTTTGTTTGAAACGTGGTCAAACATAGTCAAATATTGAGTTATTGTGAAAAACGAACTAACTACTTTAGAATAGACAAACTTTTAAAATGGTATTCTTGAGACATTGCCTTACGTTTTTTAAGACATTGTATAGAACTTTCATATGTAAACTATACTAAGAATCAAACAATTAATCTTTTTCAATGTAATGAATTCTAGCAGGATGGTAAATAATCCGTTTGTACGATTCAAACTATTTATTCAATATATAGAACTACCTCTTTACTTCATATATACCATATTTATGCAAATTGTACCAATTTTGATCTTTAAGTTCGACGCTAATTTAGGCAAATTTAATTGATTTGAGTAGGAAATTTCAACATATGAATAGAGACAAAGAAAACCTACTGAGATGCACAGAGGTGAGTTTTAGGTTGTAGAAAAAAGGATTAATGTTAGCAAGAAAAGAGAGAGATGTACACATACGAGCAATCTATCTATATTGAATAAGGAAAATGATAATGATAGTCTTAAGGATTGTCAGTAAGAAGACAAAATAGATATAAAACAACTCTCCTGAATTTTAGGATCGCTACTTATTAATGAATGTACAAGCCTTTCATGCATGTTAGATAACAAAACCCTTAAATAAAGGGGTGCATTGCTAAATTCTCCCTTAATTTCAGATGTTCAAACGCGGAATTTTTATTTAATGGCGTCTTTTTAGGTGGATGGTTTATTTTTATTTTACCCTTTTATGATAAAAATTGAATTAGTTATGCTTTTTGGCAATTTTCCCCTTTTCATTATCAAGTCATTAATCTTTTGCAAAGTCCAATTGGAAAGAGACAATCAAAGGAGATAAGGTTATACATCTAATGAAATATTAAAAAATAATTAAAGATTAATGTATTAATTAATTAAAGAAAGGATAATTATTAATTAGTTAAGAAAATAATTAAAAATAGAGAAGCCGGCTTACGGTATTATGTAGCATGTAGAGACAGGGGAAAGAGGGAAGATTCCCGTTTTCTCTGCTGACTTACAAATTGCAATATATTAGAAAAATAAGTCATTATACTTGATTCAAAATAAATGATACATTATTTATTTCATAGTTTTATAAGTGATATTTTTATTTATGATTTTTGAGAAAAATTTTATAATGATAATTAAATTAGATTAACTGAATGACTAGTGGGAAATAAGTCCCTCACATTTTGAATAAACTGATATTAATGATTTTTAAAAGTAAATGTAAGGGTAAAGAGTAATTTCGCTATATTAAGATAGATAGTTAGTGGGTGTGAACCCCACTTATTTTTGTCAAATAAGTTAATTTTGTAAAATGTATCACTTATTTTAAATGAGAATTAATTTATGTACCATAACTTTTAATACTTATACCACACTGTACATATATTTATGCATACTGTACAAATATATAATGCAATAATTGTGGTAGATAGATTAAAAAGCATGACGTAAAAATCACCACCTATTTCAAATTACCAAAAAAAAAGTATATCACTTATTTTGAATCAAAAGAAGTATAATATTTTCAACATCTTGAAGAGGAAACTTTGAACATCATCTAATGTTCCTAATCACTTTTAAAAAAAAAAAAAAAAAAATTGAAAGGACTTTTTGAAGCTTTATGACCCAATTAGTCGGCTTAGGCTCAGATATGTGTGTGGTCTTTAGATGTCAAGATTGTTGTCAAGGAAATCTACAATTTGTTCCGAAAATAAAATGGGTGGGTTATGTGTTTTCACTGGCAATTAAAATAAATTATATATTATAAAAGATTGAACGTGATGGAGGATAAACGGTGACCGGGTCCACTAATAACGCGACCATAGTTGAATACATCTCACCTCAAATTTCGTTCGGTTTAGTCGTGCATGCAGCCGACGGTAGTCACTTGTACGCATGCAATGGTCGTTAATGAATGATAATTAATACAAGTATTAATATAATTAATTTTAAAGTTTGGTTGTGTGTTTGTTTACCACAATAGGGCTTTGTTATAGCCTTAATATGAAAAAAGAAAACTAAACTAATGTGATACGTTTGGTCTGCAATATCTACTATTTTGCCTGTCTACATTGTGTTATATAGAGGCGAGCTCGGTCCAAAAACCGAACCTAACCGAAACCGATAACGATGAATTTTCAAAACCGAACCGATAACATGTTATCGGTTTTGGTTAGGTTGGGTTTCGGTCCGGTTCGATTTCAGTTCGGTTTTTTAGGCCAAATATTCATCCTTCTCCGAAAACCGAATCAAAACCGATACCAAACTCTGCATTCGTCATATTTAATTTAGTTTTTAATTAAATTAAACGTTTAATAATATTTAATTTGTAATTATGTGATAGCTTTAATCTTGGTTACTTCAACCTTTGCTTCTTCCATTGAGTTGTAATTATTCTTCTCGTTCTGTTGCCCCAAATACCACTCTATCAATTCCCTTTGCCTCATTCCAACTAGCCCACTCCCTGAAATATATCTATATCATTATCAACCAACAGTTAATTCATCATATATGGGTCCATTTGGGCTGTGTTCTCAAATGGGTCTATCTGACCCGACCCGTTCAGTTTGGTACATACCTTCTCGTGCAATAGATTCTTCATTTTGTCTAAGCCGCATAACAAGAGCTTGAGTCACCCGTTGGAAGTATTCGTGTGTTATAACAAGTTTCTTAACTCCACCACCTTCTGCATTTTCTATATATATATATATAGGGTCCGGATCCGGTGAGGACTCTTTTCCTCGCGAGGACTGTGAGGACTCCAAAAAAAACTCTAAAAATGATCCAAAACAAACTTTTTTCAAAAAAATCTTTTTTTAAACATTAAAATCGCTACGTAAAAGATCCAAAAAAAAAATATGGATCATAATAATGATCCACAAAAAAAATCTGGATCATTGTTATGATTCACTAAAAAATGTGGATCATTGTTATGATTCGCTAAAAAATGTGGATCATAATTTTTTTTTTTTGAATTTTTTTTTTGTCAAATGTAGTATTAATCATGGTGGGTTATATATATTTTTTTCGGAATTTTTTGAAATTTTTATGAGGTTTTCTCGCGACTCCTCACCGAAAAAAGAGTCCTCACAGGATCCCACTTCTATATATATATATATATACATATGTATATATATACATATATATACATATACATATATATACATATATATACATATATATATATATATATATATATATATATATATATATATATATATATATATATATATATATATATAGGGGCTAGCTATTTACATAACCCTTTTTTTGCGTAGAACCAAGCAGAACTCACCTAAGAATATTAGAATTTAGTAAAAAAATATGCAAAACAATAACATTTAACCCAAATCAAACATATACATACTTTAAGAAAAACATCAAAAATACTGAAAAATATATATGTTCAAATAATGCAAAAATAGCACTTATATACATGAAAACATACATGCACAAAAACATATATGTTTTTGTGCATGAATAACATACATGCATGGGGTCCCTCGTTAAATCACTTCATGTATCTTCTATGATCATTTCATTTTGAAATTCAATGGTTTAGATTGAGTTCTGCGGGTCTGTAGCCTAAAATGGGTTCTCTAACTAGCCCTTCACTATATATATATATATATATATATATATATATATATATATATATATATATATATATATATATATATATATATATATATATATATATATATATATATATATATAGTGGGATCCTGTGAGGACTCAAAAAACGGTGAGGACTCGCGAGGACCTCAAAAACATTCCAAAAAATTCTGAAAAATATATATATAACTCCCTATGATTATTACTACATTTTACCAAAAAAAAATATTATGATCCACTTTTTTTTGCGGATCATAACTGAAAGATTTATGTGCACAGTTAGTCAACCTATGATGATACATCCATGCCTACGAAACACTTAAGAGTCACACCGGTGAGTGCATGTAATACGAGCAAGATAAGCAATGATATATACTACGAAAAGGAATGATTCATAATAGTCATTATGAATCAGTTAAGTATTAAGTTAAGTTTAACTTATTACTAGATTAGTTTAACTAACTAATTAATACAAGTGTTTGTACATTTACTAGTTGAGTAAATATACAATGTGTTAACTATAGATTATCCATGATATGATTTAAAGCTATTAAATCATATAGTAATTGGATAATATTGTTGTATAAATTATATAAAGGTTATTGTTGTAAGGCAAATTAGCTCAACTCAAGGAATCAATCCAACATTCTCATTAGACATGTTTGTGTTACAATGTAGTACAAGAGATGCAAGGAATACAAGAGGTGACACCCATATATATAGGGTAGGTAATGGTTGTAAACTTTATGTAAATAAAGTCTACTTATGAATAGGATTAAGTATTACATAATGTCCACTAATGAAAGTGATAAATGTAATCAACCATTCATCTTCATATGAGTTACAACACTCCCCCTTGGTTGTTTAGATTTACGCCGAATCATAGTTTCATTTCTTCGTCTTGTATCTTCAGACAATTCATCAGACTTTCGCCTCATTAAAACCTTGTCGGTGAAAATCCTTTGGGACAAAAACTCCAGGCGAAGTACAAAAGAGTACGATCTAAATATCTTGAGATATGTAATGAACCATATACAATGTGCCTCATTAAAACCGTGTTTAGAGAAAACCCAGTGGGACAAAAACTCTAACGAAGGACAAAAGAGTGCACAATGGTTAATAAGTATTGTATCTTCAGACAATCCGTAAAGCATTCGCCTCGTTAAAAACCTTGTCGGAGAAAACCCTTTAGGACAAAAACTCCAGCCGAAGGACAAAAACTCCAGCCGAAGGACAAAAGAGTACGATAAGGATGTCTTCAGCGAGTGAAGGAACCATATATGATGTGCCTCATTAAAACCTTGTTTAGAGAAAACCTAGTGGGACAAAAACTCTAACGAAGGACAAAAGAGTTCACAATGGTTAATAAGTATTGTATCTTCAGACAATCCATAGAACATTCGCCTCACTAAAAATCTTGTCGGAGAAAACCCTTTGGGACAAAACTCCAGCCAAAGGATAAAAGAGTACGATCTGGATGTCTTGAGTCATATAAGGAACCATATATGGTGTGCCTCATTAAAACCTTGTTTAGAGAAAACCCAGTGGGACAAAAACTCTAACAAAGGACAAAAGAGTACACAATGGTTAATAAGTATTCAACTGGATACTCCCCCCGACTTCAACCATTCTTAGTGAGAATGGGATACTGTAAGTGTCTCATTAAAAACTTTGTCAAGGTAAACCCAATGGGACAAACCCTTGAACTAAAGGAAAAAGAGTACACAAGCATTCGTCGGGATGCTCCCGCTCACATGCACTCAACAGGGTGCAAAGCATAAGTCAGGATGCAATCATTATCCGCACTCAACATGGTGGAAAGCATACATCAGGATGCAATCATTATCTGCACTCAACATGGCGCAAGTCATACATCAGGATGCAATCGTTATTCGTACACAACTAGGTGCACGATATATGTCATTTATGTAAGAGACTTTCCTAAGTCAAATAGCTTTGACATGTTTTGGAAAGAATCCTTTGGCAGTGACTTAGTGAACAAGTATGCATGATTCTTATATGATCCAAAATGTGGCACTTCAATCTTTTGAAATGCTTGTTGTTCATGTGTAAAGAACAATTTCGGCGATATGTGTTTAGTGTTATCCCCTTTTGATGTAACCATGTTTCTCTCAACTGATAACAATGGTGTTATATTCATATATGACAACTGGTTAATTGAGATCATAAGCTAAACCACATTTACTTCGAATATGACCACTTACATCTCAAAGCCATACACACTCTCTAGTCGCCTCAACAAGCGCGAGTACGTAGTTCAGAGTGATTTTTCGAAGTATCAACTAGATTCTATCTACAAGACCTCTAGGATATCTCCACATACCCTATGGTAAAGACATAACCAGATTGGGAACGTCCCTTGTGCAGGTCTGATAAGTAAACTGGATCGGCATATCGAATAAGGGTCGCGTTATCTCGAGTATCAATCACATTTGATCCACTCGATGGTGCGTAGGGATAGAATAAGCCCATATCCGTACTATCTTTAAAGTAACGGAAGATGTCTTTAATACCATTTCTATGGTGGCGTGTTGGCGCATTGCTATGCGTAGTCATGAATATCACAACAAATAAGATGTTCGGTCTAGTACATTGGGCCAAGTACAATATTGCGCTTATTGCACACAGATATGAACACTCATGGCTCAATATCCTCTCATCATCCTCATTTAGTTGGAATATGTCTCTTTTAATGTCTAGAGAACAAATGAATGACCATGGGAGTAGATTGAGGTTTTGCGTCTTGGTAACTAAAGCGTCTTAACACCTTTTAAGTCTCTTGATAATGAAAATCCTCATCTTTATGGTGCTCGATCTGCATCCCGAGCCAATGCCGTGTTTTCCCAAGATCTTTCATCCCGAATTCCTTCTTCAGGATTTCAGCAGTTTCAAACAACTCTTTACGAGATTCAAATCATCTACATAGACTGCGATAATAACATATCCTGAAGTGGATATTTGTATAAACACGCATGGGCATATCTCAATATTCAAATATCCTAGTCTGATCAAGTACTCACTTAGACGATTATACCACATCCGTCTGAATTATTTTAATCCAATCGAGAACGTGTTCCATGGTCTAGAACTACTTGATTCAGACAACTTGAGTCCATCGGGGACTTTCATGTGTATCTATGTGTCATGATCCCCATAGAGATAGGTTGTGACCACATCCATAAGCTGCATATTCAATTTTTTCGGAAACTACTAAACTGATTAAGTAGTGGAACGTTATAACGTCCATTACAAGAGAATACATGTCCTCCTAATCAATACCAGGGTGTTTGAGAGAAGCCTAGCACCACGAGGCGAGCTGTGTATCATACAATCTCATTATTCTCATTACGCTTCCTTACGAATACCGATTTATATTCAGTTTGTTTAACATTAGGTGGTGTTGGAGCAACATGTCCAAACACTCATCATTTCAGTAAGGAATCCAATTTTACCTGGATTGTGTGTTTCCATAGAACAGACCATTGTACTCAACAATAGTACATGGTTCCATGTCATCATTGATCATAATGTCAGTGGCCACTGCGTGTATGAACAAATCATTGATGACAGTTTCGTTTTGCTTCAAAATATTGTCTAAGCTAGCATACTCGACATATATTTTGAGATTATCGAGATGATGATAAATTGGTGTTTCATCAGGAACACGCTTCTCCGATACACTCTCGTGATCCTTAATGATCTGGTGTGGCAAAACATATACAACAGAATTTCTCCTCCTTTGAGGTAGAGCATCCTTGGAACCGAACCGGTCTTCCTCTTTTATTGGGAAGAGCGGCGGACTGGACAGCCAATGGTAGCGTCCTTTGCACGGTGGGTTCGACCGATACAACATGTTCAAACGGAACATGGTGTCTCACAGGGACGTCTATCCTTGCAGGCAAATATGCAGCATGTATATTTGATCTCGTGACATTTGTTAAGTCATTAAATGTGTCTGGTAGCTGATTAGCGACATTTTGTAGACTTAGAACTTTTGCACATCCTTATCACTATGTGCAATCGGGGGATCCATATGAGACAAGTTGGGTACATGCCACGTTCTTTCACGTCGTTCCTTATCAACGTTAACATGCATATCTCCCCCTAACGACGGGAAGATTGTCTCACCAATATCACAATTCGCATGTATAGCGTTAGAGAGATCGCCTGTCAAGGGCTCTAAATAGAGTATAATGGATGAGGATTAATAATCAACATATATTCCCTGTCATTTCTGAGGTCCAAATTTCGAACGCTTTGGAAGTTCAATTGGAACATTGACCAAGCACCCAAACACGTGTAAATATGAGACGTCGGGCGCATATAAAGTTACCAGCTGGTACGCAGGAAGTCAAAGCCAAGGGTTGACGGGCCCGAAATGCTTGTCAATGAAGTTACTTTTAGGCGTAATGTTGATAAAAGTAGTCCTTATGTTTTATGAAAGTGTATCTGAATACCACAATCAACCAGACTATCAACACACCCATGGGCCTCAGACGGACCAATGTATCAGTGTGCAATATCGCATAACCATATATCAAATGGGGCGTTTTGGTGCGCATAACAAAAGTTGTTGCAATTATTTTTATTTGTTTGATAAACGCTTCCGCAAGATTAATTTGAGAATGAACGTACACAACAGGGTGTTCAATATCAATGCCCAATGTTATGCAATAATCATCGAACATTTTTTTATGTAAACTCACCGACATTATCAAGTCTAATTGACTTTATTAGATAATTCGGATGATTAGCCCTCAACTTAATGATATGGCCAGGAGTTTAGGAAATGTTGCATTCATTGTGGACAACAAAGTTACGTGTGACCATCTTGTTGATTCATCAACCAATATCATGAAATTTTTAAATGGTCTGCATGTTGGTTGGATAGGTCCACAAATATCCCCATGAATTCTCTCAAGAAAAAGCGGGATATCACTTTTGTAGATTATACATAAAGTGGTTTGAGACGTGTCTTTACAGTCGAGCATGTTTGGAATAGGCTTTTCGAATTAATCATGAAATTAATTCCATCAAGAGGATGCCCATGAGATGCATTCATAGTTCGAAGCATCGTATTTTGACCCGGGTGTCCCAGCCGGTCATGCCATAACATATAAATTCCATCATCAACAGGTGCTCGACGAATGATTAGATTGCTTTCAATGGTTTAGATCGTAGTGAAGTACTAACCGTTTGACAAACATCTCAACTTCTCCAATATACGCTTTTGGTCGTATTTATCGGAGGTAATGCAAAGGTATTCAATACCATTTTCTCGAGCGGTTTCGAGATGAAAACATGTTTTCTCGAATATCCTTAAAACTCAACAAGTTACGACTGGAACTTGGATAATATAAGACTTCATTTATGGTTAAAATAGTACCATTTGACAACATATATTGGGCTATACCAAAGCCAAGGGTTGACGGGCCCGGAATGCTTGTCAATGAAGTTACTTTTAGGCGTAATGTTGATAAAAGTAGTCCTTATGTTTTATGAAAGTGTATCTGAATACCACAATCAACCAGACTATCAACACACCCAATATACATGCCTCAAAGTAAAAATAATTTAAAGTTGGTGACACATATTGTTTAATTTCATAAGGAAGAAAATAACTTTATATTATCTGGAGAAACATAATCAATGTGAACAAACCATAGCCTAAAAGATAACATTATCCATATGGGAAAACATAATCCAAATGAAACATGACTCATGAGCTGAACAATAGCTCTATTATTCCATTTGAGCCACAAAATCGGTGGTCTCAAAGAATTCATATTTGTTTCGATATTTTCCTACATCGGGAGGAGAAATATTGGATTTACTTATCATATAAAATGATAGTTTATATGCTTATGGTTTGTATGAGCATAAATTGTGTGTCGAATCAGCAGGTTCGAAAAACACAAGTACGAATGGGTTCTCATTTATCGAGCGACAGGTCGATTGATAGACACCGATTCGTCATAACTATATAAACACATACATGGAAAAAGATTATTAGTCAACCCTTTCCGGTAGCTCTATTCGAATACAACCAGGAAAGACGGTAAGGGTAGACAGCGCTTGTGCGTATCGGAACCACCCTTATTATGAGTCATAAAAACCGCCTATCTTTCCTAGACATTGTAATAAGAATAGGTGAGCCTATGTGGGGAAGATTCATAATTTTTCCACTTTAAGTAGGTTTAATACAATGCTCATTGAATGCTTATAATTAAGAAAGAACCATAACATTTAAACATGAATAAGAATAATCATCATAAAATGATATTATTAATTTGTATGTTCTTGATTTTTCGAAAAAATTACAATTTCCAAATATATTTTTTTTCTTTTAATATAATCATTACATGTTAATGCAGACTAATTTAAAATTGATGGTTAATTAGTCCAAAAATATAATATTTTTTTTCAACAAAAAATATAACTAATTGAGGAATATACAATGTTTTGTTTCTAGCTCATTATTAGAAGAGTTTATATAATATGTTATCAACTAGCATATATTCGATCATCATTTGTATTTATCATGAATTCTAACCATTTTAATTCATTAACGCGCAAAATGTATATGTCAACATTTTCAAATAGAGAAACTAATATGATCACTCTTAACCAATTATATTTAATCTTTAATAGTGTCATTAAATCATAAAACATCATGAGTAGTCAATTCTCCATAAATGACTTTTTATAATAAAAAAAAAGGTCTTTATTTTCATTCGATACTAATTATGTTCATCATAATTTTTTTTTAATGAAAACTTTATGTTACAAACATGTAATATTAATATCATAAAGATATTCCAATGATAAAAAAAATCTCTTTGCAATTAAACATTTGACTAATTCAAAATTGTGAACTTGTGTTAATGTGTGTATATGAATTACACAATCAAATTAGTGACACTAAATAAACACAAGTATGATATTTTAGTGATTTCAAAAAATGTAATTTTAGGATAAATATAACGGTCAAGTCATTTATATTATTCAATAAATACAATAATGAAATTAGAATAGTAACCGAATATATTATAATGAAATCAGGAAAACTAACTTTTCTAACTTCTTAATATGTTATTTTTAATTATATAACAAGTTAGAAAAAATCAAAAATATCAACTTTGTGTAATTTTTACAATTATTAGTTAACTATTTACTTCTTCGTAGAGATTAACTAATTATAATTAACACAATCATACAACGAAACAAATTCCCAACTAACCGGTTCTTAAATATTAATTTTTGTTGTATAAAATGTTTTTTTTTTCTTTTTCTTTTTCGTTGAAATGTCAAAATCATTTCTTTTTTAATATGTTATTTTAATCTAACAATAAAAAAACCAATATGTTTTTCATATCTATTTTATCTTTCAAGTCAGATAAACTAAAAATAAACATAAGGGTTCATGAAAAACTTACTTTGCAATATGTGGGGAGAACATTCTTTAAGATTTCGATTTGTTACTTCGCGAACAATGAACGTGGAACGACTTGGAGCAAAGTGCTGATAACGTGTTGTAAGGCAAATTAACTCAACTCAAGGAATCAATCCAACATTCTCATTAGACATGTTTGTGTTACAATATAGTACAAGAGATGCAAGGAATACAAGAGGTGACACACATATATATAGGGTAGGTAATGGTTGTAGACTTTATGTACATAAAGTCTACTTATGAATAGGATGAAGTATTACATAATGTCCACTAATGAAAGTGATAAATGTAATCAACCATTCATCTTCATATGAGTTACAACAGTTATTATATAATCAACTATTAAAAGTATAAATACTAGTATATAATTCGTGTATAGGGGTACCGAATTATTAGTGTATTAATACTAGACATTTGATAGTTAAGTGCAACAATAATGAACTAGTTAAACTATAAGGGATGGAAGTATAAAAGGATAAGTTTAATTAAGAGATTAATCTTAATTAAACTAGAAGGGCCCTAAGTGAAAGTCCTTCTATTATAAATAGAAGGCTTAGGGATCACTCATGGGGTTACACCATTAAGCCGAAACCCTAGCCCCTTCACTTCCTCCATTCGGCCGAGATCAAGACACCACCACTTGGTGTTCTTCGTTCTTCGTGTTCTTCGTGTTCTTCAAGTATTGAAGAACAAGTTCATTGCTTAGATTAACTAGAAGATCGCTCGATTTGTTCATCATCAATGGATA
This sequence comes from Calendula officinalis, assembly GCA_963853835.1. Lineage (NCBI taxonomy): Eukaryota > Viridiplantae > Streptophyta > Magnoliopsida > Asterales > Asteraceae > Calendula > Calendula officinalis. The sequence continues at coordinate 36,765,961 of OY970820.1, forward strand.
TACCTTAAGCAAACAACAAGGTATGTTTTGGGAAACACTTTTCTTCCTTCTCCCCTCTTGGACGAATTCGACCAAAGAACCCTAGGGTTCTTTGGTTGATGGTCGAACGAACCACACAAGCTTTGTGTGTGTTCGAGTTCTTCGTACAAGGTTTCTTTCTTGTCAATCTAATCTAGATTTCCAACATCCTAATCCTTTAGGGTTTAAGGATTATGTTTAATCCCAGTTTCGCTTTTAGGGATTAAATCAGCTAGTTGGTTTTAACCAGCCAAGAACAAGCTCATGTTCTTGGTCAGTCATGGTTCGAACCAAGTATACCAGGAGGTCGATCTTATGGGTCGATCAGTTGCATGGTGCGTGTGAAACCCTACAGTGGTATCAGAGCGTTGGTTCAAGAGATCTAGACTAGATTAACAATGTTTGTTTGTTTACTTTAATTACAAGTTTTTTTGTTTCAAGTTTTTTTTCTTCTTCTTCATATTTTTCGAAAAAGGGTAAGAACCCTAGGACCAAGAACATTAAACTAGCCTAGTTTAATTGGTCAAGAAGGCTTCTAAAAACCCTAGTAATTTTCGAAATAATAAAAGAAACCTAGGATCAAGTATGTTAAACAGGATTTGTTTAATTGATCAAAAGGATTCTTTCCTTTTCTCCCTAGAAATTTCGTGACCTAGGAAGAACACTAGGACCAAGTATGTTAAATAAGATTTGTTTAATTGGTCAAAAGGATTCTTTTCCTAATCCCTTAGAGTTTTCGAAATCTAGAGGTTACTTGGACAACAAGTTTGTTAAACTAGCCTAGTTTAATTGGTGGAAAAGTTTCCTAGTCTTGAGATTTTCAAAACCCTAAAAGAACCCTAGAAGTTTAAACTAGTTTAAGTTAAATAGTTTAAAAGAACTAATTAGGATAATAAGCTAAAACCTAGTTAATTAAACAAGTTTATGTTTAATAGGTTTAATTATTATTTTGATAGATTTATTTAACTAGTTCTTTAAACCTAAAAATTTAGACAAAGTTTTAATTGTCTATAAGGTTTAAATTAAAAAGGGTTTAAATAAATTTATTAAAGATTATAATCTATCTTAGAATTTAAACAAAGTTCATTGTTTAGATATGATTGATTAAAATTAATCTTTTAACAAAATGATGTCTTTGATCAAGAAAGTCAAAACCCTAGTTTTGATTGATCAAGAACAAGATTAGGGTTTATCTAATTCATTTAGGGAATTAATAAGATTAAAAGAAATGTTAATTTTTAAGTTCTAAAATTAACAAGGTGTATTTATTTATTTATATATATGTATTTCGTCTTTTTAATATTTAAAACGAAATTGAATTTTAATAGATATAATAAGTTTATACGTATTTTAATTAGATTAAGTTAAAATACATACGCATAAATTAGATGTAATATTCTTATTAGAATGTTACAAGTTTATTATTATAAAAAATATACATATATACGAATATATATTAAATACAAGATAAAAATGGAACAATTAAAAGGATAATGTTATTTTGATCTAAAAGGCAATAATATAACTAGTTATTGTATAAAGTTATCATATAATTAAAACTAGAAAGTACAAAGTTATGATTTCATTATAACTAGAAATTGTACAAGTTGAAATTATATAATTAACTAGAAATATACAAAGTTATATGTTATTATTATTAAGGTGTTTAAAGTTATAAGATATTATAACTACATAATTATACAAGTATAATATAAGTATTTTACAAGTTATGTAAATATACTAGACTAATGATCAAGGATAAATAACAAGAACATATATTTAACTAGTTCAAGTTAAATGTAAGAAAGGTTCAAACAAACAAAGAATTATTATATATAGTCTTTATATAATAAGTTTATTAGTTTCACCATGTATAAGCCGGTGATGGTGTTAGCTTAAGTTCCATCATGGTTGTTGGAGCTAGTGGGAGCTACACAAGAAAATCACAAAGTTTATAAGTGTGTCGTAAAGACATAAGTTTTGGTCGAATCTAATAAAGTCAAAACAAAATGTTTAATTTCTTTATTGAACATATGAAAAACTAGATGTGTTAAACTAGATTTATGATTCAAGTTTATGAACCACAAAAGAACTAAAAGTTTAACATAAGATTTAAGTTTTTTTTAAGTATAATAAGATAAGGTTTATTACAAAACCTAGTAAAACGTTTTGTACACCTCGTTTTAGGTATACATATAAAATCGTACAAATTCTTGAAACTATAAGTTTTAAAGAATAGTTCTTGAGCTTTAAAAAGGCGTCTTGTAGAATTCCCAAATTCACAAAGTCACACATTTTAAACAAGGATTAAGATTGGAATAAAGGTTTAAGTTTAGTTTGAGACTTAAACAAACCCAAGAAAATCTTAGATCTAAGTACTATCCACCTAATGAAACACCTCACTTGTTCAACGATATTCATATTGTAAGGATAAAGAACCTTAGATATGGATTCAAATCTCTACACACCCAATAATGGACAACCAAATAAAGTAAGTTGTGTGGAATGATTAACTAGTTAAGTTAATTATAGAGAAGAGAATAAATAATAATAAGTTAATTATTATTTGTGAGGATGGTTAAATATTAAGTTAAATATTTAACGGACAGTTAATTAATTGTTCATTAATTAACTAGTAAAAGTCCAAGGGTTCAAAGTGTTAATAGGAAGTTTAATTATGAGATTAATCATAATTAAACTCCAAGGACTTAACTGTAACTTGAGTCCTTATAAATAAAAGCTTAAGGTTAAGAGTTAAGGGTTACACATTACAACACCACAAAACCCTAATCCCTCATCCCCTTTTCTCTTTCGGCCGAAACCAAGAAACCCCAAGGGTTTCGGTTTGTGTTCAAGTTCGACGCAAGGCAGACACACACACACACACACACACACACACACACACACAAGTTCTTTGTGTATTACTTTGTTGGTACAACGCGGTCTTGCAGCGTGTCCAGGTGGTGCGGTAGAGGTGGATCATTCTTTAGCAATCTAAAGGTAATGTTCTTCGTCTTATTATTCTTGTGATCTCATTGACTAGTAGAGATCCAATAATGTGGGATTCAAGTTCCGCCATGTGAATTATACAAGGTTTTCCTACAGTGGTATCAGAGCTCCCTACTAATCTCATTGAGATTCGGTTGAGTTTCTTTTCGTCTAGAAAAGAACCCTAGAAATTTTGAATCCAAGCATGTGTTCTACAAGTTTTTGAATGAACAATGGATTGAATAGGGTTCTAGATAAAAAGAAATTAGGCTTCTTTTTCCTCCTTGTTTTTTTTTTTCCGAATTCGTATACATATATACATATATTTAAGTTTTTTTTTTATCTTAGAAAGAAGCCTAGAAAATTTAATCCAAGAAAATTGTTCAAGCCTTGAATGATTGGATTGAATAGGTTTCAAGATAAGAAGAACTAGGTTTCTTTTTTTTTTGTTTAGTAAAATAAAACCTATTATGTTTGATCCAAGTAAATTATTCAAAGTTCTTGAATAATTGGAATAAATAGGTTTTAAGACAAAAATCAAGAAAAGGTTATGTTAAATTTTTCGTTTAAAAGTTTGACGTTTTATTTGTTTATTATTATTATTATTAACGATATATATATATATAGGGTCCGGATCCGGTGAGGACTCTTTTCCTCGCGAGTACTGTGAGGACTCCAAAAAAAACTCTAAAAATGATCCAAAACAAACTTTTTTCAAAAAATTTCTTTTTTAAACATTAAAATCGCTATGTATAAGATCCAAATTTTTTTTTTTCCAAAAATGATCCAAAAAAAAAATACGGATCATAATAATGATCCACAAAAAAAATCTGGATCATTGTTATGATTCGCTAAAAAAAGTGGATCATAATTTTTTTTTGAAAATTTTCTTTTGTCAAATGTAGTAATAATCATGGTGGGTTATATATATTTTTTTCAGAATTTTTTGAAATTTTTATGAGGTGTCCTCGCGAGTCCTCACCGAAAAAAGAGTCCTCACAGGATCCCACTTCTATATATATATATATATATATATATATATATATATATATATATATATATATATATATATATATATATATATATATATATATATATATATATATATATATATATATATATAGTGAAGGGCTAGCTACAGAACCCATTTTAGGATACAGAACCCGCAGAACTCAATCTAAACCATTGCATTTCAAAATGAAATGATCATTGAAGATACATGAAGTGATTTAACGAGGGACCCCCATGCATGTATGTTATTCATGCACGAAAACATATATGTTTTTGTGCATGTATGTTTTATGTATATATACATAAGTGTTAGTTTTGCATTATTTGAACATATATGTTTTTTGGTATTTTTGATGTTTTTCTTAAAGTATATGTTTGATTTGGGTTAAATATTATTTTGCATATTTTTTTACTAGATTCTAATATTTTTAAATGAGTTCTGCTTGGTTATACGCAAAAAATGGGTTCTGTAAATAGCCCGCCCCTATATATATATATATATATATATATATATATATATATATATATATATATATATATATATATATATATATATATATATATATATATATATATATATAGTGTACAATTCAACGCATAACTCATTTAAGCTACAGAACCGCAGAACTTGATCATACACCATTAAAATTCAAAATCAACGGTTAGATTAACTAATGTTATTTTCGTAATTAAACCAAGTCATATTTTTAGTAAAAAGTAAATATAAAGGGTAACATAGTAATTGTGTATAAAAAAAAATTAAAAAATAATAAAACGTGAATATAGGTGAAAACCGTTTCTCTCTCCCCGAATTCAGTTTCCATTTCCACATCTTTCATACATTTCCTCTAGGGTTTTTTTCTCTCCAGCCGACCTACGACGATTACACCACGAACAGCCGCCTTTCACCATTCTTAATTCTCTGGACAGTGTGATATAAGGTAGACGTTCTCATTCTCCTTACGTTTTGTTCTTTTGCTGTATTTATATTTATATGATGCACTTATTGATGGAAATTTGGATATGTTAATCCATGAAGTCGAATGAATTGTATCTTTCAAAATTATCTACTGTTGTATTAATATTGATTTTATATCCATAATTGAGTTTCTTATGTTTCTTCCTTTTTGTTCTTTTGTTGTATTCATCATTAGAAGAATAATTTTTTTTATTATCTTATGAAATTTGTATGATGATAATTACCGTTTGAATTGGCTTATGGGTACAAGTATTTATGCATGGCGAAATCTTTTTTTTTTCTTTCTGAAAACATTTGATGTTTTTCCTTTGAAAGTCTTTTTTTTTTCTGAAAACATTTGATGTTGATGCTTGTGGGGTTAATTGTTTAAACCTTGATGTTGACGTAACTATTGTTAATTAACTGAAACATTGATGTTGATGCCTCTGAGGTTAATTTTTTTTCTCCTGAACGTATGGTTAATTTTTGGATATTATTTGTATTGTAGTTTGGTTTTTTTGAGTTTTAAAACAAGTAAGAAGTGTATATAATTTATGTTTATAGGTGTTAGAAGAAGTGGGAGGAAGAAATCAAGAGTAGTAAATTACAATGAAAGTGGCAGCCTACTCAAAATATTGGTATAAGTTTTTCGATTATTTTGCAGACCCGGTCTAGCCCGAAGACATTATGTGCAGTCATGAATAACTTACATCCCAAACAAAAGTGGATAAAATTCTAACAAAGATAGGATAAAATTATTGCTTGTTTAAACATTGATGTTGATGTAATTGTTGTTAATCGTTGAAACATTCATGTCGAAAACATCTAATGTTGTAATTTTGTTAATATTAATTGTTGAAACATTTATGTAAAAAACATTGTATGTATTTGGGTTATACATGTATTGAAAGTGTAAACATTGTATGTATTTGGGTTATACATGTATTAAAAGTGTAAACATTGTATGTATCTGGGTTATACATGTATGTATTGAAAGTGTAAACATTGTATGTATTTGGGTTATACATTTGATGTATTGATTATTCCGGAGTTTTGACATCTCTGATTCGAATTCGTCTTTCTCCAGATTTAGTTTGATAGGGAAGATGAATTGGGCTATGAAATTCGGAATGGATAATTACTTCCAATTAAACACGATTTCCCTATTTTAATAAAAAGATATATTATAAAAATAATGCATGCTAGTTTTTTGGAGGTCATAACTACAAATTTAGTTTCTTTAGATAGAGATGGGATGTCAATTAGTCTATTTTGCCCCCCATGGATTTAATTTAAATAAAATAAATAATTATATTTTTCTTAATTCTGATTGGCTGTTGAATAGTTATGCGGTTCTGCACCTTTAAACGGTTCTGCGCTGAATCCGACCATATATATATATATATATATATATATATATATATATATATATATATATATATATATATATATATATATATATATATATATATATATATATATATATATATATATATATAGAAGTGAGTTCCATTGAGAATTAATATATTATGTGAGAATGTGAGAATAGATCTCAGCCTCTCATCTCCTTCCAGCCCTCACGCGCGCGGTGGCATTTTTGTAATTAAGTCCAACTTTCCTCACGCTCGCGGTGGCATTTTTGTAATTAAGTCCAACTTTTCTGTCTCACACGCGGTGACATTTTTGTAATTAAGTCCAACTTTCTTTAATTATCGATGATTAAACTGGGTGTAGTGTTTAATCATCAATTATTAAACTTTTGAGATTGTTTTTAATCATCGATGATTAAACCCAACCACAAGTTTAATCGTTAATGATTAAACACATTATCAAGTTTAATCATCGATGATTAAAAGAGCATCTTATGATTATTACACATATAAAGTTTAATCATCGATGATTAAACACTACACTCAGTTTAATCATCGATGATTAAACCCAAACTCAAGTTTAATCATCGATGATTAAACATATAGTCAAGTTTAATCATCGATGATTAAACACTACACTCAGTTTAATCATCGATGATTAAACCCAAACTCAAGTTTAATCATCGATGATTAAACATATAGTCAAGTTTAATCATCGATGATTAAAAGAGCATCTTATGATTATTACACAGATAAAGTTTAATCATCGATGATTAAACAATACACTCAGTTTAATCATCGATGATTAAACCCAAACTCAAGTTTAATCATCGATGATTAAACATATAGTCAAGATTAATCATCGATGATTAAACAGCATGTTATAGAGAATTAAGAATCTAAAAAACGGAGACAAGGTTAATCATCGATGATTAAACTGTTTAATCATCGATGATTAAAAAAAATGTCAAAGATTAATCATTAGTAGTTAAAGAGCATTTTATAAAAAATTCAGACTAGTTCAATCATCGATGATTAAACCCAAACTCAAGTTTAATCATCGATGATTAAACATATAGTCAAGATTAATCATCGATGATTAAAAACAATCTCAATAGTTTAATAATTGATGATTAAAACACTACACCCAGTTTAATCATCGATGATTAAAGAAAAGTTGGACGTAATTACAAAAATGACACCGCGTGTGAGACAGAAAAGTTGGACTTAATTACAAAAATGCCACCGCGCGTCTTTTTGCCTAATTCTCACATTCTCACCTAATATATCAATTCTCAATGGAACCCTCCCCTATATATATATATATATATATATATATATATATATATATATATATATATATATATATATATATATATATATATATATATATATAGTGTCCGATTCAGCGCAGAACCCATTTAAGCTACAGAACCGCAGAACCCAATCTTATACCTTTAAATTTTAAATCTAACGGTCATGATCAATCGTGTCATTTTTGTAAATAAAACCCTTATATTTTTTGTAAAAAAATAAATAAAAGGGTAAAATAGGTATTTGACCAAAAAACCCATTTAGAAACCGTCACTTTCCCATTATCTCTCTCCTCTAAACCCTAGCCCCCATTATGCATTCCTCCTCCTCTCTTTCTCGATCTGGTTTTTCCCCTAAATCAATGAATTGAAGAATCGGTCGTCCACCGGCCTCAAGCCCACCACCAGGAACATTACCCGTTTCTCACTTTCTGATCGATGACCGTCGTCCACCGGCCGAACTTCATACCGTCTCCAATCTATCTATCAAATTCTCTGTATCCTGTAAGTACATATGTGCACCACGATCTTCTTATGATTAAGTTAAATCGGGTTTCATCGATCGATGTTACTTTCTCGACATTCAGTGATGAATTTATGATCGTATAGCTTCAAGCATGTGTAAATATGCGATTCGATCTAGGTTTTATTCTCTTTGTGTGAAATCTCTTTTTTACGTGTTTATATATGTATATACTTTTAGTTCAATGGCTTGATTTTGTTCATGCTGAGAAGAATAATTCTTATATTGTTTTTTATTTTTGTTTTAATTGGTTTGATCTATCGGTATTTATGTTCTATGAGAAAACTAATTATTGCTCATTTAAAGGGTTATTAGGTAAAATTTTGGTATTGTTGTTGTGAATGACGAGACAAAAACAAAACACCCAAGACTCTTCTTTAACAACATGAATAACATTTTGTTTATTCGAGTAAAATGACATTCTTCTTTAACAACATTTTGATTGAGATTTAGATGTACAAACGATGGCAAGCAGATTGTTTTCGTTGCAGCAGACAACTGTGTAAAGCTCACTGGTACGAATGGCTCGGTCCTTCAAGTAAAAAGGTACGAAGAAGAATTGGTATGTTGGTTTTATTATTGTGTGTATTTCATCTAATGTATGTCATTGTTTTGTTTTTGACGAAGAAGAAGAGGAACACATTAATCTTATTCGGAAAAGGAAAGCTAAGGTTGGTGAATCATCTAACCGCGGAACAAATTAATCTTAATCAGAAGAGGAACAACATCAACTGTTTTGAATCATTCAATGTATATGAAACGTATTTGTGTATAATAATCTTACACTTATGTCGACTACATCAAATGTTGTGATTTTTTTAATTAATTTACTGTAATGTCGTATGACATTCAATGTCATAATCAGACGATGTATAGTAATCATGCAATGTATATTAATCATGAAACGTATTTGTGTATTATAATTCTACACTTATGTGACTACATCAATTGTTGTGAATCTTTAAATTTTATTCATAGTGATGTCATATGACATTCAGTGTCATAATCATGCAATGTATTGCAATCATGCAATGTGTAGTACATGTTCAAAACGTCTATTGTTCAAATATTTAAAAAAACGGAATTGCCATATTTTTAGGAATCCAACCAGCATTTATTCGGTTTCCATATATAACCGATTTGTGCAATTTGACTTTAATACCCTTTTCGTTTAACATTAATAAAAACATATTAATTATTAAATGCTGCGATTTGATTGGCTGGAAGAGGGTTCTGTGGTTCTGTCGCTAAAAGTGGTTATGCGCAGAATCGCACCCTATATATATATATATATATATATATATATATATATATATATATATATATATATATATATATATATATATATATATATATATGGGGATGCTTTATTTTCAGAACCAAATATAAGAAAAGAACCAACAGAACCCACAAATTGGAATCTGGTCAGTTGAAATATAACGTGGATGGGTGAGATGAGTGGGTCCGAATTAAAGGGTATTTAGATAAGGAAAAGGGTAATTTTGGCATTTTGTGTCAAAGGAAATATAGGAACTTAAAATCATAATTATGTATATCATTAATGTAGGCGTCTATTCCAAAACCCACCATCATTTCCTTTCGAAAAAATCTGCTTCTCTCTCATAAACCTACCGGAATGATAACCATTGTAATCTTCAAAATAATTGGGATATTTTCTTGGTTTATTTCAAAACGGGATAGGATATGAACGTGTGATGATCTCCAATTCCTTATTTTACTCAACTCCCTTAAATACCGGAACTTCCAAAATTGATACCATATCAATAAGATTTTATCACAATTTTGAGAAATCTCTTGAAATTGATAAATAAATGACGATATTAAATATAACTTGAATGTGTGAAGCTTCATTTAAATATAATAATTGAAATTACATTAGTAGGAATATAAGCCGAAACATCTCCCGATTGGGTTTCTCTGTTTCCAGAGTTTGGTCCGCAGCTCAAATTAAAGCTATGAAACAAGTAGCCGGTAAATTAAAATTGGAACTGGCACAATTCGCATAATTAGATTTGAAGCTCACGACTGGAAAATTGAAAGTGATGACCGGAAAATTGAAAGCGATGACCGGAATACATACATGTATTTAATGAAATAAGTTAAAGATTGGTTAATACATAAATGTATTTCTATAAGATTTTAGCACAATTTTGCGAGATCTGCGATGACCGGAAAACATACGTGTGTATCATGATGATTTGGGTAACGTTTTATCATGAAGAAGACGATGAATGCATATGATGAAGTGTGTAATGTTCGGGTCTACTAATAGGATAATACATACGTGTATAAGTATATACTGTAATTTTCATTTATTAAAAAGTTAAATAAACACTAAAAAGACGGTGAATACGTACATGTATATCATGTAATAAATTAAAGATTGGTGAATACATACATGTATTTCATGTAATTTTTGTTGTTTGCTGGAATTTTTCATTAATGTCAATGAAATAGATGAATACACACATGTATATCATGACGAATACATACATGTATATATATTATGATGACCTGGGTAATGTTTATATGATGAAAAATACGATTAATGGAACCCAAAATCAATAATCGAACCAAAAAACAATCACATATATTAATACAAACGGCGTATAAATAATATTCTTTAGAAATATTATGTACACTTAATTTGTAAAACAAATCCAAGACCTTGAAAATCATCCTCAACGCCATCTTTAAAATCCGGTATTTGGTGATATGCATCGAAAGAATTACTCCCATGTATGTCGATTATGTCGGTGCATATAGGTTGATCTTGGTAAATTCCGACTTCTTCATTATTCATCACTATTTTTTGCAGGTTTTTAGGAACTAACGAAGGATATGAAGAACAAAGAAGATGAAGATCTTCTACTGATAATGAAGAATTCGGTGGTTACAATTTAATTTGGGATTTGTAATTGATAAATTAATTGTATAATGATTATGGAAACCAACTTTCCATAATATTAGGGATTTAATTAATTCTAGCAGTTACCTTATGAAGAAACGAATTTGCAAAAAGACATCTCTACCCTTCCGGACTTATTAAATATTCTGGAAAATAAAAACATTCTGCTTTTTTGTGATTGGTTTTAAAAAGTTCTTACGGTTCTGTAGCCTTAATTGGTTCTGATTTTAATTCTTCACTATATATATATATATATATATATATATATATATATATATATATATATATATATATATATATATATATATATATATATATATATATATATATATATATATATATATATATATAACGGTAGTCAAAACCGAACCAACCAAGACTCGGTTAGGACCCGGTCCGACGACCGAGTGGTAGACCAAAACCGAACCCACCGAGTTTCGGTTGGGGGTGTTTCTTGGAGACCAAGATATCCTTTTGATTTTAGTCCAAGATATGGTCTAAATCAAGAAATAGAATCTACAAGTTATTATGTAAGATTTTATTATTTATAAGTCAATCTATAAGTATTTAGTTGACTAGATTATTTAATTTTTCGTCTAAATAATAGTAATAAGTTTAATAAACATTTAAATTAAACCTAATGATTTTAATAGTTATTAAAATCAAGATAATTATGAAATTAAGGAGGAAATAAGAAATCAGTTTATGAGTAATTTAATAATTATCAGGTTGGTAATTTAAATTATCAGTTTATTTATTTAATTAAGTATGACATAACCCAAAAGAAGTGACATTGTGTTTATTTTAATTTTTCGAATATTTTCATTATTTTCGGAAATTAATAAATTTTTAATTTTTAAAATATACAAAACACAAAACCAAGTCTTTGGGGTAATGACATAGCAATTCTCAAAATTGCATGTATTTATTTTATTTCGTTTATTTTAGTTGAAATAAAAAAGATGGTGATTATAAACAGTTTGTTTAGAAAACCAAGTTTTAATAATAAGATGGTGATTATAAACAGTTTGTTTAGAAAACCAAGATGTAAATTAATAATTGTGACTATGAACAGTTTGTTTAGAAAACCAAGTTTAAAATTAATAATAGCAAAGTAAACAGTTTGTTTATAAACCAAGTTCTATAAAGACAAAATTAAAAAATGGAATTTATAAACAGTTAGTTTATAAAACCAAGTAATTAAAAACTGGCTAACATTTTTCAAACAAAGGAAAATTCTTTTTAGAAAATCTTAGATCAGAGTGCAACCCATCTAATGGAACACCTCACTTGTTCAACGATATTCGCATTGTAAGGAGAAAGAACCTTAGATGTGGATTCAAATCATTGCGAGTGTTAGGGTGCGTAGGGTCTTGTGACAATCGGGAGTCCCGACGCAAGGCATCACACTGTCTTAGGTGGTACGATCTATTTTGGTGATAATCGGGAGTCCCGGCCCAAAATTCACTAGAGGGATTAAAACATGTATAAGTTTGTTGTTCAACTTGATATCCCGAACATCTAGGAATCGTTTCTAGTCTAGAAGCGATCGGTATGGCTATACCTACCAGAAATAGCGTGGCTCTAATGGGAAGTGCCCAAACCTTGCATTAGAGGGCGTGAAATATGGATCCTAGTCTAACTATTATTCTTAAAAGGTATTAATGTTAGAAGTTATTCATTTATCTAATCATACTAACCGTTTGTTGTTTTTCTTATAGATTTCTGTACCGTCAGAAATTCCGTTTTACTCACCAAACGAATCGCGAAGGTTCATCACCGAAAAAATGGAAGCTTACAGGTCCGAACTACAAAGTTTGGAAGGTGCATTTTAGGAGTTACCTAAAAGCACAGAATCTACTGTACATGATAGACGAGATGCCCAAGGGACAACCAGGGCAAGATGGCCAGGATGATGAGCTTGATGCTTATTATCAGTATCTGGAAGATGAATCACAAGTTATGTCGATTCTCATTCTTACTTCATTATCAGAGCTTACTGATAATCCACGTAAGAAACCATGCTATGAGTTTGTTCAGCATCTTGAGGAGACGTTTAAAGATAATACCGGAGATAGCAAGCAGTTCATTTTGCAAGAAATATTTTCGTCAAAGATGAAAGATGATCAACCATTGAGTGACCATCTTATTAACATAAGAAGGTTACTAGATTGTCTCACCCTAGTTACTGGCACATCAAACGAGCATGAACAAGTCTTGTTCTTGTTTGGATCTCTCACTCAGTACTATCAGGACAAGGTAGTACGTTTAGTCGGGAATTTTGATCTGAGTGTCGCAGGTCTACATGAGAATCTCTTGTGTATACGCGATGTTCAAAGGCTAGAGGAAGAATCTCTCCATGAGATTCAGTAGGATGAGTTCTATGATTGGTTTCATGAATTTTCTGATTTGTGTTGCCCAACTTGTGGCAGCAAGGATATTTGCGAGCACACGTCCGATGTGGGATTATTGGACGCTAACTTTGTCAGCGATTCAGGTATCTTTATGATTGATTGTCTCGTTACTTCTAGTGAATCCTGGGTATTGGATACCGAATGTGGTCATCACATTTGCAATCATTTGCAGGGATTTAAGAAGAACAGGAGGCTGGGACGAGGAGATGTTGAACTACGAGTAGGCGAAGGTTCCAAGGTTGGAGCTGAAGCCGTAGGAACATATCTTCTCAAGTTGCCTTCAGGAAGAGTTTTGGAACTTAAAGATTGTTATTATGTTCCTAGACTTATTAAAAATGTTATTTCGTTTGATTTACTTATAGACAGTGGTTTTTATTATGAGTTTTATGGAAAAAAAACAATTCCGTGTTTAAAAGATGATATTTTATATTTTAACGCAAGTTCTCATAATGGTCTATACACGTTAAATCTAAATAACATAGAACGAGACATTTATCATATAAGTAAAAGATCCAAGAGTAACTTGAATCAAACTTATCTTTGGCATTGTCGTTTAGGTCATATAAACGAGACTCGCATAAAGAAGCTCCACGATGATGGAATTCTAGAGCCATTTGATTTGGAATCATATGCAATATACGAAGCTTGTTTATCTGGCAAGATGACAAAAGACCCTTTCAACCATTACAATGAAAGGGCAGGCGAGTTGTTAGGGATTATACATACAGATGTGTGTGGACCCTTTACTCCAGAAGCCAGAGGTGGATACCGCTACTTCATTACCTTTACTGACGACTTCAGTAGGTATGGTTATGTCTTTCTTATGAGACTATAGTCTGAGAGCTTTGACAAGTTCAAAGAATATCAGAGGGAAGTATTGAACCAACTAGGCAAGAAAATTAAGTCACTTCGGTCTGACCGAGGAGGCGAATATTTGAGCCAAGAATTCGACGATTTGAAGGAATGTGGGATTGTTTCACAACTCACACTTCCGTATACACCTCAGATGAATGGTGTATCAGAAAGGAGGAATCACACCTTGTTAGACATGGTACGATCAATGATGTGTCGCGCCCCACTACCACTATCTTTTTGGGGACATGCACTCGAGACTGCAGCATTCACACTGAATAGGGTTCCGACCAAGTCGGTAGAAAGGACTTCGTTCGATCATTGGACGGGTAGAAAGCCAAAATTGTCTTTTCTCAAGATTTGGGGTTGTGAAGCGTACGTTAGACGTAACTTCACAGACAAACTAAACCCCAAGTCAGATAAGTGTATCTTCGTTGGATATCCAAGGGAAACCTTATGATACTATTTCTATCATCAAGAAGACAACAAAGTTTTTGTTGCTCGGAAAGGTGTCTTCTTGGAGGAGAAGTTTCTAGGAACTGAAACTCCAAGAAAAGAAATAGAGCTTCAAGAAATTGAAGAGGATGAAGATCCACCGACGACTTCAGTCGAACCAGTAGTTCAACAAAGAATTGTTGATTCCCAACCAGACCCACCGGTTGAGGAAGAAGAAACACGCAATTCGCGTAGGTCCAGTAGACCACACCAAGAACCATGTAGGTATCTTGGATTCATGATCGATTAAGATGATGGAAGTCTACTAGAACCATTAATTTACAGTGAAGCTGCTGACGGCATAGAGTCTGAAAGATGGCTCGAGGCTATGCAAGCAGAGATGCAATCCATGTATGACAACCAAGTTTGGGTGTTATCAGACTTGCCACCACAGTCACGTGGTGTTGGATGCAAGTGGGTTTTCAAGAAGAAAACTGACATGGATGGGAAAGTGCATACTTACAACGACTTGTCACGAAGGGTTTCACGCAAACACATGGTGTGGATTATTCTGAAACCTACTCGCCAGTCGCTATGCTTAAGTCTATTAGAATTCTTATGGCCATGTCAGCATATTACGACTATGAGATATGGCAAATGGATGTTAAAACCGCCTTCCTTAACGGGGAGTTGAATGAGGACGTATTCATGATACAACCGGATGGTTTTACTGATCCAAAGAATCCTGATGAAGTATGCAAATTTCTAAAATCCATTTATGGATTGAAGCAAGCATCTAGAAGTTGGAACTTACACTTTGACAAAAGAATCAAAGAATTTGGTTTTGTCAAGAGTGAGTTAGAGGCGTGTGTCTACACAAAATTCATTGGGAGCAGAGTAATCTTCCTAGTCCTATAAGTCGACGACATACTGCTTATAGGAAACAATATACCAGCATTACAAGGAGTAAAATCCTGGTTAGGTAAATGTTTCCAGATGAAGGACTTGGGAGAAGCCACGTTTATACTGGGTATAAAGATCTATAGGGATAGATCTAGGCGGCTTATTGGACTTAGTCAAAGTACATACATTGACAAAGTACTGAAGAGATTCAGTATGAGTGATTCCAAGAGAGGACTCATTCCAATGACACATGGCATTACACTGAGCAAGGCTCAGAGTCCTACATCTAGCAAAGAACAAGCTAGGATGAGTTTGGTACCATATACTTCGGCAATTGGATCAATCATGTATGCCATGTTATGTACTAGGCCCGATATTGCTTACTCCATAAGTCTTACGAGCAGATATCAAAAGAATCCTGGTGAGCCCCACTGGGTGGCTGTCAAGAACATTCTCAAGTATTTGAGAAGGACTAAAGAAATGTTCTTGGTCTTTGGACGTTCGTTGGAAGAATTGCGTGTAACTGGTTACACAGATGCAAGCTTCCAAACTGACATAGACGATTACAAATCTCAATCAGGATTTGTCTTCACACTAAACGGATGAGCTATATCTTGGAAGAGTCAGAAACAAGATACGATAGCAGATTCGACTACAGAGGCTGAGTATATTGCCGCAATTGATGCTGGAAAGGAAGCTATGTGGCTTAAGAATTTTATCGAGGATCTTAGAGTTATTGCCAGTATCTCTAGACCCATCGAAATATTCTGTGATAACAGTGGAACAATAGCGCAAGCTGTTGAGCCAAGAGAGCATCAAAAGACCAGGCATGTACGCAGGAAATATCACCTCATACGTGAGTATGTTAGAGAAGGTGATATTATAGTTAAGAAAATACCAACGGATGACAATGTTGCTGACCCGTTGAGAAAACCACTAGCTGTACCAAAGCATGAGAAACATGCGCACGCTATAGGCATGCGATACCTAAATATTGGTAACTAGTAATTTTTTATTATGATTCATAGATGTAACGACCGGAATTTTCGGTTAATGAATTAAATGGAATTATTGAGGAATAAAGGTGGTGAAATATTTAATCGAGTCTCCATTGGGTTTTATCGAGTGTTTGAATGTTTGGGACTTGGGGTAACCAAGTATGGGTCAAGACTTGGATGGAAACAAGTTTGAAAGGCAAGAAACTAACCCAGACAGCCCTCGCGGCGCGAGGCAGGCGCGAGGCAGTCGCGAGGTTGAACAGAAGCTCTAGAGGTGAAACGCGAGAAGCTCGAGTTGAGGCTCGAGTTGAGGCAATAGGCGCGAGCCAGGCGCAAGCCAGGCGCGAGCGAAACGCGAGGTCTGTATTTCAGCGGCAACCAGCAGGCAAAGCCGCGTCACTTCGCGGCGCGAGGTGGGCGCGAGCGGGGCGCGAGGAGCGTCAGGAATACATAAACTTGTGTGTAAGCTAGGGTTTCATTTCACCTTCAACCACACACATAGTGCAGCCGATTTAGGAGCAAACTTGGGCGATTTTGGAGCTCAAGAGCTTAGATCTTCATCATCTTGAAGGATTGAAACATCAAGGGTAAGTATTCTTGAATATCTTGCTTATCTACCTTGATTGTGAGCTTGGTATGAGTAAAAATGGTGGTTTGGGGAACCAACCATGTTTGGGGAAGATGACTAATCATGGGTGTAGAACACTCATTGTAAGCTTGTAATCGATGTGTACAAGTTTGATTTGGGTTTATTGATGGAAATCTTGAACTAGGGTTTGAGATTCCACCAAGTTGGATGAACTTGGTGGTTAGGAATGTGAATATGGATTTATTAGTGATTAGTTATGGATAATAACTAGTTATTGTGATGATATTGATGGTAGGTCAAGAAGACCTAAAGATTGGTGACATTTCACAAGTTGGAAAGCAAGGATTCGTGTTATTAGACACGATTTGGAATTAGCTTGGCTAAGGTGAGTACATGAGACTTTTACTGAGTACATAGCAAACAATTTTGAAAACTATGATATGTTAGGAGTCTTTATTAATAAATGTTTTTAATAAAGATATGATTAATATGATGAGAAAATGCTAGTAATAGACTATTTAAGTATGTCTAAATGATTGATGATTTTGATAGAGTTTATGATAATGAAAAGTATTAAATGAGTTTTCATAAATAAGATGCATGAATAAAGATAATGATTTAAAAGAGCTTGATAATCGGTTTATCAATAATATGTATTAATAAAGCTTGAGACAATGATTTTTAAGTAATAAGTATCGGTTAGTAATAGACATGTATTCTAGTCAAAGAGGAGTCAGAATATTATGATTTTGGATAAACGATAAATATGTTTTAAAATTAGTAAAGGACTTGGTAAAGTCAAGATTTGAAATGATTTAGTAAAGAGAATAATATGATAAATTAGAATAAATGTATTCTAATAAATGACGAATTTGATGAAAGGAGCTAATGCTCATATTTTGATGAAAGGAGCTGAGGCTCATAAGTGTTAATGAGATATTCGGAATAAGACCGCCCAGAAATGGGGGAGCATGAGACGTCTACTTGGGGTGGTACCTCCCTGCGCAAAGAGTAGAATGTCACAGTTTATGACACCCAGTGTTGGGTGAGCATGACTACCCGGGAACGGGAAGAGCTTACGAATCTCGGTATGATGGGGGCTCCCAATTACCTTGATAGTTTACCTATGACGTCCCATATCGGGAGAGTTGGCTTCGGAGAGGTCCGTTGCATATGTGATAAAGAAAGTGTAAGCTTGGAGATAGCTTACAAGTAGGTGATTAATTGAGGGATAAGCTTATGGTAAGCTTATCAGTTTATGTGAATTAATGAATAGGAGAAGAGCTATAAATTAATAGAAATGATAATGATAAGTATTTATATTTATATAAATATTATTTATAAATCTTTTTGAGAATGGGTCGAAAACTCATGTATCTCACGAGACTATTTTGTCTCACGTACTACTTTGTTTTTGGCTATGTACTCAGGTTCAGGATCGAAGGATTAGAGGGTCGCGATAGAAGTGGCCTAGTGTTGATTAGTTCGGGAGCTCGTAGGTAGATCCCATTTATCCTATGGTTATGATATTGTATTTGTAACACCGGTTTTAATACTCTGATAAACTTTTATTGGTTTTTGTTAAACCGTATTTTGGGAACATTGGACTTGTAATATTTTTATTTAAAAATATGATTTAAAAAGTGTTTTAAAAATTGAGGTGTTACAATAGACATGTTTGAAATCGATATATTATGTAATAACATTTCGTGGGATTGAAATAGGAGGTTTTACGTAATATTTTCACATTGTCTATTCTTAACATGTTTTAAACCTATCCTTGATACACAAAGTTTTTGAGTATCTAAAATGTATGTGGTTGTTTGAATTTAGTGGGAGCTAGATTCAAGAGTTAATACCATTATGAATATACATCTATTTCATAGTTTTTGAATAGAGAAACACGTGTTGTTAAAATAAATATTCATAGATGTTTACAGAGTTTGCTAAACATTAGACGTGACCAAAAGATCGAGACTACTTCATGGACCCCAAGCATGAGTAATTTCGAGTAGATGTCCTCTGACCTGAGACATTTTGGTTTGAGACACGATGACTTCTGATCTTTAGCATTTATCTAATGTCACACCGTAAAAGGGTGATCATAAGGAACCTGACTAAGACAGCGGAAGTCATGGGCAAGATAATGCAAATGTCAAGATGAAATTTGCACTTTCTTTAACTAGAAGAGATATTTCATGGTCGCTCGACGGTTAAGACTACTGAAATGAGTGGCCGCGCTCGGAGAATGATTAGATCATTCGGTAATTCGTTACTGCAGAAAGTCGAAATCAGAGTCGAGAAAATTCGAGTATATAGAACAAGATCCCTGCTCCATGTCTATTAAAATTAAGAAATATCATGATGCGAAAAGAAAATCTGTTAGTGTTATTCATTGTAAGAATATTATCTCTGGATGTAAGAGTTCTTATAACGTGGTTATCCTAAATGTTTGCTAGGGACCGCTTTAGGCCAACGATGATCAGAAAGTGATTCTTAACTTGCACAAGTGGGAGTCTGAAGGATTTACGTGCACACATAAGTACATGTGTCACCGTGTCCAATGTTATAAGGCACTAAAGGGTCACACCACTACACACCCAATAATGGACAACCAAATAAAGTAAGTTGTGTGGAATGATTAACTAGTTAAGTTAATTATAAAGAAGAGAATAAATAATAATAAGTTAATTATTATTTGTGAGGATGGTTAAATATTAAGTTAAATATTTAACGGACAGTTAATTAATTGTTCATTAATTAACTAGTAAAAGTCCAAGGGTTTAAAGTGTTAATAGGAAGTTTAATTATGAGATTAATCATAATTAAACTCCAAGTACTTAACTGTAACTTGAGTCCTTATAAATAAAGGCTTAAGGTTAAGAGTTAAGGGTTACACATTACAACACAACAAAACCCTAATCCCTCCTCCCGTTCTCTCTTTCGGCCGAAACCAAGAAACCCCAAGGGTTTCGGTTTGTGTTCAAGTTCGACGCAAGGCATACACACACACACAAGTTCTTTGTGTATTACTTTGTTGGTACAACGCAGTCTTGCAGCGTGTTCAGGTGGTGCAGTAGAGGTGTATCATTCTTTAGCAATCTAAAGGTAATGTTCTTCATCTTATTCTTCTTGTGATCTCATTGACTAGTAGAGATCCAGTAATATGGGATTCAAGTTCCGCCATGTGAATCCTACAAGGTTTTCCTACATATAATACATATTTTGATTAGTAAAAACGCAAAAAAGTAAACTAACCCATAAAAGAATTATACTAATCGGAAAAACATTGTGGTGCGCAAATGGCACCCTGCCCACCCCTTGGTATCGCCCATGTTAATTACTCGAAGGTGGTTGACCGCCGACTAGCGCCTAATCCTTTTTGCAACATTGAACATCATGTTAACTTCAATTTACAGTTTTACACCACAAATTGACATTAAATACACCAAAAAAACAAAAGCACTTAGGAAAAGATTATACCATAAGATGGCATTGGGGCGTCTTAAGTAGAGATAGAGGAAGCTGATACATAATAAACACCATAATAATGAATGTAAAGACAAATATATAATCCGTGACCTAAAAACAATGAATTTTTTTCAGTTTTGCAGTACGTACCATTTTATAGGGTTTTAGAACGAAAAAAAAGTAAGATAAACCTTCAATTCTGCAATCACAAGACATAGGTGATGTGAATTTAGTCATTGTTTTCTAGGCGGCGGACGGCGGCGATCGACAGTGGTCGGTGACGGCCGGAGTTATCAGTGACTAAGGGATTTGATCTTGACCATTTTGACTTAATGGATAGGATTTGTCCCTTGAGACTTTAAAATTTTGGTGGACCTCATTGCTCTATATGATCAATCATAGTATTGATATAATAAAGTTCCACCATAAAATATGAATTAAGAAACATGTAAATTATGCAAAGTTATGCATTTTTCATATCTGTTGTATTCGAACAAATGCAAAACAATAAAATGTTATAAAACATGTAATTTCTATAAAGTGGATAACAAAACTCTGAAACATGCAAATTTTAACAAAGATATGAAATTACATGCTGGAAAAGCCATCTAACAGATATGAAAATAAAGGTTTTAAACACCGAATAGTAACACAGAATAATAAAGGTTTTAAACATGCTGGAAAAGCCATCTAACAAAGATCCAAAATTCCTTCACTTGCTGTTAATTCACTTAAAACTCAACTTAATTCATTACCCATTGATGCAAGATTCCAACCTAATTTCAACTAAAAATATAAGGATCAAATATAATTGTCAAATTGAAATGGTTCAAAATGCCTAAATCGAAGTCTAAAAATAATATTAGTTGGAGAAACATGTTAAAATATTGCAAGTCTCAAAATTAGCAACTCGATTCGTGTCATTTTAAGTAAGTCACAGAATTGGCGACTTGTTTTGTAACTTGTTTGAGCTAAGTCACATTAGCAACTTGGTTTAAGACTTGATTGAGCAAGTCACAAATTAACGACTTTCTTAGTGACTTTTTTAAGCAAGTCACAAAATTAGCGACTTACTTGGTGACTCGTTTGAGGAAGTCACAACATTAGTGACCCAATTAACGACACCGTTTATGGCTTTGTGTATTTTATGACATAATTCCTGACGTGTAAAACTTGCTTATCGTTAAAATTGTCAATAAATTTATCGCAATTTTGTGACGTAAATTCTATGTTACTAAATGTATCGCTAAATGATTTTTTTCTTGTAGTGTAACTTTTCTATATTTTATTACCTAATATTAAAAATACCCACATTAAAAAAATAACATAAAAGTTTTAGAAGGTCAGTGCGTGTCAAAATAGTCCACTTGGCCACCTCTATCACCATAGATCTTAATCATCATTAAAGTTATCAAGTTACTGCTTATTAGCTCTATTCGTATAAATCATAGTTTCTGGTTACATGTTTCTTTATATTAGATAAACGTAACATCCAAAGTACTATGAAATATCTGTATAACAAAGTTCGATTTATACCGAACCATAAAGTATCATTTAAAACAATATTTAAGAAGACTTATGGACCATACATCACGTGTCTTTCTAACATGACCTACCACTATTATACGCATACATGGCATACTTAGAACCACGACCCTTGCTATATGAACGTGTTAGAAATCCCATTTTATATCATTCTAGACGAATATTCAATATACTTGATGATCCAGTTGATATTTATCAAAGTATCAAATAAGTTGGAATCGAACCACAAATATTCTGTTTAATTTGATCGTTTGGTTATTAAAAGAAAAAATATTCTATAGTGATACGGATTCGTATTAGTGGAAGCTAAAACCCTAGCTTAGGGGTTGTGCTCGGCCAACCGAATCACAATCAAGAACACGAGTTCTTGTTTCAAACGAAACGTTTTCTTATTTCAATAACTTAACATCCAACCTTATGATTACAATCCTATATATAAGAAAACCTAAACATAAGGATAAACATGAACTAGAGTTTGACAAGGAATCAAATAACAAAGATAATAACTAATTTGAAACTTAAAAGATAAATCCTAAAACTTGGTTGGATGATTGGATAGAACCGGAAGCTTCTAGATCCGTATCATCCTCCCCCTCTAAAAAAATGACTCGTCCTCGAGTCATCATCTTCATCGGGCTCGTATACGGACATATCAGCAACCTTAAAGGTGGCGGAGACTTTGTAAATGGGTTGGTTAAGCTCAAGATCCCGGATCCTTTGCCGCAATCGTTCGATTTCGATGTCACGTGGGTCACGTTGTTCAAACTCGTTGCCTCCGGCCGCGAATCCACAGTTTTGACGGCAATCTTCCTCACGACCGGACATCTCGATGAACAGGTTGAGCTCAAGTTCATGAATCCGTTGTTGTAAGCGTTCAATCTCAGCGACGTCTCGTGGGTCACGTTGTTCATGGTCGTTGCCTCTGGCGGCGAATCTACGGTGTTGACGACGATCTTCCTCACCGCCTGACATCCTGATGACCTGATGCTCTGATACCACTTGATACGGATTCGTATTAGTGGAAGCTAAAACCCTAGCTTAGGGTTGTGTTCGGCCAACCGACTCACAATCAAGAACACGAGTTCTTGTTTCAAACGAAACGTTTTCTTATTTCAATAACTTAACATCCAACCTTATGATTACAATCCTATATATAAGAAACCTAAACATAAGGATAAACATGAACTAGAGTTTGACAAGGAATCAAATAAAAAAGATAATAACTAATTTGAAACTTAAAAGATAAATCCTAAAACTTGGTTGGATGATTGTATAGAACCGGAAGCTTCTAGATCCGTATCATCCTCCCCCTCTAAAAAAATGACTCGTCCTCGAGTCATCATCTTCATCGGGCTCGTATACGGACATATCAGCAACCTTAAAGGTGGCGGAGACTTTGTAAATGGGTTGGTTAAGCTCAAGATCCCGGATCCTTTGCCGCAATATGTCACGTGGGTCACGTTGTTCAAATAATCCACAGTTTTGACGGCGATCTTCCTCACGACCGGACATCTCGATGAACTGGTTGAGCTCAAGTTCATGAATCCGTTGCCGTAAGCGTTCAATCTCAGCGACGTCTCGTTGTCACGTTGTTCATGGCCGTTGCCTCTGGCGGCGAATCTACGGTGTTGACGACGATCTTCCTCACGGCCTGACATCCTGATGACCTAATGCTCTGATACGACTTGATACGGATTCGTATTAGTGGAAGCTAAAACCCTAGCTCAGGGGTTTTGTTCGGCCAACCGACTCACAATCAAGAACACGAGTTCTTGTTTCAAACGAAACGTTTTCTTATTTCAATAACTTAACATCCAACCTTATGATTACAATCCTATATATAAGAAAACCTAAACATAAGGATAAACATGAACTAGAGTTTGACAAGGAATCAAATAACTAAGATAATAACTAATTTGAAACTTAAAAGATAAATCCTAAAACTTGGTTGGATGATTGGAAAGAACCGGAAGCTTCTAAATCCGTATCACATAGAATATATATGACTTTGTAACTTGATTTCTATAAGCTTTTATATTAAAAATGATTGTTTTAAAATAACAATCAGACATTAATTTGTAATATAAATGAGACCATTTAGGACACAAATATAATCACCGAGTAATATCATGCATAGATGTTACTATTTACAAATCATTTCATCTAGATTTTACAGAATATGATATGATATTTAATCCTTTTGAATGAAAAGCCTTATAATTTATAATATAGACATTTATATATGTAGGGTTGCTTTATTTACAGAACCCAATATGACTACATAACCGTAAGAACTTTTTTAAACCAATCATAGTAAAGATAAATGTTTTTAATATATTTAATTTATTTAAATAATGAAGGGCATAATAAGAATTTTTCATTTTATGTTTTAATGAGGTAACGTGTGAAATCAAATACATTCCTTAATTTTAGGAAATGTAGTTACATTTTAATATTATCCTTACTCAATAATTGTAAAAGCAAAAATCACCAGGGGACGATAATTTCGATTTATTAACAATTCCCAGTTTCAAGTTTCCATTTTAGTGTTATTCTTTCTCCATAATTATGCTTAGTATACATACGTTCATGTTTTGTTAAGGTACTTAGTTGTAGGAGTTTTAAGTTTCTATTTAACCACATATGTATATCGTATACATTAATGTATATTATAACATTCCCTTGAAATTTCGTGTGTTTTTTAAGTTCTTGTTTCCGTAAATTTTTTTATAAAGAGTTATCATACATTAGTTGCCTACATAAACTCCGACTATTCACTAGTCTCTCAAGCCTATCTATAACCACATCAAATTCACCAATTTGTACACATTAAAATTAAGAGGGAAAACGGTATATCATATACATTAATGTATATCGTATATATTAATGTATATCATACATTAGTTGCCTACATAAACTCCGATTATTTACTAGTCTCTCAAACCTATCCATAACCACATCAAATTCACGAATTTCTTTGCAGCTCTGAATGTACAATCAAACTCTACAATCCCTTATTGACAACTTTAATATAAGAATTCAACATCCATAAACATCCCCGTAATTGTTGCATTTATTTATAACATTCCTTCAATCTTGTCCCTGTTAAACGAATGTAATTACCAATCAGTCATAAAAATATTATAAAGAACACCATCACATACATCAATGTATCCTAGAAATAATATAAGAAATACATTGATGTACACATATTATGCAGTACACCATCGTATACATTCGTGTATACTAGCATTTTCGATGAGTTTATGCAACTAACCATTCATGTAACCTAATGTACAGATTATATGGTAGTTTAACACATACACAGATGTAACTAGCATTTAATACATTCTTGTTTTTTCAATTACCTACTACATTGATAAACCCTCATTGAATGTCATTCAAATATGAATATTATAAAATACACCATCATATACATTCATATATATGAGCAGTGTTCCGGACTCAACAATATATGCCACTAAACAGTCATACACCTTCACATACATTCATGAACTATCAAACCATATTCAATGAACTATCAATTATAGAAAATTTGAACGAAACCCATAATTCGTTACATGAACCGTACCCAAATCAAAATTATACTTAAAATCTTTCATACATATATACAGATACATGTATGCATTACAGTTTAAATAAAAAAATCACGAAAAAGTCATACCTTGCATTGGTTTCGTTGGTTCTGTATTTTAACCAATCATGATCCATTTGGGCATGATTAAAAAAATATGGCTTCTTTTACAGGTTATGGAACAAATTCTACCATGACAATAACTTCAACACCGTCGTCGCTGCAGATCTAGGTTTTTATGGCGGCGATTTGAAGGCGGCAGATCTAGGGTTTGTATAAGAGAGAGAGAGAGAGAGAGAGAGAGAGAGAGAGAATACTTCGATTTTGTAGAAGAAGCCATTGTAGCCGTGAGATTTGGTCATGACCGCCGGAGAAGCACTTGCCCGTTGATGCTGATGGGAGGTAAGGGTTGTTGAAGTTCACGAATCTGTGTTTTTTGGGAGAGAAGATAATGATAGAAATATTATATAATTAGGAGAGAGAGAGAGAGAGAGATGTACACATTTTTAAGGGTGTGCACAATTACTAATTTGACCTTTTCATTTATTATTAATGTCATAAATCAATTTTAACCCTTGATTACAAAAATCAATGACCTAGATTGAGTTCTGTTGATTCTGTAGCTTTAATTGGTTGTGAAAATAATTCTTCACTATATATGTATATATAAATATAGATAGATAAGTCATAAATATTGCTTAATTGTAAAAGCAATAGGCCTACGCTATTGTTCATCACCTTAAGTCCATCTAAAAAATTTTAGTAAAACAAAGTGTCGACAGTGTACATAGATATATTTTTGTGCACGTGCCAAATTGTGTCGGTTAGTATGCATTTTTTTTTTAACGGCAAGTTAGTAAGTTAGTGGTTCGAGCCTAAACAGGACATCCATAAGGGGCAGTATGCTTTCCCTCGAACCCTCCACCTATGAGGAATAAACCCCACGTCCACGACGAGATTTGAACACAAGACCAATATGTAACATCTTATCTCTTTATCCAATACCATTAGGCTAAAAGCCTTGATTCTGTTAGCATGCATCTACTACATTTATTTGTATAGGGTAAATGCAGGTGATAAAAGGAAGAAAAAAACGTGCATTTAGATTCTAACTTGGTCAGTGAAATTTGAAAACTGATACAACTTTCTTTAGAGTAATATGACTCCCGAATTCGATGGCATTTTTTATATGTTAATTAAGATAAACTTTTTTTTGTAGAGAATGACGGCTAATTTGGACCATATTACTTCGAGATAGTACTTTTTTGTAGACTTCAAGCATCTCTTTCATCTGTCAGGATCGAATAACCAAACAAGTTATTATAAATCCAGATCTACTTAACACAAGAAGTTACAGCGGATTAACACTTATGTTATTAGATTAAGAACAATGTAAACTGGAATCGAATAAGAATAAAACGAAGAACACAGTTTATCACAAAAAGCTTCAATGTATTAATTCGTTCGATCAATACACGTATGTTTACAATTCATAAGGAACTATATATAAAAGTCCTTGAAGCCTAACTTATTAACCTAGTTATTCTAGGAATCGATTACAATTGAATTACATAAAGATTTACATTCTATAACTAACTCTACTAAAATCTCGAACACGATCAGCTCTAAATATAACATCAGTAGTAAACTTGATCGTCAGTAGTATTTGCCTTTAGCAGTAGTAAATCGAGATCAGTAGTAACTTCCTTCAGTAGTAATCCAATCTTCAGTAGTAGATCCTTTATGTTCCAACAATCTCTCCCTAAACTTATTAATTCATCTTGAATTAATCAAGTTTCTTCTTGTTCTTTCTTCCTTTTCTCTTCTTCAGCAGCTCGTTTCTCAAGTGTTCTTTGATTTTGTCTTTTCCTTTGAGCTATTATATACTTGCTGTTTCTTTTGATAAAGTAGTTGAGTTTTTCTCTGAACATTATTTCATCATAAGGTTTCATCATTGTGTTTGTGAATATCTGATACATAGTTTCTTCAGAGTGTGGATATTCTTATTCAAATAAGTATAACTCACAGTTCTTGCTTGATCTTTCAAAGAAGTACATTTGTACTGTGGGTAACACATTCCAAGCATATACATTTTCTGTGATAGAAAATATTTCTGGATAGTTATCTGGATAAAATGCAGCATCAATCATTTTGGTTAAGTATCCAGCACCAGAGTTCTTCCATGTTTTCTTGCTCATTCTTGGTTTTCCAATAATCAGAACTTTGATTATATCACTTCTTGAACAAGATCTGATCATTGGCTTCCATCCAGTAAATCTTTGCACTTTTCTGTCTTCCCTTATAACTTCAATAACATTATTATCCATGACTCTCCAATTGATGATTGGATTGTTTTCAAGGGGAGCAACAGGAACTTCAAGAACAGGAATAATTTGTTCTGTTTTTTATTTCTTTATGTCTTTCTGTTCCTGTGGAAGAGTTTTTCTTTTCTTTATTTGGGGAGTGGAAGTTTCACCAGTAGTTGATATACTACCAGTTTGAATCAATGTTGGATTTATTGGGATTAAAGCATTTGCTTTTTCTTCTTCGGCTTCTGCTTCTAGTTCAGCTAATTCTTTCTTCTTGGCAGTACAATATTTATCTATTATTGTAATCATCTTCATTCTGCCAAAAGATTTTGCACTATGCCCTTTTGACTTCAGAAAGTCAATCATATTATTCTTCTGTTCAAAGATGTCATCTGGTAATTCACCTTTTGTTCTTTTGCTTTCAGCTACCAGATCTTCAAGACAGTTTAGATGTTCTTCTTCAATTGTTCTATGTCTTTTAAATTCAGCTTGTTGGTCTGCTATCTGAACATCTTTTATTTGTGGAACAGGTACTTCAGCTTCTTGATTTTGTTGATTTTTCAATCTTTCTTTTTCAGCCCTTTTCTTTTCTTCAAGAGCTTGATACATAGCCACTTTCTTCCAATACCTCATATGTTTCACCTTCCATCGGGATTGTTTCTCAGATCTGACATGATTAATTTTGTTCACCATGTGGTAACCTAATGCTCTGTTGGGATAATCATCACATAAATCTCTTTTCCCTTTCCAATACAAGCTGGAAGTATAGATGGAGGTGGAGAATATTTCATATCAGGAATACCATTTATTATAATTGATGGAGAAAATAATTTGAGTTTGTCTTCTGATAGAATCTTTGGATGTGGAGGAAGAGTACATTCATCTACTTCATACCAGTTCACATTATCATCAATGTCAGGTATGATAAGTGGTTGATCAGGAGTTGGTGGTTTTGAGATGATGACATAACGTTCTCGTTCAATAAGTTCAGGAATTTCTTCTTCATCCTCTTCGGTAGTAACCAAGGTAGTTTCTACTAGTATATCTGCTACTGGCACAATTTGTCTGTCTTCATTTACTACTGGTGAGATTGTTTCAGTAGTTACTACTGCTAGGGCATCAGTAGTAACAATAATATTTTCTTCTGTTGCGTTTACTACTGGTGTTTCTTCCTTTTCACCTTGACCAGTAGTAACAACCTCTTGATCCTTTTCCTCAGTAATAACCATAGGATCAGTAGTTTCTATCACTTCAGTAGCAACTGGAGAGATTACGTGTTCTGCTGTTTGCGATTGATTTGCAGACACAAATACATCCTCATCCATTTCTCTGTACAAGTCTTCACCAACATTTTGACTTGTTTCACCATGAACCTCTTTCAAGTTAAGGAGGGCTGCTGCTGCAATAGATTGATCAATCATCACTTGAATTTGATCTTTCTCCCCCTTAGTGATCTCAACTTGTTGAGCCTCACTACCTGAAATCTTTCGCTGTAATTGCCTGATCAATTTTGATTGCCGTTTAAGCCTTTGTTCAAATCTCTTCTGCCTTTTGTTCAAGGTATTGATGTAGTGTTTCATGTAGGTCATGGTTTTCCCTTGATTGTTAAGTAACTCCAGACAATTTTGTACAGTGGTTTTAAGGTTTTCCTTCCTAGCCGTCAATTTAGTGGTTTTAATATTGCCCTCAGCCCCTTTGGGTGGATCATTGGGCTCAATAGGTACATTGGCTTTAAGGTTTTCCATCCTATCCGTCAATTCAATTTGTTCTGTTCTACCCTCATCACTTCTTGGTGATGAAATGGGTTGTTTGGACATACTCTTCTCCCTAGAAGAAGCAGTAGTGCCCCCCCCCCCTTGTGGTTTCTTGGCACCGGGGTCCTCTTAGTAATGCCTCAAATTCAGAGTCATCACTTAGAGTTGCCGAGGTCTGGGTCCTATTTATGTTCTCACTAGCCTGTGCACCCACCTTTGGGGCATCAGTAGTGAGAGCCCTTTCCTCATGACCTCTCTCCTCCTGTGAGGTCAACTCTTGGAGCCCCGGGTTTGACTCAATTTGTCCTCTGGTGTCCTTTAAGGAAGATTTCTTCCTTTTATAAGTTTTTGAAATTTGTTTGGCTAAGGTCTGGTCTTCCTCAGAGTGAAGAGTAGCACTCTGGGGATTAATTTCATGTACCTGGGACACTTGCAGGACATATGTGGGTTCATTTATTTGAGTGGACTCAATGGGTTTTGTTTGGGCTGTATTTTGTGGTGGAGTGGGTTAGGGTTCAATTGGGTGACTTGAACCTTCTCCAGTGAGTGGTTGATCATTGATCATGTTTGAGAATAGTGGAGTGACTTTACCAGAAAATTTAAATTATTTTCTCATGTTTGCAAAAACCTTTTTGTTCAACTCTGGTGTTACAAAAATGTTTTTGGGAGTTGACAGATTTTGTAATTCACAATTTATGATATGAGTTAAAAATATTGGATACATTAAAAATTTTGAGGATGACAGATTTCCAAGCATCCCCTCAAATATCATGTTTGAAAAATTGAAGACTTGTCCTGTGCTCAGACAAACAACAGCAGATGCTATTGACTTGTTGAACTCATTCCAAGTACTTCTTTTTGGAGAGATACAGTGTTGAATAGTGTGTACCAAAAACTTCCATTGAGGTGAAAGAAGACCTTTTTGAAAAGTAACTATGTCTGGTCTTCCTTCATACCCCATTTTCTTTAAAGTTTCAACAAGATCTTCCTTTGGTAAAGAGAACATACCTGACTCATCATGGAGTTGAAGATGTTGTCTAATGGATTGTTCAGATATGGTGATAGATTTTCCATCCACAGTTGATTTGATCATTGACATGGTTGAACCTTCAGTTCTTTCAGCATTGGTCCAGAAGTCAACTAAGTGTTGTTGATATGCTCTAGGATTGACAGTGAGAGCAAATTTATGTATGAGTTCTTTAGGAACATCACAATAGGTCGAAAATCCTTTGTACCATCTGGATTTCTTAGGAAGGCACACATATTGTGGAATTCGGAATATTTAAGATCAGTATTGACATTGAGTGATTTTAGGGTTGCCATGGTGCTTGATTTTGATCTTTTGGTATGAATTTTGTAGAGAGAGTAGGCCTGTAAACGAATCAAACGAACACGAACGGGGGCCTTGTTCGTGTTCGTTTGTTAAGGAAAAAATATGTTCGTGAACGGTTCACGAACACTTATCGAACGGAATTTTGTGTTCGTGTTCGTTTGTTAAGAAAATTTAGTTTTCACGAACGGTTCGTGAACGAGGGTAACAAACATAAACGAACACATACGCACATAAATAAACACAAACGTACACGAAACAAACACAAACAAACACAAACAAATACAAACAAACACAAACAAACACAAACAAACACAAACATACATAAATGAACATAAACAAACACAAACGAACATAAACAAACTCAAACGAACACAAACAAACACTAACAAACGAACATAAACAAACACAGACGAACATAAACAAACTG
This sequence comes from Calendula officinalis, assembly GCA_963853835.1. Classification (NCBI taxonomy): domain Eukaryota; kingdom Viridiplantae; phylum Streptophyta; class Magnoliopsida; order Asterales; family Asteraceae; genus Calendula; species Calendula officinalis. Next base: position 36,797,696 of record OY970820.1, read on the forward strand.
AAATGAACACAAACGAACACTAACAAACGAACATAAACAAACGAACACGAACGGATGTCCACGAACGCATGTTCATGAATGTAAATGAATGAACGGACCTTTGTTCGTGTTCGTTTGTTTAACTAAACGAACACAAAATCTTGTTCGTGTTCGTTTGTTTAGCTAAACGAACGAACATAAACGAACTCCCGCCGAACGGTTCGCGAACGGTTCGTTGAACGTTTGGTTCGTTTACAGGCCTAAGAGAGAGTGATCGGTTATGCAAGAATTTCAGATTTGTGGAAGTAATTGAGTTGTTACTGATGTTGGGTTTTGATCGGATTGTGTAGAGATTAGGGTTTAGCGTAGGGTTTATCAAATCGAGGAAAAGATAATGCTAAACTAATTTCAGTCTGGTATTTATATTTTTCGATTAAACCTGCAAAATGACCAAAGTATCCTTCGAATAATAACCTAACGGCTATTTTCATGAGGGTTAGTAATGTAATTGTCGTATTTTACAGATAACGGCCGATCAGTAGTAACTAAGTATCAGTAGTAGAAACATCAGTAGTAACCTTTGTTTCTATACTTGACTTAATTTCTACTGAGAAACCCTATCAGTACTGGATTGTAGTAGTAATAACAAGATCAGTAGTAATGAATAACCAGTAGTAATGATTTAAAATTTGTACAAAACACTTTACACAGGAAAATAGTATATCTTGATTAGCTTAAAAAAGTTAGTATTATCTTTTCCTTTTAGCCTTAACTTATTAAAATCATTCCAATACTGCTAACCAAAAAGTTGAATCTTCCTACATCAAATGCTTTTGTAAAAAGATCTGCTAATTGATCATCAGTGTGAATTTTCTCTACTTTTATTAATTTCTTTTCATTGCAATCCCTTATAAAGTGAAATCTAATTTCAATGTGTTTTGTTTTAGAATGTTTTACTGGATTATTCACAATACTGATAGCACTTTGATTATCTATAAAAATTGGAGTTTTAAGAATAGAGATACCAAAGTCTAGAAGTTGATTTTGAATCCACAGCACTTGAGCACAGCAGGCAGATGCAGCTACATACTCTGCTTCAGCAGTTGAAGTTGAAACATTAGTTTGTTTCTTGCATTGCCATGACACCAACCTTGATCCAAAGAATTGACATCCACCAGTAGTAGATTTTCTGTCTTGGCATTCACCACCATAGTCACTATCCGTGTAGGCTATGAGTTCAAATGGTGATGCATGTGGATACCAAAGACCAAGTGAAGGTTTTCCTTTCAAGTATCTGAAGATTCTTTTGACTGCTTGTAAATGTAACTCTTTTGGTTTTGCTTGATATCTGGCACATACACACACACTATACATTATGAGTTTCCATTGGAGTTAAATACATCAAAGATCCTATCATTGATCTGTAAAGGTGCTCATCTACATCCTCCCCCTCAACATCAGGATGTAGGTGTTTGTGAGTTTCCATTGGAGTGATTGCACTTTTGCTATCTTTCATTGCAAACTTCTCTAAGATATCTCTGACATATTTTGATTGATTGATCAAAATGCCATCTGATTTCTGATTGATTTGGAGTCCAAGAAAGAAATTCATTGGACCCATTGAACTCATCTTGAACTTGATCTGCATCAGTTCTTCAAATTCTTTGCACAATTTATCATTTGTTGATCCAAAGATGATATCATCTACATATATTTGGACCAGTAGTATATCATCTTTGACCTTCCTTGTGAATAATGTCTTGTCAATGGCACTTCTCTTGAAATTGTTCTTCAGTAGGTACGAGGACAATGTGTCATACCAAGCTCTAGGTGCCTGATGAAGGCCATAAAGAGCTTTGTCTAGTTTGAACACATAGTCATCATGTTCTGGATCTTTAAAGCCTGGAGGTTGACATACATATACTTCTTCTTCTATTTTTCCATACAGGAAAGCACTTTTTACATCCATTTGGTAGACTTTGACTCTTTTGTATGAAGCATATGCTAGAAATATTCTGATTGCTTCAATTCTGGCAACTGGTGCATATACTTCATCATAATCAATCCCTTCTTCTTGTGTGTAACCTTGGGCTACAAGCCTTGCTTTGTTTTTTATCACTATACCTCTTTCATCTTTCTTGTTTCTGAAGATCCATCTGGTTCCAATGGGTCTTTTTCCTTTTGGAAGAGGGACAAGTGTCCATACAGCTTGTAGTTTAAATTGAAGAAGTTCTTCTTGCATTGCTATGATCCAGTTTGAGTCTTTCATAGCTTGCTGAATCTTCTTAGGTTCTTCCTGTGACAGAAAACATTCATACATGCATTCATTAGATATTAGACTAATATTACAAACATTTGAATTTAATGCAGAATTAAATTTGCTTCTTGTTTGCATGGATGAATTGACATCACTTAGACTAGGCCCAAAGGATGATTCTTTTCAGTTCTGGTTCCAGGGATTTTGTCAACAGATAGTTGAGAGTCTAAGTTTTATTAATTTGATTCAGGGATTTGTGCATCTATCCCTGCTTCTTCTAGATTGTTTTCATTTTGTGGGGATTCATCACTACTACTGGTGTCAGTAGTAACGTTCTCTTCATTAACTTCAGGAGTATCATTGTTGTTACTGGCATCAGTATTACTAGTATCAGTATGAAGTATATCATCATCACAACTCTGAGGTTCAGAGTTACTACTGGGATCAGTAGTATCTTCAAGATTTGAGTTGTTACTGGTATCATTGAAATTAGGGTTACCATAGTTACTACTGTCCTCAGTATCAACTGTGGGAGCAGTATAACCTAAGATATATTTCATGATTTCTTGCCTTCCACTTGATGATGGTCCTACTTGTTGGCTTTGATTGTTTGAATTTCCTGCATTAAGTTCAAAATTGACATCAAATAATTTGGTTAGATTATCAATGTTAAACAACCAATCTGGACCATTTCCTTGTTCATTCATAAGATTTTCATTAAAGGATATATTTACACTTTCTTCAATGATCCTCAGCCTTTTGTTAAATACTCTGTATGATTTGCTTTGAGTTGAGAATCCTACAAAAATTCCATCATCTGCTTTGCAATCAAATTTACCAATTTGTTCTCTTGTAATTAAAATAGTACAAGGACAACCAAATGATTTTAAGAAACTTATTGAAGATTTTCTTTTATTAAAAAGTTCATATGGTGTTTTAAAGTGAGGCTTAACTATTAATACTCTGTTCTGAACATAACAAGCAGTATTAACAGCTTCAGCCCAAAAAGTTATTGGTAATTTTGAATATGCAAGCATAGATCTGGCTGCTTCAATGATAGTTCTATTTCTTCTCTCAGCTACACCATTTTGTTGTGGAGTTCTTGGTGAGCTGTACTGCCTGTCAATACCCTTAAGATCACAAAAGTCAATTAGGTTAGTATTTTTAAATTCAGTTCCATTATCACATCTAATTGCTTTCACTTTGAGATCTCTTGTATTTTCCAGCTTTACAAATAGATTCTTGATTATTTCACTTGTTTCATCTTTGGTCCTGAGAAAGAATACCCAAGTGTATCTGGAAAAATCATCAGTAATAACAAGGCAGTATTGTTTCTTTCCAATACTCATTACATTTGTAGGTCCAAATAGGTCCATATGTAAGAGCTGCAAAGGATTAGAAATAGAATTAATTGCTTTGGTCTTATGAGAAGTCTTGTGTTGTTTACCTTTTAGGCAGGCAACACAATGATGATCACACATAAATTCTTTTTGTGGTAGACCAACTACCAAATCCTTTTTAACTAAATTGTTCATATTTTTAAAATTTGTGTGACACATTCTTCTATGCCAAAGTTCTGATTCATTTTTGTTTGCCTTAGATATAAAACAGTTGATCTCATTTGATGAAATGAGTTCTCCCCCTATATCCAGGCAATACACATTATTTCTCCTTGGTGTTCTTAAAACAACATATTTTTCATCTAAAATAAAATCAGGAGAAAGAATGATGCACTCAACATCTGTAAAAAGAATTTTGTTCTTCTTATCACAGACTTGAGACACACTAACCAGATTGTATTTAAGCTCAGCAACATAAAATACATCATCAAAAGTAATTTTACCATTTGATAATGTACCTTTACCTGTAATCTTACCTCCCCTAGGATTTTCTCCAAAAGCAACATACCCTCCTTCAAAAGACTTGAAATCTCTAAGAATTTGAAGATTTCCAGTCATGTGTCTAGAGCATCCACTATCAATATGCCATGTTCTACCTTCTTCAGGGATCTGGATACTCTGCACATAAAGTAAACGGATTAGTTAATTTTGGGAACCTAAGCTTGTTTTGTCTTGTGGAGAATAAGATTTTTTAACTGAATGAGTCTTATATGCAGTTTTGTATTTAGTACTGATGTTTTGATTCACTACTGATCTAGGTTTATACCCGTAGTTCTTAGCTTTTGAAAATTTTACTACTGATGGACCAGTAGTGTTTGGGTAATAAGGGTTTTGAGCATAATCAGTAGTGTTTTTGTAGTTATACCAGACAGCATTGTAATTAGGGTTTTTACCAGTAGTAAACCTGGAATAGTTTCTACTGATGTTTGAAAACTTTGAAAATTGAGGAAAACGATTTTGAGTTCCACTGTTTTTAAAATAATTGATTCTTCTTGGACTTTTATACCTGGTATTTTGAACAAATCGTGGTGCAGTTCTTCCAAATTTATGAGTATTATCAGCACATATTTTATTGAACTCCTTTTGATTTGGTTTTTTAGACTTCTTTTCTTTTGCTTCTTTAGTTTGTTTTAATTTTAATGCTTTTTCCTTTTCTTTGTTAATTTTGAATTCTTTAAATTCTTTATTGTTTATAGGATTGAAGTGACAGTTTTTAGCTATGTGATTAACTTTGTTACAGATTAAGCATGATAATTTTGTTGATTTAGAATTTTCAGGTTTTCTTTATTCTTTTAATTGGTTTAAATTCCTTTGATTTCCCCTTCTTAAAATTGTTGGTATTTTTTCTGAGTTGTATTTTGGGGATTCAGTTTGACTTTGTGTGGTGTGAAAACTAGTATCATTTGATTCAGTTGTTTGATCATCATCAGAAGATTCATTTGATTCATTACTAGTTTTTTTCAGTTTTATTTTCAATTTTTAAATCATTTAAAATTCTTTCTGTACTATATTTTAATGGTGGAATAAAATTTGTTGGAGGTGGGACTGCATGATATCCCACTCCATGTATAACTTTTTCTGTAGTTTGATTGCTAGTTAACTCATTGACAATTTTAGAACTTTTTTCATACTTTTTAATGGTGAGTTTATTCTGTTCTAGTTCCATTTGACATTCTTCAAGTTTGATTAAAGTTTCTTTTAATTTCAATTCAATATGTTCTTTTTCATAAGTAGTTTGTAGCAATTCATCTTTTATCTTTTGATCAGTTATTTTATAGATTTTAATTTGATTTTCCAAATCAGCTATACAACCATTGTATTCAATTCTTCTGTTTCTATTTAAAATCATCTCTTCAAGAGTTTCTTTATTTAGTTTTTCTAATTCTTTGTATGATTTAATGCATTCAGGAGTACAAGATTTAGAATGTAACTCAGTAGTAGAAGGATCAGTAGTAAAGGCCATGAGAGCTTGGTTCTGTGCATGTTCTTCTGCTTGGAAGCTCCAGTCATAACCTTGTCCTTCTTGAGATACTAAAGCAGTTGAATTTGAAGTACTATTTTTGTTGTAGTTTGATCTTTGATCTTCGTTTGGACATTCTCTGGCAAAGTGGCCTAGATTGCTACAGTTGTAGCACTTAACCTTGGTTTTGTCAAATCCAGCTCTATCACCTTTGTTGTAAGACAGATTTTGTCTTCCAGTTCTTTTAAGAAACCTTTTGGTTCTTAAGCTCAGCATAGCCATCTGCCATTTAATATCCATCTCTTCCAGATCATCAGGATTGAGTTGTTCTAAATCTTCACTAATTAATGCAGTATGCACATGACTAGTGAAGAAAGATTCTCTTGCTATGTCTTCAATTCCTGCATTCTTTACAGCTTCCTGACCTATTCCTGTATTTGACATAAAAGCAGCATTGTTTGAAGGTAAATTTGGAGTTTTAGTACTTACCTCAGATTCAAACACTCTTAGTTCATTGTAGAGTTCATCAAGTTCTTTTTCTTCTAGTGCATCTCCTTGTCTATATATCAGAGTATACATAGATCATTCTTCACCTAAAGACCTGAGAAACTTTCTGTTGACATCATCATTGTCTGGTTGATAACCAACTTGATTTAGTTCACCAATAAGCTTGTTGAACCTATTAAAGACCTGTGATAATGTTTCATTCTTCTGGCCTTTGAAGTTTTCAAAGTCCTGTTTCAGAACAGACTTCATGTTTCTTTTGGTGCTCTTAGTGCCAACAAACCTCTTTTCCAGTGCCTGCCACAGCTTCTTTGCATCATCATATTCAACAAAGAGATGTTGATAATCATTAGGAATAGCAAGAAAAAGAGTGCTTAGAGCTTTGAGTTCGATTCCTCTGTCTTTCTTCTCTTTTTCACACTTCAGTTTGTCTGCTTCAGTTGATGTACTTGCTGCTTGAGTCTGAATGGTTTTGTTGCCTTCAACAACAACTTCCCACATGGAATAATCAGTAATAAGCATATACTGCTTGATTCTGTTTTTCCACATCCCAAAGTTATTGGGAGTGAGAATGAGAATTTTGTTTGCTTGAGTACTTTCATTGTTATCAGACATGATTAACAATTTTAAGATCGAAAGTATGAAACTTTTTGCTGTTCTTAATTCGTAGATCTAGAACCGTAAAGCTCTGATACCACTTGTCAGGATCGAATAACCAAACAAGTTATTATAAACCCAGATCTACTTAACACAAGAAGTTACAGCGGATTAACACTTATGTTATTAGATTAAGAACAATGTAAACTGGAATCGAATAAGAATAAAACGAAGAACACAGTTTATCACAAAAAGCTTCAATGTATTAATTCGTTCGATCAATACACGTATGTTTACAATTCATAAGGAACTATATATAATAGTCCTTGAAGCCTAACTTATTAACCTAGTTATTCTAGGAATCGATTACAATTGAATTACATAAAGATTTACATTCTATAACTAACTCTACTAAAATCTCGAACACGATCAGCTCTAAATATAACATCAGTAGTAAACTTGATCGTCAGTAGTATTTGCCTTTAGCAGTAGTAAATCGAGATCAGTAGTAACTTCCTTCAGTAGTAATCCAATCTTCAGTAGTAGATCCTTTATGTTCCAACATCATCGTTTTTCAAACTTCGGCGACCAAATAAGAAATTAGAAAAAAAATTGTTATTTTTTCTTATTAAAATTAATCCGACTTTTGTTGTATTAAACCAAAAGAAAATATAACTAGAACCGGCTCATGCATGAGCTGCAAACATCACTTCGAATTCGAGCTCATATAATAAGCTCAAAATATTTAATGAGGTTGAGGTTTTTATCGAACGTTCCAAACCTTACATATATGCATATAAGTTAGAGCATTTATTGAACATTGTATATGAGAAATAGTATTGATGCTTATTGTGCTTATTTATGTGCGTAGTTACCAGATGAATGTCAAAATCAAGAGATTATATGAGAAAAAAGAATTAATACTAGATGGATTAATAGGATACACATATGTAATCTTATAATGAGTAGCAACATGAAGTATACATAAATAATTGACATCAATATCATTTCTCATTGTATATATAAGTTTGAGTTGTAATCGGTCAACTAATTGGATATCACGGTTAATTAGTTAGTGTAGATCAACTGGCCACCAAGGGAAATTTTGGGGTTTTTCCTTCCCAAGGTTTCGGGTTTGAGTTTTGGTGAAGACTTTTCCTTAGGTGAATATGTGGTGGGGTTTATTCCCCACTGATAGATGGTTCGAGGGAAGACATACCGCCCCTTGTGAATGTCACTGTCTATGTTCAAATCACTCACGAACTGACAATTAAAAAGAAAAATTGGATATCACGGTTATCGAAGAAATAGCTTAAAAGAAAATTAAAAACACCAACATCGTGTCCTACGTAATTGAATTGATGCGATTAACTCTTTTTTCTTTTGTTTTATAAAATAAACTAGCGGGTATTTACCCCGTGCGTTGCCGCGGAGAATTTCATATAATATTCAAATTAATGCCTCCTGATATTTGTACAATTATAAATTCGTATACCCAATAATTTAATGCTATAAATAATTTGAGCTATAAAATGAAGTTGGTAAATATTATATATTTCTAAAATCATATTATAATTTTTGGAAAATATATATCATGTTAAAACAAAGAAGATTAAAATTTAATTATTGAAAACTTAAATGTTAAAAATATTAAAGTTTAAGATTAAAATAAAAAATCAAATATGATGACTTAAATTAAAAAAAAAAAAATTGAACAACCTGTTTGACATTATTAATCAAATTTATAAATATAATATATTTATAATTAACAAATATAAACATATGCGTCATTTAACTAAAAGAAGATAAAAATATTATTCAATATTCACTTTCGTTTACACAAAACTACCAAATTATGAAATCAAACAAATATAACCTTTCTAATTACGAAACTACCCCTAGCAAATGGCGCCTGAAAAGTCTGAAACTTCTAATTATATTGTGTTTTCATACCCTTAGAAAAGGCGAATTACTATACTGCCCCTCAATCTGATAAGAAAATAAACCTCAATAGTGGACACAAAAGTCAATAAAAGAAGCGGCCAAAATTTTCACATATAAAGATATTAAATACACATGTAAAGCACTGAATGGGAAAGCTACTGTTTATTCCATCGTAAATATTATATATTAAATTAAATAAATAAGTATATGAAAAAGGTATACGAAATCCATATATCTATGACAAAAAGAGTCGGTTGGAACAAGATGTCATTGAAGAGGTAGAAGACAAAATTTATCAATGGTTGTGATATATACGCGGTTGGAACGTCGTAAAGTCCGAAATCTTGTAAACAAACTATGAAAGCTTGGGAACCTGCTACGTGTCCCTCCCGCACATGTATCTCTTTGTTCCCTAACAAAATTATTTAGGAACCAACAGAACCGGTTACATCTATTTCTCCCTTTGTCATATTTTTTGTTAACAGAATATTAACTATAATTTCACATAAACTAAAAAAAAGAAGAGAAAACAACCATTAACCAGAAACTAGAATAATTAGCTCAAGTACAATTTAAAAGTAATGCTACATTCTTTAACTAATCTTCTTAAGGGGTATTTGATATAAATGTGCCAACCACATGATCTACAAGCAAAATTTTAGAAACCACATGCACATGTCTAATGTGACATTTAAAAATACGGATAATAATATAACACTAATCATATTTAAATATTGAAAGACTTTTAGGTAAGTGGTATAGATGCATTCTATCGATGTATTTAAGAGTTTAAACTTTATTGTTGACATATGATATTCAGTACTAGACTAATATTTGTCGTGAAAAAAACACACTTACAAAAAATCATACTTAAACAGTTAGACATATATAATCTTCTTGAAAATACAGATCAAATTTCATAATTTATCTGATATCATGGAGGGACTAATAATCAAGCATGCTATACTATATTTATAAAAGAAAAGAAAAAAAGAAACTTTCCTCTCATGCTATCCAAACTCAAGGTGACAGGTCACATGATCACAGTCATCAATTTACAAGAAAAAGTTTGTTTTTTCTTTTCTTTTTTTGGTGGAAAGAGAAAATAAATTAAAAATCTTATCCAAAACCTATTTTAAATCATTATCTATAAAAAAACCAGAGTAGATATTTAATTAATTAATACATAATTTAATCCATCTACACTCTTCTCAACAACCATAGTTCCAAACCCAGAGTATTGTACAAGTATAAAAACATTATGTACAAGCTTTAGATCTGGGCAAAGAAATTCAACAACATTAATTTACCAAAATCCGCTTAGCAAAATCAATTTGTATATAACAAGCTTCATAAAGCACAGAAAGAAAGAACAGTTTTGTCTCCCTTCCTCTTTCTCTCTCTAGCTTACTGTTTTCCAATTCTCTCCTGGGTGTCACAAAAACAAACCACCTGGTAATTTCCTTCCACTTTAATTCAAAGATTTCATCTGGGTTTTCTTTATTTAGGTGTAATTACTTAAATATTTATACCCATTAACAAATGATTTTGGTTTGCTAGTTGTTACTTGTATCTAATTTCAAACTTCATCCATGAAGTTTAATGCTTCTATAAGTTGATTATTTTAGTAGGTGTTTAGAATGGTGTCAAAATCATATTCAAATTTGTTAGATCTCGCCTCCGGCGAGCTTCCGTCACCGACCTTTTCTCGTATGACACGTCAATTCCCCCGGATTATGACCGTCGCCGGCATAGTTTCCGACGATGAGTCATCGGAAGTATCATCTCCCTCAATCCAACGTGACCGTTTAATCATAGTGGCAAACCAATTACCTATTAAAGCTCACCGGAAAACAGATGGGTGGAATTTCAGTTTAGATGAAAATTCAATTCTTCTTCAACTAAAAGACGGTTTAAGAGATAATGATGAAATTGATGTTATTTATGTCGGTTGTCTTAAAGAAGAAATTCACCCAAATGAACAAGATGAAGTGTCACAAATACTTTTGGAAAATTTTAAATGTGTTGCTACTTTTTTTCCACCTGGATTATATACAAGATTTTATCATGGGTTTTGTAAGCAACAATTATGGCCGTTGTTTCATTACATGTTACCGTTATCACCTGATTTAGGCGGTCGGTTTAATCGATCTTTATGGCAAGCTTATGTTTCTGTTAACAAGATTTTTGCTGATAGAATCATGGAAGTGATAAATCCAGAAGACGATTTCGTCTGGATTCATGATTACCATCTCATGGTTTTACCAACTTTTTTAAGAAAACGATTCAATCGGGTCAAACTCGGGTTTTTCTTACATAGCCCGTTTCCTTCATCGGAAATTTACAAAACTTTACCCGTTCGGGACGAGATTCTTAGAGCCCTTTTGAATTCGGATTTAATCGGGTTTCATACTTTTGATTATGCACGCCATTTTTTATCTTGTTGTAGTCGGATGTTGGGGATTTCATATGAATCAAAACGGGGTTATATAAGTTTAGAATATTACGGGCGAACAGTTGGTATCAAAATTCTTCCTGTTGGGATTCATATGAAACAACTTCAATCTGTCTTAAACAAACCCGAAACCGAATCAAAAGTTACCGAGCTCATAAAACAATTTAAAAATCAAGGAAAAACAATGTTATTAGGTGTTGATGATATGGATATATTTAAAGGAATTAGTTTAAAGTTATTAGCAATGGAACAACTTTTAATTCAGCATCCCAAATGTCGAGGAAAAATTGTTTTGGTACAAATAGCAAATCCCGCAAGAGGAAACGGGAACGATGTGAAGGAAGTAAAAGCCGAGACATATTCGACGGTCAAACGAATCAACGAGACTTTCGGGCAGCCCGGGTACCTGCCCGTTATCTTGATTGATGAGTCGCTTAAGTTTTATGAACGGGTTGCTTACTATGTTGTTGCAGAGTGTTGTTTGGTGACAGCTGTCAGAGACGGAATGAATCTTATACCGTATGAATACATTATTAGTCGTCAAGGAAACAATAAGCTTGATAAAATCCTAGGTTTGGATCATTCTACATTAAAGAAAAGCATGTTGGTTGTGTCTGAGTTTATCGGGTGCTCGCCTTCTTTGAGTGGGGCCATACGGGTCAACCCGTGGAATATTGACTCAGTTGCAGATGCAATGGATTGTGCTCTAGAATTAAGTGAGCCCGAAAAACAAATGAGACATGAAAAACACTACCGGTATGTTAGTACTCATGATGTCGGTTATTGGGCCCGTAGCTTTTTGCAAGATTTGGAGAGAACTTGTAAGGATCACGTGAGAAAAAGGTGTTGGGGGATCGGGTTCGGGTTGAGTTTTCGGGTTGTTTCTTTAGACCCGAACTTTAGGAAGCTTTCAATGGAACATATTGTTTCAGCTTATAAACAGACTTCAAAAAGGGCGATTCTTTTGGATTATGATGGTACCTTGATGCCTCAGTCTTCCATTGATAAAAGCCCGAGTTCTAAAACAATAGAAATGCTCAACACTTTATGTAGAGACAAAAATAATATGGTTTTTGTTGTGAGTGCGAGAAGCCGAAACACATTAGGGGAATGGTTTGGTTCTTGTGAGAAACTCGGGCTTGCAGCAGAACACGGGTGTTTCTTGAGGTAGTTAGTTACCTGTACCTTTAGCTTTACCAAATGTACATTTATCGATTTTGTTTTTTTTTTTTTCAGGTTAAAACGAGATGAAGAATGGGAAACGTGTGTACAAGTTGAAGATTCTGGTTGGAAACAGAATGCTCATCCAGTTATGACACTTTATACAGAAACAACTGATGGATCAATGATTGAAATGAAAGATACAGGTATGGCTTGGTGTTATGAAGATGCAGATCCTGATTTTGGATCTTGTCAAGCTAAAGAGCTGCTTGATCACCTGGAAAGTGTGCTTGCTAATGAACCAGTTACAGTAAAAAGAGGACAAAATTGCGTTGAAGTTAAACCACAGGTATGAAAAATAACAGATTTGTAACTGAATAAGAAGCATTTTTTGTTTAAAGTTGGTTTATGAACTTGATTTCAGGGCGTAAGCAAGGGACTGGTTGCAAAACGATTGCTCACCACAATGCAGGATAGAGGAATGACTCCAGATTTCGTGTTGTGTATAGGGGATGATCGATCAGATGAAGATATGTTTGAAGTAATTACAAGTTCTGGTGAATGCGTTGCTCCAAATGCAGAAGTGTTTGCTTGCACAGTTGGAAACAAACCGAGTAAGGCTAAGTATTATCTTGATGATACAGTTGAGATTGCTAGAATGATGCAGGGATTGGCTTCTGTATCTGAACAATCTGTTTAAAACAAAAATATACTCTGTTTGTTTGTTATTTTGTTTAGATGTAAATTTCATACGAGTATAACAGAAGCTATGGAGCTGAGGTTCCTTATCGTTGTTAAAACTTCTAGTTTAGTTCATCTGTACATATGTGTTTGTTTTGTGGTTTTGATTGCTTTCTTCATGATAAAATTCATTACTTCAGCAGAATAGCATTCCCCCTTCCTATTAGCTTCGGTATCGGCAATTCAGCAATCACGTAAGGTTGAACAGATGAGATTTGTACGGTGAAAATATTAGATTAATTTGTGGAAATTCCTATTTAACGTGTAATTTGTAACCCTAATTATCAATACGTACCAGTAACGAAGAACGACAACATGCTGGTTTCATTTAATCAAAAGAATGAAAGTAAAGCTAACCGTATTTTGGATTCTTCTTATGACTTGTGAGAAATTGAACAAAAGCGAAACGATCTTCTGGGATTTCGATTGGAGATTGAACGGATTCCACAGCCATCCGTGATCAAATCGATCGATGTACGGGTTAAAGTAAAGGAAGTTGGTGGGAACAGTGAGACAAGTAAGTTGATCAGTTGTTGAATCGGTGATGGATTTTAATGTTGAAGAGTAGGTTGCTCCGTTGTCTCTGATATTCCGGCAATCGGAGATGATACGATAGGGTTGACAGAGGGAAGGCTCAGTTCATAAACACGGGATTCCAGGATCTGAATCACTGTTTTTTTCTAACTAATCACACCTCATGGTATCGGTGCGTTTGGTACAGAGAATAAAATTGTAGAGAAATGATTGCAGATAATAGAATTGACTCTTCTGTTTAGTAGCACAAAGAATTTTAAAGAGAATTATAACAGATAATAATTCTCTTGTTTGGTATAACAAAAATTAGTAGAGAATTATACCAACTTTATCACTGACATATTTTTTTCCCACAACAATCATTATTAACACAAAACATACAAAAATATAAGTAAATTAACAATAACAACTTTATTATTAACAAACATATTTTTTTCACCACAACCATTATTAAAACACAATACATACATTCAAAATCAATAAATTAACAAAGTTAGTAAAAGTTACTCCCTTTATGACTCAATCATCGTTTGTCTTCGAAGAGATCCTCTATCATCAGTTAAATGTTTACTTAAAAAGAGATTAAATTTATATTTTTAAGTTATTTAGGAGTAAGCATTTGAGTTCATGCTAGACTGATTATCTTGTAAAAAAGTTAGTTTAACAGTTTCACTTGTAGTTAATAGTTATCTTAAAGAATCTGTATTGATGTTTATTATTTTTATATGTTTTTCACAAGATAAGTGTCAAAATCATAAAATGACATATTAAAAGAAATTTTATAAAATACATCATCTTGTAGTGAGTAAGAACATCAACATGATACTGAAGCCGTCAATGCCATTTTCTTTTATATTAATTTTAACTTTACGATTACCCATATTCTTTGGCCTATATGTAATCCGAGTATCACCTCTCTTCAGGACAAAATTTCATAGCAATATATTAGAGTAGGTGAGCAGGTGACCTACTAAGGTTATGGGCTAGAAAGTAGAAACACGATATGAATGAGAAAAAAGTACGTTGATATTTGAAGATTTTTTTTTGGCAGCCTGAGTTTTTCGATAGCCCATAATCGGCATCACGGGTGAATTTTCGTGACTATAAGGGGTATTTTATTATTTTTACTTCTTGGGATTAAACCAAGATGTCCTCGGAGTTTCATCATTTGAAGACCAAATCCGACTATTAAGCCACCATCATTGAGTTCACTTTAAGAAGGTAAATCAAGTAACCAACACTACTAAAATTTGGTAACAACTTATTGGATTACCTTATTTTAGGAGCTTAAAGCTTAAGCCTATTAAGCATAGTTAGAAGGAAAATAAAAAGCATAATGTAAATAGTTGGGTAGATCAGTTGTGTTGAAATGAAAATTTATCAATCCAGCCTGACAAGCTTTGATTGTTTGGTTTGGAACAACAGCCCCAAAACTAACTGGGATTTGGATTCCATTTTGAAAGATTTGTACAGACCAAACAAGGCTTTAGTGCTTTACCATGATGAGAAGTTGGATTTAAGTTCAAAAAGCAAAGTAACTAATCAAATAATTGTTACAACAGTAAAAATCAAGTTTATTACGTAGTACTAAACATTATCACCTAAACTGAATCATAATGGAACTTTTTATTTGTTAAACTTCAGACCATCACATGACTGATATTGCCAAGAATTCCTCGAACATAACCAAATTTCTCAATAACAAATTTGTCCGACGAATTCACAAGGCCAAGTGTTTTTAAGAACTTGTTATATTTTATACGAAAATATAACAGCCATACTTCTTTATATAAATAGCAACAAAGCAAAAATTCAATAGAGACAAAGATATCATAAGTTTTCAAGTTTGATTAACATACGGTTACAACTATTAAATCAGCTTACATTAATGTGCATATATGATTAAGTACTTATCCGCGTTTTGGTGGAACATATTGCACCCCTTCGTCTGCACACATAGACTGCAAAAAAGCAAACACTTAGTTATGTAGTAAAAGTGGTAATTTTGATTAAATGGGTCAATATTTTTAAGTTGCAACATTGAATATTAAACGGGTCAAATATGGAACAGGTCAAGCGGGTCAAACATGTGGAAAGTCATCTGAAATGTATTCTAATGCATAAAGCTTACAAGTCGCATTATTAAAATAAGTATTACAATATAAGTTCGTAAATTGTCATCATAAAACACAATAATTATTAGTTTAAAAATGAAAAAAAAATATATAGCAAATAAAATGTTCACTGAACCTGCAGTTCCTCTGGTAGTTCTTCTGAGACTGACAATGTGTAGCAACCAGGAGCATACCTCCCTGCAAAGTTTTCCAAAATCAGAAAATTGATAAATATGTTCATCAATTGGTTATTTTACATTAACACTTGAGTTTATTTTCATTTGCAATATCATACGTTAAATATGTGATAGGAATCACATATTCCATCCATATTTTATCAACTAATAATAAAGGTGCCCACGTTATAAGAGGGTCAATAATCAAGTAAATAGATATGCAATAATATGGCCTCCATTCTTGATAAATCAAGCATGAGTAAACAATCCAAATTCTCTATGAGATTACAGATATAACAATTTCACCTATAATAGTTATAAACAAAAAAATTGGACTTTATAAAGGCGATTGAGGAAATTAGGCATACCAATTCGAAGCCACCTAGCAGCCCAACTTCGGGAAGGATCCATCACCGAGATGATCCTACAGCAAAACCAAACATTCAGAATGATAATGAAAAAAAATACAGGGGTGCAGAGAAATAACTTATAATAATCACCCAGCATTAGTATTTTGACTAGATAACAAACTAATGAACATGCAGATACTTTATGGAGAGTTGATCGTTACCCAGTAAAATTAGGTGTAGTGCCTTCGACCACACGGTCAGTTTCTTCTTCCATCTTAAAGAAAGGGCAGTTCTCACAGCCTGTTTCACGAAACTGCAACTCAAAACATCAATTGGAGCAATGTAAGCAGAAAAATAACCAAATTCATACAAATATAACGACATTAAAATATACAATCAGAAACACAAATTAGGTTACCATAAACGGTACTACAAAACAAAACCCTAGTTTGAATTTTAGGTCTACTAGATGAATAGTATTGGGGGGAAAGTCATGAACCTGGTCGTAGGTTTTAACTAGTCGGCAACGGAGACATGCTCGGAGTTCATGACCGAAACTCGTCGGAATTTGGGCAGGGGTCGTCATCGTTTAACTCTCTCTGCACTGATTGTTCGTTCTCGAAACTTCTTCACGATTCAAGGTCTCGTCGGGCTCTATATAAAGAAATTTAAATTAATTTATTGCGGTATAGCCACGATATTATGGATTAATGACATACCATTCCCTCATGTTATGAAACATTTACATTTAGGTCCTATACTTTGAATTTTTCTTATTCCGGTCCATGAAATCAATATTTTTCCGTTATAGTCCTTGAACTTGTCTTCACATATAATAAGCTCATCTTCTCGTGATGAGTCACTTCTACTCATATTCGTGATATAAGTATCCGGTATCCATGATTCAAGGATCAATGAAAGAACACGCATAGAGCGTATCAAAGTTTGAGTCTATTCATTGTTTACATTGTGAACCGAATGATATTAGACGTCTTAGAATAACTATGTACAAGTTACATAACTATAAAATCAGAAAAACACAAAATTATATTATAAATAATTAAAGAAAACTAAAATAAAATTTTCAACTCAGTTTAATTGTTTTAAGCTTTAAAACATATATACAAAATTTATATGTATATTTTATTCTTCTAATTATTTTTAGAAAAAAATAGTATTTTATGGCTCGATCGACTGTTAAATCGGACCCAACTGGCCGGTTAGACAAGTTATAACCATCGATCCAATCGATTTATTCTCAATTCTCAGTTGACCACGTTACCGTTTTCGATTCGAAACTTGAAAACTCGAAAACAAACTACATGACAGAAAGATGATAACTTGAAAATTTTAACATCATATTGAAAAGCAATAAGACTACTCACATTAGTGTCGTCGGTCACTAAGTGACTAGTTCAGTTTTACCCCCACTGATGACACGACCCATCAGTTTGGGGTTGTTGGTTTTTTCCAGCGGTTAAGTAACGAGTCGATGAGGGATTTTAGTGGGAAGGGTATTTTAATATGATATATGATATTTCTGTGTGGATATATTTTTAATTGTGAAACTTAAAAAACAGAAAGAAAAATGGTACTTCCTCCGTCCCACAAAAAAGTTCCCATTTCCCTCTAAATTTTGTCCCACAAAAAAGTTCCCATTTCTCAAATGGTGAGGACCACTTAATAAAATAATATTAAAACTATGGACCCCACCACTAATTATCTTCTAAAAGCACTTTCTCTCTCCAGAAAACCTTATATTTTAATCAAAATATAACCATGGACCCCACCACTAACTCTCTCCTAAATACTTGTGCCCATTAGAAATGAGAACTTTTTTGTGGGACGGAGGGAGTATTAGTTATATGTGTTAAATATAAGTTGGAGTTATTTTGAGAAAAAGTGATGAAGTGATTTGATAAGTTGAAAATTTTGTCATTTCCAAGATGCAGTTATCGGTGACAGACTATGATGATTACAACCCCAAAAACCTTTCATTTTTGCCCTTGAAAAGGTATCTGGAAGGGAGAGCGGTGCATGTTTTAAACAACCGATGAACTTGTTAATTTCTTACCCTCATTCTGCTACTACACTCATCTAAATCTTTCATTTCAGTTGAAAAACATCTATATTCAATCTCCATCAGTAAAAAAGTTGCCCGATCACGTTTCCTGAAGTTGAGAGATCAATGGATTCATTACTCTGTTTAAAAAATAATGTTAGAAGAAAATGGTACATACCTGGTCCAATGTTTGCTTCATTTTCATTCATCAACGTTTTCTCTGTTGTGGATACTGAAAATGGCATGAAAAACATGGTTGAAATTGCAGTTGCTTTACGGATAGTGCAGTTACTCTACAAAGGTATGTAACGGTTAATATTATTTAATTTCTTATTGCAATATGCAGTTTCTCAAAGTGCGATTAAGTTAATAGTAGGTAATGATTTTGTTACAGAATGTGCATCATCAAAGCATAACATCAGCATTGCAGTGTTATCTCCATATCCTGCTCAAGTTGAGTTTCTGCAACAAAAACTTGAAAATCACTACCAAAATAATGAGTTTTTCAAGGTAAAAGCAGGGTTTGTTCATAATTATCATCAAGGGGAAGTGGATGTTATGGTAATATCAACAGTGGGATCCAGTACAAATCTAAACAACCATAATCTCTGTTTCACTTGGGCAAGGTATATATATATATATATAATACATGTTCTTGATTAAAATTTTCTCATGACATCAGTGAACATTTGGTTGTGATGCTTTTACATGCAGACACTGTTTGTGGGTTTTAGGAGATGAAAGAATGCATGTGAAAGGAGGGTCAATTTGGGAATCATTAATTGTTGATGCTAAGAATCATGGATGTTTCTTTCAGGCTGGTGAACATAAAGACCTTGCAAAAGTCATAGTTGAAGTCAACAAAGATCTTTGTCAGCTTGATGAGTTAGTAACAGGGGACACTACACTCTTCAGAAATACCACTTGGAAGGTCATTCTAAGTTTTCATTTTCTAATTAAATTTATACTTTCAGGCCCTAAGTTTTCATTTAGACAATTTGTTTCTGAAGTTAGTTCAAAATGTATTTAACTTTCATTCTCCAGGTGTTATTCAGCAGCATGTTTAGTACTTCATTTTCAAAAATTGAGTCATTGGAGACTAAAAAACTTGTACTTCTAATGCTTCTAAAGCTCTCAACTGGTTGGCGGCCGAAAGGGAGTTCTACTACAGCTTCTGTTTGTGTAAGCCCTTATTATGACCTCATGAAAGAGTTTAAGGTTAGAGGACTGCATCTCATCTGTACAATAGATTTAGTGAAAGATACCCAAGTCTTAAAAGTTTGGGATATACTCCCCTTTCACGAGATTGAAGAATTAGTGAAACGTTTGGAGGGAATCATTGGGATGTATACGCAAGAGTATATTGATCATTGCAAGACAAGATGTGTCCAAAGGTAAGTTTAGTATCACTATAGCTTTCATGACATACACTAATTTTAATTTTCTAAACAGTTTTTATTATTGAGTTATCAGGGGTTTTGAGTTTCCAATAGAATGGCCTGTGACATCTGAAATAATTCAATACAAAGCTCATGGAAACCGTTGTGAACAAGTGTTTAGGAATGGTGTCAATGAAAAGGTAAATGTGCGTGAGAGTTTGATACTAATGAAATTTTACTCTTTGTCAACCGGGGCAGTGAATAATATGATTTCTGGATGTGATGGTGGTGAACTTGGGCTTCCGTTTGAGCTAACCGCCCAAGAGAAGAATGTTGTTTCTTTTGACAAAAGCAGCTTCATTCTTGGGAGGTCTGGAACAGGAAAATCAACCGTGTTAACTATGAAATTGTTCCAAAATGAACAACTTCACCACTTAGCATGTGAAGGAAGTCATCAAGTTACAGACAAAAACGAGGACGTTAAGCAGGATGTTTTGCATCAACTTTTTGTCACACTCAGTCCAAAACTCTGTTTTGCAGTGAAGCAGCATGTTGGTGAATGGAAAAGGTTTGTGGATAAAAAATGGTAGAAACCTTTTATTTATGTATGTCTGTGTCTTTTTTACTCTACCTTATTAATTATTCATTACTTAGTTTATTAATTATTCAGATTAACATGTGGTGGGAGCTCAAGTTCATTTTCCCAGAACAAACCTGTATGGATTGATGATATCAATAAAGTGATGTCGTATGAAGATATTTCAGATAATTTTATACAACTTCCACAAAGCGCATATCCACTTATAATAACATTTCATATATTTCTTTTGATGCTAGATGGAACAGTGGGCACTTCATACTTTATAAAATTTCCTTGTGTTAGACAACAGCTTAATTGCGGTAATCAAACAAGTACCTCAAGATTCGTTTTCTTGGAAGAATATATGAGGTCTAACGATGTTACATACGGGAGATTTTTTTCATTTTATTGGCCTCATTTTAATAATAAGCTCACAAAAAATCTCGATCCGTCCTCAGTTTATACAGAAATAATGTCGGTTATAAAGGGCGGATTAACAGCAGGAAAGACTCTCAATGGGATCCTCCCCAAAGATGAATATGTTGCACTTTGTAACAGTCGAATATCCATTTTTGATGCACAAAAGAGAGACGTAATATATTCCATTTTCCTTCAGTACGAGAAGAAAAAAGTGGAAAATGGGAATTTTGATTTGGCCGACTTAGTGAATGATCTTCATCAAAGGCTTGAATTCGAAGGGTATAAAGGAGATTCCTTTGATTATGTATATATTGATGAGGTCCAAGATCTTTCTATGAGTCAGATTATGCTTTTCAAATACGTGTGCAAAAATGTTCACGAGGGATTTACTTTTGCTGGAGATACAGCCCAAGCAATCGCAAAGGGTATAGGATTCAGATTTGAAGATATTCGATCCTTGTTCTTCAGAAAGTTTCTTTTGAAACATGAAAAGGGACAAATCTCCAACATTTTTCAGTTAAGTGAGAACTTCCGTACACATGCTGGAGTGTTAAATTTGGCACAAAGTGTTATTGACCTTCTTTGCCACTTCTTTCCTTTGTTTATTGATGCGTTGACCCCCGAAACAAGTCAAATTAGTGGGGAACCGCCTATTTTGCTTGAAATTGATATGAATAACAATGCAATCAAGTTCATATTTGAAAGGGAAGTTGAGAGTTCGCAACAATTTACTGGATTTGGTGCGAATCAAGTTGTTTTAGTTCGTGATGAATCACTCAAAGAGAAGGTAATTGACATTGTTGGGAAGAATGCTATAGTTCTAACAATATTGGAGTCTAAAGGCTTAGAATTTCAGGTACATTTTAAAAACGAAAAACATTAATTTGTTCGATGTCAATTAGCGTTGAACCAAATGCTCAAGCATTTAACTATATATATGTTGCATGTTTTGTAGGATGTATTATTGTATGACTTTTTTGCTACATCCTCTTTTTCAAATGAGTGGAGAATCGTAGATGAATATATGAAGGAAAAAAAGATACTCAACTCGCCCTCAACTGCATTTTGTTCCATTTTCGATATGGAAAAGCACATTGTTTTATGCAGTGGACTGAAGCAGTTATATGTGGCAATCACTCGAACAAGACAGAGATTATGGATTTGTGAAACCACGGGTTTCTCTCATCCAATCTACAATTACTGGAAAAAACTAAGCCTTGTACAAGTCAAACATTTGAGCGATTCATTTGCTGACAAAATGCAAATCCGGAGCAGTAAAGACGAGTGGAGATCACGAGGCATAAAGGTCTAATTCATCACAATCTCTTTTAATTAATCCACAAGTTGGTTTTTTGATTTTCTTTAATGATATATATTTTGTGTATTGCAGCTATTTTATGAGAATAACTTCAGGATGGCACATATGTGTTTCTTAAACGCTGGGGACAAATATTCTGAAACATTGGCTAAGGCCTATGATCTTCGTGCAATCGCTGACAATACCCGTCGTTCACAACTTGAAAGGAGGAACCTTTTTAAGGAAGCTGCCGAGTTATTTAAATCTATTGGCAAGAAAGAATTGGCTGCTGAATGCCTCTACAAGATAGAGGATTATAGAACAGCCGGTATAATCTTTTATTTACTTTTACATTCGACTTTTAAATAAACTGAAATTACATATTTATATTGACTAAAATGCCTTAAATCTGTGGGAATTGTATGCATATGGCCACCTACATGTAATGAGTGATTTATATACAAGTATTTGTTTTGTTTTATATTCCCATTTAAAGTTGAACTTTTGCAATGCACAGGAGATATATACATGAGTGAATCTACGTGGGAGAAAGCAGGAAACTGTTATTGTCTTGCAAAATGTTATGAGCTTGCGGTGGAAGTATATGAGAAGGCTGGAGCTTTTGCCAAATGTCTTTCTGCTTGCATTGATGGGGAATTATTTGATATAGGTTTTGATTTAATAGGCCGGTGGGGAGGATTTGGCAGTGCCAATAATTTCAAAAATATGATGATGTTCTTCCGTTCTTTTCACTCCAAAGATAAGTTGAGGAAATTCTTTACTAAAAATGGGTGGTTTGATGAACTTATATCTTTAGAAAAAGAATGGGGCAACTTTGAAGAGGCTGCAAAGGTTGCAAGGCTGAAACCAGATCCCGTGCTTGAAGCTGATCTTCTTCACACGTGTGGACTTCACAAAGAATCATCATTGATAATCTTGTGGCATGTTTTTTCAAACTCTTCTATTTTTCAAATAACAGATGATCAGTTTACACACAAGGATGAGATGCTAAAGAAGGCTATTTCAATTGCAAAAAGTGACGATAATGTGATCTTCTATCAGTTTGTGTGCACCGAGGTTAAAATTTTGTCCGAAGGGAAAACCGAAGAAGAATTATTGAAAAAAGCTTTTGACTTTATACACTGCTACAAAGAAAATGCTTTAGCTATGAAGTTGCAAATGGTGAAGACAACTCATGAGATAAATGAAATTGAAAAAGATGTCATTCACCGGATGTCTTCCTTTTTCAAGTCTGTGAACCGTCTTCGTGAGTTTCTGTTACTTCTAGAAACACGTGGGAAGTTTCTAGAAGCAGCAAGGATCCACGATGAAGATGAACATCCAATAGAATCAGCATTAAACAGGCTGTGGTACATCTTTTTTGGATCTCTTTGGGCTTGTGGGAGAAGAGCTTGGCCTTTGAAGGACTTCAAGGCAAAAAAAGAGCTTCTTGATGATGCATACAAATATGTTGACCATCTTCCTGATTTACATTATTCTGCGATATTGGTTCGCACAGAATTAAGTGTTTTATCAGGTGCAGAAATTAGCTTATCCGATATGTGGATGCGTTTTCGTGAAACCGCAAGAAGAAAAAGAAGCCTTAGAATAAATTTTGTGATTTCCCGAAGAATTTTGGATGTTTACCTCCGCTCACGTTTAGAAGATGTGTTATTAGAAAAAGAAAACTTTGTTACTGTTGAAGGCTTGGTTTATATGTGGAATTATTGGAAAGAACTCATATGGGAACTAATCGAGTGGAGTGAGGGTGGTAATGCTAGTGAAATATATGATGATTTCATTTCTAATTATTTTGGGGTGAGGAAGT
Organism: Calendula officinalis; assembly: GCA_963853835.1. Lineage (NCBI taxonomy): Eukaryota > Viridiplantae > Streptophyta > Magnoliopsida > Asterales > Asteraceae > Calendula > Calendula officinalis. The sequence continues at coordinate 36,821,434 of OY970820.1, forward strand.
GTTTTGGAGATAATAATAGCAACTATATCGTGCTGGATACTAAAGCCCACTGGGTGAAAGAGGTGAATCCTTTTATGGTTAAAAATGGATATATTCATGCTCGTGAATTTACATCTATGGTTTCACAATATTGGTGTTCAGAACTACTTTTTGTTGCTGAGAAAGTGTTAACAAAGCTGCAATCTCTTCACGCCTACTCATCAACTGTTGAAAACTTCTCCATGCTTCAACAGATGAAAATCATTACAAGTTTGTTTAAATTTGCAAAATCCCTGCAGAAGTGCAAGTTTCCATTTAGTTCTTCTCGTACGAGTCAGATTTTAACTCAATCTTTAGAATTATGTATGGATCAGTTTTTGAGCAATGTGTTTCATATTAACTGGAAAATTGCACAGTCGAAGGAAATGCTATCTCTGAGGGGAAACAAAACGTTTTTGAGCATGCTTGAAGAAGCGGTCAACATAAACAGCAAAAGTCTAACATGTGGGAAGCTTGGGATAATAGCAATGATTTCTCTAGAATCCAAATTGATTGGCCTAAATGATGATACCAAGAGAGAACTACGTTTCTCCCCATCTTGGAGAGCTTTATTTGATAAGCTCGATGGTTATCAATCGAGTTTAAAAAATGGCGATCTAGTTACAAGTTTACATAATGTAGTAAAGGAGATGTTTCTTACAGGCTGGAGGATATCAGATGAATGTGTGTCACCAGCTTGCTTCTTATATATTATGGAGCGTGTTTTGATCTTGTCATTTTGCTCCCGTGGTTATGTTTATACAACAAGATCTTCTTGTGTTGAATGGCTTATGTATGAGGAATGGGATATGTTTTCTAATGGAGACTGTGATACAAGCATGAAAAGTATCCATGATTCTTTAGCTTCAATGATTACCGAAATGTTGAATTCCCGTGATGATTTGAAGGAATGGGTGACAAGAATTAAGGAGGATGAGTCATTCCCCATTTTGGTATTGAGATTAACTGTTATTCTTTCTTTAATCTGTGCAAACTACTCAGAACAACACTATTATGGTCATTTGTCTGATCTGTTAGAACCCGCGCATTTTGGTTCAATACTGCCGTCTGCATTCCGTAAGGCGCTAATCAAGGGTATTAAGAAAGATTCTTTAGTCGATGCTGTTGCTGTTGCCTGTGAAGAGATAGAAAATCCACTCGTTGTTGTGAGTTTTACAAAAGATTTATCAGAGTCCCCGTGTCAAAATGCCATATTTCTCAACATGATGAATCTGGACTTTAGCCGAGAAACACTCGTAGAATTCTTATATCGATCAAGGGTCTGAATTCCACTTTTGAACTACCTTTCTTTTCTTTATTTAATGTGTTCAAATCTTCCAACATTATGGTTCATGTTGTAGTTTGTATCTCATTCACTTTTTTGTCCATCAATTTGGGTGACCTGCTCAGTCCCGACACCAAATGCATCATATTGATCCAACAATATTATGAGGCCACAATTTTGGTTTAATATCTTAATACAAAATCATAAAAGAATCCATAGGCTAATGAGAGTTTGTCTTTAATGTATTCTTAACCTCTTTTTGCAAATATTTCATTATAATAAAATTTAGACAAATCCATTTATTAAATATGATGAGCGTTCAATAATCAATAACTTAAAAAGATTGGTTCAAGACTTATATCAAACACTTTGAATGCAACTTCACACCCATAAAAACACCAATCTCTAATCCCTACAAATTGCAAACCATAACAAATTCTTCATCCCATTCAACAAATTCATCATCCCATTCAACAAATTCATCACCATTATACAAATATTCATTTGTTGAATCCCTTTTGAGACTACTCCGGCCAAGAAGTCGTTAGATGAAACCCTAGGTCTCCCCTTTTGTTATGTTCGTTCATCAACTCGATTCATTTAACCAACTCACTTTCATGTTGAGACGGTGGAGGATGTTGGTGATTTGTATCACAAATACGATTTAAGTATACTGAGATAAACTTGTTAACCAAATGTAATAATAATAAATATCGAACAAGTTAGGGGTGGTGCGGAGTACACGCTTGTTTGAATTTGTTGCTTGAATTTGTTATGATTACTCAACGTGGGTCCAAGGGTAGCGCCCCAGGTAACGGGGTCCAAGAGCTGCCGGGTCAAGAAATTTTTTATTATTTGGGTTAATGTTCCTTTATTAAACATGCTTAGAAAATCTGTTTTTGACATTTACCCGCAGGACCCGACCCAAACTCAGCCTGTTTTTGACGGTTTTGAGCAATTTAAACCTCTTGATGGTAATTTTAATTGGTTTTCGTCAGTTTTAAGGAAGTAGTTTTAAGGAAGTAGTGGATACAGTGCCGTTCCAATCAGTTTCTGGGCCTGGGCTAATCCTAGAAAAGGGCCCCATGGTAAAAAAATATTCCCAAAAAATTCATATGTATATAGAACATGTGTACCCTTAAATTAGGCACAAAAAAATAGTCAATTAGGGCAAAAACCAGTCAGTTGGCAAACAATGAACCAAACAGTAACTCGTCAAATTAACAATTAATTAGGCAAGGAAATAAAGGATTGAAATTGATACACCTTAGTGGAAATTGGTCAACGACTGAACGAACGAAATCAGATACGAACGGACTGTGATTACTGCGAGCGAAATAAAAAATACAGATACGAAATCAAAAATTAAATACGAAATAAAGATCCAAAACATTAATTCTTATACACGAGAATAAAATTTCGTATCTAACCTGACTTTAATTCATTCCAAGAAAATGGACGATTGAACACACAAAATCAGATACGAAGGGAATTACTACGAGTCGCATGTGGTTAGTTGTGCCAGAGCCGATTTGCTAAATTTTGACCTTTCAAATCTTGAGTCGCATGTCGTCAGTTCTACGACCTCATGTGGCATCAGGCCCAGAAAATGCCAGAAATGAATATGGACTAATAGACTTTTGAGCCAGATACGAAAATGGGCCTATAAATAGAATGGGAAAATTTTATGAAACTGAGCCCTTTAAAATCGCGGGCCCTGGGTTATTGCCCTGGTGGCCCAGGCCCAGTGGATATCACTGGTTATTTGTGATTAGGGATGGCAATGGAGTGGATGTGAATCGGGTAATGCGATGTCCACATCCATATCCATTTAGATTTACATCGTCCATATCCACATCCATATCCATTTAAAATCATTTCATCCATCCATATCCATATCCATCGGATTATAGCGGGTAAATGGGCATCCGTTGGATATCGAAAAAATTTTGTTTTCTAAAGAAAGTATCATAGTTTCATAGATAAATTTGTAATTTTTGTTGAATATGTATATAGTTTCTTTCAAAAGAATATACAAACGGAAATATAATTACGAACCTACATTCGTCGCATCGAGGCATAGAACATAGTTTGTAACTAATACCCAATTATTGATAGATACAAACGAAAACATAACTTAGTACATATAGAAGCCTAGAGTACGGTTTGTAATGTTTACAAATTTAGTTATATTCAATGTTATGTTATGTATAAATTTGATTGAATAAAAAATATGTAGACATATATTATTAATCATGTAAAATTGTAATATAAAAAAGATTAATTTCGGGTTAAATGGATTAATCCATGGATTGAAAATCACCATCTGTATCCGCTCTAATAAACATCATATCTGCTCCACATCCGATATTCACTCATTTAACTTCATCCATATTCACCACCGGTAGAGCGGATCGGATGGATGATCATTGGGGCGGATGAGAGTTGCAATCCCTATTTGTGATCTCTTTCATTTCTACGAAAACAAGTAGCACTCACATATCTCTGTTCTTGATTTCCTTGAGTTTATCCGTTTGTTGTACCGACGAAATACTTTAATGTGAAAGTGAATTCACCAAACAAATGAAATCAGTACAAATTTCTAATTAATTGAAGTATTTTGTGTGACAACCCTCGATATCAGCCATTTGACCCGAAATTTAATGTGACAAAATTTTTATGGTAGAATATTCATCACATTTATTTTAGCATTTAAGTCTAGTAAAGACATTCATATAGTGTGTTGGTAGTACATATCTTCTTTGAGCACAAGTCAATTTGTCTGTGTCTCATAGCTAGAACTGTGCATTTAGCGAGTTGGTGACTCAATATAAACTTAAACCAAACAAAAATATCAATTTAATATTTCACAGTGAAGCATTTGCTCAACCAAGTTAACCACTACGAAATAAAGAAACAAAGCACAAAATATAGTACGTGATTATATAAACAAGTAACAATAAACGAATACTCGGTATGATACGAAAATACGGAAATTAATAAAATAATCCGTCAAAACAATATGTTTTTATCAGAAAATAATACCTGAGTTTTCGTTGTGAGACTTACGTACAAGTGAAATTAATACTCTGATTATATACATACACGTAAATTGTTTCCTAATCATAAATTGTATTAATTTTCAAAGTTAATGCTTATCAATAATGAATCAATTAAATACATGTTTAAAACCCATCTTATCTTTACCCCATTCCACACGTGTACACTATTCCTTGCGACTAAGTATTGGATTTGCTCCGAATAAAATATTAGAATCCCAAAATATTCGTACTTTAAACAACCCTAACGGCCACGATCGTTATCTTCATCAATCTACTATATATGAAACTTAAACTCACCCTCAGAACTGCTTTTAAACTCCTGGCAAACTCACAGCTACCGAACCAAATAAGCAAAAATCATCTCGAGCATTTATCGCTGAATCCCTCTCGTTGTGCACCTGCACATCCCGGCGAACAATAGCAATTCTGGCGAAAGTATATGTATATATCTACTCCGATTTTTTATACGTGACTGTGTTTTGTCATCTTGTTCTCATAGCATATTTTCGGTTCAGTTCACTCGTCATCTCGGTAACCAGAAACGTTTTCTCCGGCGAACTCAGTGAACACCTGGCGGAACGGTCTGCTGGCGGTCACCTTGTTCCTCCGACGACAAGATTCCCCGATTCTCTCGGTCTCTCGCTCAATATCGATAGGTATAATCTTTTGACTGTTCTTTTCATCTACTGGTATCGTATGATTATATGTGCCAATTGTGTGCATGCGGCTTCTGTATGAAACTGTTTTCCGGCATATATTACACTCGCCGGCAGCCTGAGAGCTGCTGGTGTATTTTTTTTTGTCCGTCACAATTTCTAGCACAATATGCGAGCTCACATGCTGTTAGCCCAATATTATGTTTTGTTTTAAATCTAACCCAAGTAAAGTTGATGTTTTATTTTAAGCCCTTATTATGCAGCTATTTATGAAAAGCCCGCCACCATTTTGTTGATTCCAGCCCATCTTTATTTTCTTTTAGTCCAATATCCCCCTTAGACCAATATTACTTTCATTTAGTCAAACCCAAAACTATTTTTAACGTGGCCCAGTTGAGTGTCTAGTCCATCAGCTTATTATGGCTCAGTTCCGTTTCTGTTTAAACCGAGTTCGAGTTTTCTTTTAAGCGTATAATGTTTTCCTTGTTTTGAGCTCATTGGTGTTAAAAACTCATTCACATGTATGTCAAATTCAAATTTCTTTTAATTAATCATAATTAATTCTTTTAATATTTTTATAGTTATTAAAAGAAACACACATTTGTTACACTCTTTAGATACCTATTTAATTGAAGTTAAGTAAGTTATTTATGCAAATAATAGCTTAAGCCAGTATCAAACTTTTAGCTGTTATTAAACTTAATTACTCTTCCAATTAAAGTGTAAACCATCATCAAAATTTATATATATGAACAAACGTTTTAAAAATACGCATCATCTCAATGTCACCAACGTATCGCTTAAATTTAATTTCCCTCGGGGAATCATTTGTGCATTATTCAATTTAGACGTTTCTTTGAGACCGTCACTCATACATTATTTCTCATGCATTTAGGACGCTAAGATCATCGTGGTTGGAGTCTGCACGTTATTGTTTGTGATTTGACTAGCAGTGCATCAGGTGAGTCCACAGCCCCTCATTTTACTCTTTTTATAACGTTTTTAACTATTTTGTGGTGAAAAACATATCAACTGTTTTATAATGTTTCATAACTGTTTATTTTACTTATGATGATACATATTTCAAAACATGACAATCAATCCTTATGCTCGAACTAAGTTTAGGTGTAGTGCATAACAACATCATTAGATGCTTACACACTTAATCATTAGCTAGTTGCGACTAGGCCCTGGATATGCAGATAGTACTATCGGTTGATACTTCCCCTCCCACAGTGTGATCAAATCAGGGAGTGTATATCTTAGATACGGTAACATCATTTAGAGTTGGTAGTTTTGGTTATGGACTTAGGGTCGGCATTACAATGGATACCAGTCATGCTTTTCTACGTACTTATTGGTTTACACATCTCAACGTTTATCATATTATTGCCCGTGGTGGCACATCATTTTCAAACGTTATATCATCATACAACTTATTATATCATCATACATTTTATGCCATGGTTGGCACATTGAAACTTTGGGTTTCAAACTATTTACAACGTTACACTATTATATTTTATGCCATTATTGGTATACAAAAACTTTGGTTTTCAAAACTCATATCAAACCTGTGGATTCACTCAACAATTTTATTGATCATTTTTCATATGTTTTTCAGGTAACTAAGTTGAAGCATAAGTCGTAATAGCATTGGATAGCAAGCATGCATGTGTCAAGATGCCACGATCACAAATCATTTTAAAACTATGTCTTTTGGATTTAAGTTATTACATTTACGTAAATTTTTGTGACATTTCTTTATTTCAAAACTTTATGAAGTTTTAAATAATTATTGTTTACAATAATCATATGCTTGTGTTACTCAAAATGTCCACGCCCGTTCTTCCGCAAACCATTTTTGGCGGGGTGTGACATTTTGTGAAGATGTCCGAAAGAAAAAAATAAGATCAAGGTTAGCAAGTCAAAAGAACAATAAAAAGAACATCGTCACAATTATGCCTCCATATTATTTCATCATTCACTTATTTATTTGGATTACAAAAACAGCTAACAAAGCTCCTAAGTAGTAAAGCTTTAAGTTGACAAGGAGGTCTTCTTACTTCAGTTTATCCCACGCAATTGCATTGACCGCCTTTACAAAAGCCGTCTTTAGGTTCGCAAGCAATCTTACAAACTTTAGTTTCACATTCGGACAAAAACCTTCTGCTATGTTTTGTTGAGGTTGAAGGAGACGGGGCCGTTCTTTTTCCACCGCAAATGCATTGACCATTTTGACAAATGCCATCATCGGGTTCACAAGCAATCTTGCAAGCTCTAGGCTCGCAATCAGACAAAGTACTTCCATTATGTTTTGATGATGTTGAAGCAGATGAGGGCGTTCTTTTTCCTCTACAAACGCATTCACCATTCTTGCAAAATCCACCATCCGGTTCGCAAGCAATTTTGCAACCTCTAGGCTCGCAATTGGACAAAATTCTTCCTTGTTGTTTTTTAGAAGATAACGGCAAAGCTACAAAACATAATTCATTCTCTATATCATTTGAACAATACAATATATACATACACATATAGATATAGCCACAAAAAGGTTCCGAAGTTGAGATGAAATATTGTAAGAGAAAGAGATAGATGAGAATCACGTACCTAATGAAGTAGCCAAGAACATGGTTAAGAAAACAAGGGTTTTGCATGATTTCACGGTAAGGAATTCCATTGATTGATATATATCTCTTATATATTTGATTAATGTCACCATGACCATACCTCTCTACTACTAGAGCTATTTATAAGCACAAAAAATTGCATTTTCAGAATCAAACATGTTAGTATTTATGAAAATATATTACCGAGTAATTGTGTATTATATTCATAATATTGCTAATGATTGAATGAATTTAATTAGTTATGATCCTAATTATCGTGTTTCTTTTTCCATAAAGGAGATGATTTTGAGACCACATAAAATACTCTACATACAACAACCACTACGTTACAGTACTTGTACAATATACTTTAAATGTTGTACAATGTAGTAGGTGAAACAATCTGTGTGATGTCAAAATGATTTCCCTTTTACAAAGCTTCCTTTTATTTCTAGAAACCATGTACTTCCTCTGATTCAAAATAAATGTTACACTTTCCATATATGGGTGATTCAAAATAAGTGCTACACTTTGAAAAATTACCTTATTTGGCAGAAAATAGTAGGATCAACACCCACTAACTAATGACTTTAACAAAATGAAATGACTCATTTACCCTTACTTTTTACTTTTAAACATCATTGACCCCACTTTATTCAAAAGGTATTGGACCCATTATCCACTAACCATTCAATTAATCTAATTTAACAATTATTATAATCTTTTACCTCAAAAACCATGAAACCCAAAGTGTAGCACTTATTTTGAATCGGAGGAAGTATTAAAAAAATCATACATATTCCCCAATAGTTTTTAGACGCTGACAACTGTGACGTGATTAATACTTTCATTTGTTTTGTCAAATCAACATTAAAAGTATCAATAGCTAAATAAATTATATATTATTGTATCTGTCCCACAAAAAAGTTTTCATTTCTCTTTGACACAAGATTTTAGGTGATACTTAGTGATAGGGTCATTGAAATAATTTTGATTAAAATATAAGGTTGATTTAGAATATTAGTGGATATTAGTGGTGGGGTTCTTAATAAGAATTTTTTTGTGAGACGAAAGGAGTATTAATTAGCCAATAAATATCAAAACTTCATAATTCTGTATATTTTCGTCAGTTGGATAACCAACTGCCCTCAACCACTACATAGACGAACGACTTTTAGGTTGATGTGTTCATAAAAAGTAGGAGTTTTTAAGTGAAGCAACATTGCATCAAATGGTTTCGATCTGGAGTTGCTGTTGTGGGTGTTATCCAACCAGAACAAAGCTCGAGTGTATGTTATAATTTGGTTGATATCAAACACAAATGTTCATATGCATTACTTTATGATTGTACAATTTTTCAATTTCTATCCTTGTTTACATCTGCAGTTGATCATTGTCATATTTTTTATTTAGAAATTGTCAGGATCGATTAACTATGAAGAAGTTAATAAACACCTTAAATCTAATTGATAATAGAAATTGCAGCGGATCAACACTATATCAATGCAATTAAGAACGATAAACTGTAAATAATATACGAAAATATTAAGAACACAGTTTCACAAAAAGCTTCAATGTATATTATCGAGTTAACAATACACACGTACGTTTACAATTCGTAAGGAACTATATATAATAGTCCTTGAAGCTAAACTATTTACCCTAGTTATTCTAGGACTTGATTTACATTCGAATTCTATAGATATACATTGATTTACATGATATAACTATCTCTACGAAGATCTCGGACTTGATATGTTTCAAAAACGCGTATCAGTAGTAAACTGCAATCACCAGTAGTAAATTCATATCATCAGTGGTAAGTTTGGTGATCAGTAGTAAGTCCAATATCAACGTCAGTAGTAACTACTATTGATCAGTAGTATCTTCAATATGCCTTGATCAGTAGTAACTTTAGTTATAGTCTTCACCAGTATCAACTTCATCAGTAGTAAACATGTTCTGCCCCATCAGTACTAAGTATGATCAGTACTAACTGCAGCATCAGTAATAAGTTGAACTGTTGAACTATGATCTGCTCCAACAATCTCCCCGTAAACTTATTGATTATCTTTTAATCAATCAAGTTTTTTTTTTTGTTCTTCTTCTTCTTTCTTTCTCTTCTCTAGGGTTCTTTGATTTTGAGCTTTTCTTTGAGCAATGATGTACTTGCTGTTTCTCTTTGTGAAATAAGTTAATTTGTTTTGGAACATAACAGCATCATAAGGCTTCATCATTGTATTTGTGAATATCTGATACATAGTCTTCTCAGAATGAGGATATTCTTTTTCATACAAATAAAGCTCACAGACTTTGCCTGATTTCTCAAAGAAATACATTTGAGCAGTTGGAATCACATTCCAAGCATAGACATTTCCTTGGTCTGCAAATTGTTCTGGATAATTGTCTGGATAGAAAGCAGCATCAATCATTCTAGTTAGGTATCCAGCTCCAGATTCTTTCCATGATTTCTTTCTCATCCTTGGTTTACCAATGATCAATAGTTTAATAACATCACTTCTTGAACAGGACATGATCAAAGGTAACCATCCAGTAAACTTTTGAATGATCTTGTCTTCCCTTACAACTACTATGACATTGTTGGGCAAAACTCTCCAATTGATGATTGGATTGTTCTGTAAGGGAGCAACTGGTAGTTCAAGAACAGGAATGACTTGCTCTGTTTTTGACTTCTTTTGAGCACTTTGTTCTTGAGAGACCATCTTTCTTTTCTTTGTTGATGGCTCACCAGTAGTTGAGATACTATCCTTCTTGATTAAGTTTGGACTAATTGGGATTAAGATTTTGATTGGACTTAAGGCTTTGGATTTCTTTTCTTCTTCTGCTTCTTGTTCAGCCAAGTCTTTCTTCTTTGCAGCACAATATCTTTCAATGATAGTCATCATTTTCATTCTACCAAATGACTTTGTATTTTGTCCTTTTGATTTCAAATATTCAATCATATTGGCTTTCTGTTCATATACATCATCTGTTAGCTCACTTTTAGTTTTCTTGCATTCAGAGACCAGATATTCAAGGCATTGAATATGTTCTTCTTCAACTTTTCTAAGTCTCTTGAATTCTTCCATTTGAGCTTCTATCTGAGTATCTTTGATTTGAACAGGTACTTCAGCTTGTTGAGGTTTTTGAACTTTTGATCTTTCCTTTACAGCTTTCTTTTTCCTTTCCTCAATAGCTTGATACATAGCCACTTTCTCCAAATATCTCTTGTGCTTCACCTTCCATTTAGACTGTTTATCAGCTCTGACAAGATTTATCTTGTTTACCATGTAATGACCAAGTGCTCTGTTGGGGTAATCCTCATCATAAGTTTCTTTACCCTTTCTAATATGAGCTGAAGGTGGAGGTGGAATATATTTCATATCAGGCACACCACTGATTATTATTGAAGGAGAAAATAACATAAGCTCATTTTGTTGCAGTATCTTTGGATGTGGAGGAAGTGAGCACTCATCAACCTCAAACCAATTCACATTATCATCAATGTCAGGTATGATAAGTGGTTGATCAGGTGTAGGTGGTTTGGTGATGATTTCAAATCTTTCTCTTTCAAGTAGCTCTGGCAGATCTTCCTCCTCAGTAGAAACTAAAGCAGTTACTACTGGTGTGACTTCAGGAGTTACTACTGATAGGGCATCAGTAGTATTTGGTACATTCATTTCCTCTTCTTCATTTACTACTGCTATGATACCAGTAGTAGGAGTTACTACTGATACTTCTTGTTCTTCCATAGGAGTAGTAGTAATTGGCTCATCATTAACATCCATCTTTTCTGGGCCTTCATCAACTGTTGTTTCTTTTAAATTTAAGAGAGAGGATGCTGCTGCTGCAATTGATTCATCAATCATTGTTTGAATATTATCCTTCTCCCCCTTAGTGAGCTCTACTGGTGGAGCCTCACTATCATCAATCTTCTTCTTCAATCTTCTGATGATTTTAGTTTGTTGATGAAGCCTGTGCTCATAGACTCTCATTCTCTTATTGATGGTGTTCATGTGCCTTTTCATTGCAGCCATTGTTTTCCCTTGATTTGTGAGATAAGTGAGACAATCTTGTACAGTGGATTCAAGAGAATCCACTTTATCCGTCAATTGTTTTGTTTTAATACTGGCCTCACTCCATCTAGCAAGATCATCGGGCTCACTAACAGGTACATTGGTTTGAAGGTTTTCCATCCTATCCATCAATTCCACAGATTTGCCCTCATCACTTCTTGGTGATTCATTGGGTCTTTTAGACATCCTCTTCTTCCTAGAAGAAGCAGAGATGCCCCCCCTTGTGGTTTCTTGGCACCGGGGTCCTTTAAGTAATTCCTCAAATGAGTCATCACTTAAAGTTGCCGAGGTCTGGGTCTTAGTGATGTTCCCACTATCCTGTGCACCCACCTTTGGGGCATCAGTAGTGTGAGCCCTCGCCTCATGTCCTCTCTCCTCCTTGGAGGACAACTCTTTGAGTCTGGGGTGTGACTCGATTTGTCCCCTGGTGTCCTTTAAGAAAGATTTCTTTCTTTTATAAATTGTGGAAATATTTTGGGTTTTGTCTGGTAGGTCTTCCACAGAGTGAAGAGTAGCACTCTGCAGATTTATGTCAAGTTCCTGGGACACATTCAGGACTTCTATGTTAGTGGGTGATTGAGTGGCTGTTTGGGGTGGTGTTTGGGCTGTATTTGGGGGTGATGGAGTGGGTTGAGGTTCAATTTGGGTTGTATCTATGATTGAACCCTCTCCAATATGTGTTTGATCTTTGATCATATTAGGAAACAGAGGGGTTTCCTTGCCCGAAAATTTAAATTGTTTTCTCATATTTGAGAAAACTTTCTTGTTCAACTCAGGTAGTATGAAAATGTTTTTAGGAGTTGACAAGTTTTGTAATTCACAGTTTATGATATGTTGTAGAAATCTGGGATACATTAAAAATTTGAAGAACTAAGATTTCCCAACATACCTTCAAATATCATGTAAGAAAAATTAAATACTTGGTCTGTGCATAAACAGACAACAGCAGAGGCTATTGTCTTATTAAACTCATTCCAAGTACTTCGTTTTGGAGAAATACAATGCTGAATTGTATGTACTAAAAATTTCCATTGTGGGGAGAGAAGACCCTTTTGAAAAGTTACTATATTAAGTCGTCCCTCATAACCCATTTTATTTAAAATTTCAGCAATGAACTCCTTAGGAAGAGTAAACATGCCTGAATCATCATGGAGTTGTAGATGGTGTCGGATTGATTGTTCAGTTACTGTTATATGCTTTCCATCTACTTTTGATTTGATCATCGATGTGGTTGTTCCTTCTGTTCTTTCAGCATTGGTCCAGAAATCAACCAAGTGCTGTTGATATGCTTTTGGTTTAACGGTTAAAGCAAACTGTATGTAAGAATTTCTCAAAAATTTAACGATTGGACGAAAGTCTTTGGTTCCGTCGGGATTCTTTAGAAATGCACACATGTTATGAAATTCTGAATATTTAAGATCGGTTTGCACATCGAGAGATTGTAGAGTTGCCATTGTTGTTTGATTTTTGAAGATGATATATGAATTTTTTTTGATTTTTGATCGTAAGCTAGGGTTTTATCGAGAGGATTTTGTAAATCGAAGTAAAGATAATGCTAAACTAATCGACTGCCGCCTTTTATATGTTTCGATTTAACCTGCAAAAAGACTAAGATGCCCTTCGAATCATAACATAACGGTTATTTTATGGGGGTTAGTTTGGTAATTGTGATTCTAAAAGACCAGTAGTAAATGTGATATCAGTAATAAAACGTCAGTAGTATCTACTAACATCAGTAGTGACTAAGGATTTTGACATCAGTAGTAACTATCGACATCAGTAGTAACGAATAACACACAAGACCAGTAGTATTTTGTGCACATGCCTACATACCAGTAATGCAGATGTACCAGTAGTAAAACACTTAAACAAATAAATAATATTTTACAGCAAAAACTTTACACATGATTTTAAGTGAGATTTTAATTTATCAAAATCATTCCAATACTGCTAACCAAGAAGTTGAATCTTCCTACATCAAATGCTTTGGTAAAAAGATCTGCTAATTGATCATCAGTATGAATTTTAACTACTTTGATTAATTTCTTTTCATTACAATCTCTTATAAAGTGAAATCTTATTTCAATGTGTTTAGTTTTAGAGTGTTTTACTGGATTGTTCACAATACTAATAGCGCTTTGATTATCAATAAAAATAGGAGTTTTAAGGATAGAGATACCAAAGTCTAGAAGCTGGTTTTGAATCCAGAGTACTTGAGCACAGCAAGCAGATGCAGCTACACACTCTGCTTCAGCAGTTGATGTGGATACATTTGTTTGCTTCTTACATTGCCATGACACCAGTCTTGATCCAAAGAATTGACATCCACCAGTAGTGGACTTTCTATCTTGACATTCACCTCCATAGTCACTATCTGTGTAGGCTATGAGTTCAAATGGTGAATCATGTGGATACCATAGACCAAGTGAAGGTTTGCCTTTCAAGTATCTGAATATTCTTTTGACAGCTTGCAAGTGTAGTTCTTTGGGTCTTGCTTGATATCTTGCACACACACAAACACTATACATTATGTCAGGTCTTGATGCAGTTAGGTACATCAAAGATCCTATCATTGATCTATATAGGTGTTCATCTACATCCTCCCCCTCAACATCTGGATGTAGGTGTTTGTGTGTTTCCATTGGTGTACTTGCACTCTTACTGTCTTTCAAATCAAATTTCTCCAAGATATCTTTGACATATTTTGATTGATTTATCAAAATACCATCTGTTCTTTGACTGACTTGGAGTCCAAGGAAGAAGTTCATTGGACCCATGGAGCTCATCTTGAATTTAATCTGCATCAGTTCTTCAAATTCTTTGCATAAAAAATCATTGGTTGAACCAAAGATGATATCATCTACATAGATTTGTACCAGTAGTATATCATCTTTGACTTTCTTTGTAAACAAAGTTTTGTCAATGGCTCCTCTTTTAAAGTTGTTCTTCAATAGATATGATGATAGTGTATCATACCATGCTCTTGGTGCCTGATGTAGGCCATACAGAGCTTTGTCCAGTTTGAACACATAATCACCATGTTTTGGATCTTCAAAACCTGGAGGTTGGCAAACATAGACCTCTTCTTCAATCTTCCCATATAGGAATGCATTCTTCACATCCATTTGATAGACTTTGAACTTTTTGAATGAAGCATATGCTAGAAATATTCTTATAGCTTCAATTCTAGCAACAGGAGCATATACTTCATCATAGTCTATTCCTTCTTCTTGAGTGTATCCTTGGGCTACAAGTCTGGCTTTGTTCTTGATTACTATACCTCTTTCATCTTTCTTGTTTCTAAAGATCCATCTTGTTCCAATGGCTCTTTTTCCTTTGGGAAGAGGTACAAGTGTCCAAACAGCTTGTAACTTGAATTGAAGGAGTTCTTCTTGCATTGCCTCAATCCAGTTTGAGTCCTTCATTGCTTGTTGGATCTTCTTTGGTTCATCCTGAGATAAAAAGCATTCAAACATACATTCATTAGCAATTAAACTTATGTTACACATGTTTGCAGTTAAGCTTTTATTTAATTTGCTTCTTGTTTGCAGTGGTGAGTTAACATCACTTAGAACAAGGTCTAATGGATGGTTCTTCTGAGTCCTTGTGGTTGTAGCTTTATCAACTACTAGTTGATTTTCAAGATTGGACTCATTTGTCTCAGGCAGTTGTTCATCTAGTGATCCTTCATTGTCATTGAAGTTTGGTTCATCATCATCTTGGTCAGAGTTACTACTGCTATTGTCTTCATTGAGATCAGTAGTATTGTTGTTGTTACTGGTATCAGTAGTATCTTGAGAATCTAGGTTATTGTTGGGACCAGTAGTATTTTGAGTACTATTACTGGTATCAGTAGTATTTGAATTACTACTGTCCTTATTCTCAGAGTTACTACTGGTTCCAGAATTTGATTTATTACTGTCCTCAGTATTAACTATTGGAGCAGTATTAACTACTATATATCTCATCTCCTCTTGACCAGTATTAACAGATGATGTTCCCTCCTTTTGAGTGTGACAATTTGAATTACCTGCATTGAACTCCATGTTAGAATTAAAAGATTTGGTTAGATTGTTTATGTTAAATAGCCAATCTGGACCATTTCCTTGTTCATTAGACACATTTTCATTAAAGGATACATTGATGCTTTCTTCAATTATCCTTAGCCTTTTGTTGAATACTCTGTATGATTTGCTTTGAGTAGAGTATCCCACAAAGATTCCATCATCAGCTTTGCAGTCAAACTTACCAATTTGTTCTCTTGTAATCAGAATAGTACAAGGACAACCAAATGATTTTAGAAAACTTATAGAAGGTTTTCTTTTATTAAAAAGTTCATATGGTGTTTTAAAATGTGGCTTCACTATTAATACTCTGTTCTGAACATAACAGGCAGTATTAACAGCTTCAGCCCAAAAAGTGATTGGTAATTTTGAATCTGCTAACATTGATCTTGCTGCTTCAATGATGGTTCTATTTCTTCTTTCAGCTACACCATTTTGTTGTGGAGTTCTAGGTGAGCTGTATTGCCTGTCAATACCTTTAAGATCACAAAAGTTAATTAAGTTAGCATTTTTAAATTCTGTGCCATTATCACATCTTATGGCTTTAACTTTTTGATCAGATGTGTTCTCCAGTTTGACAATTAAGTTCTTTATGAGTTCACTTATTTCATCCTTTGTCCTGAGAAAGAAAACCCATGTATATCTGGAAAAGTCATCAGTAATAACAACACAATATTGTTTCTTTCCAATACTCATTACATTTGTAGGTCCAAATAGGTCCATATGTAAGAGTTGTAAAGGAACAGAAATAGAGTTCACAGATTTGGACTTATGAGAAGTCTTGTGTTGTTTACCTTTTAGGCATGCAACACAGTGATGATCACACATGAATTGTTTTTGAGGTAGTCCAATGACCAAATTTCTTTTTACTAAATTGTTCATGTTTTTGAAATTAGTGTGACACATCCTTCTATGCCATAGTTCTGATTCAGTGGTGTTTGCCTTGGATATAAAGCAGTTAACCTCATTTGAAGAAATGAGTTCTCCCCCTATATCCAGGCAATACACATTGTTTCTCCTTGGAGTTTTTAAAACAACATATTTTTCATCTAAAATAAAGTCAGGAGAAAGAATGATGCACTCAATGTCTGTGAAAAGAATTTTGTTCTTTTTATCACACACTTGAGACACACTGACAAGATTGTATTTTAGTTCAGCTACATAAAATACATCATCAAAGGTAATTTTACCATTTGTAACAGTACCTTTACCTGTAATCTTACCTCCCTGTGGGTTCTCACCAAATGCCACATATCATCCATCAAATAACTTGAAATCTTTAAGAATTTGCAGATTTCCAGTCATGTGCCTTGAGCATCCACTATCAATATGCCATGTTCTTCCTTCTTCTGGGATCTGAATGCTCTGCACAAGTGAGTAAAGGATTAGTTAAGTTTGGGAACCCAAGCTTTATATGTCTTGGGTTCATCCTTTGAAAAATAACCTTTTGGGGATTTAACTTTAAACATTTTTGGTGCCCATACTTGTTTATTACTGGTGTTTAGTTTTACTACTGCCCTTTTAAAAGTAGTACTGGTGTGAAAATTTTCTACTGATTTTGGTTTATACCCATGATTTTTAGCTTTTGAATGCTTTACTACTGATGGACCAGTAGTATTTGGGTACTTACCATGTTTAGAATGACCAGTAGTGTGTTTAGGGTTGACACCAGTAGTATTTTTGAAAGTTGGTTTGGGAGCAGTAGTATTTTTGTAATTAGGGTTTTTACCAGTAGTGTTTTTGTACTGGTACCATACAGCATTATAATTAGGGTTAACACCAGTAGTAAAATTGTTAAAGTTTTTACTGGTGTTGGAAAATTTAAAATATTGTTTATTTTGATTTGATTTTCCATTGTTCTTGAAATAATTGCTGTTCTTTGGGCTTCCAACTCTTCTGTTTTGCACAAATCTTGGTGCACTTCTTCCAAATCTTGGTGTTTCAGCAATTGGAATTTTTGTTTTATGTACTACTGAAGGACCAGTAGTATCTTTTAACTTTTGAGTTTTTGTATTTTCTTTAAAAATTTTAAATTCCTTTAACTCTTTGCAGTTTATTGGATTGAAGTGACAATCCTTTGCTAAATGGTTCATTTTGTTGCATATAACACATCTTAATTTCTTACTTTTAGCACCTTCAGGTATTTTTTGATCTAAGAGTTGTTTTTTATTTCTTTCATTTCCCCTTGTTAAAATTTTTGGTACATTTTCTGCATCATATTTGGGAGATTCATTTGGACTTTGTGCTGTGTGAAAACTTGTATCAATTGATTTTGGTGATTCAGTTTGAGAAATAGTAAATTCAATTGATTGATCATCATCAGAAGAATCATTTGATTCAGATGTTTCATTATGTGATTCAGTTTGATTTTCAGTTTTTAATTCATTAATGATTCTTTCTGAACTGTTTTTAAGTGGAGGAATGAATTTATATGGAGGTGGTACAGCATGATATCCCACCCCATGAACAACTTTTTCTGTAGTTTGATTATTAGTTAATTCATCAAGAATTTTAGTGCTTCTTTCAAACTTTTTAATTGTTAATTTATTTTGTTCAATTTCAAGCTGACATTCTTCTAATTTACTTGTTAATTCTTTATTTTTTAATTCATAAAACTCTTTCTCATCTACAGCTTGAAGTAATTCTTCCTTTATCCGTTGATCTATCATCTGGTACACCTTTATCTGATGTTCTTGATCAGTAATCACACCATCAAATTCATGATTTCTTCTTACTGCTTTTGCTAAATCTTCATTTAATTTAGTGTTTTCTTTTTCTAAGTTTTTAACAATTTTAGCACATTCAGAAGTACAAGGTTTAGGTTTTACCTCAGTTTTGTTGTCAGTAAAATCCATGAGAGCTTGATTTTGAGCATGCTCTTCTGCTTGGAAACTCCAGTCATATCCTTGTCCTTGTTGTGAAACAAGAGCAGTTGATTTTGATCTTTTGTCTGGCTGAGGACATTCTTTTGCAAAGTGACCAAGGTTGTTACAGTTGTAACATTTGACTTTAGTTTTGTCAAATCCAGCTTTGTCACCTTTGTTGAAGTTGAGGCTTGTCCTACCAGTTCTCTTTAAGAATCTTTTGGTCCTTAGGCTCAGCATAGCCATCTGCCATTTAAGATCCATCTCCTCAAGATCATCTGGATTCAATTGTTCCAAATCATCACTAATCAGTGCAGTATGCATATGACTTGTGAAAAAGGATTCTCTTGCAGTATCCTCAAAATCTGCAGCCTTTCCTGTGGAGGTTTCTTGCCCTTGACCTGTACTAGACACAAATGCAGCATTATTAGAAGAAATAGAAGGGTTCTTTTGATTTACCTCAGTTTCAAAGACTCTGAGACCATTGTAGAGTTCATCCAACTCTTTTTCTTCTAGTGCATCTCTTTGTCTATATACCACTGTATATATGGCTCATTCTTCACTAAGAGACCTTAGGAACTTCATGTTGACATCTTCTTGATCCATCTTGACCCCAACCTGGTTAAGTTCACCAATTAGCTTGTTGAATCTGTCAAACACTTGAGTGAGTGTTTCATTGGGTTTTCCTTTGAAATTTTCAAAGTCTTGTTTGAGAACAGACTTCATGTTCCTTTTGGTACTCTTTGTCCCAACGAATCTCTTCTCCAGTGCTTCCCAAAGCACCTTAGCATCATCATACTCAACGAATAGATGTTGATAATCATTAGGAATGGCCAGAAGGAGAGTACTTAGAGTTTTAAGTTCGATTCCTTTATCTTTCTTCTCCTTCTCACATTTAAGTTTGTCTGCTTCAGTTGCAGAACTGCTTGCTTGACCAGGACCAGTTTTGTTTCCTTCAAGGACAACTTCCCACATGGAATAGTCTGTAATAAGCATGTATTGCTTAATACGATTCTTCCACATCACAAAATTGTTGGGAGTGAGTATAGGGATTTTGTTGGCCTGAGTGCTTTCATTATTATCAGTCATGATTAATAATGTGTGTGTTTTAAAAATTAAAACTTTTTGCTGTTCTTAACAAATAGTAGATCTAGAACCAATATGCTCTGATACCACTTGTCAGGATCGATTAACTATGAAGAAGTTAATAAACACCTTAGATCTAATTGATAATAGAAGTTGCAGCGGATCAACACTATATCAATGCAATTAAGAACGATAAACTGTAAACAATATACGAAAATATTAAGAACACAGTTTCACAAAAAGCTTCAATGTATATTATCGAGTTAACAATACACACGTACGTTTACAATTCGTAAGGAACTATATATAATAGTCCTTGAAGCTAAACTATTTACCCTAGTTATTCTAGGACTTGATTTACATTCGAATTCTATAGATATACATTGATTTACATGCTATAACTATCTCTACGAAGATCTCGGACTTGATATGTTTCAAAAACGCGTATCAGTAGTAAACTGCAATCACCAGTAGTAAATTCATATCATCAGTAGTAAGTTTGGTGATCAGTAGTAAGTCCAATATCAACGTCAGTAGTAACTACTATTGATCAGTAGTATCTTCAATATGCCTTGATCAGTAGTAACTTTAGTTATAGTCTTCACCAGTATCAACTTCATCAGTAGTAAACATGTTCTGCCCCATCAGTACTAAGTATGATCAGTACTAACTGCAGCATCAGTAATAAGTTGAACTGTTGAACTATGATCTGCTCCAACAGAAATGTTTCTTTGTAGTCGGTCTTGCATGTTTACCCTGTTTTTGAAGGCATTGATTTCCAAGGAGAGCTTCTCAACTTCAGAAAAGACGGTACTCCACTAGCAACCGATAAAGACTTGCTCCCATACACGATGATGATGGCATAGTCACACACGTAATAGGCATCCAAGTTTTTACAGAAACCAAAATCGATCTAAATAGTGTATCCTACCCTGTTTTCAAAGAAACTTGCAAGAACAAATCGGATTAAGCGAATTTTCTATGTGCGAGGCCTTCGTCAAAGGGACCCTTATCACCTTTTTTATTCATAATTTCAATGGACGGTTTTCATATTTTGACTAAAAATGCCGTAGAAAGTAATCGCAATTCAGGAGCTTGTGTTGGAAATTCTAACATTAAAATATCTCATCTATTATGCGGATGATGTTGTCTTTGTCTCGGAGTGAAACAAAAATTACTTAAAACGAGATTATTCTGGTCTTAAATGACTTTTTTGACCAATCGGGCATACAGAAAAATATTAATAAATCTAATTTATTTCGCAGTGGAGTTGACCCAAGCGAATTACAAACACTCTCGGAGACAACTCGATGTGAAAAAGCCTTTTCAAAAAAGGTGACAATCCTTTTGTTTACCTTGGGCTTACCATGAGATGTAAATCTGTAATATGGGCAATAGTTTTACCCACTGGAACATGATACATACTCGGACGAAACAAAGATTAATTATTAAATTGGAAGGCAAAAATTCTTTCAATAGTGGGAAGATTAACACTAAAAAAATCAGTGTTAGGTAGCCTCGGGATTTATTGGATATCAATTTTAGAACTCCTTCTACTACTCTAAAGAAGACGGAACAAATGAGATCCAATTTTCTTTGGGGGAGTAGTGAAAAAGATACAAAGATGAGTTGGGTCAAATGGAACACATGCATGGCTTCAAAAGAAAAAGGTAGTTTGGGTATTGCTAGCTTAGAGGCTCTAAACCTAGCTCTAATTACAATCTATATATGTAGATTATGGGGGGTTTCAAAAAGCCGGTTCACTCTCGCCATAAAAAAGGTACATTGGGTCAAATTATTGGCACTTGAAATCACCTTCATGATGCTAAAATTATAGATTTTAATTCTTTATATTTTAAAATTATGAATGGTGAAAATATAAAATTTGGTTGGACATTTGGATAAGTCATGAACCGTTACACCAAATGTTTAATCGTCTCTATAATTTATAATTGAATCCATATTGTAAGGTGCAAGATAGATTGCGAAATGATAATTGGGATTTTAATTGGAGTAGGCTCATTAGAGATGGAGTAGAGCAAGAGCAGTTATAAAACCTTATGTCTATAATTAGAAGTACACAATTGCAAGAAGGAAAGATAAAGTTTGTCGGAACTTGGGAGATTCATGTGATTTTACGATGGGAGAAACGAGAAAATACATAAATTCTATTAATTATCCCGGGAATAATAAAATGGAGCAATTCGGTTCTAATTAAAGTAAAGGTATTCATTTGGAGGCACAATTTGGATAGGCTCCCTAGAAGATTTAATTTATCTAGAAGAGGTATTGAAATTGATTCTATCATGTGTCCGGTTTGTAATTCGGGTGTGGAACATATTTGCATTCCGTATTCTCATGTAACCTTGCAAATGAGGTATGGTCGAAGGAATATAAATGGTGCCATATTGAAAACTTTAGAAGCAACTCGTTTCAAGAATGATGGGAATCATGTGAAGCAATTACAAGTCGAAATTACCGGCAGTTAAAAATTCAAGTTATTGGTTTTACCACGTGTTGGATGTTATGGAAATTCAGAAATTCAACGATTTTTGGCAACGGAAAGATGCGTAAGTTGATAACATTATTAAGTTTTCTTCTTTTTGGTTAACCCATTGAAATAAAAAATGTTAGATTTCATGAGTGGATTGGCTTATATTTCCTTTGTAATGTTTTTGTTTTGTTTAGTCTAATTCTTTACTATACTCGAGTAACAAAAATACCGTTAAAAAAACGAACTTATCATCATCACAATTATGCTTTCATATTATTTCATCACTCCCTTATTCATTTCGATTAACAAAAGTTCAAAATTAAAGCTCCTAAGTGATAAAACTTTAAGTTGACAAGGGAGGCGTTTCTACTTGAGTTTATCAATGGCACCAGCATACACCATTTTGACAAAAGCCTCTATCTGGTAAGCAACCATTTATGCAAGCTTGAAGATCACAGCCAGACAAAATTGTTTCCTTATCTGCTGATGAGGGTTAAAGGAAAAGACGGCGTTTTTTCCCCACTGCAAACGCATACACCATTTCGACAAAAGCCATCATCCGGTTCGCAAGAAATCTTGCAAGCTCGAGGCTCACATTCGGACAAAGACCTTCCTCCTTTTTGAGAAGATAATGGTAAAGCTGCCAAACATAATTCATTCGATCTTTACGTCATTTAAACAAATATATATAATACAGTATATACATACGCATATATATATATATATATATATATATATATATATATATATATATATATATATATATATATCCACAAAAAGGTTCGAAAGTTGTGATAATTTTTGTAAGAGCTAGAAAAATATGGAAGAGAGTCACGTACCTAATGAAGTAGCCAAGAACATGGTTAAGAAAAGAAGGGTTTTGCATGATTTTAAGGTAAGGAATTCCATTGATTATATATATCTCTTATATATTTTAATTAATCGCACCATGACCATACCTATCTACTACTAGGAGCTATTTATAAGCGCAAAAAAAACGCATTTATGGAAATATATTACGGAGTAATTGTGTATTGTACTCCTAATAATGCTATTGACTGAGTGAATTCAATTAGTTATGATCCTAATTACACAATTTCTTCTTCACACAAATTCCTTAATTTTATTTCTAAAAATCTGTATATTAAATATTTATTTCCATACATATTCGCAAACAGTTCGTTTTTTTGAATGCTCCTAAATCAACCATAATTTTGCTCATATATGATATAATGAGAACTTCTTACTCCCTCCCTTAAAAAAATATATAATTCTCTTGGACACAAATTTTAAGGAGATAGTTAGTAGTAATAATTTTGATTAAAAATATATGGTTAATTATAAGGAGATAGTTAATGGTGGGGTAATTGATAAATAATTAATATACATACTTTATACCATAAATGAAAATATTAAATCTGTTTGACTAGTTAAAAATTGAAAAATAAAAGCAAATATTGTGACAACCTTTGGAAATGAGTCACTATCCCGACATCTAATTACTCGTGCTGACTTGGTAAAACATCAAGTCATCATGTAACGAATTCATTTTGATATTATAAGTTTAGCAAGACCCCACGTTATGTATTTGAATTTTATTCACTTTACTATGCAAAAGTTTTGC
This sequence comes from Calendula officinalis, assembly GCA_963853835.1. Classification (NCBI taxonomy): domain Eukaryota; kingdom Viridiplantae; phylum Streptophyta; class Magnoliopsida; order Asterales; family Asteraceae; genus Calendula; species Calendula officinalis. The sequence goes on from OY970820.1 coordinate 36,845,272, forward strand.
ATGTTAGTAATTTACAAAAATATTATGATCCTTCGGTGTTATCCGCGGACTAGTGTGCTGATAACCCGTAAACGTAAAGTTTAGCTGATACAATTATAAATATGAATTTTTTGTATTTACAATATAATATATATCAGTAAAATCAATCCATATGAAAGTAAAAACGTGAAACAGTAACTACATTAAATTAAGCAATCATGAAATTTAACGTGGAATAAAAGAATAATTAACGGAACCAAATTTCAATTAACATTTAACCATTACTTATTTTCCTATTGAATTAATTACCAAATTAAACTTGAGCAAATTAATACCACACTTAAATGATTAAATCCCCAAAAAAAGCAACTAAAGAAAATACTTAAATTTCAATTTACAAGTCACTTTCTTATCCCCAAATTAGCCCAACTAAAGAAAATAATTAAATTTGAACTTTCAACTTTCTTTCTTTTCAATGTAATAAAAGTTAACTTTCAACTTTTTCTTTCCAATGTAGTCAAAATTAACTTTCTTATCCTTGCTCTCTCACATATCTCGCTTGCCACACCCAAGGTTTCGGAATCACTAGGTGCTAGCTGGTCGGTCGATCCACGCTAAGAAACTAATCGGTCTATGCGAGGATTAAGTGGTGCATACGGTTTGATATTTTCTACATAAAATATCGTAAATTTAAAATTATAGGTAAAATTTTCACATGAATAATAATTCAAATAAGGATGTATTCCCCGCACATTGCACCGGGCAAATTTTTTTATATATTTTTTTGGCATAAAACTATTTGCAAGTCTTACATTTTTTAATATACTTGATAAGGTGTAAAAGTGTCTAACGTATTTTCTCCGGAAAGAATAACTTTCATTAAAGTAATAAATATAGAATTAAAGGAAAGGTGAACTTTTAAATGAAATAATACATATGGGCTGTTTTAGAATTTTTAGCTAGGGGTGCTTATCGGGTCAAAACCGAACCGAACCGAACCGAACCGAACCGATAGAACCGATAACGATGAATTTTCAAAACCGAAACCGAACCGATAACATGTTATCGGTTTCGGTTCGGTTCGGTTTCGGTTCGGTCCGGTTTCGGTTCGGTTATTTTAGGCCAAATGTTCATCCTTTTCCTAAAACCGAACCGAACCGATAGACCGATAACCGATAATGATGAAATTTCAAAACCGAAACCGAACCGATAACATGTTATCAGTTTCGGTTCGGTTCGGTTCGGTTTCGGTCGGTTTTCGGTTCGGTTCGGTTTTTTCGGTCCAAATGCTCACCCCTATTTTTAGCAAGAAGAATATGTGCCAGAGCTATAAATATATATAGGAGAGTGGGTTTACAAATTTATTGCATAAAAGAGGAGTCAAGGCTCGACCGGGAGGATACAAATTCAACATCTTATCATTGTATCACAAAGAAACATTGAATATTAGAACCATTTCAATCAATATATATTTTAAAATTATGGTGCACAATAACAAAGTTCATAGTGAAATTTAGGAAATGGTAATTGTATATAACGAGTATTGTAGGGCCGCATTCCGCTACGATGTCTGAAACATATGTTATTAATTTATCTAACTTTAAACTTATAAAAGATCATGAGATTACATGCCAAATTTTTTGTTTATTAATCACGTGCTATTACCGAATTTAATTCATATAATCGATCAATTTTAGCCCTATCTATATATTCAGGATATACGTAGAACTTTAATTTTGAAAATTTTGTGTTTGAAATTGTTTAAATCTTCAAGGTCCGGGCTCATAATCTTTATTATCTAAACTATAATAAGGTCGAAAAAATAAAAATACATCGCGGCATTTTTTTTGTTTAGAAAAATGCATATTTAAAAATAGAGGCAATTATTAAATATATGTCTTAAGGTTATGGTTAAAATTTATAATTATTGTAAAAATATAATAGTTGATGGGCATTTTTGAAACATATTAAACCCCGTTTTTTTTTTTTTTTGCACCGTTCTGTTAAAATATAATTTTGATTTTTTTTTTCTTATTAATATTATTAATTATTAGTATGGTATAAGTATGGATAGTTGCTAAATTAGATGTAGTTAGGGGTGAAATAAGTGGACCAAAGTGGAGGCCTGAGAGCATCTTCAATGGAAGGTTAAAGAAGATGTTAATACTATTTGAATAACCTCTAAAATGACTTTTTACCATTGGAATGAATGACTTTTTTAAGAGGTTAATCCAACCACTTGATCACCCCCAACCATTTGAACATCTTTCAATGTTTGATTCTTTTAGTCGCTATATTTAATAATTTTACATTTTAAACCCATGTATATATTTATATGTGAATCATTTATTATTTCTATAACTATAAATTATAACTTTATCATATTTCAATAATTTTTAGGGTCTAGCATATAGTAATAATTATGTAAAAGACATTCTAAAAAAATGTTAAGTTTTGTAATACTATATGAATTGTTAAATTAAATAAGTGAGGGGTATTTATAAAACATTTAATATAGTTAAAGGTAAATTAGTAATTTTTAAGAAAAGGTCTTTGGAAAGATTAACTATTAGAGAGATTTTTAACTAATAATTTATTTGATGATATGATAAAAGTAATAAGTCATTGGATAAGTACCATTATGCTCTGAGCTCCAATCTAACTTGGCAGAAATATTTAAATTTTCTAGTAAGCCCACTAAGCCGCCTCCAACTCAACCCCCTGCCAAATATTTTAAAAAGCATGTTTCATTGTGTCCACTTAATTTTATGATATGCCGCCTGCGTTTCATTTTTCTCTTTTAAACGGAACGGAGTTTTTGTTCTAATGAACAGTAATCATATATGCAGATTGTATATATAGAGTAATAATAATTATAATATAATTATAATTATAATACTACAAAATCTAAATAGATCAAAGTTCAGATACGTTAAAGCTTAAATATAAATAGCTTTGAAATATTAAACTATAGAGAAACGTTCAAGGAGATCCATCATTTTTATGAATTCCTGAGGAACAAATGTCAACCATTGATAAATAAGATCAAATAGTCAAGATTAATCACATATTTATACATGAAGGAGTATTTTGGTCATTTGGTACTTAAAAAAATTTATATTTTTTTTTTATTTTTCATTTTCTTTAATTTTTCTCGTTAAAAACAATATTTATTCGATAATTATGTGTAGTACCTAATCACATGTGATTTTAGTGTAAAATCACATGTGGGTGTATATTTAATAATATTTGATATTTTAGTTCAATCACATTTGATTCAGAATGCAATCACATTATATGTTATTAATGAAAAAATAATAATTTTTCAAAAAAACTAAAATAATAACAAATAATTCTAAAATAATAAATAATAATATTTTTTTTAATTTTTTTAAAATGACCAAAATACCCTTCAATGTATAAAATATGTGATTAGTCTTGACCATTAGCTCTTACTGATCAATGGTTGAGATTTGTTCCTCGGAACTTCATAAAAATGATAGACCTCCTTGAACGCAATTGTTAAACTATTTTAACTTACACTTTTTTTATATTTAAAATATAAATATGTTATTATATAAAGTAAAAAGTAAAAAGTCAATGTATTAAAACTGTCCCAGGACCATTAACATATTTAAAACTTTAACAAAACTTAAAGATAATATTTAGTTGGCCTGATACAACTAAATGAAAGACCACAAATATTTTCATTAGGAGAGTGAAAACTCTCATAATTATTGGCTCGAGGACAAAAAAGGTCTTTTGATGTATAGACGTAATCAACTGCGATATAAAGGATTCTTTTTATTTATAGAAAGTATAGAAATGCATTAGTAAATTTCAGTTTTTAATTCTTAAGCATGTGAAAAACTACAATAATTTTTCCAATAAATACCAAAACTTCACAATCATTTTAATTTTCTTTCAGTTGGACAACCAATTTACTTCTATGTCTTGTGAAGTGTAAAGTTGGACAAATCTTTACTTTTTTAACAAAATTCTAAATTACTTATAAATTTATAATATATTCATAGTAAAACTTGAACCTATGATCACATATTAACGAAGAACATCTTTGAACACCTTATACTGTTAGACTATTCCTAAATCTTTGTATTAGGGGTGAATAAAAACTGAAAAACCGAATCGAAACCGAAAAAACCGCATCCAAAAAAACCGAACCATTTGAAAAACTGATGTGAGCAGTTTTGATGTTTGGAAAAACCGAATGTTTGGGGCGATTTTCGGGTGCATACGAAAAACCGAACCGAAAAAACATCTGAGCCCCGCAATATATATTTTTCAAATCTTTATAAAAGTATTATTATCTTTTTAAAAATAACTAGGTTAAAACCCGCGCGATGCGGCGGGCTGAGAACTATATATTCCTGGCGATTAAAAGTCCATTGGTTACATATTTTTAGCATTGACGTTGGAATGTTGTTCGATTACATGTTCTAAAAAGAGATTCCATAAACATATTAAAAAATCAATTTCCTCTGTGCTATTAAACTCAAGATTTCACAAATTAAACAAATTATGATGATCCATATAAATTCCTTAGATGAACAAATGTGTATCCCATGAAACTAATTTGAGAATTAAAATGACCCTTAAACAAATATTACGTATGTAAGTGATCTCCATTGATCTTAAAAAAATGTAGGAGATCTTCATGCATTATAGATAGTAGAGATTATTAAACCTCATTATGAAATAAAAGTTAACGATTCAATAACTTGTAACACTTCATTACCACTTTATGGGTGCCTTTGACCCGTTTGACTCATTACCTTTTTAACTGAGTTGGCCTATAAAGATGTTAATAGTCTATTAAATTTGCTGTTAATTTAATGAATTCAATTAAGCTAATTTTCAAGCTTATTCCTTCCTCTGATAAGCCCTGCGTTCCACCTAATCTTGAAATGGGTCAAGCCGACCATACAACTCAACCTGGTCAAAAAGACCATTATTAAAATTCAGTTTACTAATGAAGATATTTGAAACGGGTCAAATGGGTATTATCTGAAATTGTCTAAATGGGTCAAATGACAACAAAATCATTATAGAATGGCACTAAGGTTCTCAATTTATAGCAGTATCAATTAGGCAACAAAAATTGACAATAGGATAATTTGCAAAGTTAATCCGTAAGCTTTAAAACTTTTACCAATTAGGATATTTTCAGTGCTTATGGTTACATGGTTGCATACTTCAAAGTGCTTATGGTTTCTAAAGTGTAACGATAAATCATTGGCTCATGGTAATTTATACTTTCATGGGACCATTTTTGGAGCTCCATTATTGGCTAGTTGCCAAAGCTATTGAAGAAGCCACTCATGTGTTGGACTTATACGAGAGTTGCCCCTAAAAAATAAGGAGAAAAAAAAATAAAAAGCAGGATACGGAAACATTTTGGTTAACTGAGGCAACAATACTAATTGAGAATTACATAACTTGAGTCTGAATTTGAACACAAATTACAAAAGCCCATATCTTTGAATTTAAAATAAAACAAAAGAAAACATATAAAGATTAAATTAATAAAAAATTTGTAATCATAGTTGACACTATAATTATTCATAAAAAACCTAAAATTTAGGACAAAAGATATCTTGGTTTAACCCTACTAATTTCAAGTGCACACATTTTTAGTTTGATATGGAATGATGGTAGCAGGTCCATTGCTACATTTCCGGTGTCTTCATTAACGACTTTTTCTCTGTGATCATTTAGATAAATGCAAAAAGTTAGAGGAAACGGTAATTCATTTATAGTATTTAGTGAAAAACAATAAAATTTCAAGAATGAGAAGACGAACTTTTGAAAATGACATCATGACGAGTAGAAGTGTGTCCTTGAACCATATTACCTCCATATTCGGGTTGTGAAGTACTCAAAACTAAAATAACAATCAAACAATAAATATATTTAAAAATCTGAAAAAATACAAAACATATAAGAAACTTTAGCATTAGAACGTGCAAATACCTGCAAAATTCATCTTAATATTGGATGTCTCGGATAAATTTCTATGTTCATAATCTAAATTTAAGAAAAATAAACAAATTACAAACTACCTAGAAGATATTAAGGTACAAATTACACAAAATTAGGGTTTTCTAATCGAGAGAGTACCTGGGCGGAATCATCCACGTAATGATTAGGATTTGTAATCGAGAGATGACAACTGATGATACTACATTTCATATATATACTAAAACACGTGAAAAGAAACGAATCAGAGTTGACGACTAGGGATTGAGATTGTAACTCACGCGATGCAGTTGAAGCCACATAATGGCGATTGAAGCCACAATTAACAAATGCGTGAATTAAGGGAACTGAGGAGGCGGGATGCATGGAGGAATGTCAATCGACTATATCTTTGCTATGAATGAGAATATACGTTTTCTATTGATGCATGGAATATAAAAGTCCATGGATTGGCTGTATAAAAACGCATGTTCTCAAATGCGGTCCTCTCTGTCATTAATTGGGGCTTTAAAAGGATGGGGTTGTTTTTAATGAATTTTTAATGAGTTTTGTCGGAGTTTAGTAGGAATTACATTAAAAAAACGGACCCAAAATCGTTTCCTTTCGAAGTTGCGTGAATTATTTTCAGCCCGACGTGAAAGCATTAGGTTTAGGTGTTTCGGCTAGATTACCAAATATAGAATGTGGTGTGATGGTAAGTTAGATATATGTGTTGGTAGAGGTCCCAAGTTCGAAACTTGTTACAGTGTTTTTTTTTTTTTTAAATTTTGTTGTGGGTTTAAGACCTTCCACAAATGGAAGGCTAGTTTAAGACATGCTATTATTAGAAACTTATTCCCTCATTATATATAGTAGATATAGATATTTAAGTTTTGTTGTGGATAATATAATGTAAATTTATAAAATGTTTTGAAAGTATATGTATTGTTATTAAAATAAAGGAACGGGTGGTAATAGTTGATTAATTGTTGAGTTTATATCTTCTTTTTTTCTTTCGAGTAAAACACAATTAAAGGAGCACTCTTAAGTCTTAATAGTTGAAGTCTTCGACGACAAAATATTTGGTGGTTTTAAAGCATGCATAAGTAAAAAATTGTGAAAAAATAAATTAGAGCAAATATGTCACGTGAAGGTCAATTTTATTAGGAAAAAAATGTCGTACAAAAGTTATTTAATTTAATTATTTAAAAGTAAATAATAATTATATTTAATAAGTATCAAAATTATCTGCAACAAAATTATATGTTTATGTTGCGTAAATCAATTTAAGCGATACAATATTCCAATCGAATGAGAAATTATATGTTTATGTTTATGTTGCTTATTATTGAAGTGTTACGAAATTGTAACCAAAGCCGTGGCTCAGCCTAGTCGTAAGAGCTTTACCTATGGACCACTCTCACCCGGGTTCGAGCCTCGTAATAAGCAGTTTTTTAATTATTTTTCAGGCAAAGTGAACATTGCTAATTATGGAAGGTTTGAATTCAGACCTTCCTTATTTATAAATGTTCAATCTGCTTTATATAGTAGTATAGATTTGATGCTTAACTATTTAAAAAAAGAAATTTGACTATATCATTTGAATTTTTTCGTACGTTATACTCCTATATTTTCTAGGTATTATAATTGTATAACTATAGAAATTTGGACTATTTGTTTGGTTTATTTATAAAGGAAATAAGTTAAATTTTAAAAGTTTAGAACAAATTAGTAAATTTTAAGGAAAACAAAAAATCAGAATTAACCCAAAACCGAACCGATTTATTGAGAAAACCGAAAGACCGAAACCAAAAAAAACCAAAACCAAATGATTTGTGATTTTCAAAAACCGAAGTTTTCGGTTTAGGCGGGGGTTTGAAATAGTTAAAAGCCATCCCAAGGCGAGGGTTTGATTTCAGTTAAAAACCATCCCAAGCTGTCTCATATTCACCCCTACCTTCTAGTGTTAATCTTTTTTTTGCAATGAAAAATATTCCTTTGATTATTTGAATGAAAATCAGACAGAAATCGACTGAAATTTGTTTAAATAGGCTAAAAATGGAATAAAAAATTTATAGTTAAAAAGATTAAGGAAATTAACTAAAATTAACCGAACAACAGTTATTAAGCGATAACGTATTCATATATTAACTGAAACCGGTCAGTTATAAATTTTGATTAACCAAAAGTTCCATGGTTATTTATCATTTATTGTATGTGATTTGGTTGGTATTTTTGATATATATAAAACAAACATTTCTGTTTTTGATATGGTTCGGACGTTCGGGTGCCCAGACTTTTGGGTGTTCTGGGTTGCCTCGTAACTTTTTGTTGGTGTTTTAATATACTTTCCTTTCCTAAATATATTTTGGAAAATGATATTGGTTCATAACATTTGTGTCTACTCATGTATCTATTAATTTGATCATGATAAGTGTGAGAATCAGTGAATTACATATGTCAATCTTAAAAGTTGGTAAGACTATGGATAGGAAGAAGATATAAGAAGAAATAAGAAGAAATAACGTTTCTCATTAATATTGTATGTGATTATTCGATTATTATTAAATTCTCTTCGCCAAATAAAGCCAACTACCATGTGAACCTCTTACCAAATTATCTCGAGTATTGTGTTTTATTTTCTTAAGTCACCACCACTCATGTATGCTACATTATCCTTCCCTTCTCTTTACCCTACAATTTTTCAAAATGTCACCACAACTTCAATCTCTACCCTTGGCGCCACTAATGTCTACTCCGGCAAACCTCTGAAATTCTCCGGCCAATTTCTGCAAGTTTCCGGCACCCGTTGTCAGGCTAGGCGGCAAATTAGATATGACGAAGATGATGATGATGAAAATGAACAAGAATACGGACACAATGAAGAGATAGCAATGTTGGAATTCTATAGTGATATTGCAAAAGAGGCACTTTTGGTTAAAGCATTTGTAGGCGACCAACAAGTTGAAGTTCTCATCTTCAAGGTTACTTACACTTTTTTAACGATAAATAGTAATCTACTCATAAATATCATTATGTTTACAATAATACTGGAACCTTCAACCACCGGATACAAGCACACAATTATATATAGGTAGGCCAAAAGCCTTTTAGTTCAAAGTTTACTTAAATAGTTACATATATATTAACTCCTTTTATTCTTTTTAAATGCAAAAATTCACACGCATATTTTATACTTGCACCACACATGATTCATTCAAAACTTCAACTCACAATTCTTTACTTACTGAGTCAGTCACATACACTAGGCTAAAGGCATGTTGGTATTAACTATTATCTTTATTATGAGTATGATTGACTTGTTGTCAAGAGATGTAACATAACAAGTAAAATGGGTCACGCGCTTCGCTGCGTTTATACTAGACTTTTATTTAGGGGTGCTTATCGGGCCAAAACCGAATCGAACCGAACCGAACCGATAGAACCGATAACCGATAACGATGAATTTTCAAAACCGAACCGATAACATGTTATCGGTTTCGGTTCGGTCCGGTTTCGGTTCGGTTATTTTAGGCCAAATGTTCATCCTTTTCCTAAAACCGAACCGAACCGAACCGAACCGATAGACCGATAACCGATAATGATGAATTTTCAAAACCGAAACCGAACCGATAACATGTTATCGGTTTCGGTTCGGTTCGGTTTCGGTCGGTTTTCGGTTCGGTTCGGTTTTTTCGGTCCAAATGCTCACCCCTACTTTTATTATCAATCCATTCAATTTTAAAGTCATAATATATCAAGAAATTATGTGATTACAAATATTTTTGAATATACGAATACTAAGTAATTACAATATGTTGGATTGATAACATTTTTTATTTTTAGGTAGCTGGTGTTTTATTATGTTAAAGTATTGTGAGTATTTCAATTTACTGAAGTGTATAAATTAGATTAATACTACTAAATTTATTAATTAATGCACAATTTTTGCCTTTAAAAAAACATTTAATGCACAATTTTATGTACATATAAAAAGTTATTCCAATAGCTACAAAAATTGTATAGCTTATTTTAAATAATGATAAAATATCAATAAAGTTGTAGGATTGAAGTGTTATTTAGTAACCAAAAAAGAAAGAAAATATAATAACCAAAAAAAGAATAAAATATATGGGTAAAAGTGTGTGTTTAAAAAATTATATGCAATTTTTATATAAGAGTAAAAGGTTGTTTAACCATTTATTAAAGTCAAGGGACTATTTTATAACTTTTGAAACTTTTAATAACGAAAATTGAAAAGGAAAGTTCACGGGATTCGAGCGTAGGTGATCTCATCTACAAAAACTTAACATAGCCATGGATTTTCACTACACCAATGTCTACTATGCACTATGAGTAATGTAAATCATAGCCGTAATATAATTGTCAAAACTACTTAAAAAATTTCCTTTAAATAAAAAGAATTTATAAAATCAATATTTTCAAGCCTAATTAATTGTTATGTATTTAAAGGAAACTGGGTGGGCTCTTTATTTGTAAGTGTTTCGGTCATTCATACTAGTTTTAAATAACTATGTTGAGGGGTTATCTATTGAATATCCTTAAAAAAAATTCATACAAAAGAGTAATATAAGAGAGGGTTGAACATTGGTCATGGTGGCTAAAGTGCAACATGCTAAGTGTTAACCACTTGAGCCGCTTTCCAATTTTGTGGTATATTCATTGAACATTTGAATAAACACAACAGAAAATTGGCAAAATTTTATTGGTTGAACGATCCCGTTTTCGTAACCTTGTTTTCCCTAAAACTTCGTTGATATATCTAATGAACAATGATATTGAATGATAATATATCGATTTTTACAACGTTAGGTATGTAAGATTTCTCTTAGAAGGTAACATAAAATTCAATTTCTCACATTTATACGAATAGCGACTGAAATTTTTGCAATTTGCATACTATAGATTGTTAAATCGGTATATTGTACTGAAATAATTACTAAATTAGACCGTGCTACTCGTTCAGTTCCCATCTAAGACTGATAGACTTCAGTCTTCACAAAATACCTCGTGCGACTGAGCAACTTCATAGAGCAACACTAACTTTGAACAACACTAAGTGGTGAGCATGACTAACTGAAGCAGCACTAAGTGTTGAGTAATAATAACGAGCAGTTCTAACTACTCCAAGTAACACTTAGTGCTGCTTCAGTTAGTGCTCTCTATGAAGTTGCCTAGTCGCACGGGGTTTGTTGGGAAGATTGAAGTCTATCAATCTTAGATGAAAATTGAACCAGTCACACCGTCTAAATTAGTAATTATTTCTATTTATTATGAAATACTTTTACAATATTTTTTTTAGATATTACACATTTACACCACTAGTCTTGTTTTTTGTCTCAAATTTACTTTTTGCCTTCAATTATTGTATCAACATTTTGGATTTATTTGGTGTAGGGATTCTCATCGAGCTTGAGCTCGGAAACACCACCTGATCCAACAAGAAGCATTCTTCCAGCAAGAGCAGTTATAAAGAGCATCGATCGAATCTGATATTGAGTACATTGAGAAGGACTTAACCGTTGAAGCGTTTAAAGCGGTTGTTGAAAAGATAAAAGTTATTCAATCATCAAATCTTAAATCCAATTGAGTGTCTCTGTCAATTCTCATGTTTAATCTCATATATAATTAGCAATGATCTGATAATGTGTTTGGCATTCAAATTTGTTGATGTTGGTGATTTTAGTGTCTATCATTTACTGTATATTTTATCTTACTGTGATTTATTTGAGAGGGGTTAATCAGGTTTAGCATATAGTCAAGTCGGGAGGTGCGGAAATTTTATCCAAATTTAACTAACTTCCGGTTAGTATATATATACATCATAATTGATCTCTTCCAAATTAACGAACATAACAAAATTATGCATATTACATAGTTTTTTCGTGACTTAAAACTAAAAGTATGTTTATCTGAATTATCAAATTGAGGATTTTGTGATACCCGATACATATATAGCCAAAATATTTCGTTCTAAAAGTTATCTCTACACGATTCAAGAAATATATCAAGATTGTTGATTGTGTTAAATATATAAATATCATCATTGTCTCTTATGTTCACAATATACGTATAGTGTAGGGACCTTAGTGTAAATATCTTATATTTGTACTCTATATATTGATATCAATACAACGTATAACCCTACGGGTATTTTCATAATCTCCAACATGGTATCAGAGCCAAAGAACCAAACATGCGGAAATTGATTTACATTTTGTCAGGGAACGCGTTGCGATTTGTCATGTGAGGGTGTTGCATGCTCCGTCAGCATACTAGTTTGCATATATATTTACTAAGGGACTACCTACATAGCTTTTTTTGATTTTTTGGACAAGTCTGAGCATACGAGAGCCTCCCGTTCCGACTAGGAGGGGGGGGGGGGGGTTTAATATATAAATACCATCATTGTCTCTTATGTTCACAATGTATAGTGTAGGGACCTTACTATGAATATCTTAAATTTGTACTCTATATATTGATATCGATACAACGTATAACCCTAACGGGTATTTCCATAATCTCCAACAGATTGTTATCACTCACAAACACACCCAAATTCTTACGGTTGATATCAATGGCGAACCTATAATTTTTTCTTAAATTGGGCATTTATAATGTTGTGAAGAACGCGAGTAGAAATTGCATTGAAGTCACTTGAAAATGTTTGATTTTTTCAGTATATATAACTATATAAGCTTAAACGTAAGATTGAACTTTGGTTTATTAAATTAAGAGCTTATGTCAAGCTTAATGACATCTTTATTATTAAAGGTGTAAAGTTTATGACTAGAACATGTTCTCATTGAAGACACATGTCAAAATCAAAAGGAGAGAAAATTAGTGAAATACACATGTCATCCTATCAAATGGGTAAGCCTATGAGTAGGTCTAAATGGTAGGACTAAATATTATTTCTCATTATACATTTATACCTGACTACCTGCTTTGTCTGTTTGTGTGATGGTCGACTAATAAGAAATATTATGGTGACTTGGAAAGTGAATTAAAATGATATTTATTGTAGTTTTATATTCTCAACAAATAATCCTCGTTTATATATATGAGTTGTTTAACTACATGTTAATGATCTTTTTACTTTAAAAATTATATAACCACCTGGCAACAAGAATCGAATCAGCGGTTAGATCATAAAATATCAAGCAGTGGGTATCTAGAAAAAGGATATGAAGCATAAACAAGGATTCCTGGCATATCATGCTGAAATATCTAAAATTAGAGCATTGGGTGTGGGTTAGTGGTCACCCCACCACGGTCGTGACTCGTGATCAACATGGTCTCCACACTGTCATTCTCGTGGTGGCTCGTGATAAGAAGGATCGTGATGGAGACCACCTATGCGAGGAAATATTTTCTTCTTTTTTACAGTTAAAAAAATTAGGTAGTGGTGGGTGTGAATCATAACAAGATATTTGTAATGGTTACTGGTTAGTAGTACTTGATGTAAATATGATGTAGCGCTAACTTAACAATCCGTGAGTATGGTAGGTTTTAGGACTGGAATTAACTTGAATTTTGTTTGATTCTTTTCAAATGTATTAATAAGCTTGATTTGGAAGAGTAAAATTAAGAAATAAGGGTAGAGTTTAATTTCTTTTTCCTTATATACAAAGATACATATGTAATTATTTATATAAAAGAGTTAAAAACAAAATTAATGGAAACTCGATTAAGTTCGCGAGTCTGACCAACTGAGTATTAAATTTAGAACTCGAGTTCGACTCAAAACCTACTCGAGTAGCTCAGGCTCGACTCGATTTACAACAAGTCAAATTCAAATATTTCTCGAACTCGATCCGTCTCAAATGGCTCACGAATTATTTGGGTTTGATTACATCCTAGTAGGCCTCACGTTACCTAAAGGTGTTATGATGACTTGGAGGAAAGTGAATGGTTGACTAACCGAAGATATTTTGTCATAGGATTAAAAAATATCTTTCGCTAAACAACACGTAACATCTTGTGAGTTGCCATCGCACCGCCCCACACCCAAAATATCAACCATTTGATTTCCTATCATACGCCTTGCATATAGTTACGGACTTACGGATAAGATGTCATTTATATACAGTTATTATTTTTCATTTTTCTATTTATATGCAGTTCAACGACTAATCTTTTTTACAATGTTTTACCTGGCATTGGCTATTTTCTTATTCTTTTTCTGATTTAGACTTTATATAAGTTTTTTTTACGGCAGTTTAGACTTTTATATAAGTGATTGTCAAAATAATAATTGGGTAAGATAACTTAAAATATAAGGGGAAATAATCCTTAGTCTTAATATTAGATAACTTAGCTAATATTGCATAATTTATTTTATTGTATTTCAGATTGACATTTTCACCCTCTTATTTTTAACATTTAACATTAATCCCCTCAATTACTTTAGTTATCTTAACGTTAACATTAGAAATCATTCTCCTAAATATAATTACGGAGATTATTTGTTAAAAACAACAAACGATAGATAATTTGGTCAAATATAAAATGTCATAAGATATAAAATTTTGACATTGCTATACTTCTTTTTCCGGTTCTTTTTTTTCCGTTAAAAAAAATAAATTGTATGGAAAAAAATAATGAGTTTGGTTAGAAAACATTTGTACATTCATTGATAGATTAGTGTTCCTAAAATTCAGGAGACGATTTTTATATAATTTTTACCTTCTTATTGACATCATTTTCCAAAAAGAATATGTAAAAGGAAGGCATAAATGTATTAAAAAAAATAATATTATGAGAGTGATGTATAAACAAACACGTATCTTGCTTTAGGACGCATTAATTTCGCTAATTACCAACGGAGGAAAAATAAAAGCCCATATTTTTTTTTTCAATTTTATCCTCCGGCGGATATTTTGGTAGGAGGATATTTTGCTGGTTTTCTGATTTTTCTGAAAGTTGAATAAATATCTCTCAGCTTCTGTTTACTCTTTTTTCTATCTTTCCTTGCTAGCTTTTACCTATGGGGATGGCTAGAGACAACGATTTACAGGATCTCCGGCGAACGAAAAAACTCAAATGCGCCGGCGATGACTACTTCGACGACGATTACGGTGATGTAGACGATGAGGAGAGTTGTGCCGGATTTTCGTTGATGCTAGGCGAGTTTTTTAATCCGATGATTCCGACTTCGATTGTGGTTTCTGATGCCATGGAACCGGATTTTCCTATAATTTATGTTAACAAGGTCTTTGAATCCGTCACCGGTTATCGCGCCGATGAAGTCCTTGGCCGGAACTGGTATACTTTCCTCCTCTTCCATCATTTCATTCCGATTTGCCTTTTTGTTAGCTTTTATGTTCGATTCATGGCTTTCAGTGTATGAATTGATGCAATTAAGATATAGGAAAATTAGGAAATTCATGTGTTAATTACTGCTATTTTGTTACTATCTTATGGAGTCAGTATCGAATTGCATCTCAATAAGGTTGTACTTCTATAAGATCTCGTAAGAAAATTGATTCACAGAGTAGAATTGTTCTGTGTTACACTTATTGATTTTTCTTTTCATGATGCTTCACTTATATGCATGTTTTTAGAACAATTTGCATTCACATTATCCAACCAGAACAAAACCCGAGTGTTTATTACAATTAGGTTGATATCAAACACAAATGTTCACATGCATTACTGTATGATTGTAATATTGTTCAATTCAATTTCTATACATGTTTACATCTGCAGTTGGTCATTGTAGATCATATTTTTGATTTAGAAATGTTTCTTTGCAGTCGGTTCTTGCAGTACAGAGACCCCCGAGCCCAAAGGCGACACCCGTTAGTGGACCCCGTTTGTGTTTCAGAGATTAGAAGATGCCTTACTGAAGGCATTGATTTCCAAGGAGAGCTTCTTAACTTCAGAAAAGACGGTACTCCACTAGTCAACCGATTAAGACTTGCTCCCATACACGATGATGATGGCATAGTCACACACGTAATAGGCATCCAAGTTTTTACAGAAACCAAAATCGATCTAAACAGTGTATCGTACCCTGTTTTCAAAGAAACTTGCAAGAACAAACCGGATCAAGAAACAGGTAAATGTTCACCAAAAAGTGGAGAAATAAAGTACATTGATTGTCAAGAGATATGTGGTATTCTTCAGCTTTCTGATGAAGTAATGGCTCAGAACATTTTGTCACGTTTGACACCTAGAGATGTTGCTTCGATTGGATCTGTTTGTAGAAGAATCCGTCAACTTACCAAAAATGAACATGTTAGAAAGATGGTGTGTCAAAATGCTTGGGGGAGAGAAGTAACGGGTGCATTAGAACACATGACACATAAGTTAGGGTGGGGTCGTTTAGCACGAGAACTCACTACACTTGAAGCCGTTTGTTGGAAGAAACTTAGGGTTGGTGGTGCGGTTGAGCCTTCACGCTGCAATTTCAGTGCGTGCGCGGCTGGAAACCGGTTAGTTTTATTTGGCGGGGAAGGTGTTAACATGCAACCAATGGATGATACTTTTGTTCTTAATCTTGATGCGGTGGACCCCGTGTGGAGGCAGGTCAGTGTGAAGTCGGCCCCACCTGGCCGGTGGGGCCACACACTGTCCTGCCTCAACGGGTCTTGGTTAGTGGTTTTTGGTGGTTGTGGGAAGCAAGGGTTGCTCAATGATGTGTTTGTTCTTGATCTTGATGCAAAACAACCGACTTGGATTGAAGTGTACGGTGGGCGTGCACCGCCACCTAGGTCATGGCACAGCTCGTGCACGATAGAAGGGTCAAAACTAGTGGTTTCGGGCGGGTGTACCGACGCGGGAGTGCTTCTAAACGACACGTTTTTACTCGATCTCACGATGGAAAAACCGATGTGGAGAGAGATCCCGACTTCACGGGTCCCACCGTCAAGACTAGGGCATTCGCTCACGGTCTATGGGAGGACGAAGATTCTCATGTTTGGTGGGCTTGCTAATAGTGGCCATCTACGGTTAAGATCAAGCGAGGTGTATACAATAGATTTGGTGGATGAGAAGCCTCAGTGGAGGCTTTTGGAATGTAACGCGTTTACAGGTGTTGGGACCCAGAGTGCAGTGGTCCCACCGCCTAGACTCGATCATGTAGCCATGAGCATGCCATGTGGGCGTGTTATCATATTCGGTGGTTCGATTGCTGGCCTTCACTCTCCTTCTCAAGTGTTCTTGTTGGACCCTGCTGAGGAGAAACCGTCTTGGAGGATTTTGAATGTGCCTGGTCAAGCACCAAAGTTTGCTTGGGGTCATAGCACTTGCGTGGTTGGTGGGACCCGGGTTCTTGTTTTGGGTGGTCACACGGGTGAAGAATGGGTTCTTAATGAGTTGCATGAGTTGTGTTTGGCTAGCAGGCAGGACGTTGAGCCATGATGATCTTGGTTTGGTCTTTTTGTTAGTAAGTCGTTTGATGGTTGTAATCTAGGTTTGTGTTAATTTTATATTTAAACGAGTATGTATGTATGTATGTATTCGAGAGACTATAATTACTCCCTTATTGTATTTGAAGTTGAAAATAGTAAGAAAACAATATGATTTAGAGTACAACAACATAACAATAATTACCATCATTTCCATGCGACTGAATCGATTTCGTCTCTTGCTGACTTGTACAGTTGAAGTCTTTTGGCTAAAGTTTCTCTCTTTTCCATGAGTGATGGATCTTCATCCAACATTCTACCAAGTTGTTCTTTCTCTTTTCTACCAATTTGTGCATAGAAAAGATTGAGTAATGATCTCCTTGCTTCTCGGACCTGACAATGAACGACAGCTTTTGGTATTGTATTCTTCAGAGTGTCACTAACCATGCTGATGTAAGCAGAGACGTTTGACCCAATCCTCCTGAAATGATGGTCATCATAACGATCTGCTGGATTTGGGGCCGGTTTATTTGAATGCTTATGATCGTCTCTAGGGTTCTTGATATCTGATTCGTGAATCTTTCTGAAAAATTCAACTGTCAAATAAGTGGATTCCATTTCCACCAAACGGTTAACCGTCTTTCTGCTTTCATCGCGAAACTTTTCCAATGATTCATTAGAAGCAGCTGCTATGTCAGCTTGTAGTGATGGAAAGCGTTTCAATTCCTGCAACAACCATTCACAACAGAGCAAATAAGAAAGGGTTAATTATGTTCTAGTCCTCCAACTTTCATCAATTTGGTAGTTTAACCCTTAAACTTTTTTCCACATGATTTAGTCCCTAAACCTTTGTTAACTTGCTAAAAAAAGCCATCATCATATCTTATTATTTCTATCATAGGTTAATACTTATAAAAACCATTTTAACCCTTAATGTTTTTTCTGGCGCAGGTTTAGTCATTTTTAACTTTCATAGTAATTTTATTTTAACTTTTATAATGATATTAAGTCATCATTATAGTAGTAAAATAATGTAAGGTTATTAAGTTAACAAATTAGTGAAAAATTGAGGAAATAAAACTTTGAGGGTTAGACTGCAACTAAGTATAACTTTAAGGACTACCCTTATTTAATCCTAAGAAAAGTTACTCCTCAACAAAAAAATGACCGGTTTGACCAAGTCAACAAAAGGGTTAAAACACCAAGTCAACAAAATTTGATGGTTTAAACACCAAGTCAATCAAAGTGTAGGATAATACCATTGCAAACAAAAAAAGTTGAAAACCAAATGAATGAAATTAAGGATTAAAACATAATTAAAAAACTAAAAACATGTGCATATCTACCAGTGTTTCTGCAATGGATTTCCTGACGAGTTCTTTCAAAATGAAGTGTACTGCATCAACAGAAGCTTCAGCAGGCCCCTTGAAATACCCAAGAGATCCATCTATTAATCTTCTGTAACCCTGTTCAGGTGCAACTAAATGAGGCTGATAACCGTCAGCTTCTGACACAACTTTCCTCACATTACTGGTGGACAGGTGGCGGTCCAGTGGAAGTTTTTTCAATGCAGCTGGTAGCTGATGATCAAATACCCCGTATATCCGATCGCCACCTGGCCTCCTGAAAAAAAAACAAACACTTTTATTATCTCAATTTGTAGTGAAAGTTTTTGTGATTAAAAATTATGTATTACCCTCCATCAAGGTGTTCTTTAAACACACGGTCAAATGCACGACATAATTCTAAGATTGTATAAAGTTGTGCCTGTTAAAACTTACTGTAAGTCCACAAAAACATAAAAATAATAACAACAAAAATATATATAGTAGATAAAAATCTTATAATGAAGTTAATTAATTAGTAATACTAATTACCCCTCCATCCGCTCCAATTGGCCTGCCAATACGGTCCAGCTCAGCGTTAATGTCATCAATATTCTTATTAATCAGAGAAACTATGCTTGGTATCTTCTGTCTGATAACACTCTCTAAATGCTGATCGAAAAAAACCCGAAAAATATGTCAAACCGTAAGTAAATTTTAAGGATAATTTATTATTATTTTTGGGGGGACCTTGGATAAAAGTTTTGCAAGATATACTGAACCCATTTTAGGTGCCAGGTGTCCATATTCAGGGCTAGATTCAAAATATTCCTGCTCTTTTCTTCGAGCAGCCATCATGTCAACATTTTTGTTAATATCAGCTTGTGAACGATTTACAATTCCAACCCATGGATGTTGAAGCCTGTAGGATCTTCCCTCAAGAACCTGTTATTTTATAATAAAAGATTTTCATTTTTTAAGTAATTAAGAATGTATTAAAAGCAAATTAAGTGAAGGATATTACATACATCGAGACAGTTGGTTCCTGCATCCATGAGATCGAGTTTAGTTACCACTCCAAATGTGCGGTCACCTACGAAATTTAAGGAGGAATTTTGTATTATTAATGATTTAATTCAGGATTTGAAAAGTGAAATATTGAAAAATACCTGAAGGATCAACTTCTCTAGCAAGCTTTATAGCATCTGATGTGGCTATGTCTTGATTAGCAGGAGAAATTGCTAAAATAATGCAATTTGGCTACATGAATAATAGAAGATTACTTAATAAAATTAAAAAATAAAAATAAAACTTGCTGCAGACAAGTTACTAGAAGTTATCATGTTCTGTTACCTTCTCAACATAAGAACGGACCATATTTTCAATATCTTCAACAATGGACTCTGGCTGTCCTTCTGCAAAGGGCAAAAAAGTCATTTTACATATACTTGCATCAGTTACTGTGATAGTTATAACACTTGAAAACTAATGTTATACCTAAACAATAATAAATGCTCACCTACAGCAACTTTTGTTAATCCAGGAAGATCAATAAGAGTCAGATTCACAACTGTAAAATTAAAGTCAAACATTTAGTATTCATAATGTTCCAAGACTTCACAGCTGCTATCCTTCTCACAGTAAATCATAATTAAAATCCAAAAATTAAAACCTAAAAAATATATAAAAATTATAATAGTTTGATAATAAAATATATAAGATTGTGAAGTAACTAGCACAGAAAGTGAGAGTACCATTTGGAGAATAAATGCTAAGATGAATTGGACGGTTGGAGATTGCTTTTGATCTCCCAGTAAGACGCTCTGTTTCATCTTCAATTTCCTTGCGCACAGCAGCTGCTCAAGAAAAAACAAAAAAATAAAGAGACAAAACCAAAAAAAAGTGAGAATCAAGCATTTGTTAATTAACTTACCAAAATCCGTGAACTTTTTCCTTGGAGCATGAAGAAATTCTGCATACTCAGTTCCCCTTTCTATCTTATGCAGCTGCAATACCAATGGCCTCCTTGTAACAATACCTTACAGTTCAACAAAATATCCAAAAAAGAATAATAAATTGAGTTAAAACCTCCATATCGATAGAGAATTAAGAGGAACATTAAGATACGTATTTTGTATTAAATTTTCAGCTTTTCAGTTCATCGGAAATAAGAATGATAATCACCATCATATATAGTTCATTCTTACATGCTCAGAAAATAATAATTTTCTTTCAATTTCTTACACTGTTCTTCAACATGTTAGTCTAACAGTCCGTCTTTCAATTTCCCTTTCTTTTAAAAGAAAAACATCAGCAATGAATTGATACTCCCTGTTAAGTGTTAACTACTTGTCTTACATCCCTATTTCTTGCTAATTATACATAAACAAGTTCCAAAAATGAAATTCGAATCTAGTGATACACCACTTAATACTACATGTAAATACAGTCATACAAGAGATCCTGTAAGTCAATAACTGCACTAAAAATAGGTATATAGAATCACTATACATAAATACATACCAGATCCACGAGGTAGGAAATCTCTGCCAACAACACTTTCCAACACCGATGATTTCCCCGAACTCTGATTTGTCAGAAATGGCAATGTTAGGTCAATAAAACCAGAAAAATAAATACGATTTACCGGAAAAGGCTGACCTGACCACCGACAACAGCGACGGTGGGAAGAGCTTCCCAAAGTGACATTCCTTCGCCTCCGTGATCTCCTAATACAGTGCAAGCCATTTGTATCCTGTTGACGAGTCCGATCAAGCTCTCCATTGTCGCCATTATTCCCGATTAGGATTTGATTTTTTGATGATTAATTGATGATCGTTATCTGTGACAGCAATGTAGGTTGAACTTGAATGAAATTAGATTAAATGAATGATGGATTTGTGATTTAGGGTTTGGTTTCAGATGCAGATTTGGGCGAGAAAGATAGATTTGAACGAAAAACGGTTGAGGGGGATGAAGGTTGTTAAAAGGTGATAATCGAGTGTGCACGTCTGTATCAGTATTCACTAATCAGTACTCACGTTTTAACGTGTAAATCAGTAAATGTTAAATGTTTCACTGTGGGACTTGTATAATAATTAAATTTTTAGATGCAAGAAGTTTCACTTTGTCCCCTCTCACTTTTAGATTGTATACTTCAACTCCCTTTCTTTTAGTAAATCCTTTTTACTAATTGCTTTCGTTAGCATCAGCCACTCACCAAGTGAAAAATGGTGTTCTATTTCAAACAAGTATTTATATTATGAGTTAATAAGATCATCTTACAAAAATACACATGTTGTGCTTGGCAAACCTTGAACCTGCAATATTTAGATAGAGGGAAGAGAGAGAAGCGTTTTTTGACCGGAAATCAAACCGGAACATATTGGAACTGGTTTATGGTTTTGGGCGGGACGTTCTCGGTTATTAATATTATTTTTTTTGGTTTTTCCCGTTCTAGAACCGGTTCTTTTAGCACATCGATTCTTTTGTTGAAAACGAGTACTGGACCGGAAACTTTATAATTAGACACATTAATATAAAATTAACGTAATATAGTTAAGACATAAAATCTTAATTATAAACGTAGCTAGATACAAAAAAAGTCTTTAAATAGATTGGTTGGAAAAAAATGTTAATAACCATATATCTTGTTAAGGCAAAAAAGTCTTACCCCTTTAAGATCTTAAGATAACAAGACAACCTAGACTAGCTTAGAATAATTAGTAGAAAATTAGCTAAGTCTGGGTCCAATACTGAGGCAGTATTGGCCGCTCAGTATCGGAACTCAGTATTGGAAATCCAATACTGAGTGGAAGGACTGAGTTACATTCTCGAATGTAACTGACTAAGATTAAATCCCTTGATCTTAGTCACTTTCCTTGACCAGTCCTTGCATTACTCCTTTGCCCATTTTGTAAGATCTCTATATCATTATAAATAGAGATCACTTTGCAAAGGAGTACTCACCAATTTACGTACTTTACTTTCACATCTTTGTAATTGATCAGTGGTCTTGTTATTCTGCAACAAGCCACACTTAGTGGATTTATACATTGACTCTGATACGGTGTTCTACACTTTAATTGTCTTAAGTATATTAAATCTAATCAATTAACTTATAAAACCAGGGCGTTGTGATCTAACAACTGGTATCAGAGCAGGCTAAATATACTCTTCTTTAGTCGATCTATTACTCTGGCAGCCATTCCTTATACATACCATTCCCAACCTACAAAATCAAGAATGTCTTCCATTGTTGCACCAGTTATGTCTGGAAAGGGAGTGCCAATCTTCGATGGAAAAGACTTCCATCAATGGAAACTAAAAGCTCAATGGTATCTTGAGTCCATTCATCATGAAATGCTCACAGTACTGTCTGATGGTCCCATCATTCCACAAACTGTGGAACCCGTTGCAGCTACTGATGATGCTCCTGAAAGCACAAGAACAGTTCCAAAACTGAAGCATACATGGATTGATACTAACTGTCAGTTGTACAGTCTGGACTCCAGAGCAAAGCGGGTGATTGGTAATGCAGTTACCAAAGAAATACTGAATGCAATTATGAAATTGCCAACTGCAAAAGCTATGTGGGATAGCTTATCAGTCACCTATGAAGGCACGACTAAGGTGAAGTTGCAAAGAAAGAGCAACATGAGAAGGAAGTATGAAAACTTCTTCTCAAGTCCTAATGAAGACATCACCACTCTCTATAACAGGTTCAATACTGTAATCCATGATCTCATCAGTGTAGGGATTGTGAAGGAGGAAGGAGAACTTGTTCAAAAGTTTCTGGACAGTCTTCCTCAACAATTCCTTGACATGACAAACTCTGGCAATGCTGCTAACAACAATGAAACATACACTCTTCAAACATTGTATGGTTTAATGTTGAATCATGAGGAGAAAAATACTGCAAGACTGATCAACTGGAAGAAAACTGACAAGACTTCCACTGGCATGGCATTAGTTGTGCAACAGGCTTATACTGTCACGGAGCCTGAAGAGCCAAAGGTTGATCTTGCTGATGCTGAGGCAGAGTAGCTTGAAACTCAAATGGCTCTCATGTGTATGAAGCTGGATCAGTTGAAGAAGAAGAGACTGGGTGTTAGCTCTTCCAATACTGACCCAAGATCAGGTCTATGCTACATGTGTGGAAAGCCTGGACACATTGCTGCCAACTATCATACTAAGTCAACTGAAACTGATCAGAATGACAAGATTGCATACCGAGCTAAACGGTATAGGGACAAGTATGTCAAGTTGAAGAACTGGAGCAAGGGCAAGGGTGCAGCATGGAATGGAGCACCTCATCAGGCACTTTACTCTGAAGCTTGGATGGATGAAGAGCTCAGTGATGATGAGGAAGAAGTTGAAAACAAAGCCTTTATGGCTTTCACTGAAGAGGATTTGAAGAGCTCCTTTGAAAAGGACATCAAAGATGCTGAAAGGATGAGTGTTCATACTGATTGGGATTCCACTCAGTTGTACAAGGTGAGTTCTTTTCAAACTTATTCAGTGAATGAAAAAAAAAGATTTTTGAGTACATGATTGTTGATCTTAAAACTTTAGTACAGAAAGAAAAAGCTTTAAAATTAACTATTCTTGAACTTGAACGGGTAAATAATGAACATTTAGATAAATTAGAAAAATTTAAAGATTTAGAACTAAATGTTTTGAACATACAAGACATGAACCAAAGATTAGCTGATAAAGCTCATTTACACAAACTGGAAAAAGAAAAATTTGAAAAACAATGTAAATCTTGGGGAAATGCCTCTATTAAATTAAATGAATGTCTAAATCAACAATTTCCAGAAAATGTGAGCGCTGCACTTGGTGTTGATCCTCAGTTAAAAAATAGAAATAATTTTGCTGATTTATTTGAAGAATTTTCTAATATGAACCATATTCAGTTTGTCAAATCAAAAACATTTTGTGAAGTTGGATGTCAAACTGAGTCAGATGATGAGGACAAAATCAATTTTGATAAATCTATTGGTCCATCTATCTGTTCAAAGTGCTATACTGAACTACAAGAGCTCAATATTGAATTTCCTGTAAAAGGAATTTCTGATACTGAACCCGAAGTAGTGCAGTATGACACATCTGTTGTTCCTCCATTTGAATTATTGTTTAATACAACTACTTTTGAAAAATACAATGAAAATGAAACTACTTCTACTTCTAGTGTTTTAACTGAGACTGAAGTTGCAGGAACAAAAAAATCATGTACTGAAGAACCTAAAGAGCCTGTTAAAGTTGTCATTTTAAAACATGATAATCAAAAATCAACTTCAACAGGATCTTCAAATGGCAAAAGCAAGAAGTCTAAAAATAATAAGACTTCTTTGCCAAATAAAAAGAAGAAACCAGATCCATCTCCTCCAAAACTAGTTAAAAATAAAATTAAACAACCTAGTAAAAATGACAAAAATAGCATTTTAAAGTCTATTGGTAATCAGATTAAATTTCTAAGTCAAAAGTTTGCAAAACTTACTCATACTGATCAGTCAAGAGAAAAACAATTTTCTAAAATTCCTTATGAAAACATGTTTAGGAATAGGCCTAGAAAATGTTATATATGTCATCATACTGGTCATAAAGGAGATGAATGCTGGACTGATCTCTCAAATTCTAGGTACTCAGTACCAAAGAAAAGGAGAGAAAATCAGTCAGTATCACCTAAGAAAACCTCCAAGGTTGCTCCTGAAGTGATACTGACCTCTCCATTTAAAGAGATCAAGTCAAAACCTGTTTCTCCTACCAAAGGTCCCATTCAAAAATGGGTTCCTAAAAATTACTAATCATAATTATGTTTCTTGTGCAGGGTGACAAAAAGTGGTACTTAGATAGTGGCTGCTCAAGAGACATGACTGGCAGTATGGAGTACCTTCTAAACTATACTCCAGAGAAGGGTCGTTCTGTCAATTTTGGGGATGATTCAGTGGGAAAAACAAGAGGATATGGAATGATCAAGGCAGGCAACATAACTTTTAAAAGAGTTGAAGGTTTATGTGCACAGTTAGTCAACTTATGATGATACATCCATGCCTACGAAACACTTAAGGGTCACACCAGTGAGTGCATGTAATACGAGCAAGATATGCAATGATACTACGAAGAGGAATTATATAATAATAGTCATTATGAATCAGTAAAGTATTAAGTAAAGTTTTACTTATTACTAGATTAGTTTAACTAACTAATTAATACAAGTATATGTACATTTACTAGTTGAGTAAATATACAACATGTTAATCATAGATTATCCATGATATGATTTAAAGCTATTAAATCATATAGTAATTGGATAATATTGTTGTATAAATTATATAAATGTTATTATATAATTAATTGTTAAAAGTATAAATACAAGTATATATTTCGTGTATATGGGTACCGAAATATTAGTGTATTAATACTAGACATTTAATAGTTAAGTGCAACAATAATAAACTAGTTAAACTATAAGGGATGAAAATGTTAAAAGGAAGTTTAATTAAAGATCTAATATTAATTAAACTAGAATGGTTCCAAGGTAACTTATTTGTATATAAATAAGAGGCTTAGGGTAACCCTAAACAACCTTGCAACCCACACGAAATCCCTTGCCCCTCCCTCTCACTTTGATCGGCCGAAACACCAAGAACACAAGTCATGTGTTCTTCATGTTCTTCGTTCGTTCTTCGTGTTCTTCGAGTTTCGAAGATCAAGATCGTTGGAAGTGATCATCTAGAGGATCGCTCGTCGTGTTCATCATCAGTGAATCTATCTTAAGCATTAACTAAGGTATGTTTCATGGAACACTCTTCTTCCTCTCCTCTTGTTCGATCGACTTCCAAGAACCCTAGGGTTCTTGGTGGTAGTCGACGAACACACACAAGCATTGTGTGTGTTCGAGTTTTTCGTACAAGGTTTCTTTCTTGTTAATCTAATCTAGATTTCCAACATCCCAATCCTTTAGGGTTTAAGGATTAGGTTTAATCCCACTTCCGCTTTTAGGGATTAAATCAGCTAGTTGGTTTTAACCGGTCAAGAACAAGTTCATGTTCTTGGTCAGTATGGTCGAACCAAGCATACTAGGTGGTTGACCCAAGTGGTCGATCAGGTTATGTGAAACCCTTCAAGAGTTGCCTATGTAGAGGGTTTGAAACACAATCTGCAGTATCAGCCAAATGTGTGATGATGACAATGAAGCTTGCTTCAGGAAGACTGCAGGAATTATCTACAATGACAAAGGGCAACCTGTACTCATTGCCAGAAGAGAAAAAGGATGTCTATGTGGTCAACCTGTCTGAACTAGACCCTACTATTCGAGTCTACCTGCTTTCTAAAGTCAATCCAGAGCTGAACTGGATGTGGCAGAAGAAACTCTCTCACATCAACTTCAGAAACATCAACGAGCTCAGTATGAAGAAGTTGGTGAGAGGGTTGCCCACAATTACTTATTCTAAAGATAAGTTATGTACAACATGTGAAATGGGCAAGCGGAAGAAGAGTTCATTTAAATCAAAAGTCAACCACTCAATAAATGAACCTCTTACCATGATACATATGGATCTTTTTGGCCCCATCAGTACACCATCTCTGGGCAAAAAGATCTATACACTGGTCATGGTTGATGAATACTCAAGATACACTTAGGTCATCTTCCTCAATACAAAATCAGATGCTACCACAGAAATTATTGCCTTCATCAAGAGAGAAGAATTACAGAAGGGCAACAAGGTCAAACAACTTAGAAGTGACCATGGTACTGAGTTCAAGAACTCAGTATTAGCAGATTTCTGTGAAGACAAAGAAATTGTACAAAACTTCTCTACAGCCTACACACCACAACAAAATGGTGTTGTACAAAGGAAAAATAGAACATTGATTGAAGCTGCAAGAACTTTGTTATGCCATGCTGGACTGGCACTGAGCTTCTGGGCTGAAGCTGTAAACTGTGCTAACTTTACACAAAACAGAGCCACAATAGTCGAGAGACATCACAAGACTCCTTATGAGTTATATCATGGCAGGGTTCCAAATGTGGAATATTTCCATATCTTTGGGAGTAAATGTTTTGTACTCAGTACTAAATAAAATCTCAACAAATTTGCTCCTAAAGCAAATGAAGGTGTGTTCATGGGCTATTCACCACACTCTAAAGCCTTTAGAGTGTTTATTCTATCTACAAAGGTGATTGAAGAATCCATCCATGTTGCGTTTGATGAAAATCCGGATGTGCATTCTGATTCAGCACAAGAGGACATAAGTGGTTTAGAAACCTTATGCAATCCAGAAAACTCCAATGCTGACCAACCCAAGCTTCATCCATACTATGTTGATCATGGTATGAGTGATACTGATCAATTTAGAACTCAAAATAATACAACTGAAACAAATATTGAGGTTCTCATTTCTGAGAACCCCAATACTGAGTTCCCAATAATTGATCTGAACAACTCCACATATGAAGAAGGTGAAACATCCAATACTTCCCAAGACTCCACCCCAGATCTGCAAAATGAAGAAGAACAGCAACCAGAACTGTCTAATACTGAACAAACTTCATATCAGTATCAGACAGACAACACCCCAGTTCAACAAGATATTATTGACCTTGCTTCAAATGCTCCCTTAGGAAACAATCTAAGGGAACACAGAGACCATCATCACTCAAATATTATTGGTCCAATTGAACAAGATGTCCAAACAAAAAGAAAGTTAGCCTTTGAACCCCATGCGACTCCCAATTTCTGTTTCTTCTCAAGTTTTCTGTCTACCATGGAACCAAAGAAAGCTGATGAAGCTTTATTAGATGAAGACTGGGTAGAAGCAATGCAAGAAGAGCTTACAGAATTTGAAAGAAACAAGGTATGGAACTTAGTACTACCCGCTGCTGGCAAGACTATTATTGGTACTAAGTGGGTGTTCAGAAACAAGATGGACAAGGATGGTGTTGTAATCAGAAACAATGCAAGACTGGTTGCTCAGGGTTACAGGAAAGAAGAAGTAATTGACTATGATGCAAATTTTCCACCAGTTGCAAGAATTGAAGCTATTAGGTTGTATCTTGCATATGCAGCCTTCAAGAACTTCAAAGTTTATCAGATGGATGTCAAGAGTTCCTTTCTCAATGGAAAACTACAAGATGAAGTTTATGTTAAACAACCACCCGGTTTTGTTGATCTTAAATTTCCTAATTACGTTTAAAGCTTGATAAAGCATTGTATGGGCTCAAACAAGCTCCCAGAGCCTGGTATGATACCCTGTCTGAGTACCTAATTGAAAATAAATTTACACGAGGTAAAATTGATAAAACTCTATTTTCGAAAAGGAAAGGTTCTGACATCTTACTCATTCAGATATATGTTGATGATATTATCTTTGGATCCATTGACAAATCTATGTGTGATTGGTTTGCAAAGATAATGTCATCTCAGTATCAGATGAGTATGATGGGAGAACTTACTTATTTTCTTGGTTTACAAGTTGATCAAAAGCCTGATGGCACTTTTATAAACCAAAGTAAGTATGTGCATGACATGCTGAAGAAATATAAATTTGAAAATTTATCTTCCATGCACACTCCTATGGGTACTCAGGATAAGATAAGTAAGGATGAGACTGGTAAGCCAGTATGTCAATCCACATACCGAGGTATGATTGGTTCCTTACATTACTTAACAACTAGCATGCCTGATATCATGTTTGCAACTTGCTTGTGTGCTCGGTATCAGGCTGATCCCAAGGAATCACATATGAAAGCTGTTAAGAGAATATTTAGATATCTTTCAGGTACTCCTAACATGGGTCTTTGGTACCCAAAGACTCATACTTTGATCTTGAAGGATACACAGATGCAGATTTTGAAGGTTGCAGGTTAGACAGAAAGAGCACAAGTGGAGGATGTCAATTCCTTCGTTGAAGACTGGTTGGTTGGTCATCCAAGAAGCAAAACTCAGTAGCAACTTCCACCGCAGAAGCAGAATATGTTGCTGCAGGAAGTTGTTGTGCTCAACTATTGTAGATGCAGTATCAACTTATGGACTATGGGTTCAACTTTCAGAAAACACCCATTCATTGTGATAACCAGAGTGCTATTGCTATCACTGAGAACCCAGTCCATCACTCAAGAACAAAGCACACTGATATCAGACACCACTTTATTCGAGATAATGTGGAAAAGGGTAAGGTTGAGGTACATTTCGTTCCTACAGAGGACCAATTGGCTGATGTGTTTACTAAACCTCTCTCTGAAGAAAGGTTTATGTATCTACTAGGGCAATTGGGCATGCTGAATCCTTAAATCTTCTCAAATTTTTCTGATACTGTCTGCTCAGTTTTAGATCTAATACTGACCGGCTCAGTATCACTCGTCTGATTTATCAAAATTTAATATTTTTTATTTTTTATAAATTTACAGATTAAATTAAAGGTTTTTATTTTTTTTATTTTTTTTAATTTAATTTTTTTAAACTCGGTAATGGAAGTTCTGGAGTGTTAAACTGATTCTAACCCCTATACTCCCCAACGGTAACCTTTCTTAATAAGAAAGTTACCATTGGAATAGGATAAGGCTGTCATTTCAGCCGGTTTAACTTCCCAATACCGTAATTATCTCTTTTGTTCTATAAATAACCGTTTTTCAATTCATTTAAAACTTTCTAACAGTTATTTATTTCTTTCTTCTCCGATTTCTCTCTGCAAACTTCCAGTTCGTCGCACCAAATGATGCACCTGCGAAGGATTTTTAACGTGATGAACTTCCTAAATTTTCAAGGAACAACATCACGACGAATTTCGTCATTCCCGGAGGTTGGGTATGTCTTCCGCTCAGACAGATGGTTACTTATCTTCGACATAGCCCAATCTCACATGCTCTCCAAGTCTCTCCAAGAGCTATATACCCTGCAATGATATGTGAGTTCTGGTATACTGCAGCAATGGACTCACCAGATATGATAGCAGGATGGGTGATAAGAGATCAACGAAGGGCATTTATATCAACTGCAATCATCAGAGAAACACTTCGGTTTCCTGCCCACGCACAGTATAAAGAGTTTGTTGACTGTGATACTGCCCGGTCAGTATTACCCCTTCTTGGAAGACAACAAACAACAGGTATCATAAAGATGCATGAATTTGGCCCAATGTGGGGGATTATGATTTCTACAATAATCCGGTGTATGACCCACAAAACAGGGGCACTTGATCAAATTAATGATTTTGGGATGCAGTTGGTATATGCTATGTACCACAACAGGCAGATTAATTATGCAAGATGGATTTTCAATGAGCTGGCCTCACTTGTTCAAGCCAGACTCCGAGCCCCAAATGTTCCATTTTGCAGGTTTCTATCTCTTATCTTCCAGCACTGAATGCCAGATGCTATGTATGTTGAATTTGATGGCATTAGAGTTGATCTTCCTCCAATTCATGAGAGGATATATTT
The DNA here is from genome assembly GCA_963853835.1 of Calendula officinalis. Lineage (NCBI taxonomy): Eukaryota > Viridiplantae > Streptophyta > Magnoliopsida > Asterales > Asteraceae > Calendula > Calendula officinalis. Next base: position 36,876,372 of record OY970820.1, read on the forward strand.
TCATCAACCAAGGGTAGATGAACCACCACTCAGTGCTACTATGATAGCCATTGCTGAGGCTCACATAGATGATGATGATGATGATGATTCTGATACTGAATCAACAACAGATAGTGGTGGTGATGATGATAATGATGGTGGTAATATTAACAAGATGTTGAGATGGTAGATGCTCAACCAGTACAAGAACCGGTGCAGCCCATCAGTCCCCACCATGAACAGAATCCTGATGCTCCTCATACTGCATCAGATACTGATACTGAGTCGATAGAGGTGCAGCCTCTTGTTCTAAGAAGAAGAAGACGAAGTTTGACTCCAGTAATAATGGGGGCCTTATCATCTGAAGAAGACATGCAGCATGCACATGCTCCATCTTTGACTGCCTCTCTTCAAGAGCAGAATGTGATTGCTGCAACTGCGGCCCTTTCAGATCTTGAACCGAAACCAATTGCTCAACCAATTGAGGAACCTCATGTTCCTCTTGATGTGGAGATCCAGTATGAGCAACACACACTGGAAGGTGCTCAGGATAGAAGATAAGTTGCTCCTGAAGGTGCTGGTGGTTCAAATCAACACACAAATGATCCAGCACTGAGCTCTGCAGATGGTAGAAGGGAATCCGACAAAGTCTCAAGTATGAATTTCTATAATACTCTAAAACTCATATATATATATATATATATATATATATATATAACTTTTCCCAAATAGAGACTAAGTATTGGCCATACCAACTCAATACTGACCAAAGTCTCAATCGAACTTTCAAATATATATCCTCTTATGGCCAACATAGTTAGCCCACTGCTACTATGCAACATTCATACACTGAGCACTCAAATGATCACTGTCAGTCTACAATTGTCTCATCATTTAAAGAGACAATGGTGGTTGATGTCACACTGACACCCACTGGTGCTGCTTGAATCATGTCCAACGTATTTTTGAGTTGGATCACATGATTTAAGAAGTGATCCCAAACCCTTAAAGCCACATTTGCCAAATATTTTCCATGGGGTTTAGCCACATTTCTGTTATCACTCTAATACCGAGTGATAAACATTGAAAATACAAAGAAGCACATCCCAGGCTTCGATTTCCAAAACCCAAACCTTTTCATAAATTGTGACCAATCCTACACTGAGCTACTTAAAAATCACAACTCATTTTTTTTCTGAAAACTTCTTACACATGCTTTGCACAAGTCCACAATATTTCATCATGAACCAGATGGAATATAGCCTTCACATCTCTATTTAAATGATTATAGAGTTAAACAACAACACAATTCTATTTGATAAACCTTTCTTACGAACCAGTTATATGTTTTTGTTTCTTTAGCACCATCTGTGCAGGGTATTCAGGCATCTCAGGCTCAAGAAGAACAGGTGACTCTGCAAACAATCATGCAGCAGATTCTGGCCATGCAGAACACTCAAAACAACATTCTGGCCAGAATGAACACCATGAGTAGTGAAATTGACTCTCTAAAACAGTCAGTGGCACTACTACAACAGCAACATCAACATCCACCAACTCCACCAACTGTCAGTGGAAACAATGAAGATGAAGGTGGAGATGATACTGAGCCAAGAAAATCACCCTCCAATGCTGATCCTGAGGGTGATACTGATGCTGCCACCGAGCCTATGCCTTCCCCTACCCAAGATGATCAAGAAGGGGAGATAGGTGGTGATACTGAACCTTTTCCTTCCCCATCCAATGACAACAATAAGGGGGAGAAGAGACAAGAGAAGGAGAGGTTGATCAACCTGAGCCATCTGCTCAGGGGGAGAAAAGACGAAAATTGAATTAAGATCAACCTCCACAACAATAATAACAACATCAGCAACTCACTCATACTGAACCACTTCAGTTCCAGTATGAGAGAAGAAGACAAAGAGGGAGGTCAGTCTTGGAACAACTTGAAGAACATGATGAGCCATCTGCTCAGGGGGAGACTGACCAACCTCAGCAAGAGGAGAACAACTTGCAGATTATTGTATGCAGGCCTTTTGTCTGGCCCATTGCTGATGATGAAGATGAAGAACCCAATCCAGTACCATCACAAAACTCTCTTAACTTTGCACTAGATGTAGCTGATCAAGAAAGCTCTTCATCATCATCCTCCGATGATGAAGAGCCCCCAAAACAAACACACTCTCCTCATGCTGAAGTGGCTTCCAGGGCTCCTAGAAGGCCAATAACTAGAAGAATGACAAGGGTAGTCATGTCCTCTGAATCAAGTGAGGAATCTGATCTAGCTCCTTTAATCACCAGACCTAGAAGATCTGTTCATGATACTGAGGAGGTAATGACTGCTCAAGAGATTGAGGATGAGGCTCAAAAGTTCTTCCCTATCAAAGAAGAAGATCCAGATACTGATACTGAGGCTAATGTTTCATCAACATCTCACAGAATAAGAAGAAAAGGAGATGATCTCCTACAACAGTATTGGAACATAGTGGCTCAAAGAACAAGGTATAGGGAGAACAGAATGGGTATGTTGAGAAACAAAACTGTTGACAGGTCCATAGTTGCATTCTGCACTAGACCAGTCAGTCCTCCCATGAAGATCTTCCTTCATGATATTCAGAATATGGGACTCCAAGACTGGATCAAGATTACCAGACTAATAAAGGAGTTGCCATCAAGATCTTCAGAGGCCCAAGTGATGTTAGATGAAATCTGGGTTGTTGCTGCAGTATGCTTTGAGAAAGGCATATTATATCAAGCGGATTACTGGGCACTCAGTGTGATGACTGAGGCTTACAAGAACAATAAACCTGAATGTCTTAACACATTCAGATTTTTTTAAAACATACTCTGTACCTCCTAACCTTGTATTTCAGGACCAGAAGAGCACCATATATCCAACTTCTGGATATATGTACACTGGCCCAGAAGATAGGGAGTGCTTTATTACTGAAGCAGATTTGCCAAAAGCTCCTATTAGTCATCTGGTTGGCCTGAAATGGATGATAACCAAGAAGGAGGATTCTTGGTTCAGAAAGAAGATTGTTAATGTGCTCAACAACAGACATGATGAACTGAAGAAGAGAGAAGAGTTCATCCATATCAAGCAAGACGTCTTCTATGAGAATGAACCCATCAACAGCAGATGAAGAAGAAGACTCAGCTGTTTTGATGAAGAAGAAGATTCTGCTGTCTTCATATTTTTTTGTTTGTTTTTAATTCTCTTTATATAATTGTCTTGTTATCATTAGATAGGGGGAGATTGTTAAGGCAAAAAAGCCTTACCCCTTTAGGATCTTAAGATAACAAGACAACCTAGACTAGCTTAGAATAATTTGTAGAAAATTAGCTAAGTCTGGGTCCAATACTGAGTAGGCAGTATTGGTCGCTCAGTATCGGAACTCAGTATTGGAAATCCAATACTGAGTGGAAGGACTGAGTTACATTCTCGAATGTAACTGACTAAGATTAAATCCCTTGATCTTAGTCACTTTCCTTGACCAGTCCTTGCATTACTCCTTTGCCCATTTTGTAAGATCTCTATATCATTATAAATAGAGATCACTTTGCAAAGGAGTACTCACCAATTTACGTACTTTACTTTCACATCTTTGTAATTGATCAGTGGTTTTGTTATTCCGCAACAAGCCACACTTAGTGGATTTATACATTGACTCTGATACGGTGTTCTACACTTTAATTGTCTTAAGTATATTAAATCTAATCAATTAACTTATAAAATCAGGGCGTTGTGATGTTACATATCTTTAAAATGACTTCTGTTTTGTAACAAAGTTTGATTAGTATTACAGATTAAGATATTTAAATATAAGTTCTTATTTTTGTATTATCATTTTTTTTGTTACAAGCTACTGTCTTCTAGAATCTTTTATAAATGATTTTATCCAATTGATTGAAAAAAAAACAAACAAGAAAGATATTTACTTTTTATTAATCTTGCAATAATATTATCTTCTTCTGCTAGTGGCAACCCACCATCACGTGAGATGTAAGCAACACCATGATTTTAGTCATCTTCCCATTTCCCATTTCTGACACTACCAAGACTTAAAATATACACATCATTTAATCGCTTTTGACTTTGACTTTCGCCTTGACAACCACCCGCCAGATTTAAAAAAAAAGGACTTAATACTTAAGTTACCAAAATGGAAAGTGGTCCAATATGAACTTAGCACAACTCTAATTGCAAAATGTACAAGTCACTTTAGCAGCAATGATAATTTGACATAACCATAAAAAACAATCAAACATTGAGCAATCTAATATTTCATTTTGCTAATCAGAAAACAACGAATGTTCTTCCAGCTGATGATTACTTGGGCATGACAAAACAACTGATAAATCACACTAGAAACTATAAAAAGTAAGAAAACACCGACAACAACAATAACAACAAAAGATGCTTGCTACCTATACAACCACACAATAATAATGGTTAGCTTGCCGCCATCCACTCGCTCGTTTTTCTCCAAACTTCTGTTTTTCTTCTTTATCACTACTTTTAGAAAATAGTAAAACGACATGATGTTATTGGTTGCTTCGCGTCATCCCGCCTCGTGCCACATTCCTGCTGCATAAACATAGATAGATTTGTTAGATAGATACGCATATAATTATTATGTCATTTTAAATATGATAATGCTAAAAGCATGCCTAGCTGGCAGTAGTTGAGAAGTGTTGACAGGAGCCTTTGAGTTAGCAAACCGTTTAGCCCTAATATCCTGTTCCTTATCAACACGCATTGCAGCAACCTCTTTCTCCATTGCAGCCACTTCTCGTCTCATCTTTTTAGCCTCAACTTCCATAGCCTTAGTTAAAGTCTCTACTTTTTTTGCCAACATCTGAAAATATAATATAAGTTATATACCACAACTAAAAAAAAATGAAAAAAGAAAGACACTATTAAAGTAACCTCAATTGCATCATCTTTATCTTTTATGCTTTGATCCTTCTCAAAACCAGCTTTCCTCAAAGCAACTACTTCTTTTTGAAGCAAATCATACAATAACCCCGGAACGCTATCTTCAGTTGGTTTTTCATCCGGATTTATTTCAATATCTTTATTTCCCTCACACGATTGATTATTATTAATATTAAAAGTAGGGCTACTATTACCACTACCACTCCCATTTGAAATAAGTTTGTTTCTATCGAGTGCTCGTGTACCACCATCGAATGATTTTGATGTGCCTTTTGCATGCCTTAGAATTGAACTTGAACCAGATGTTGATGATGATGATGATCTTATTTGAAAAGATGGTGATCTTTTTGGTAGTATTCCGTTTGATGACATTTTTAAAAAGTTGTCTGATCCACCTAATGATTGGCGACGTGAAGGACCGTTTTTACTGTCTGTTGAGTTACGAGAAAGAGAGTTTGGTGATCTTAATGTGTCTTCTAGTACTCTCAGTCGAAGTTGAAATTTTTCCTAGGAATAAAAATACATATTTTAGTGTCGTCAATTTAAACCCATTTAGTTACGAACAGATTTTGTGTTAAATCTTAAACGGGTCAAAATTTAAAAAATTAGAATATATGTAAGAATATATTTCTGGAACATTTATTAAAGAATATTACTTTCAATTGTGCTTCAGATTTTGCTGCACGTTCAGTTATAGCTAATTTGTCTCGCAATTGTTGCATTTCTCCCTGTAAACAATAGAATATGGTTATGATTAAAAATGGCTAGTAAATAACTAAAATTAAATAAATGCATCTTAACGGATATATTGAATATTAATTTAATATACCTGTAAGAACCTTCTTTCTTCAAGCCATTGTTTTACTGGCATAACTTTATCATTAGCATCTTTCCATTCATTAGCTACTACCGTTGCTACTCTATTTGCTGTAACTTTAGCACGAGCGAGCTCTCTATCCAGAGTTTTTCTTTCCTCCTATATAATTATTAAATAAAACCAAATATATAACAATATTTATAAAAAAAAATTGGTCAACTGTAGAGACAGAGTTGAAAAATATTTACATTCATTTCTTGAACTTTTCTTTGGTAATCCCTAACAGCATTTGCAGCTGCACCACCAGCAAGAACAGCTTCTTCAAGCTCACGTACAGTTTGTGTAAGTTTTTCAACTTCTGCAACTTTTTGTCGATGCATTTTATCCAAAATTTTATTTTCTTCCTAATAAAAAAATGACAAAATAAACGTAGGTATATATCGGAAAATCAGGATGAATAACTAAAGACATTAATGAACAATTAAATCACCAAACCTGGCAAATTTCTATCTGTTTCATCAATTCTTGGTTCTTATTCTGCAAATCGTCCACCATTGAAGCTTTTGCTAAAGCAATTTGCACGGTTCTCTCAGCTTCAAGTAAAGCAGCTTCTTTTGATTTTGTAAGTCGATCTAATGCTTTATTATCGTCTTGTAGCTTAGCAATCTGAAAGCCAAATTATGTCGTTATAAATGTTAAATCTTTCTCATAGTCAATTTAGCCCTAAATAGAAATAAAACCTCTTGTCTAGCAAGCTTCAATTCGGCTTCTAATGGTGCAAGGATAGCTTCAATTGGAGGCATATCATCATCTTTTTGAGCAGCATGAACTCTTCGAAGAGTAGCTTCTGCTGCAAATTGAGCTGCCATTGATGCTTTCTTCTCATCATTGATTTTCTTGATGTCAAGAGTCTACATACGGAAAAGTATATCTATCTATCATATCTGAGCTATAATGAGAAGAATAAAGATATAATAGGAATAATAGGAATATAAGAGTTTAAGTCAATACTTTGGTATCTAGAAGAGATTCAGTCAACTTTAGCTTTTCATCCACCTTTGACAATTCTTCAGTTAGCTGATGTTTACAGAGAAAGAAAACAGTTAGATTTTGTCAGATTTAACTGAAAAAATAAGCTGGTTTTGGAAAATGTACATGCCAGCACACAAACCCACAAAGGAAATAATTGATGGAAGTTGGAGCAACCGACAAAACGCACGTTTATCTAAATCGACAAATTGAGAGTAAAAAGGAAATTGGTAAACACCAAAAGCGTGCTGAATGTCAAACTCATTAAATAATAAATACACTATTAACTATATACCAAAAACCTAAGAGTATCGTTGTACCAACAAGGCAACAATGACATTGTAAGATTTTATTCAATAGACCAGATTAGTATTTCAAAACGCGCGCCACACATAAGAATCAGTCACAGAACAGTTAGAATATCACACATATTATAAACCGAACAAAGTATATCAGAAAATGAATATCCAGTTGACAATTAACAGGATAAGATAGATATCTGGAATTTAACATAGGCAAAACAGAATCTAATAATCATCTAATAACAAAATTAATACAAGAAGGTGAAGCAAATAAGCATCCAAATTCAAATTCTCTGGCATATCAAGTACATGCACATTGTGTCCAATAAAACCAGAAAACGCTTAATTAAATAGTTGACAAAGTAACCTCTTCAACAGCTTTCTCTCTTAACCGTTCAGACAGCCTGAGCGCCTTGATCTCTGCCTGTGCTTCACTTAATTCTCGATCCTTATCTGCAGAAGCATCAAACAAATATCAAATCAAGCGGCTAAATAATTAAATACTCCATACGGATCAATTCACATTACTCACCTCTAACTTCATTTTCCAACCGATTAAGCTCAAGCTTCACCGGATCCGACCCGTGGAGCAGATTCATAAACTCATCAGTATCTAAGCTCGGCCTTCTCGAAATCCTTCTACGGCTAGGCATACCTGAAACCCTCCCTCCATCCTTAAAAGATCCTGAAACCGTCAACGGCGTCGTTTCAGCCATCGGTAGCCGTACATTTCCGCCGCTGTACTCTCCTCCGTGCAACATCTCCGGCATGTCCGTTACGCCACCGTCACCAAATACATCCTCCATTACTCGGATCTGAACTCAACCACACATCAATCAGCTTGAAATCGAATCGCTTATCCTCTAGGGTTTCTGAAACATACAGACACTGTAGAAGTGTATGTATATAGATATAGATATGTAGATACAGGTTTTTGTGTATATATTAGTTAGAAAGAGAAAGAGACAGAAACGCAGTGAGTCAACTATGTGAAGAATGGAATGCTTGTTTTCTCTCTCTAGATTGGAATCATCTTTCAGATCTCTGAAGTGTTTTCTCTCTCTAAAAGAGTGTGCGATTTACGGGGAAGCAATGGAGTTTTCTCTGTCTTAAATGTATTTAAATATTCTACACTTTCTTACATGACGATGCCAATAATTTTTCTTACACATGGCAACTTAAATACCATTATTTTAAATACAAATTCTTTTAGATTGTAAGATAAGATTTGAAATTTTTGCTTAATATGAAAATGGTTGAAATGTTGAATTAGTGTAAAGGTTGAAATAAATTAACTAAATTTTTTTACTAAAAATATATATTCATATTTTTCTATAAGTATTGGTTTTATTATAAATTAATTATTCAAGAACATTAGAAGAAAGAATATCAATCTAACTAGTCTTGAATCGAGTTATGTTACCCTACATCTATTCACTTCTTGAAGATAAGAAAGTTAGATGTTTAACCTGTCATTTTTTAATAATAAGCGTAATAAAAAAAATGAAAAAAGAAATTTTTTGCCAAACAGTGATTGACTTATTAAGCATATCACTAGGTTGATTTTCTAGTTCTGTCCGTAATCACTTCAGTTACGAACATTTTATTTTAGGGCAAAGTTTGTTGGTATAACAAGTAACCAATTACCAATTTGTTGAGTTATCGTTATTTTTGTTATTTTAGTACTACTTTTCATTAAAAAGCATTGTATTGTTGTTAAGAAACCAAAAGTTGAAAAAGGACACTTTTACTTTCTCTGTGTTCATCTTCATTTCCCATTTTTCTAACCATCAAACTCAAAAGATCACCATATACAAGTATATAACGTTGTCATTGCATTTGACACCACCATTGAAACTGCCCGAACATGCTGAACCACGACAAGTTGGCTGGTTTGGCCGGGTTGAACAACTTATTCTCGGCCCGCAGTTTACAATATGTGAGAATTTTAAATCCATTTCGGCTGACGGTTTAAGTTAGTGGGCCGGTCGTGTCGGCCGAAACCATCCGTCTTATGTATTTTGTATACATGCATATGTATATTGATTTAATGTTACATAATAGATTAATAAGACCGGTGCCAATGCTCCGTCGACACCACCCGTCGTAGGTTTTTATTGCGCGTCGGCCAACAACGCCGTTGGCACCCCCCCCTCCCCCTCCCCCGTCGTGGCCTGGCGTTGGTAAAACTCGTCGTGGGGAGGACGGGATCGAGGATGGCATCGGGGGAGGTGGTGGGATAGGCTGGAGAAGAAAGGGGGAAGGAGAGAGGGGTACGGGGGTTTTGGAGTTATACCTTCTGCATTAAAACTTGTACTATTTGTATTTTTTAATAAAAATATCTTCTTTTTTCTCTGTTTTTTTTTAATTTATTTTTAATTTTAATTTTTTATATATATTTGTTTTAATAATAAAAATATATAAGTTTTTTTCAAATAAAAATTAGTTTTTTTTTGTTTTTTAAATTTTAATAAATGTAATTTTTAAATTTAATATTATTTTTATTTAATTTAAACAATGTATTTTTAAAATTAATGTAATATATTTATTTTATAATTATTTTATTAATTAAAAATGATGATGTGGAAGGGTGTGTTAGTGATGGGTTAGTGATAGGTAGGGTTGAAACGACCGTGTCACTAGCATGTCAGTAAGTATGTGATGACGTGGCGCTACTGATGTGTTAACTGACGCGCGACTGTTGGGATAAGCCTAATAAGTCACAAGTGATTTACAAATAGATCGAGTTGCCTTAATATAAATTGGTTGGGTTAATCTAAGTTAAAAAATGTAGGTTAAAATGAAAAAATATATAAATATATTAAAGTTTACGGGGTTTAAATTACCACTTATAATTGTTAATTAATTTGTATTAAATGATTTATATTTATGTGTTAATTCATTGATTTAATTGTAAAAATATCTTATTTTTTTTAACGAAAAAACCTTTAAACTTCAATTGTGTCTAATCGAGTCAACCTGAAACCCGTTAAAGGCCGGTAAACAATCCTATCCCGACATCTGACTCGATAAGAAACCGGGTCGGTGAGGTCGGGTTAAAAAAACTCAATGTCAGCATAAAATCCAAATACACTTGACCCGACTAGTATAATCGGGTTTGGGTTTACGAGTTAGCGTGGCCATTTTGGCATCCCTGTATAAAGGAAAAGCCGAGATGTTTTTATTAAAGCATTTTGCATATATTTTAGTTGTAAAAATAATATTAAAATAAATCGCTAATAATGCTTAAATTAAATTTAAATCATATAAATTGACAAATTTACAATATGAATGTGTAGATGTGTATATGCAATTTTTCGTGTAAAATTGCAAAGTTATAATACATGCAACATTTTGAAGTGAGATGAATATGAGATAAATGAAATAATAAAAATTGTGATATTGTAGATTTTAATATTTAAATATGTTAATAAATATCAATTTTCAGCTTTGCATTGAAACTTAATATTTTAAATTCTAAGTTCTGTTTTAATAGTTGTACCTTTAGAAGTGTTATTTATTACACTTTTCTAAATTTACTATGAACTTTGAAACAAATTAGTGGAAATTGTTATTTGAATTCAAAATGAATTCAACTAAAAGACAAATATGAGTTTAAATCAAATTTCGAATTAAGCTAAAAAAAATTCAGAAGTCGGAAAATCCAGTTTAAACAAAGTGAGAAAACCAAAACCCAACTCAATAAACACCCTAGCTACTCACAAGTCACACCCTTTCCAACTTGATTTTATTTTCTTCCTTTTCTCGATCTATTCACCATAACTTGATGGGCTTGGCCCAACTATATAGGAGAAACGACCCAACTTTATAACAATTCAACGCAGGCAACGGCAACATATAGGAAGAAGGCAACGGTGACGAGAATTTTTAAACTTTGGTACTTGGTAGTTTAGGGTGGCAATAGTGCGGGTTGGGTTATAAAAGGGTTGATCTATTTGCCTTTACGGGTTGAAAATCCCAACCCAACCCAACATTTTTATCTAAACGGGTTGAGATCTTCAACCCAACCTATTTATTAAACGAGTTGGTTTATAAACGGGTTGACCCAATAAAACATCAAATTATAAATAAAAAATAAAAAAATACACATAATTAAAGACTAAAATACCAAAATAAGTTGATTAGTTGCAAAATACAAACAAAAATTCTTTTAAGCCTATTGTTCAGTGAAAAATTACTCTTTAAAAATATTAAATATTAATATAGTAGTATAACATAAATATCTTATAAGAAATTTAAGCTATTCAGGTTGTTCATTTTCCAAAAAGATAAATACGTGACTCATATTATGTGTATGTCATATTTTAAATTATAATATATATTATATTATGTATTTAAATTAAATAAACAAATAGATATTGTATTATATTATGCATTTAAAAAATATATATAATATTTAAACGGGTTAACGGGTCATAAATGAGTTGGAAATTTGAACCCAACCCGACTAGTTTTATGACGGGTTGTAAACGGGTTGACCCGTTTACGACCCACGGGTTGAAAGTTATGACCCAACTCGCTAATTTCGGGTTTTAAATGGGTCGAGTTGACAGGTCGGGTTTGATTTTGCCAGTCCTATTGGTAGTAGATATTCTTTTAATAAAACCACCCGTACGTATACAGTATAAAATAAGAAAAATTGTATTTGTGACTACTTATATGTTTATTAATTTGATAAAGATAAATGTCAAAATCAAGAGACGATATGAGGAATTAGTATATTACACATGTTTTATTTTGTAATGAGTAATAATATGAAGTAGACACAAATAATATGTATTACATAGACCTGTTCACGGTCCAAGAATCGGACCGACCCGGACCGACCCGATCAGGACCGAGAACCGAAATTTCTGTTTTTTGTGGACCGAGGACCGGACCGAACAGGCCCGGTTCAGTTCGGTTATTGTTCGGGTATTTTTGGTCCGGACCGGTTTGGACCGTCTAGAACCGTAAGTAATTGTTTAGCTGTTTTTTTGGGTATTTTCACTACTGTTTCGAGCAGGAAAAACGCAGTTTTTAGCAGCATATTTTGTGCAGAAAAACGTAGTTTTGGCTGCATAAAACTGCAGTTTTTAGTTGATTTTATGAGCGGTTTTTACTCTGTTTTATGTGCAGAAATATGCAGTTTTTACCGCAGTTTTTTATGCAGAAATAAGCAGTTTTTATTGTTGTTTTTGGTATAGAAACATGCAGTTTTTACTGCTTTTTTTTGTTCAAAAAACTGCAGTTTTTACTGCTTTTTTTGTGCAGAAAAATGCAATTTTTACTACCTTTTATGTGCAGGAAAATGAAGTTTTACTACTGTTTTTTATGCACCAAATTGCTAGATATGAATTCAATAACAATTCATAAAAAAATCAATAACATAATGGTAATAATCAAAAACCAAAAATATCAAGCATTGTTTAACAAATAATGCATAAATTCAAAAAACAAATGTCAAACATTGTTTACTCAATATCTAAAAATCAAATACATTAATCATCCATTGCAATACTTTTCCCTTTTACATCTTGTTTTTGCAGCTCCTCTTCGATATCTAAAAAACAACATAATAATCAATATATATCATAAATTATAACTACATGTATGCCCAAAGATTAAAATTTTACTTACCTTTAGCGATCTCATCATCTTGAATAATATCACTTTCATCATCAATATTTATAGGCTTTTGTGACTTTCTCAACCAATCTTGTGTGCATATTAATGCCTCCACTATGTGGGGCTTTAACGAACTTCTATACAGGTCTAAAACACGACCACCCGTACTAAAAGCCGACTCTGATGCAACGGTAGAGACTTGTATTGCCAAAATATCTACAACAAATTTGAAACACATTAATTTATAAACAAATTTATTTAAGTTGCATTTTAAATAAAAAAATTACCTTTAGCCATCCTTGCAACAACCGGAAAACGTGGGCTATTTAGTCTCCACCAAACAAGTATGTCAAAGCCATCGTATAAGTCAACTCGTGGCTCTTTTAGATATTTTATTAGCTCGGTTAATGTTGAATTCTTCGTACTTTTACCTTGCGTTAGAAAAGCACTTAAGAAATCATTACCACAATGACTTGATGATGTACCTTCCTTATGTGTGGTTTGATTTGCCTCATTTGGGTTTTCCACGTCAAACTTTACCTTATATGTTTCAAACAAATTTCCCATATTCTCCTCAACCGTTTCTACCGTTTTTTCAACCATTTTTAAAATATCTTCATCGGTCGTTTCGGGTTTCCTAACTTGGTCAAGCAAATACTTAAACCCATACCCAATAATTTCTGACTTCATGGTAGGATCTAAAATAACGGCAAAATACATATAATTGTTGAGATTCGTAAAATCACCCCAATATTTTGTATACTTTGCCAACATTTTAGCCACCATCCTACTAAAAACTGAAGGATTTATGTGAAGGATTTATGTGCACAGATAAGTACACGTGTCACCGTGTCCAATGTTATAAGACACTAAAGGGTCACACCACTACACACCCAATAATGGACAACCGAATAAAGTAAGTTGTGTGGAATAATTAACTAGTTAAGTTAATTATAAAGAAGAGAATAAATAATAATAAGTTAATTATTATTTGTGAGGATGGTTAAATATTAGGTTAAGTATTTAACGGACAGTTAATTAATAGTTAATTAATTAACTAGTAAAAGTCCAAGGGTTTAAAGTGTTAATAGGAAGTTTAATTATGAGATTAATCATAATTAAACTCCAAGGACTAAACTGTAACATCTAGCCTTATAAATAGAAGGCTTGTGTAAGGGTTATAGGTTAGACATTCACAATACACTAAAACCCTAATCTCCACTCCCTCTTTCTCTCTTCGGTCGAGCGCAAAGAACCCCAAGGGGGTGTTCGGTTTTTGGTGTTCGAGTTCGACGAACATATCACACACACACACACAAAAGTCTTTGTGTGTTGCTTTGTTGGTACAACGCGGTCTTGCAGCGTGTCTAGGTGGTGCAGTAGAGGTGGATCACTTCTTTAGCTATCTAAAGGTAATGTTCATCTTCTTCATTTTCTCATGATCTCATTGATTAGTAGAGATCCAATAATGTGGTATTCAAGTTCCGCCATGTGAATACTACAAGGTTTTCCTACAGTGGTATCAGAGCGATCTACTAATCTCAATGAGATTCGATGGAGTTTCTTTTCTTCTAGAAAAGAACCCTAGAATTTTCGGCCAAGAACATTGTTCAAGTTTATGAACAATTGGCTTGAATAGGGTTCTAGATAAAAAGAAATTAGGCTTCTTTTTCCTTCTTGTATTTTCCGAATTTCGTATATATATATATATATATATATATATATATATATATATATATATATATATATATATATATATATATATATATATATATATATATATATATATTATATTAAGTTTTTTTTTTATCTTAGAAAGAACCCTAGTGAATTTAATCCAAGAACATTGTTCAAGTTTATGAACAATTGAATTGAATAGGTTTCAAGATAAAAATGATTAGGTTTCTTTTCTTGTCTAGTAAAAACCCTAGAAAAATAAGTCCAAGAATATAATCAACCAAGATCATGGTAGATTATTGGACAAATTAGGCTTTAGACAAATTAAGGAAAGTTGTGTTATTCTTAGTATTAAAATAACACATTTATTTATTTGTTATTACTAGTTTTATTATAATTTTCGGTATTAAATAAAAAAAAATAAAAAAAGGGTAGTTTCGGTCGAACCAAGCAAGACCGAGTTTCGGTCGAGCAAGGTTCGGACGAAGGGGCCGAACGGACGAACCGTTCGGTTCGGTCTTCGTTTAATCGATCCAGTTTTTTCGCTTGTTGTGTATTTGATCCAGTTTCGTTAACCTAAGGCTCAGTTTCAGGCACATAGGGTACACGGGATCAAATCGGATGTTAAAAAAGGTTTACTTTTTGACAAGTTTCATTATTTATTCGTTTATTATAATAATAAGTATTAACATTTAAAATAAACCTAATGATTTTAAATAGTTAGTTTAAGATTAAGATAATTATGAAATTAAGGAGGAAATAAGAAACCAGTTCATGGGTAATTTAATAATTATCAGTTTGGTAATTATTAATTATCAGTTTATTTATTTAATTAGAATGACATAACCCAAAAGGATTGATATTGTGTTTATCTTAGTATTTTTCAGAATTTTATATTTTTTTCCGGAAATTTATATAAAGTTTTTTTTATAAAATATACAAAACACAAAACCAAGTCTTTGGGGTCATGACATAGCAATTTTTCGAAATTGCAAGTTTTATTTTATTTTTCGTTTATTTATTATAACATAAAATAATAAGGTGGTGATTATAAACAGTTTATTTAGAAAACCAAGATTTAATTATAAGATGGTGATTATAAACAGTTTGTTTAGAAAACCAAGGTATAAATTAATAAGATGGTGATTATAAACAGTTTGTTTAGAAAACCATGTTTTAAAATTAATAATGGTAAAGTAAACACTTTGTTTATAAACCAAGTTTTATGAAACAAATTAAAAGGTGGAATTTATAAACAATTAGTTTATAAAACCAAGTAATTAAAAAAAAAAACTGGCTAACTTTTCGAACAAAGGAAAATCCTTTTTAGAAAATCTTAGATCAGAGTGCAACCCACCTAATGGAACACCTCACTTGTTAAACGATATTCACATTGTAAGGAGAACGAACCTTAGACGTGGATTCAAATCATTGCGAGTGTTAGGGTGCGTAGGGTCTTGTGATAATCGGGAGTCCCGGCGCAAGGCATCGCACTGTCTTAGGTGGTACGATCTATTTTGGTGATAATCGGGAGTCCCGGCCCAAAATACTCTAGAGGGATTAAAGCATGTACAAGTTTGTTGTTCGACTTAATATCCCGAGGATCTAGGAATCGTTTCTAGTCTAGAGGCGATCGGTATGGCTATACCTACCAGAAATAGCGTGGCTCTAATGGGAAGTGCCCAAACCTTGCATTAGAGGGCGTGAAATATGGGTCCTAGTCTAACTATTATTATTAAAAGGTAATAATGTTAGAAGTTATTTATTTTATCTAATCTTACTAACCGTTTGTTTGTTTTTCTTATAGATGTCTGTACTGTCAGAAATTCCGTTTTATTCACCGATCGAATCGCGAAAGTTCATCACTGGAAAATGGAAGCTTACTGGTCCAAACTACAAAGTTTGGAGGGTGCATTTTAGGAGTTACCTAAAAGCACAGAATCTACTATACGTGATAGACGAGGTGCCCAAGGGACAACCAGGGCAAGATGCCCAGGATGATGAGCTTGACGCTTATTATCAGTATCTGGCAGATGAATCACAAGGTATGTCGATTCTTATTCTTACTTCATTATCAGAGCTTACTGATAATCAACGTAAGAAACCATGCTATGAGTTTTTCCAGTATCTTGAGGAGACGTTTAAAGATAGCAAGCAGTTCATTTTGCAAGAAATCATTTCGTCGAAAATGACAGATGATCAACCACTGAGTGACCACCTTATCAACATAAGGAGGTTACTAGATTGTCTCACCCTAGTTACTGGCACATCAAACGAGCATGAACAAGTCTTGTTCTTGTTTGGATCTCTCACTCAGTACTATCAGGACAAGGTAGTACGTATGATCGGGAATTTTGATTTGAGTGTCGCAGGTCTACACGAGAATCTCTTGTGTATACGCGATGTTCAAAGGCTGGAGGAAGAATCTCTCCCCGAGATTCAGCAGGATGAGTTCTATGATTGGTTGAATGACTTTGCTGATTTGTGTTGCCCAACTTGTGGCAGCAAGGATATTTGCGAGCACACGTCGGACGTGGGGCTGTTGGACGCTGACTTTGTCAGCGATTTAGGTATCTTTATGATTGATTGTCTCGTTACTTCTAGTGAATCCTGGGTATTGGATACCGGATGTGGTCATCACATTTGCAATCATTTGCAGGGATTTAAGAAGAACAGGAGGCTGGGACGAGGGGGATGTTGAACTACGAGTAGGCGAAGGTTCCAAGGTTGGAGCTGAAGCCGTAGGAACATATCTTCTCAAGTTGCCTTCAGGAAGAGTTTTGGAAATTAAAGATTGTTATTATGTTCCTAGACTTATTAAAAATGTTATTTCTTTTGATTTACTTATAGACAGTGGTTTTTATTATGAGTTTTATGGAAAAACAATTTCGTATTTAAAAGATGACATTTTATATTTTAACGCAAATTCTCATAATGGTCTATACACGTTAAATCTAAATAACATAGAACGAGACGTTTATCATATAAGTAAAAGATCCAAGAGTAACTTGAATCAAACTTATCTTTGGCATTGTCCTTTAGGTCATATAAACGAGACTCGCATTAAGAAGCTCCACGATGATGGAATTCTAGAGCCATTTGATTTGGAATCATATGCAATATGCGAAGCTTGTTTATCTGGCAAGATGACAAAAGACCCTTTCAATCATTACAATGAAAAGGCAGGCGAGTTGTTAGGGATTATACACACAGATGTGTGTGGACCCTTTACTCCAGAAGCCAGAGGAGGATACCGCTACTTCATTACCTTTACTGACGATTTCAGTAGGTATGGTTATGTCTTTCTTATGAGACTAAAGTCTGAAAGCTTTGACAAGTTCAAAGAATATCAGAGGGAAGTAGAAAACCAACTAGGCAAGCAAATTAAGTCACTTCGGTCTGACCGAGGAGGCGAATATTTGAGCCAAGAGTTCGACGATCATTTGAAGGAATGTGGGATTGTTTCACAACTCACACCTCCGTATACGCCTCAGATGAATGACGTATCAGAAAGGAGGAATCGCACCTTGTTAGACATGGTACGTTCAATGATGGGTCGCGCCCCACTACCACTATCATTTTGGGGACATGCACTCGAGACTGCAGCATTCACACTGAATAGGGTTCCGACCAAGTCAGTTGAAAAGACTCCGTTCGAGCACTGGGCGGGGAGAAAACCTAAATTTCTCAAGATTTGGGGTTGTGAAGCATACGTTAGACGTAAGTTCACAGACAAACTAAACCCCAAGTCAGACAAGTGTATCTTCGTTGGATATCCAAGGGAAACCTTAGGATACTATTTCTATCATCAAGAAGACAACAAAGTTTTTGTTGCTCGGAAAGGTGTCTTCTTGGAGGAGAAGTTTCTAGGAACTGAAACTCCAAGAAAAGAAATAGAGCTTCAAGAAATTGAAGAGAACGAAGATCCACCGACGACTTCAGTCGAACCAGTTGTTCAACAAAGAATTGTTGATCCCCAACCAGACCCACCGGTTGAGGAAGAAGAGACACGCAATCCGCGTAGGTCCAGTAGACCATGCCAAGAACCAGATAGGGATCTTGGATTCATGATTGATGAAGATGATGGAAGTCTACTAGAACCATTAACCTACATCGAAGCTGCTGACGGCATAGAGTCTGAAAGATGGCTCGAGGCTATGCAAGCAGAGATTCAATCCATGTATGACAACCAAGTTTGGGTGTTATCAGACTCGCCACCACAGTCTCGTGCTGTTGGATGCAAGTGGGTTTTCAAGAAGAAAACTGACATGGATGGAAAGGTGCATACTTACAAAGCACGACTCGTCGCGAAGGGTTTCACGCAGACACATGGTGTTGATTATTCTGAAACCTACTCGCCAGTCGCCATGCTTAAGTCTATTAGAATTCTTATGGCCATATCAGCATATTACGACTATGAGATATGGCAGATGGATGTTAAAACCGCCTTCCTTAACGGGGAGTTGAATGAGGACGTATTCATGATAAAACCGGATGGTTTTACTGATCCAAAGAATCCTAATAAAGTATGTAAATAGCTAAAATCCATTTATGGATTGAAGCAAGCATCTAGAAGTTGGAACTTACATTTTGACAAAAGAATCAAAGAATTTGGTTTTGTCAAGAGTGAGTTCGAGGCGTGTGTCTACACAAAATTCAGTGGGAGCGTAGTAATCTTCCTAGTCTTGTATGTTGATGACATACTGCTCATAGGAAACGATATACCAGCATTACAAGGAGTAAAATCCTGGTTAGGTAAATGTTTCCAGATGAAAGACTTGGGAGAAGCCGCATTTATACTAGGTATAAAGATCTATAGGGATAGATCTAGGCGGCTTATTGGACTTAGTCAAAGTACATACATTGACAAAGTACTGAAGAGATTCAGTATGAGTGATTCCAAGAGAGAAATCATTCCGATGTCACATGGCATTACACTGAGCAAAGCTCAGAATCCCACATCTAGCAAGGAAATAGCTAGGATGAGTTTGGTACCATATGCTTTGGCAATTGGATCAATCATGTATGCCATGTTATGTACTAGGCCCGATATTGCTTACTCCATAAGTCTCACGAGCAGATATTAAAAGAATCCTGGTGAACCCCATTGGGTGGCTGCCAAGAACATTCTCAAGTATTTGAGAAGGACGAAAGAAATGTTCTTGGTCTTTGGAGGTTCGATGGAAGAACTGCGTGTAACTGGTTACATAGATGCAAGCTTCCAAACCGACAGAGATGATTACAAATCTCAATCGGGATTTGTCTTCACGCTAAACGGAGGAGCTATATCTTGGAAGAGTCAGAAATAAGATACGATAGCAGATTCGACTACAGAGGCTGAATACATTGCCGCAAATGGTGCTGGGAAAGAAGCCATGTGGCTTAAGAATTTTATCGAGGATCTTAGAGTTATTGCCAGTATCTCTAGACCCATCGAAATATTCTGTGATAACAGTGGCGCAATAGCGCAAGCTGTTGAACCAAGAGAGCATCAAATGACCAGGTATGTACGCAGGAAATATCACCTCATACGCGAGTATGTTAGAGAGGGTGATATTATAATTAAGAAAATACCAACGGATGACAACGCCGCTGACCCGTTGACAAAACCACTAGTTGGACCAAAGCATGAGAAACATGCGCACGCTATAGGCATGCAGTACCTAAATATTGGTAGCTAGTATTTTTGATTAGATTTATAGACATGTTTGAAATCGATACATTATGTAATAAAATTTCGTGGGATTGAAATAGAAAGTTTTACGTAATATTTTCACATTGTCTATTCTTAACATGTTTTAAACCTATCCCTGATACACAAAGGTTTTGAGTATCTAAATTGTCTGTGGTTGCTTGAATTTAGTGGGAGCTAGATTCAAGAGTTAATACCGTTATGAATATTTATCTATTTCATAGTTATTAAATAGAGAAACAAGGGTTGTTCAAATAAATATTCATAGATGTTTACAGAGTTTGCTGAACATTAGACGTGACCAAAAGATCGAGATTACTTCATGGAGCCCAAGCATGAGTAATTTCGAATAGATGTCCTCTGACCTGAGACGTTTTGGTTTGAGACACGATGACTTCTGATCTTTAGCATTTATCTACCGTCACACCGTAAAAGGGTGATCATAAGGAACTTGACTAAGACAGCGGAAGTCGTGGGCAAGATAACGCAAATGTCAAGATGGAATTTGCACCTTCTTTAACTAGAAGAGATATTTCATGGCCGCTCGACGATTAAGACTACTGAAATGCGTGGCCGTGCTCGGAGAATGATTAGATCATTCGGTAATCCGTTACTGCAGAAAGTCGAAATCAGAGTCGAGAAAATTCGAGTATATAGAACAAGATCCCTGCTCCATGTCTATTACTCAAATTAAGAAATATCATGATGCGAAAGGAAAATCTGTTAGTGTTATTCATTTTATGAATATTATCTCTGGATGTAAGAGCTCTTATGACCTGGTTATCCTAAATGTCTGGCTAGGGACCGCTTCAGGCCAACGATGATCATAAAATGTTTCTTAACTTGTACAAGTGGGAGTCTGAAGGATTTATGTGCACAGATAAGTACACGTGTCACCGTGTCCATTGTTATAAGACACTAAAGGGTCACACCACTACACACCCAATAATGGACAACCGAATAAAGTAAGTTGTGTGGAATAATTAACTAGTTAAGTTAATTATAAAGAAGAGAATAAATAATAATAAGTTAATTATTATTTGTGAGGATGGTTAAATATTAGGTTAAGTATTTAACGGATAGTTAATTAATAGTCTATTAATTAACTAGTAAAAGTCCAAGGGTTTAAAGTGTCAATAGGAAGTTTAATTGTGAGATTAATCATAAATAAACTCCAAGGACCTAAACGTAACATATAACCTTATAAATAAGAGGTTTCTCTCCCTCTCCCTCTCCTTCGGCCGAATTCGACCAAAAGAACCCTAGGGGTTTCGGCTTTGGTGATCGACCGAACACACACACACACAAGCCTTTGTGTGATACTTTGTTGGTACAACGCGGTCTTGCAGCGTGTCCAGGTGGTGCAGTAGAGGTGGATCAATTCTTTAGCAATCCAAAGGTAATGTTCATCATCTCCTTCTTCTTGTGATCTTATTATTTAGTAGAGATCCAGTAATGTGGGATTCAAGTTCCGCCATGTGAATTCTACAAGGTTTTCCTACAGTTGTAACACACCAATTTTTCAAACCAATTTAAACTTTTTAAATAAACGAGTTTAACCATTTAAAATCCATAATATCCAAAACATGGTTCAAATAAACATTTGGAATAGTTAAGAAGTACCAAAAACCGGTGTTACAAATATATATCAAAACTAGTCTAGGGAATTAAATAAGTACACCGAGCTTTATCATCCAATGCTAACACTACGGGCCGCTTAATCTTTAGCTCCCGAACCTGAGTACATAGCCAAAAATAAACGTAGTACGTGAGACAAGATTGTCACGTGAGAAACATGGGTTTTAGACCCGGTTAGAAAATAATTGCAATAAAATAATAATTAAATAATTATCAAATTGCACATAGTCAATCAAACTCTAAGGCTTGTCATAAGCCAAATACATACGTAAGGGGCCTCCCTGAAACAACTCCCCCGATATGGGTTAACTAGGTAAACTCCCCCGTTTCCGGGATATCTATTTGCTCCCCCGATTTCCGGGTTATCTCAAACTCCCCCATTTTCCGGGTAATCTATTTCTCGACACACTACCCTTGCGCAGGGTGGTACCGGCCCAAGTAGGTGTCACTAACTCCCTCAATTTGTTGTAGGGTTTCACTACGCACCATGCGACTGATCGACCCATAGGATCGACCTCCTAGTTGACTTGGTTCGAACCATGACTGACCAAGAACATGAACTTGTTCTTGACCGGTTAAAACCAACTAGTTGATTTAACCCCTAAATGCGGAACTGGTATTAAACCTAATCCTTAAACCCTAAAGGATTGGGATGTTGGAAATCTAGATTAGGTTAACAAGAAAGAAACCCTGTACGAAGAACTCGAACACACACACATACTTGTGTGTGTTCGTCGACTACTACTAAGAACCCTAGGGTTCTTGGTTCAACTTCGAACAAGAGGAGAGGAAGAAGAGTGTTCCATGAATCATACCTTAGGTTAATGCTTAAGATAAATCCACTGATGATGAACACGACGAACGATCCTCTAGATGATCACTTGCAACGAACTTGGATATTCAAGACTTGAAGAACACGAAGAACGAATGAAGAACACGAAGAACGAAGAACACCAAGTGGTGGTGTCTTAGTTTCGGCCTAATGGAGTAAACGGGGGCAAGGGTTTCGGCCTCTAAAGGTGTAGCATAATAAGTGATACCTAAGGCCCCTTCTAGTTTAATTAAGATTAATCTCTTAATTAAACTTATCCTTTTACACTTCCATCCCTTATAGTTTAACTAGTTTATTATTATTATTGCACTTAACTATCAAATGTCTAGTATTAACACACTAATAATTCGGTATCCATATACACGAATTATATACTTGTATTTATACTTTTAATAGTTAATTATATAATAACCTTTATATAATTTACTCAATAATATTATCCAATTACTATATGATTTAATAGCCTTAAATCATATCATGGATAATCTATAATTAACACATTGTATATTTACTTAACTAGTAAATGTACAATTACTTGTATTAATTAATTAGTTAAACTAATCTAGAAATAAGTTAAACTTAACTTAACACTTTAACTGATTCATAATGACTATTATGAATCATTCCTCTTCGTAGTATCGTTGTATAACTTGCTCGTATTACATGCACTCACCGGTGTGACCCTTAAGTGTTTCGTAGGTATGGATGTATCATCATAGGTTGACTAACCGTGCACATAAATCCTTCAGACTCCCACTTGTGCAAGTTTGTAACCTTTGTCTCAATGATACGAGCTACAGTGGCCTTCTAGATGGGCATGTAGGTAACCAAACCCATAAAAACAGCTTATATAACCTTGGTATAGTTTTATGAATAACTCTTAATAGCGTCTCCTAGTAAAGAACACTCTGTCTTTACTTATTGGGTAACGTTGTTAGGCTTATCCCTTGCAGCACGATATTTGTGATAACGAATATGAGCATGGTAGAAATTATCAACTCCTGTATTCGAAATCGTTTTATGACTTCTTGGTTTAAACTGTTGTGATAAACGACAAAGAACATATCAGTTCGTTTGGGCACGGCCGTGCACTTGTCAGTTTCTCATCATGTCAAAGGACCTATAAATATCTCTCCTAAAAATGAGGTGCAATTGCCATCTTGTTATATTTCGATTTAAAATACAACTTCCTTTGTACCCAGTATCGCCTCGTATGACAAACATATTTCAGAATTGTCTAAGTTGAACCAAAGCACATTAGTCATTGTATCCTAAACTAAATACCACAGGCTTAAGGACAATCCTAGTGAACAATACTTTTGAACTTTTCAACCACGAAGTATTGTCACGGTGGTCGATCCAATATTCGTTGAGCCTCCAACAGAATATCACCGATATTCGGTTTACACAAAACTTGTGTAGCTATCTTCGAAGAATTTCGAATCTACCACCAAATACCGCGATGCCGTTAACGTCCCATCAAGGTTCCCACCAAGACGAGTAGTCACGGATTTATATCTATTTGAATAAATAGACTTTTAGTCATGATGTAAAACATACAAAGTCTGAATAAAAATGATACTAACTCATGTATTATTCCTCACTGGACATAGATACTGAATTATTACTGGATCATTACTTATTCCTTTTGTTCGTGTTGATTACTTAATGATTCTTACAACCTTAATTGTAACTTTATCACTTAAACCAATCATTTCTATTAAACTAAAGACACACGACGAGTATTTAGGAATACTATTACTTTTGTCTTTGCTAGATATTGTTCTTGCAACAATCTAGAACATATTCTAGTCTTGCCTTTTATGCAATTCGGTAAACATATGAGGATTGGAAATTAACTCCCTAGTTTCTTGAATTCATAAAATTCTCCTTGTAACTAAAGCCTCTTTTAGTTACTTGATTTGTAGATATTCTTACTAGTTAAAGAAATTTCCCTAAATGACTATGTTATCCACTAAAGGGTTAACAATCTATTAGATATGCAATAATTAATCACAAGACTTGTGATCACGCTATTAGGTTTGCAATAATCTAATCAATGATCATTTATTTCTCTTAACTCTTTGGCTAACGACTTGGTAAAACCTTGTTGTTAATGTCTTACTAACTTACTGAATTCATTAACATCTTTAATGAATTACGTCAGTCTTAGCTCCCACTTTTTTTTATGGAATTTAAGCATCTCTTAAACTACTTTGACCTAGTCAATAACTTGTAGTTTAATCTTTTAAGAATTCTATCAATAATTAAGATCATCCTTTGGATTTGCGAATATCCAACATTCCTGTTTAGGGAATTATGATCTTTATTGATTACTGTATCTAACAAGTATAAGACACTTGAAATGATACTTCCAATTCTTAAATACATTAGTATTCTTTTAAGAATTTTATTTAATGCCAAAGTCATTACTTTGATTTCTCAAATATCCATTATTCCTATAAGGGAATTATGACTTGATTAAATATTGTATTTATTACAAGTATATAAGACTTGCAATAATACCTCTTAATTCTTAAATACTTTAATATAGTTTGTCTCTTTTTAAGAGTTCATTTAATGTCTAAGTCATTTTACTTGGATTATATGAATATCCAATTATTCCCATTAGGGAATTATGACTTCATTAAATCCTTTACTAAAAGTATAAAAGACTTATAATAACACTCTTAAAGTCTATCTTGATTATATCCAATATAATCATACTATATTAATACTAATACTTTAAAACTTACTATCATAAGTAATGATTATTACTTAAGATGTTTTAACTCAGTTCAATAACCTTTGAACCTTATGCTTTCATAAAACTCTTAAATACTTTCATTAGAAGAACTTTCTGATTACTAGCATCTAAATACCTTGAGCTATCAAGACATTATTTATACAACAATCAAACAAATATATATAAACATGAAATATAAGTAAATCAAAGCTTGAGTTACAATCTAGTCATAAATCTTGACTAGTGTAATTATCACACATGCACACAATTTAATTCAACCATGGATTCAAAATTAATTAAAACCAAAATAAATCTTGTTTTAACAAAAAATAAAATTATCAAAACAATAAAGTAAAATTGTTTAAAACGAATCCACAAAATACTGAATTATAAAACTTGGTGCTCGTGGGATCATCACCATCTCATAGTGGTCGTCATCACTTTCCATCTCCTCCTGCAATAAACGATTGAAAAAGTTAGATTACTCATAACGTACTTTACAAGTATCTTAAAGTGATTAAGAAGTGTGGTTGTGTTACCTGAGGAACTTGCGTTTCCTCCACTACCACTTGCACCCTTTGGACAATTCCTTTTCCAATGCCCAACCTCACCACAATTGAAGCACCGGTTCTCAGTCCTCGCAGTGTTAGGCTTAACCTTCTTGACCTTTTGTTTGACACTTTTACCATTTGGCACTCCTTGGTTAGGATAGGTTTTACCCTTTCCTTTACCACCATGCCCTTTTCTCTTCTTCCCACCGCCACCGCCATTACCGATCATGAGAACGTCCTTAGATTTGGTCCCCAAACTCAACTCAGCTGTCTTGAGCATGGAATGTAGCTCAGCAATGGATTTCTCCATATTATGCATGTTGTAGTTGACCACAAAAGACTTGTAGTCATCAGAGAACGAGTTAAGTATAGTATCTGAAGGAATTATGTGCACAGTTAGTCAACCTATGATGATACATCCATGCCTACGAAACACTTAAGGGTCACACCGGTGAGTGCATGTAATACGAGCAAGATAAGCAATGATACTACGAAGAGGAATGATTCATAATAGTCATTATGAATCAGTTAAGTATTAAGTTAAGTTTAACTTATTACTAGATTAGTTTAACTAACTAATTAATACAAGTAGTTGTACATTTACTAGTTGAGTAAATATACAATGTGTTAATTATAGATTTTCCATGATATGATTTAAAGCTATTAAATCATATAGTAATTGGATAATATTGTTGTATAAATTATATAAAGTTTATTATATAATTAATTATTGAAAGTATAAATATAAGTATATAATTCATGTATATGGGTACCGATTTATTAGTGTATTAATACTAAACATTTAATAATTAAGTGCGGCAATAATAAACTAGTTAAACTATAAGGGATGGAAATGTTAAAAGAAAAGTTTAATTAAAGATCTAATATTAATTAAACTAGAAGGGTTCTAAGCGCAACTTATTTGTATATAAATAAGAGGCTTAGGGTAACCCTTATTGGTTCCTAACACCCTACGAAAATCACCCTCCTCCTCTTCCTTGGCTTCGGCCGAAACACACACACAACACAAGCCTTTGTGTTCTTCGAGTTCTTCGTGTTCTTCAAGTCTTGAAGATCCAAGTTCATTGCTTAGATCAACTAGAAGATCGCTCGATTTGTTCATCATCAGTGGATCTATCTTAAGCAATCAACAAGGTATGTTTTGGGAAACATTTTCCTCCCTTCTCCCCTCTTGGACGAATTCGGCCAAAGAACCCTAGGGTTCTTTGGTTGATGGTCGAACGAACCACACAAGCCATGTGTGTGTTCGAGTTCTTCGTGCAAGGTTTCTTTCTTGTTAACCTAATCAAGAACTCCAACATCCCAATCCTTTGGGGTTTAAGGATTAGGTTTAATCCCAGTTCCGCATTTAGGGATTAAATCAGCTAGTTGGTTTTAACCGGTCAAGAACAAGTTCATGTTCTTGGTCAGCAAGGTTCGAATCAAGTACACAAGGAGGTCGACCCAAGTGGTTGATCAGCCGCACGGTGCGTAGTGAAACCCTACAGTGGTATCAGAGCGTTGGTTTAGAGATCTAGACTAAATTAACAAAGATTGTTTGTTTACTTTAATTTTAAGTTTTTTTGTTTCAAGTTTTCTTCTTCTTCTTCTTCATAATTTTCGAAAAAAAGGGAAGAACCCTAGGACCAAGAATATTAAACTAGTCTAAGTTTAATCGGTCAAGAAGGTCTCTAAATAACCCTAGCAAGTTTTCAAAAATACTAGGAAGAACCCTAGGATCAAGTATGTTAAACAAGATATGTTTAATTGATCAAAAGGATTCTTTCCTTTTCTCCCTTGAATTTTCGTGACTAAGGAAGATCCCTAGGATCAAGTATGTTAAAAAAAGATTTGTTTAATTGATCAAAAGGATTCTTTCCTAATCCCTTAGAGATTTCGAAAATCTAGAGGATACTTGGACACCAAGTTTATTAAACTAGCCTAGTTTAATTGGTGGAAAAGTTTCCTAGGCTTAAGAATTTCGAAACCCTAAAAAACCCTAGAACATTAAACTAGTTTAAGTTTAATAGTTTAAAAGTATTAATTTGGATAATAATCTAAAACCTAGTTAATTAGACAAGTTTATGTCTAAAAGGTTTAATTATTATTTTGATAGATTTATTAAAGCTAGTTCTTTAAACCTAGTAATTTAGACAAAGTTTTATTGTCTATAAGGTTTAAATTAAAAAGTTTAAATAAATTTATTATAAGTTATAATCTATCTTAGAATTTAAACAAAGTTTATTGTTTAATAGGATTGATTAAAATTGATCTTTTAACTAAAATAATGTCTTTGATCAAGAAAGTCAAAACCCTAGTTTTGATTGATCAAAAACAAGATTAGGGTTCATCTAATTAGTTTAGGGAATTGATAAAGAGGATGTTAATTTTTAAGTTCTAAAATTAACGAGGTGTATTTAATTATTTATATATATGTATTAAAATTTTTGGAATTTTTAATTATTAGGTAAAATTGAATTTTAAAAGATATAATAAATTTATACGTATTTTAATTAGTTTAAGTTAAAATACATATGTATAAATTAGATGTAATATTCTTATTAGAATGTTACAAGTTTATTATAAAATATACATATATATACGAATACATTAAAATACAAGATAAAAATGGAACAATTAAAAAGGGTGATGTTTTTTTGATCTTTAAAGATAATATTGTAATTAGTTATTGTATAAGTTATGATATAATTAAAACTAGAAAGTACAAAGTTATGATTTCATCATAACTAGAAATTGTATAAGTTGAAATTATATGATTAACTAGAAATATACAAAGTTATATATATTAAGATGTATAAAGTTATAAGTTATTATAACTAGATAATTATACAAGTATAATATAAGTATTTTACAAGTCATGTAATATACTAGATTAATGATCAAGTAAAAATAACAAGAACCTATTTTTAACTAGTTCAAGTTGAATATAAGAAAGGTTTAAACAAACTAAAAATTATTATATATAGTCTTTATATAATAAGTTTATTAGTTTCACCAAGTATAAACCGGTGATTGTGTTAGCTTAAGTTTCATCATGGTTGTTGAAGCTAGTGGGAGCTACACAAGAAAATCACAAAGTTTATAAGTGTGTCGTTAAGACATAAGTTTTGGTCGAATCTAATAAGTCAAAACAAATGTTTAATTTCATTATTAGACATATGAAGAACTAGGTGTGTTAAACTAGGTTTATGTTTCAAGTTCATGAATCATAAAAGAATTTAAAAGTTTAACATAAGTTTATAAGTTTTTCAAGTAAGACTACACAAGAAAATCACAAAGGTTCTGTGACGCAGAGCATCGCACTGTCTTAGATGGTCTGATCTACTTTGGTCATAATCGGGAGTCCCGGCCCAAAAAGTACTTGAGTAGAATAAACATACTAGACTTTATTACTAACTTAGAAATGTACAATTAGATTGTACAAAGTTGTAATAAGTTATAAGTCTAAAGATTCTACGACCAATAGGAATCGTGTCAAGTCTTGATATGATCGGTAAGGATGTTACCTACCAGAATTAGCATGTCTCGTCGGGAAGTGCCCAAACCTTGCGGCGAGAATGTGATATATGGATCCTAGGCCTAAAATATTAATTATGGGTTTATAATATATTTTAGAGAATGTTTATTGATGATTACTAATTAAACTGGATTTGATTTGTAGATGGCAGCAACAAATGCAATCGCGACAACAAGTACCAACAATCTCTCACTTCGCTCAATCCTCGAAAAGGACAAGTTGACTGGGTCAAACTTTCTCAACTGGGAGCGCAATCTTCGTATTGTGCTCAGGGATGAGAGAAAGTGGTATGTCTTGGAGAGAGCAGTACCAAACACCCCTGCTGTTAATGCCAGAGCTGAAACGAGGCAAACTTATGATAAGCATGTCAGTGATGCACTCGATGTGAGCTGTCTGATGCTCGCAACTATGAAACCTGAGTTACAAGCGGGACTTATGGATGTGCCTGCATTTGAAATGATCCAGCAACTTAGGGATTCATTTCAAGAGCAAGCTCGCACTGAGAGGTTTGACATCAATCGAGCCTTTAACTCTTGCAAGATGGTCAAAGGAACGCCGGTGAGTGCCCACGTCATGAAAATGAAAGGACACATGGATCACCTCGCTAGACTTGGTTACCCCATACCGTTGCAAATGGCAAGATACACTATACTCAAATCGTTG
Organism: Calendula officinalis; assembly: GCA_963853835.1. Classification (NCBI taxonomy): domain Eukaryota; kingdom Viridiplantae; phylum Streptophyta; class Magnoliopsida; order Asterales; family Asteraceae; genus Calendula; species Calendula officinalis. Next base: position 36,906,406 of record OY970820.1, read on the forward strand.
TCTGATGACTACAAGTCTTTTGTGGTCAACTACAACATGCATAATATGGAGAAATCCATTGTTGAGCTACATTCCATGCTCAAGACAGCTGAGTTAAGTTTGGGGACCAAATCTTAGGACGTTCTCTTGATCGGTAATGGCGGTGGCGGTGGGAAGAAGAGAAAAGGGCATGGTGGTAAAGGAAAGGGTAAAACCTATCCTAACCAAGGAGTGCCAAATGGTAAAGGTGTCAAACAAAAGGTCAAGAAGGTTAAGCCTAACACTGCGAGGACCGAGAACCGGTGCTTCAAGTGTGGTGAGGCTGGGCATTGGAAAAGGAATTGTCCAAAGGGTGCAAGTGGTAGTGGAGGAAACGCAAGTTCCTCAGGTAACACAACCACACTTCTTAATCACTTTAAGATACTTGTAAAGTACGTTACGAGTAATCTAACTTTTGCAGTCGTTTATTGCAGGAGGAGATGGAAAGTGATAGTGACCGGCATGAGATGGTGATGATCCCACGAGCACCAAGTTTTATAATTCAGTATTTTGTGGATTCGTTTTAAATAATTTTACTTTATTGTTTTGGATAATTTTATTTTTGTTAAAACAAGTTTTATTTTGGTTTTAATTAAATGTCGAATCCATGGGTGAATTATATTGTGTGCATGTGTGATAATTACACTAGTCAAGGTTTATGACTAGATTGTAAGTCAAGTTATGATTTACTTATATTTCATGTTTATATATATATATTTGTTTGATTGTTGTATAAATAATGTCTTGATAGCTCAAGGTATTTAGATACTAGTAATTAGAAAGTTTTTCTAATTAAAGTATTTAAAAGTTTTATGGAAGCATAAGGTTCAAGAGTTATTAACTTAGTTAAAACATCTTAAGTAATGGCCATTACTTATGATAGAAAGTTTTAAAGTATTAGTATTAATATAGTATGATTATATTGGATATTATCAAGAAAGACTTTAAAGAGTATTATTACAAGTCTTTCATACTTGCGATAAAGGATTTAATGAAGTCATAATTCCATAATAGGAATAGTTGGATATTCGTATAATCCAAGAAATAACTTAGACATTAAATAAACTCTTAAAAGGGACAAACTATATTATTTAAGAATTAAAAAGTATTATTTCAAGTCTTTTATACTTGTAATAAATACAATATTTAATCAAGTCATAATTCCATAATAGGAATAATGGATACTAATGTGTTTAAGAATTGATAGTATCATTTCAAGTGTTTCATATTTGTTAGATACAGTAGTCAATAAAGATCATAATTCCCTAAACAGGAATGTTGGATACTCGCAAATCCAAAGGATGATCTTAATTATTGATAGAATTCTTAAAAGATTAAACTACAAGTTATTGACTAGGTCAAAGTAGTTTAAGAGATGCTTAAATTCCATAAAAGTAAGTGGGAGCTAAGACTAACGTAATTCATTAAAGATGTTGATGATTTCAGTAAGTTAGTACGACATTAACAACAAGGTTTTACCAAGTCGTTAGCCAAAGAGTTAAGAGAAATAATAAATGATCGTTAATTAGATTATTGCAAACCTAATAGCATGATCACAAGTCTTGTTATTAATTATTGCCTATCTAATAGATTGTTAACCCTTCAGTGGATAACATAATCATTTAAGGAAGTTTCTTTAACTAGAAAGAATATCTACAAATCAAGTAACTAAAAGAGGCTTTAGTTGCAAGGATAATTTTATGAATTCAAGAAACTAAGGAGTTAATTTCCAATCCTCCTATGTTTACCGGATTGCATAAAAGTCAAGACTAGAATATGTTCTAAATGTTGCATGAACAATATCTAGCAAAGGCAAAAGTAATAGTATTCCTAAATACTCGTCTTATGTCTTTAGTTTAATAGAAATGATTGGTTTAGTGATAAAGTTACAATTAAGTTTGTAAGAATCATTAAGTAATCAACACGAACGAAAGGAATAAGTAATGATCCAGTAATAATTCAGTATCTATGTCCAGTGAGGAATAGTACATGAGTTAGTATCATTTTTATTCAGACTTTGTATATTTTACATCATCCATGAATAAAAGTCTATTTATTAAAAAAGATACAAAATCCGTGACTACTCGTCTTGGTGGGAACCTTGATGGGACGTTAACGTCATCGCGGTATTTGGTGGTAGATTTGAAGTTCTTCGAAGATAGCTACACAAGTTTTGTGTAAACCAAATATCGGTGATATTCTGTTGGAGGCTCAATGAATATTGGATTGACCACCGTGACAATACTTCGTGGTTGAAAAGTTCAAAAGTATTGTTCACTAGGATTGTCCTTAAGCCTGAGGTATTTGGTTTAGGATACAATGACTAATGTGCTTTGGTTCAACTCAGACAATTCTGAAATACGTTTGTCATACGAGGCGATACAGGGTACAAAGGAAGTTGTATTTTAAATCAAAATATAACAAGATGGTAATTGCACCTCCTCTTTAGGAGAGATATTTATAGGTCCTTTGACTTGATAAAGAAACTGGCAAGTGCACGGCCGTGCCCAAACGATCTGATTTGTTCTTTGTCGTTTATCATAGCAGTTTGAATCAGGAAGTCATAAAATGATTTTGAATACAGGAGTTGATAATTTCTACCACGCTCGTATTCGTTATCACAAATATCGTGCTGCAAGGGATAAGCCTAACATATTTGCCCAAGAAGTAGAGTCAGAGTGTTCTTTACCAGGAGACGCTATTAAAGAGTTTTTCATAAACTATACTTGGGTTACGTAAGCTGTTTTTATGGGTTGGTTACCTACATGCCCATCTAGAAGGCCACTGTAGCTTGTATCATTAAGACAAAGGTTACAAACTTGCACAAGTGGGAGTCTGAAGGAATTATGTGCACAGTTAGTCAACCTATGATGATACATCCATGCCTACGAAACACTTAAGGGTCACACCGGTGAGTGCATGTAATACGAGCAAGATAAGCAATGATACTAGGAAGAGGAATGATTCATAATAGTCATTATGAATCAGTTAAGTATTAAGTTAAGTTTAACTTATTACTAGATTAGTTTAACTAACTAATTAATACAAGTAGTTGTACATTTACTAGTTGAGTAAATATACAATGTGTGATTTAAAGCTATTAAATCATATAGTAATTGGATAATATTGTTGTATAAATTATATAAAGTTTATTATATAATTAATTATTGAAAGTATAAATACAATTATATAATTCGTGTATATGGGTACCGAATTATTAGTGTATTAATACTAGACATTTAATAGTTAAGTGCAACAATAATAAACTAGTTAAACTATAAGGGATGGAATGTTAAAAGAAAAGTTTAATTAAAGATCTAATATTAATTAAACTAGAAGGGTTCTAAGCGCAACTTATTTGTATATAAATAAGAGGCTTAGGGTAATCCTTATTGGTTCCTAACACCCTACGAAAATCACCCTCCTCCTCTTCATTGGCTTCGGCCGAAACACACACACAACACAAGCCTTTGTGTTCTCATGTTCTTCGTGTTCTTCGTGTTCTTCGTGTTCTTCAAGTCTTGAAGATCCAAGTTCATTTCTTAGATCAACTACAAGATCGCTCGATTTGTTCATCATTAGTGGATCTATCTTAAGCAATCAACAAGGTATGTTTTGGGAAACACTTTTCTCCCTTCTCCCCTCCTGGACGAATTCGGCCAAAGAACCCTAGGGTTCTTTGGTTGATGGTCGAACGAACCACACAAGCCATGTGTGTGTTCGAGTTCTTCGTACAAGGTTTCTTTCTTGTTAACCTAATCTAGAACTCCAACATCCCAATCCTTTAGGGTTTAAGGATTAGGTTTAATTCCAGTTCCGCATTTAGGGATTAAATCAGCTAGTTGGTTTTAACCGGTCAAGAACAAGTTCATGTTCTTGGTCAGCAAGGTTCGAATCAAGTACACTAGGAGGTCGACCCAAGTGGTTGAACAGTCGCATGGTGCGTAGTGAAACCCTACAGTATATGTTGCCATTTGCAACGGTATGGGGTGACCAAGTCTAGCGAGTTGATCCATGTGTCCCTTCATTTTCATGACGTGGGCACTCACCGGCGTTCCTTTGACCATCTTGCAAGAGTTGAAGGCTCAATTGATGTCAAACCTCTCAGTGCGAGCTTGCTCTTGAAATGAATCCCTAAGTTGTTGGATTATCTCAAATGCAGGCACATCCATAAGTCCCGCTTGTAACTCAGGACTCATAGTGGCGAGCATCAGACAGCTCACATCGAGTGCATCACTGACATGCTTATCATAAGCTTGCCTCGTTTCAGCTCTGGCATTAACAGCAGGGGTGTTTGGTACTGCTCTTTCCAAGAGATACCACTTTCTCTCATGCCTGAGCACAATACGAAGATTGCGCTCCCAGTTGAGAAAGTTTGAGCCAGTCAACTTGTCCTTTTCAAGGATTGAGCGAAGTGAGAGATTGTTGGTACTTGTCGTCACGATTTCGTTTGTTGCTGCCATCTACAAATCAAACCTAGTTTAATTAGTAATCCTCAATAAACATTCTATAAAATATATTATAAACCCATAATTAATATTTTAGGCCTAGGATCCATATATCACATTCTCGCCGCAAGGTTTGGGCACTTTCCGACGAGACATGCTATTTCTGGTAGGTAACATCCTTACTGATCGTATCAAGACTTGACACGATTCCTAGGGGTCGTAGAATCTTTAGACTTATAACTTATTACAACCTTGTACAATCTAATTGTACATTTCTAAGTTAGTAACAAAGTCTAGTATGTTTATTCTACTCAAGTACTTTTTGGGCCGGGACTCCCGATTATCACGAAAGTAGATCAGACCATCTAAGACAGTGCGATGCTCTGCGCCGGGACTCCCGATTATCACAGAGCCTTACGCACCCCAACACTTGCAATGATTTGAATCCATATTTAAGGTTCTTTATCCTTACAATATGAATATCGTTGAACAAGTGAGGTGTTCCATTAGGTGGATAGTACTTAGATCTAAGATTTTCTTGGGTTTGTTTAAGTCTTAAAACTAAACTTAAACCTTTATTCCAATCTTAATCCTTGTTTAAAATGTGTGACTTGTGAATTGAAGAGTTCTACAAGACACCTTTTTTAAAACTTAAGAACTATTCTTTAAAACTTATAGTTTCAAGAATTTGCGCGATTTTATATGTATACCTAAAACGAGGTGTACAAAACGTTTTACTAGGTTTTATGACAAACCTTATTTTATTAAAACTTACTTGTTTTATTATACTTGAAAAACCTTAAATCTTATGTTAAACTTTTAGTTCTTTTATGGTTCATAAACTTGAAACATAAACCTAGTTTAACACACCTAGTTCTTCATATGTCTAATAATGAAATTAAACATTTTTTATGACTTATTGGATTCGACCAAAACTTATGTCTTAATGACACACTTATAAACTTTGTGATTTTCTTGTGTAGCTCCCACTAGCTTCAACAACCATGATAAAACTTAAGCTAATACAATCACTGGTTTATACTTGGTGAAACTAATAAACTTATTATATAAAGAATATATATAATAATTCTTAGTTTGTTTAAACATTTCTTATATTTAACTTGAACTAGTTAAATATAGGTTCTTGTTATTTTTACTTGATCATTAATCTAGTATATTACATAACTTGTAAAATACTTATATTATACATGTATAATTATCTAGTTATAATAATTTATAACTTTATACATCTTAATATATGATAATATATATATATAACTTGGGTATGGATCAATAGAAAAGGGTCCTTATTTGAAGAAGTAGAAGCAATGCATTTTCGTAAAATATACATATATATAAACATATACATACAGATATGTATATATATATATATACATATTCATACCATAGATATACATATGTTCATATTTATACCCTATATATATGTATATATACACATATATATACACATGCAATTTACATATTTTGCATTTTCAGTCGTAACTTGCATTTTCAATCGGAACTTGCATATATTTTTATATATATATATATATATAAATATATAGGGTACAAAATATGAACATATGTATATCTATGGTATGAATATATATGTATATATACATATATGTATGTATGTGTATACATATATGTGTATTTTACGAAAATGCATTGCTTCTTCAACTTCTTCAAATAAGGATGCTTTTTTTTTTTTTATCCTTATTCTATATAACTTTATATATTTCTAGTTAATCATATAATTTCAACTTGTACAATTTCTAGTTATAATGAAATTATAACTTTGTACTTTCTAGTTTCAATTATATTATAACTTATATAATAACTAGTTATAATATTGTCTTTAAAGATCAAAATATCATTACCCTTTTTAATTGTTCCATTTTTATCTTGTATTTAATGTATTCATATATATGTATATTTTATGATAAACTTGTAACATTCTAATAAGAACATTACATCTAATTTATACATATGTATTTTAACTTATACTAATTAAAATACGTATAAACTTATTATATCTTTTAAAAATTCAACTTTACCTAATAATTAAAAATTCCGAAAATTTTTAATACATATATATAAATAATTAAATACACCTTGTTAATTTTAGAACTTAAAAATTAACACATTTTTTATCAATTCCCTAAATTAGTTAGATGAACCCTAATCTTGTTTTTGATCAATCAAAACTAGGGTTTTGACTTTCTTGATCCAAGACATTATTTTAATTAAAAGATTAATTTTAATCAATCCTATTAAAACAATAAACTTTGTTTAAATTCTAAGATAGATTATAACTTTAATAAATTTATTTAAACTTCTTAAACCTTATAGACAATAAAACTTTGTCTAAATTTCTAGGTTTAAAGAACTAGCTTTAATAAATCTATCAAGATAATAACTAAACCTATTAAACATAAACTTGTTTAATTAACTAGGTTTTAGATTATTATCCTAATTAATACTTTTTAAAGTAATAAACTTAAGCTAGTTTAAACTTCTAGGGTTCTTTTAGGGTTTCGAAAATCTCAAGACTAAGAAACTTTTTCACCAATTAAACTAGGCTAGTTTAATAAACTTGGTGTCCAAGTATCCTCTAGATTTCGAAAATCCTAAGGGATTAGGAAAGAATCTTTTTTGATCAATTAAACAAATCTTGTTTAACATACTTGATCTTAGGGTTCTTCCTAGGTCACGAAAATTCAAGGGAGAAAAGGAAAGAATCCTTTTGATCAATTAAACAAATCTTGTTTAACATACTTGATCCTAGGGTTCTTCCTTGTATTTCGAAAATTGCTAGGGTTCTTAGAAACCTTCTTAACCAATTAAACTAGACTAGTTTAATATTCTTGGTCCTAGGGTTCTTCCCTTTTTCGAAAAATATGAAGAAGAAGAAAAACTTGAAACAAAAAAAAAAACTTGTAACTAAAGTAAACAAACAATCTTTATTAATCTAGTCTAGATCTCTAAACCAACGCTCTGATACCACTGTAGGGTTTCACTACGCACCATGCGACTGATCGACCCATAGGATCGACCTCCTAGTTGACTTGGTTCGAACCATGACTGACCAAGAACATGAACTTGATCTTGACCGGTTAAAACCAACTAGCTTATTTAACCCCTAAATACGGAATTGGGATTAAACCTAATCCTTAAACCCTAAAGGATTGGGGTGTTGGAAATCTAGATTAGATTAACAAGAAAGAAACTTTGTACGAAGAACTCGAACACACACACATACTTGTGTGTGTTCGTCGACTACTACCAAGAACTCTAGGGTTCTTGGTTCGACTTCGAACAAGAGGAGAGGAAGAAGAGTGTTCCATGAATCATACCTTAGGTTAATGCTTAAGATAAGTCCACTGATGATGAACACGACGAACGATCCTCTAGATGATCACTTGCAACGAACTTGGATCTTCAAGACTTGAAGAACACGAAGAACGAATGAAGAACACGAAGAATGAAGAACACCAAGTGGTGTCTTAGTTTTGGCCGAATGGAGTAAAGGGGGGCAAGGGTTTCGGCTTCTAAAGGTGTAACATAATAAGTGATACCCGCTGCAATTTCTTAACTGCCGCAGTTTCTACTCCTGCTAATAGTTTAGCACATTCTTTGTTATTACTATGGGGTCCTGAAGCACAAGGAGATTTTCTAAGCCCTCTATTTATAATAGATGGACTTTCACTTAGGGCCCTTCTAGTTTAATTAAGATTAATCTCTTAATTAAACTTATCCTTTTACACTTCCATCCCTTATAGTTTAACTAGTTTATTATTATTGCACTTAACTATCAAATGTCTAGTATTAACACACTAATAATTCGGTATCCATATACACGAATTATATACTTGTATTTATACTTTTAATAGTTAATTATATAATAACCTTTATATAATTTACTCAATAATATTATCCAATTACTATATGATTTAATAGCCTTAAATCATATCATGGATAATCTATAATTAACACATTGCATATTTACTTAACTAGTAAATGAACAATTACTTGTATTAATTAGTTAGTTAAACTAATCTACTAATAAGTTAAACTTAACTTAATACTTTAACTGATTCATAATGACTATTATGAATCATTCCTCTTCGTAGTATCGTTGCATAACTTGCTCGTATTACATGCACTCACCAGTGTGACCCTTAAGTGTTTCGTAGGCATGGATGTATCATCATAGGTTGACTAACTGTGCACATAAATCCTTCACTTGTGTGGGTTATCTAGGATCCAATTGATTAGCTACCACATAACAAATCATCAACTTGGGTCAAAGCTCCTATCACAACTCAATCATACTATTGGTAACTAAACAAATCAATTTACAATTCAATTCAATTCAATTCAATTCAATTCAATTCATACTTTGTTAATTCAATCTTTTCTTTATTAAAAATATTTATCTAATAAAGACTCTAAAATCATTTCAATTCATAAAATATGGTTTACTATGTACTCAGAAAGATCACATGTACTCACCTTAGCAATGCTATCCAACACTTGTGTTAATCAGCACAAATCCTTACTTCTTAATCAAAGAAGTACTTCAAATCTCAAGGTCTTCTTGACCTAATACCATCATCATCACAATAACTAGTTATTATACATAACTAATCACTAATCTAACTGATTTAACATTTCCAACCACCAAGTTCATACTACTTGGTGGAAATCTCAAACCCTAGTTCAAGATTCTTATCCAAAAACCCAAATCTAGCTTGTACACATTGATTACAAGCTCACCATGAGTGTTTTACACTCATGATAAACCATCTTCCCCAAAGATTGTATGGTTGGTTCCCAAAACCACCATTAATGCCCATGAAAAGCTTGAAACTAACGTAGAAGATGATAAGAATCAACAATCTTTACCTTAGACGTTTAAATCTTCAAGGATGATGAAGATTTGAGCTCAAGATCAGCAAAATCGCCTCTTCTCTTCAAAATAACGGCTGAGCTAGTGCTAGGGGCGTAGGTGTCCAAACCCTAGCCCCAAACCCATTTATATACAGAGGTCCCTAGTTCACGATCGCGAACTCAAGTTCGCGTCGTGAACTTTGCGTGTCGCTAACAGTTCGCGATTGGTAACAGGTCGGGAACTCCATATCTGAAAAACCCCAATTCCCTGAATGAAGTTCACGATCGCGAACCATAGTTCGCGCCGTGAACTTCCCCAGTCAGCTAGGCTGCACTTTTCGGTCTTCGTCTCGACCCGGTTTCGCCCATAACTTCCTCATACGGTGTCCAAAGGACACGAAACCAACTCCTACGGTTCTGAAATGAATTATCCCTAATCATCACACTTTTGTACAATTTATTTATTTACAAAATCTCGGTCATTACAACAGTGGTATCAGAGCTTTCTACTAATCGTTACAAAAGTGGAAGCTTACTTGTCCGAACTACAAACTTTGGAAGGTGCATTTTAGGAGTTACCTAAAAGCACAGAATCTACTGTACGTGATAGACGAGGTGCCCAAGGGACAACCAGGGCAAGATGCCCAGGATGATGAGCTTGACGCTTATTATCAGTATCTGGCAGATGAATCACAAGTTATGTCAATTCTTATTCTTACTTCATTATCAGAGCTAACTGATAATCTACGTAAGAAACCATGCTATGAGTTTGTTCAGTATCTTGAGGAGACGTTTAAAGATAGTACTGAATAAAGTAAGCAGTTCATTTTGCAAGAAATCATTTCGTCAAAAATGAAAGATGATCAACCATTGACTGACCATCTTATTAACATAAGAAGGTTACTAGATTGTCTCACCCTAGTTACTGGCACATCAAACCAGCATGAACAAGTCTTGTTCTTGTTTGGATCTCTCACCCAGCACTATCAGGACAAGGTAGTACGTTTAGTTGGGAATTTTGATCCGAGTGTCGCAGGTCTACACGAGAAGCTCTTGTGTATATGCGATGTTCAAAGGCTAGAGGAAGAATCTCTCCCTAAGGTTCCAATGGATGAGTTCGATGTATGCCTGAGAGACCTTACTGATTTGTGTTGCCCAGCTTGTGGCAGCAAGGATATTTGCGAGCACACGTCCGATGTGGGACTGTTGGACGCTGACTTTGTAGCGATTCATGTATCTTCATGATTGATTGTCTCGTTACTTCTAGTGAATCCTGGGTATTGGATACCGGATGTGATCACATTTGCAATCATTTGCAGGGATTTAAGAAGAACAGGAGGCTGAGACGAGGAGATGTTGCACTACGAGTAGGCGAAGGTTTCAAGGTTGGAGTTGAAGCTGTAGGAACATATCTTCTCAAGTTGCCTTCAGGAAGAGTCTTGGAACTTAAAGATTTTTATTATGTTCCTAGACTTATTAAAAATCTTATTTCGTTTGATTTACTTATAGACATTGGTTTTTATTATGAGTTTTGTGGTAAAACAATTTCGTGTTTAAAAGATGACATTTTATATTTTAAAGCAAATTCTCATAATGGTCTATACACGTTAAATCTAAATAATATAGAACGAGACGTCTATCATATAAGTAAGAGATCCAAGAGTAACTTGAATCAAACTTATCTTTGGCATTATCGTTTAGGTCACATAAACGAGACTCGCATAAAGAAGCTCCACGATGATGGAATTCTAGAGCCATTTGATTTGGAATCATATGCAATATGTGAAGCTTGTTTATCTGGAAAGATGACAAAAGACCCTTTCAACCACTTCAATGAAATGGCAGGCGAGTTGTTAGGGACTATACACACAGATGTGTGTGGACCCTTTACTCCAGAAGCCAGAGGTGGTTACCGCTACTTCATTACCTTTACTAACGACTTCAGTAGGTATGGTTATATCTTTCTTATGAGACTAAAGTCTGAAAGCTTTGACAAGTTCAAAGAATATCATAGAGAAATAGAGAACCAACTGGGCAAGAAAATTAAGTCACTTCGGTCTGACCGAGGAGACGAATATTTGAGCCAAGAGTTTGAAGATCATTTGAAGGAATGTGGGATTGTTTCACAACTCACACCTCCGTATACACCTCAGATGAATGGTGTATCAGAAAGGAGGAATTGCACCTTGTTAGACATGGTACGATCAATGATGTGTCGCGCCCCACTACCACTATCATTTTGGGGACATGCACTCGAGACTGCAACATTCACACTGAATAGGGTTTTGACCAAGTCGGTAGAAAAGACTCCGTTCGAGCATTGGACGGGCAGAAAACCAAAATTGTCTTTTCTCAAGATTTGGGGTTGTGAAGCGTACGTTAGACGTAACTTCACAGACAAACTAAACCCCAACTCAGACAAGTGTATCTTCGTTGGATATCCAAGGGAAACCTTAGGATACTATTTCTATCATCAAGAAGACAACAAAGCCTTTGTTGCTCGGAAAGGTGTCTTCTTGGAGGAGAAGTTTTTAGGAACTGAAACTCCAAGAAAAGAAATAGAGCTTCAAGAAATTAAAGAGAATGAAGATCCACCGACGACTTCGGTCAAACCAGTAATTCAACAAAGAATTGTTGATTCCCAACCAGACCCACCGGTTGTGGAAGAAGAAACACGCAACCCATGTTGGTCCAGTAGACCACGCCAAGAACCAGATAGGTATCTTGGATTCATGATCGATGAAGATGATGGAAGTCTACTAGAACCATTAACCTACAGCGAGGCTGCTGACGGGATAGAGTCTGAAAGATGGCTCGAGGCTATGCAAGCAGAGATGCAATCCATGTATGACAACCAAGTTTGAGTGTTATCAGACTTGCCACCACAGTCACGAGCTGTTGGATGCAAGTGGGTTTTCAAGAAGAAAACTGACATGGATGGGAAAGTGCATATTTACAAAGCACGACTCGTCGCGAAGGGTTTCACGCAAACACATGGTGTGGATTATTCTGAAACCTACTCGCCAGTCGCTATGCTTAAGTCTATTAGAATTCTTATGGCCATATCAGCATATTACGACTATGAGATATGGCAAATGGATGTTAAAACCGCCTTCCTTAACGGGGTGTTGAATGAGGACGTATTCATGATACAACCGGATGGTTGTACTGATCCAAAGAATCCTGATAAAATATGCAAGTTGCTAAAATCCATTTATGGATTGAAGCAAGCATCTAGAAGTTGGAACTTACACTTTGACAAAAGAATCAAAGAATTTGGTTTTGTCAAGAGTGAGTTCGAGGCGTGTGTCTACACAAAATTCAGTGGGAGCATAGTAATCTTCCTAGTCTTGTATGTTGATGACATACTACTCATAGGAAACGATATACCAGCATTGCAAGGAGTAAAATCCTGGTTAGGTAAATGTTTCCAGATGAAGGACTTGGGAGAAGCCGCGTTTATACTGGGTATAAAGATCTATAGAGATAGATCTAGGCGGCTTATTGGACTTAGTCAAAGTACATACATTGACAAAGTACTGAAGAGATTCAGTATGAGTGATTCCAAGAGATGACTCATTCCAATGACACATAGCATTACACTAAGCAAAGCTCAGAGTCCTACATCTAGCAAGGAAATAGCTAGGATGAGTTTGGTACCATATGCTTCGGCAATTGGATCAATTATGTATGCCATGTTATGTACTAGGCCCGATATTGCTTACTCCATAAGTCTTACAAGCAGATATCAAAAGAACCCTGGTGAGCCCCACTGGGTGGCTGTCAAGAACATTATCAAGTATTTGAGAAGGACGAAAGAAATGTTCTTGGTCTTTGGAGGTTCGTTGGAAGAATTGCGTGTAACTGTTTACACAGATGCAAGCTTCCAAACCGACAGAGACGATTACAAATCTCAATCGGGATTTGTCTTCACACTAAACGGAGGAGCTATATCTTGGAAGAGTCAGAAACAAGATACGATAGCAGATTCCACTACAGAAGCTGAGTATATTGCCGCAAATGATGCTGGAAAAGAAGCCATGTGGCTTAAGAATTTTATCGAGGATCTTAGAGTTATTGAAAGTATCTCTAGACCCATCGAAATATTCTGTGATAATAGTGGAACAATAGCGCAAGCTGTTGAGCCAGAGAGCATCAAAAGACCAGGCATGTACGCAGGAAATATAACCTCATACGTGAGTATGTTAGAGAAGGTGATATTATAATTAATAAAATACCAATGGATGACAACGTTGCTGGCCCGTTGACAAAACCACTAGCTGGACCAAAGCATGAGAAACATGCGCACGCTGTAGGCATGCAGTGCCTAAATATTGGTAGCTAGTAATTTGTATTAGATTCATAGTGTTAGGTCACACGAACCCCAATATTGATAGTAAAATCGGTAAAGACAAGATCATATACATCATACGATTATTCTTATTAAGCACAAACGTATAAAATGTGTTCTTGGTTGCGGAATAACCAAGAACACTCCACAAAGTGTTACATTTAGAATTGGGTTGTCGGTGATCCACACAGATGATCAACCGGGATCCAAAAGGATACTAACTAGTGAAGTCTAAACCTCTATTTATAATGTATAGAGGTTTTACAATTAACCCTATTCTATATGTAACTCCCAATTCTAATAAGTACATACCATGATTAAATGATTTGACTAACTAAGTAAATCATGGGAAATCATGCACTGATTGTGCAACACGGTTCGTGAACTCAGTATCACCTCATACAGACCAACTCGGTATGAGACTAAGCTATACCGACTAACTCGGTATGAGTCGAGTTTCACTAATCTTATTATATTATTAGAATTAAACATATGTATATTCCTTTGTTCATCAGATTCACAAAGTAATAGGTTTGACTGGGTTTTTACCCTAACAATCTCCCCTATCTGATGATAACAAATGAATATGTTTAATTCTAATAAATAATAACGATCTTGTCTTGTATGGTCTTCTTTTTGATATCTTTTCATATTCTTTATTCACTAAGTACTTCAAGAAAATATATATCACATTAACTTTTCTCCCCCACAATCATTGACTCCTCCTCAATCTGTCTGGTATATTTGAGTTGAAATGAAACATATCTCAAGAATCATTCAACTAGTAGATTTCTTCAGTTTGAAACGATTCAAATGATTGAAAAATAATGTGTGACACGTACCCCCTTGAATAACTTAGCATTATCACTTTAGCTTCAAGAACTTTAGATTCACATTAATAGAAAATATATATCGCATTGAGTTTTTCTCCCCCTGATTCATATACTTTCACCTTAAACTGTTCGGTATATTTTATCTTTGACTTGAAACCCCCAAAGAATCAGTCAACTTATGGATTTCCTCAGTTTAAGATGATTTCATATGATTAAAAAGAGAAAAACATGTGAAATATACTCACTTGTAAAATTCAGCTTTCAGAATTTCGTTTCTCTAATTTTGCAGCAACTTCAAAAAATCATATCACCATGTAGAATCTTCTGATCATTATGATTTTTTTTTCACAACATACATATACCTGTCTTCAACATCATGTCCAAAAATCATATTGATCCAACGGTTGCAACGATCACAGCAGTCTCATACTGACTACTCAGTATGAGACTGTCGGTATCAAAAAAGAATCAACTTTGAAAATATGTATCTCTCAGTATACGTTTCTGATCAGTTTGAAATGTGGATACCGAGTACATGTATGTGTTATGGATATAATATCCAAAATTTATGAAGATCCAACGGTTAAAGAAGATACAATAGCCGTTTTATCACAGTTGTGCAGAATTAAAAACATACCATAAATATTCGTCAATAATCTTCAAAAATATATATCCCTCAAGTAACGATTCCTTTTGAAGATCTGAACGGTGAAAACATTAAAAACATTATGGTGAACCTTCTGTCCAAATTTCACGCTTATTCGAAGATTGAAGAAAAAGATTTGATTTTTGAAACATGGCTGCCCAGAAAGTAAGGAATAAAAAGCAAAGAATCTGACTTTTTGCGCCATACATATCTCTCTACCAGAAACTCGAATTACAATTCTGAACGGTCAGATTGTGTGTCTGTGTGTTGAGAACCTCCTGTTCAAATTTCAAACAGATTCGACTGTTATCGAAGGAGATCCGACATTTCTTCTACCCGTGCGCAGAAAATGACGAAAATTCTGCATTGTTCTTCTTCATGAAAAGACTTGATCTTCAACAATATATAGGGTTATAAGATCATCAAAGTTGTAGATAACTTTGAACCGCTCTGATACCAGTTGTTAGGTCACACGAACCCCAATAGTAAAATCGGTAAAGACAAGATCATGTACATCATACGATTATTCTTATTAAGCACAAACGTATAAAATGTGTTCTTGGTTGCGGAATAACCAAGAACACTCCACAAAGTGTTACATTTAGAAATGGGTTACCGGTGATCCACACAAATGAGCAACCGGGATCCAAAAGGATACTAACTAGTGAAGTCTAAACCTCTATTTATAATGTATAGAGGTTTTACAATTAACCCTATTCTATATGTAACACTTTGTGGAGTGTTCTTGGTTATTCCGCAACCAAGAACACATTTTATACGTTTGTGCTTAATAAGAATAATCGTATGATGTATATTATCTTGTCTTTACCGATTTTACTATCAATATTGGGGTTCGTGTGACCTAACACATAGACATGTTTGAAATCGATACATTATGTAATAACATTTCGTGGGATTGAAATAGGAGGTTTTACGTAATATTTTCACATTGTCTATTCTTAACATGTTTTAAACCTATCCTTGATACACAAAGTTTTTGAGTATCTAAAATGTCTGTGGTTGCTTGAATTTAGTGGGAGCTAGATTCAAGAGTTAATACCATAATGAATATTTATCTATTCATAGTTATTGAATAGAGTAACAAGCGTTGTTAAAATAAATATTCATAGATGTTTACAGAGTTTGCTAAACATTAGACGTGACCAAAAGATCGAGATTACTTCATGGAGCCCAAGCATGAGAAATTTCGAGTAGATGTCCTCTGACCTGAGACGTTTTGGTTTGAGACACGATGACTTCTGAACTTTAGCGTTTATCTAACGTCACACCGTAAAAGGGTGATCATAAGGAACTTGACCAAGACAGCAGAAGTCGTGGGCAAGATAACGCAAATGTCAAGATGGAATTTGCACCTTCTTTAATTAGAAGAGATATTTCATGGTCGCTCGACGATTGAGACTACTAAAATGCGTGGCCGCGCTCGGAGAATGATTAGATCATTCGGTAATCCGTTACTGTAGAAAGTCGAAATCAGAGTTGAGAAAATTCGAGTCTATAGAACTAGATCCCTGCTCCATGTCTATTACTCAAATTAAGAAATATCATGATGCGAAAGGAAAATCTGTTAGTGTTATTCATTTTGTGAATATTATCTCTGGATGTAAGAGTTCTTATAACGTGGTTATCCTAAATGTCTGGCTAGGGACCGCTTTAGGCCATTGATGATTAGAAAGTGATTCTTAACTTGCACAAGTGGGAGTCTGAAAAATTTATGTGCACAGATAAGTACACGTGGCACCGTGTCTAATGTTATAAGGCACTAAAGGGTCACACAACTACACACCCAATAATGGACAACCGAGTAAAGTAAGTTGCGTGGAACAATTAACTAGTTAAGTTAATTATAAAGAAGAGAAGAACTAATAATAAGTTAATTATTATTTGTGAGGAAGGTTAAATATTAGGTTAAGTATTTAACGGACAATTAATTAATAGTCTATTAATTAACTAGTAAAAGTCCAAGGGTTTAAAGTGTCAATAGGAAGTTTAATTATGAGATTAATCATAATTAAACTCCAAGGACCTAAACGTAACATATAACCTTATAAATAAGAGGCATGTGTTAAGGGTTTTAGGTTAATCACATTACACACTCAAAACCCTAAAGGCTTCTCTCCCTCTCCCTCTCCCTCTCCTTCGGCCAAAGTCGACCAAAAGAACCCTGAGGGTTTCGGCTTTGGTGTTCGACCGAACACACACACACACACACAAGCCTTTGTGTGATACTTTGTTGGTACAACCCGGTCTTGCAGTGTGTCCGGGTGGTGCAGTAGAGGTGGATCAATTATTTAGCAATCTAAAGGTAATGTTCATCATCTCCTTCTTCTTGTGATCTCATTGTTTAGTAGAGATCCAGTAATGTGGGATTCAAGTTCCGCCATGTGAATCCTACAAGGTTTTCCTACAAAAATTAGGTCACTATCCCACGTACGAAGATGCTTCTCAACATCTAAAACTTCACCAAAAAAATTATGACTAACCGGTCTAGATGAAGCCGACACAATTTCAGTTTTGATTTTGAATTTTTCCAAAAAATCAACCATCTTTTCACAAATTTGAAAATCATAATGCTCGGGAATGTGTTCAAGGTCACGAGAATAAGAAGAGCTTTGTTTATCAAACATAAAGAACCCATTTTTCAATCCCACGACGGTTTTTAACATTTTGTAAGTCGAGTTCCACCTAGTAGGGCAATCCGAACACAAAAAACGGTTTGATACTATTCGGTTCTTCTTGACACAATCTTTAAACAAGTCAAATCGTTGACTAGAGTTTCTTATGTATCTAATGGCTAACCGTACCCTATCAACACATTCATTATACGCACTTAATATATCTCTTCCGTTATGGTAATCACATTTTTAATTCCCCATCCATTAATGCACTCTAATATATCTCTTCCAATATCTTCCCCTTTATGACTAAAAATAGGTTTGAAATTTATTATTCGTTTGTGCAATACCCAATTATCATCTATAAAGTGAGCGGTTAACATCATATAAGTCTTCTTTTGGCAAGTGGATGTCCACCTGTCGGTTGTACGATGGACAGTATTTGAAGGGTTTGATAAAATATTTTGCATTTTCTTCCTTTCTTCTAAGAAAAGTTTAGAACAATCCCTAGAAATAGTGTAACGGGAGGGCAAAGGAAATTCCGCATTTAAAGCCTGGGTATACTCAATTAAGGTTTCATTCTGTACGAATGAAAAGGAAGCTCTCCAATAACAAACATCTTAAGTAAAGCATTTCTCACTTTAGCATCATCATATCTCCAATTATTTAAAGTACCACTACTAGTACATGAAGGATTTATGTGCACAGTTAGTCAACCTATGATGATACATCCATGCCTACGAAACACTTAAGGGTCACACCGGTGAGTGCATGTAATACGAACAAGATAAGCAATGATACTACGAAGAGGAATGATTCATAATAGTCGCTATGAATCAGTTAAGTATTAAGTTAAGTTTAACTTATTACTTGATTAGTTTAACTAACTAATTAATACAAGTGCTTGTAGATTTGCTAGTTGAGTAAATATACAATGTGTTAATTATAGATTATCCATAATATGATTTAAAGTTATTAAATCATATAGTGATTGGATAATATTGTTGTATAAATTATATAAAGGTTATTATATAATTAATTATTAAAAGTATAAATATAAGTATATATAATTCGTGTCTATGGGTACCGAATTATTAGTGTATTAATACTAGACATTTAATAGTTAAGTGCAACAATAATAAACTAGTTAAACTATAAGGGATGAGAATGATAAAAGGAAGTTTAATTAAAGATCAAATATTAATTAAACTAGAAGGGTTCTAAGCGTAACTTATTTGTATATAAATAAGAGGCTTAGGGTAACCCTAAAACCCTTTCACCTCATACGAAAATCATCCCCCCTCCTCCCTTTGATTTTCGGCCGAACCCCAAGAACACCATCACTTGGTGTTCTTCGTTCTTCGTGTTCTTCAAGTATTGAAGAACAAGTTCATTGCTTAGATCAACTAGAAGATCGCTCGATTTGTTCATCATCAGTGGATCTATCTTAAGCAAACAATAAGGTATGTTTTGGGAAAGACTTTTCTCCCTTCTCCCCTCTTGGACGAATTCGACCAAAGAACCCTAGGGTTCTTTGGTTGATGGTCGAACGAACCACACAAGCTATGTGTGTGTTCGAGTTCTTCGTACAAGGTTTCTTTCTTGTTAATCTAATCTAGATTTCCAACATCCCAATCCTTTAGGGTTTAAGGATTAGGTTTAATCCCACTTCCGCTTTTAGGGATTAAATCAGCTAGTTGGTTTTAACCGGTCAAGAACAAGTTCATGTTCTTGGTCAGTATGGCTCGAACCAAGCAAATGTTGGAATATGCTTTACGTTCATGACATATAGTTATATGGCTAGACGCATGTGAGCCTAAAGAGTCACACACTTATACACCAAACACCATTTAATATATATAATATAATTAGGGTAATTATATTATTTATATAAACAATGATTACTTGGCTAGTTATGTTTTAATTAATTGTTAAGTTAAAACGTATTAGTAAGTAATTATAAAGAATCAAAAGTACAAGGGGCTAAGTGTCATATCTCCTAACTTGTAATTAGGGAATATATACTTAGCTTAGGGAGCAAGATAGATTAACCCTAATCCCCTCCCTAAAACCTACGGCCGAAATGAGAATAAGTTTTTGAGTGTGGGTTGTTGAAGATTCCTTAGCTCGACAAACTCACGTCTAAAACTAATCTTCTTAATTGTGGGGTTGTTGGACGTGTAAACAGAATGGACAAAAACTCATGCTAGTTTTGTCAATTTAGGTGTTATATAATGGGCGTAAGGTTTTGATTCTTGAACAAGGGATTAGCATCCCAATTGGTGTTCTTGATAAGGTGTAGTGTGGATACCATTAGAGGAATTCTACATTGAATTCTTGGAGTTCTTCTTCCACATTTATTGGTGTAATCAAAGGCTTCAAGGGTATGATTTCTACATACTAATCTCTTTGATTATTTATGCTTAATTACTTTGTCAATATGTAGATCATTGATTAGTGATTTATGTTATATTTCCGCTACGTTTTTCTTTGATTAAACCGTAAATCACTAACAGCAAACTAGGAGGTCGGTCCTATGGGTCGATCACTCTCATTAGATGTGAGTGAAACTCTTCAGTACCTTCATCAACTTGACTATTTTTCTTAAATAATAGATTTTGTTGTTTTTAGAGGTTAATAGGGTTATTTTTACATACCCTCATATGTTTCTTCATTGCCGAGGTACCGTTTACGACTTCATCCGCCGCATAGGTTTTGTTCGGACAATAATTACACCTTCCTCTTCTCAACTTATTAATGTCATCATACGCTGTAAAATGATCCCAAACTTTGGATTTTAGTCAACTATTTTCTGATTTTTGCCTTGGTTTAGTAGCTTTTCTCTTATTTGTTTTTTGCTTATTTGGTTTTGGCTTTTTTGTTTGGGGTTGCGTTTCTTCTACAAAAGTTTCGTCATCACTACCCGTAAGGTTGTTATGTTGTTCACTCTACATAATCAACAAACAACAAATTATTCCACATGCACAATACAAATATAAATCTGATTGACATTTAAGGTATATTATTCAATTAATATATACATAATAGAAAATCATCGCAGCATGCATAATCTGTGAATCGAATTCTATAATTTTTAAATTTTGCTCAATCACAAATGTTCCATAATGTATACGTAATACAAAATGTATACACAGAAAATATATAATATATACTTAAATCAAAATACATAATATTCACCTCTGATTGAGAATCTGATCCCGACATACTTGGAGAAGAATGACGATTGACAAACGAATAAATAGGATTCGAATTCTGATTGAGATCGAGCAGACTCTGTACGAGAATTACGAATTAAGAATGTAGGTTTGAATCGAGCGGCGTACGATTGAGCAGAGTTACGAATGAAGGTTTACGTCTTTACACTTGGAAAACCGACGGTCGTACTCGTACATGTAAAACCACATATTAGGCTAAATGGATGATGGGCTTGATAACTAGATTTCGTTGCTAGTCTACTAGGTTGTTCTGCTGGGCTAAAGAGTTTTGTTGTTGGGCTAAACATTATACCAAGTTTTGCTGGGCTAATGAGTTTTCGGTCCTACTTGGGTATTCTCGGGTCCTTCGGTTGTTACCCGAAATGGACCGAAGTTGAGAGGTTGAATGTGATTGAATTCAAGTCATTTCATGGTGATTTGGTGAAGATTGAAAAATCAAGTAGGTGTTTAGTGTGTGTTCTTGAGTGTGTGTGTTGAGAGAGAAAGAGATGGAGGGAAGGATGCTTTCAAAGTTGTAATTCAATTATGTGGAAAAAGCATACAATTAGTGAATACAAGATTTCCTTAAATACTATTTCACTAATCATCAAGGTTTAAGCTAATGACTAGTTTAACACTTATACAATGTGTCACAACTAGTCCCTCAACTATTGCATACAACATAATCGATCCTAACAATCCCCCCTTTGTATCAATAGTTTGGATTAGCACGTTCTTGAAGTCTTCTTCTCTAGCAAAGTCTGAAACTGAATTATCCGTTGAGTAGTTTTGTTGTAGTATCAGCTTCAGCTTTTGATAATCAGTGAAAAAATAATACTTTTAATTGGCTTTTCAACCAATATAAAGTATCTCAGAAGACTTCATGAAATCTTGACTTAATATGTATATATCATTATCCAATCTCCCTCTTTTTGAGCTTTTGAACCTCATTCATGTCTTCCTTCAAAGGAACTAAGTTTTTATCGTTAAGTTTGTTGGTGTAAGAAATGCCTAAAACTGATATATTAAAGATTTGAAGGTTCTAGAAATGAAATATCAGTTAGGTAAGGATTTTTCTGGGATCTTAGATAAAGAAGAGGTTGTTTTGGATTTTGTGGTAGAGGTTTTTGTGAGGATAGGATAATGATGTTTTAAATGATGAAAAGAATGGTTTGAAAGTTAAAGTTTTGGATGTGTGTGTTTGTTTTGGTAAAAATGATTTGTATCGGTTAAAATTTGAATTGAAATGTGAATGTTTTGTATGTATGAAAGAATGATATGAACATTTAAGATGTTGATAGAGTTTATGCTCCCCCTCAAACAAACAATTATTTACTAACGGATCTTCGGTTTCTTGTTTACTCCCCCTTAACCGGTGCATATGACTTTTTAATGCGGAGTAAACTGAGCTAATATATTCTCCCCTAAATGATGTAAGCATTTTTCTTTATACTAAAAACTTCTGTAATATTTTCTCCCCCTCATGATGAACAAGATTTATCTGAATCATCATGTAAAATCTGGGTGGAAATAGGAAGAATCTTCGAAGCT
Organism: Calendula officinalis; assembly: GCA_963853835.1. Lineage (NCBI taxonomy): Eukaryota > Viridiplantae > Streptophyta > Magnoliopsida > Asterales > Asteraceae > Calendula > Calendula officinalis. Next base: position 36,928,994 of record OY970820.1, read on the forward strand.
CAATGATAAAAATGTGTTGAATAATGATATATTCATATTTTGAATGAATCAATATATAACACATTTCATCAGATAAACTCAGATCGTTGTTGATTATGAAGAAATACGATTAAATCGTTTAATCTCAATGACCGTTGCAGATGACATAAAAGAACAGTCTCGTGTTTATCATCTGATATCCTGACTGTTGTTGATAACATAGGAGTACAGTCATAAAAAATGTACAATGTAATCGAACAGGGTAAATCGGGATCACATAGATTTCCCGTTAACACAACATTTACAAAAACTGTGTGACCTACGTTCAGCGTTGTCTTTGATGTTAGCACTGGTAGGATTTCCATTCAATCATCGTGGAATACCAATATTTTTGGTATTGCTATGAACGTTCCGACAATATCACAAAGATATGCTGTGTAGTATGCCTGTGTCCTAAAAGTGTTTATGTTGGTTCTAGACTCAATTAGTGGACAATAGAAGGCGAGGACTGGAGAGACTTGTCCTCTTGTTCAATATCAACAATCTCCAAGTGAGATGTCGATAGCATATGAGCTTGTCTCCGTGAAAATGAAACAAGTACTTTTTAAGAAATACTTGAGTGGATGGGGGGGTTGTGCATTGCATCACTGGGTCCATGATGTCTATTTCAATATCAGAGAGCAACATATGCAATCTGATAGAGACGTGGCGACCCGACTTTTAATCAGTTTGGTAAGGGTTTTTCGTTTTCTTTAACCCTGTCACAGCCTCCGCACTCAAGCTTACTTTTTCAATTTTCAACTACTCCCTCATTTCATTTTACTATGTGTTTAGCTGAAGTGCACCCCATATTACATTCCCCCTCTCAAATTTTAACTCAGCGCACCCCAATCAAGATCCCGTGATACTTGATTCTGCCTACCAGACCTATGGACCCTCACATTATGTCCTATATTGTAGGTGGCTCCTGGGGAAGATCATGCCGGTTATAGCAGATCATAGGAGTTATTTGATAGTGAACTATAAAGCTCATGTGCAAATTATCAGCATTTATGATGTTACGTTGTAAGAATGAATAACATGGATTTTTCATCGGAAATGTATGTGTTTCCGGTAAAAGTTGTTGCCTTTATGATGGAAAAGTTTAGGCACAGCAACTTGAACAATTAAGGTAATACCGGACTCACATAGAGTATCCGTTAACACACCATATGAATCGGTAGTCGTTTGCACAACCGTTGATTCAAATGTGTGACCTACATTTAGAGTTAGCGCAATTTTAGCTCTAGCAGGATTTCCACTCAATCCTCGTGAAACACCAGATTGTGATGCCAGTATGAGTGTTCCGATGAATTCACGGAGATTCATTTTCAATAATGTATGTGTCCTAAAGTGGAAATATTTGGCGGTGAGATCTAGACACTTTGTGCATTGAATAAAGACGTAACCCGAGGCAGGAGGTTAATGATTTCAATACCAACATACTCCGAATGAGCAGTCGATAGATTATGTGCTACGTCCCCTGATGAATTGAAACAAATTCTTATTGAGAGGAATCTGAGTGGTTGGTGGTGGAGTGCAAATGCTTGACTGGGCCAGTGAAGTCTAATGAAACATTCAACACATGAATGATCACCTTTTTGGGAGATTGCCCGGTTTATTTACGGTTGGATGCACTCAAAGGTGTGTTTTCTTGTTATTATCATTTTTTCACATCACCTTGCACTAACCTAAATCTATACCCTAGACTTATACCCTCACATTTACCAATCGGCTAAAAAATATTTCCCTTGGAAGGTAAGGCCGGTTCTGGCAAACCATGGGAAGGTATTGTCTTTTTAAAAGATTTGTCGATTAATTATTCAAACGAGTACAAAAGTTTTGATTTTTAAAGTTTGTCCCCCTTGAAATACTAATTCTCCCCCTAGAATTAATATTTCCCCCCCTCGACAAATCAAAGAAAGTGAAAAGTATGTAGTTCAGAGATATACCAATAATAGCAGTAGAGGAGTGGAGAAGAGTTTTTACAGATATGTGAGTTACGGATAATGAGCGGGTTTCAAGCAGATGTACTTGAAAGCCATTAAACGGTTAGGAACGGGTTATACGCTGATGTGTGCATAAGCCATTTCTTTGAAATGCGAGTTATACACTGACTTGTGTATAAGTCATTCTCCTTCAAAACAAATCAAACAACTTTTGGTACCCATTTTTGTTTGGGTCCGACAATGTTAGTGTGGGAATTAAACCATCGATAAGTTGTATCGATTTGATTTAAAGATATCGAATTCCAAGAAAAGCTGAAACTAGATGTTTCACTTTCAAATAATTTCCGTGGAATTATTTGAGATTTTGGAGTTTTGGGAACCCATTTTTCTTTGAAGATCGTGAATGTTTTAGGAGTTGTTTTTGGCACTTGAGTAAAAGTTGTTATTGGTGCCAATGAAAGTAAATCTTTTCTTAAGTGTCTTAAAGATTTAGTTTTGGAAAAGATTTACTTTGAAGCAGTCGAATGTTTCAACACGGTTGATGGTTTAGTTTTATCCATCTGAGAATGCTTAATTCTATAAGAGGAACCTAATTTATTCGAACTTTTAGGTGCGAAATTTCCTCTATTAACTTGTGTGAGAGCATTCAATTTCTTATCAGAGTTTGGTGGAACCGTGGATCTCCTAGGCGTAGGTTTGGTAGAGGAACTTACTTGTGATTTCGGTTTAGGTTTAGAATTTCCTCTATTAACCTCAGTTTGCTTGATTTTATATAAATCACGATATGCCATGACAGAAGAAAACATTTTGGAGTTATTACATTTTTTCTTTGCAGTTAAAGGAGAATCAAAGTTCATAGATGCACTAGGCTTCTTAAACTTCTTAAGATTAGATGATTTAGATTCTAAATTTTTAATTTTTATTTGCAACTTTAGTTTCTCTTCATCAAAAGATTTATGTGTTTTATCAATTTTATTTTCTAATTCAAAAATTTTGGTTTGTAAAACTGATTTTTCTTTGTCAAATGTCTTATGTGTTTCGTCGATTTCATTTTCCAATTGACAAATTTTCTTTTCTAGAATTAGAGAGGGAACATAAATCTTTGGTGTTACTTTTTGTTGAAGAACGGCATCCTTTGATATCAAATTCTTCTGGTTTTATAATAGGAAAATAATCATCATTTTCAAATTGTGCCTTATTAGTTTCATATGTTTTATTTAATTCAGCATAGTTGAAACTAATTTGTGCATTCTCTTTCTTTGCTCTGTTGAATATCTCAATCTCTTCTTCCTCATCAGTCATATGAATGAAGCTCTGCCAAATATCTACATGTATGTATTTAGAGTCATACAGTGTTGGAAGCACGTTACACGTCTTTTTAAGATATTCTGGATTATCAGCTCTTAGCTCTTCTCTTGAATTGAAATATTTGAAGTCTTTAGGCTTGTTCAAATGAATGGTTTGATCAGTTTGTCCTCGTTTGGCGATTATTTCTTCAAGGTGTTTGATGTGGGAAGAAATTGAGTTTTATCATATTGACGTTGATGTATGACATTTTGTTTGTTGTTTAATTCTCGTGATGTTTTGATGTCGTTTTCATGTAAGGTGTCAGATAGTTCTTTTATTTTATTGTTTAAAGATTTCAACTGTTTCTCACTATCATCGAATTCTTTTTGTTTGCGTTCCAACCAGTTTTTAGTTATTTGATATTCATGCCATGTTTCAATGTACAATTTGAAATATTTATCATTTCGGTCATTTGATATTGAATTTTGGGTATTTTTAAGATTTGATATTTCCATTTCTTTTTCAGAAATTGTATGAGACAAATTCTTAATATCATTATCATATTTGACATTCAATTCTTATACTTGATTTTGTAACTCCAGATTCTCAAATTTGACATTTTTAAATTGTTTAATCTGTTGAACAAGTTGTTCATATGAATGAACAAGTTGTTCATTTTCATTTTGCAAATCATTTAAACGTTCTTGAAATTGATTATTTAAATCTTTTTCATCTAAAATGTTTTGTTTTAAAGAATCAATTTCAGATATCGAAGTTTTAGTAAAACAGGTATCAGGACCAATGAGATTATCAGAATTTGATAATAGATAACTGATTACCTCAATTTCTTTGTTGGCTTCTTCATTGAAACGATCAGAAACCTCAGTATTCTCTCTTGTCATGAAGCACAAGTTTGCAACATGTTCTTCATCTTCAGCTAATAACACTTTTTCAGTCTCAACTTGTTTAGCCATCGACATCTTACGTTTATAATACTCTGAATCACGAACGATTGATTTCTTTGTAGCATCCAAATGTATGATGGTTTGACTTTTCCAATTTTGCGATTATTAGGTTTTTTGGGTAAAAGTTCTCGTGGTTTTGATAAGTTGTATTTGATTTGATTAAAAAAAATGTAAAAATTGAAATTGTTTAAAAAGTTTTAAAAAGTTGAAAATGAAATTGTTTTAAAATTGTTTTAAAATTTTTATCAGTTGGCCGAATAAAGTTTTTGATCAAATGTGAATAAAAGTTATCAAATGTGAAAATGAAAGTTTTTGATAAGTTCTTGAATTGGGCCGAACCTAAAAGTTGGGTTGTTTTAATTGTATCGAGATTTTGGGTTTGGATCAAAGTTATTGGGCTTAATGATTTGATTAATGTTGGGTCACATTCTAGAGTATTAAAATAGTCTAGGGGTGTAATGTGACAGTTTATTGTAATCAATAGTCTAGGGTTATTTTATGTAATTAGTCAATACTAGGCCTAGGTATAAATACCTAGTTGTAACCTAGTATTGTTAAGCTTGCCGACATTTGAATAGATCGTACGTTTTTGGTGTGTGAAAAGCTTCATTCTTGTTCTTCCCATTCACCTTTGTTCTTGCTTAATTGTTTGTTTAATCGAGATATACAGATTCACAATTGGTATCAGAGCACAAATCTTCTTTGATTCGATCCATTTCAGTGAAGATTAAGCAAGATTTTGAAGTTTTTGGTGAAGAACTCAAGAATCAAAATCGGAATTTGAGGTATTAAATCGTTTATATTCTTTGTTCATTACATTCCTCTTGTAATTCTAAGCATTTTAGAATCAAGTTTCGATTAAATCCATCCATAATTGATCCCAATTCGTTGATTTTAAAGAAAACCATTAAAACACATGTTTTCCTCTGTTAAATCGAAATTACCATCTGATTTGTTGTGTTTTGATCGAGTTTATTGACTCATTTCGTGCGAAAATCATTTTCGAACATATTGGGATTTGAATCACTCAATTTGGTTAAGAATTGAGCAAGATAGGATCGATTTAGTGAAAAATATAGTTGTGTTCGTTCGTCACTGTCAAGAAAATTTTCGGCCCGAGAACAGTAACAAGTTCGGCCTGAACTTCTCAACAAACTTCGGCCAGAACAACAATCTTCGGCCCGAACTCTAATTTCGGCCCGAACTCCAACCTCGGCCCGAACTTCTCAACAGACTTCGACCCGAACTTCAACCTCGGCCCGAACTTCTCAACAGACTTCGGCCCGAACTTCAACCTCGGCCCGAACATCTCAATCAACTTCGGCCCGAACTTCTCAACTTCGGCCCGAACTGTGATCTCGGCCCGAATTCTTAGGCCTGAAGTCTTGCAAATCTCAACCCAAGATCGTGTGTCAAAAGGTGCTATACTAAAACGATCATAACTTTCAGCTCGGGTGTCCGCTTCCAGCCCACGAGTAACCAAATCGAAGCTTGTTTCGATCACTTTGTTTCGATCCAAAAACGATTGTTTACCCGACTTCTCGACCCAAAAACGCTTGTTTCGATCACTTTGTTTGCGTTTTTGTGATTTTTCGGTCAATTTCCAAACTTTGATTAGCCAAAATTTTTGAAAATCGAGGACATATTTAAAGTGTCTTTTATCATCTGAGATCTTTTGAAAATTTTTCAAATTTAAATTTTTTCCCCCCTCGAACGTAACCATACAAACAATGACTTCAAGAGAAGCACTATCGATTAGGTCTGATCTAAAACCTCCAGTCTTCTTCAGAGGTGAGTATGCCCAGTGGAAGAAAACTTTTCTCCACTTCATCAGAAGCCAAGAATTAGCTACTGAAATTCTTGAGTCCCTTGAGAATGGAAACGCAAAATTCTATGAAGATGTTGTTGCGTTACCTGATGCAGATCCTCCGGTTATTGGCGGTCGAGTTCTCATCCCTCCTTCCAGATATAACGCTATTCAAAAGCCAACATGCCAAAGCTGATCGTCAAGCATATTCCTTTATGCTTCAAGGATTACCGAATGAAATCTACAATAGTTTAGATAGTCTTGAGAGTGCTAAAGAACTCTGGGATGAAATAAGAAAACAAATGGAGGGCACGGTTCTTGGGAATAAGGCTAAGATGGTTACTATGTTAAACTCATATGAAAATTTTAAAGCATCAACCGGGGAAGACCTCCAAAGCACTTACCATCGATACTGTAATCTGTTAAATGATCTCCGCAAAAACAGTCTATCAAAGGGAAACCTAGAGATCAACATCAAATTTATCAACAGTCTTCTTCCTGAGTGGGAAATGTTTGGTAACAATGCTATGCAGAATAAAGATCTAAGTCTGATAGATATCCATGAGCTGTACGAATATTTGTACCAAAATGCTCCAATGGTGAACAACATAGCCAAAACAAAACAAGAGACACAAGATACTCTTGCACTTCTTACCAAACAACAGCATCTGTTAAATGAGACTGCTAAGTCTAAAGAAAAAGCAGAAGAACCTACTCCTCCAAAAATCGATGATTTGGATAAAGAACTTCAAGAAGTGCTGCAGGCCATGTCACTCATCTCTAAATATGAGAAGAAATATTACCCGAAAACCACAAACAACAATCTGCGATTTTCATCAAACTTTAAAGCTGCTCAATCTGCTTCTGCTTCAACTGATAAGCCCGCCATGACACCTTTGGATCCTACAAAGAAATGTTATAACTGTGGTGTTGCTGGTCACTTCTCTCGTGATTGCACGAAACCTAAAGTTCGTGATTCTGAATATTTCAAAAAGAAGATGTTGTTGGCCAAACAAATTGAATCCGGGAAAGTGCTGTTAGCAGAAGATCTTCAGTGGATGGAAGACTCTGATAAAGAAGATGAGGAACATGCTGCAAACTTGTGTTTCATGGCAAGAGAAAATGCTGAGCTCCACGAACGTTCCAATGAGGAGGCCGACAAGGAAATTGAGGTAACCAGCTCTTCTTTATCTACTTCTGATCATTCCACTGATTCTGATACTTGTCTTGATAAAAATCTGATTTCTGAAATTGATACCTTAAATCAAACAATTTTACTCGAAAAGGGTATGAATACACAACTTTTAGAGCGTGTAAACATTTTAGAAAATCAATGCAAACAAACTGCTCATCTAGGTGAGCAACTTGTTAATCACATTAAACAAAATAAATTTTTTACACTGGAAACTCAGGATTTAAAAAGACAAGCATCAGAAATAAAGGTCCAATATGAATCTGATATTCAACATTTATCACATACAATTTCCGAGAAAGAAGCTGAAATTACAAATCTTAAAAATACACAAAATCATACTTCAAAGGAACGAAATGACAAATATTACAAATTGTATATCGAAACGTTCCAAGAATGTCAATTCACAAAAAACTGGATGGAACGTAAACAACAAGAATTTGATGATAATGAAAACCAATTTAGGTCTTTAAATTCTGAAATCAAAGAACTACAAGAAAAATAAACCGATCAAACTAATCAATCATCACAAGATAGAAATAGTCAACAGGTTATCATACATCGTCTCACCTACGACAAAGATCAGTTAGTATCTCACATTAAACACCTTGAAGAGTTAATCGCCAAACGAGGACATACTGATCAAACCATCCATTTGAACAAGCCTAAAGAGTTCAAATACTTCAACTCCAAACAAGGTCTAGGGGCAGACAATCCAGGATATCTGAGCAAGGCATGCAGGGTTCTTCCAACACTATATGACTCTCGCTACATGCAAAGAGATATATGGCAGAGCTTCATGCGGGTGACAGATGAAGAAAAAGAAATCGAAGCATTCAACAGAGCAAAGCAGGAGAATGCACAAATCAGTTTCAACTATGCAGAATTGAACAAAACTTATGAAATTAAAAAGCTAAATTTGAAAATGATGAATATTTTACTATAATAACCCCAGAAGAATTTGAAATTAAAGGGGATGTTGTCGTTCAATAAAAACTGACACGAAAGCTTTATATTCCATCATTAATTCTCAAAAAGAAAATCTGCCAATTAGAAACAGAAATTGATGAAACACATAAGGCATTTGATAAAGAAAAATTAGCTTTACAAACCAAAATTCATGACTTAGAAGATAAACTTGTTAAAACCAATTCTTCTTCTGTTCAAAATGATCTTCAAATTAATTCTTCTGCTCAAACTAAAACTCTTGAAAAGACTTCTACAATTAAAATCCCTGCTATTTTAAAAAGAAGCTCTGACTCAACTGTTTTAAATGTTTCGGATAAACCCTTAAATTCAAAGCTTGAGAAGCCCATGCCAATCGGAGACAGAGGAGCAACTCAGATAAAGAAGTCTAAGTCGTCCGGCTCTAGTATGCTTAAGTCAAAGGAACTTAAGAAGTCTAGTTCATCGTCCTTTTTAGTTTCTTCTTTTTATGTTTATAATAAATGTAATAACTCCATGGATTTTATTTCTCCTAAATTGGCTTTTGGTACTGTTTATGATTCTGCTGTTTATCGTCCTATGAATTATACTGTTAATGGTGATAATTTGGTTGTTAAATATGATAAAACCGGTAAAAAGATTTATTGTGACAAGCAAACAAATAAAAAAAATTCTCAGTATGATGAACGATATTTCATTAGGTTTGATGCTCCATGTGGTCCTAGAAACTATGTTTTACATAAGTCTGGTAAAATAATTAAGTCCTTTGCAATATAAACGAAAACATTCTTCTACACAAGCCTTCACACCGACTAATGTTCGTCCCACTACCTCACCCATCTCTAATAAATTGATGTCCTCTCAACGTCAAACAACTCGAGGGACCACAACACCTAAATCATCACAATCAAGCACTTCTTCCAATTCTTCGACAACCAACTCAAATATGCATAACACAAAATCCACGTTTGTTCATTACACTTGGATCAAGAATGAACAGTCAAACTGGATTTTACATTCTCCAGAGAAAAAGCTTAAATGGTCTATCAAATCAATCCACTCAGAACTGCCTCCTTGTAGTTCCCCAAAATCTCTAAATTAATCCTTCTATAAAAGCTGCATAAAACATCCTTCACAAATCGTATAAGACCCATAATTGATTGGGTACCTAAATTGTTTTAATTGTTTTATGTAGAATATATGGTATCTTGATTCTGGATGCTCATGGCATATGACGGGAAACAAGAACCTCTTAACAAATTTCAGAGATAAATATTTGGGTACTGTTCATTTTGGAAATGATCATTTGGCTGCTATCATGGGAATTGGCGATATCATTCGTGACAATTTAATCATTCGAAACGTCACTTATGTTGAAGATCTTGCTCACAACTTGTTCAGCATCGGTCAATTTTGTGATAAAGAGTTAGAAGTTAATTTTCGAACAAAGAAGTGTGTTGTTCGTACTTATAATGGAAAAGAACTTCTTACCGGATCACGGGATACAAATCTGTTTACTATCAATCTAAATGACGTGACCCCAATGGAAGAAGTATGCTTACTGTCAACAGCGTCATCAGATGAATCATGGTTATGCCACCGTCGCCTCTCTCACCTTAACTTCAAAACCATCAACAAATTGGTAAAAGGTGGCCATGTATCTGGTCTCCCAGACGTTAAATTTGTAAAAGATCATCTGTGTTCGTCTTGCGAAATGGGAAAGATGAAGAAAACGTCACACAAATCAAAACATGTTCCAAGTACATCCAAACCTCTTGAATTGCTTCACCTGGATCTATGTGGACCAATGAGTGTACAATCCATTGCTGGTAAACGGTATGTGTTAGTGATTGTTGATGATTACTCACGGTATACCTGGGTTCACTTCTTATGTACCAAAGATGAAGCTGCAGATATTATTATCGCCTTTATCAAGAAAACTCAGACAAATCTGGAATTAAAAGTCAACACCATTCGGACTGATAATGGAACTGAGTTTAAGAATCGAACCTTAGATTCATTTCTTGAATCTGTTGGCATAACCCATCAATTTTTTGCTGCTAGAACTCCACAACATAATGGAGTCGTAGAACGAAGAAATCGTACCTTAGTTGAAGCAGCCCGCACAATGCTTTCATTCTCAAAACTACCTTTATCTCTGTGGGCTGAAGCCATCAACACGGCATGTTTCACTCAAAATCGTTCTATCATCAACAAAACATACAACAAAACTCCGTATGAATTGATAAATAAACGAATTCCAAATGTTAAATTTTTCCATGTTTTTGGGAGTCGTTGCTTCATCTTGAATGACAAAGACAAATTGAACAAATTTGAAGCTAAAGCGGACGAAGGGGTATTTGTTGGTTATTCACGTGAATCTGCATCATTCAGGGTTTATAATCGATCAAATCGGACAATAAGAGAAAGTGTAGATGTGAATTTTGATGAGACATTTCCTCTTGAGTCACTTACTTCAGATATTAAACCTCCTGCACCTCCTTCCGTACCTTCCACCTCTGAAAATGATTTCGATGTATTGTTTGAACATTTTTATGATGAATATCATAACATCAGACATACTTTACTTTAGGAGTCTGGCGTTCCATTCCCTGCAGCTGCAGATGTCCAGTCTATCAGTGTCCCTGAGACACACATTCCGAGTTCCTCTGATTCTCCATCTCCAATGTCTGCTGCTCCTGAGAACACTGAGTTAGTAACAAATTCAGACTGTACTTCATCATCAATGGAAACTCAATCATCGCCAGATGTTTCTTTATCGCCCACTCCAGTTGTCGGTGTTTCTGATTTAATCATTGCACCAACTCAAGCTCCACAGTTGGTGATTGATTTCTCAAAATTCAATGTTCAAAAAGTTGATCCTCCACCTTCTACATCCAACACTCAAACTTCTATGATCCCGCATCCTGAATTCACTGATACCTCCAACATAATTCCAGGTGAACTTCCACTTCCTCATATTCTGAAATGGACCAAAGAGCATCCTTTACATCAAGTAACTTTACATCAAGTAATTGGAAATCCTGAATCTTCGGTTCAAACTCGTAGAGCAACTGCTGATGAATGTCAATACTCATCTTTCTTAAGCTCCAATGAACCTAAGAAAGTCAGCGAAGCTTTATCAGACCCAGACTGGATTCTTTCCATGCAAGATGAAATCAATCAATTTGAACGACTGAAAGTTTGGCGTCTAGTTCCAAAACCACCTGTAAAGTCTGTTGTTGGTACCAAATGGATCTTTAAGAACAAAAAGGATGAAAATGGGATTGTCATTCGAAATAAAGCACACATGGTTGCTAAAGGGTATTCTCAACAAGAGGGCATGGATATGAAGAAACTTTTGCCCCGGTTGCAAGAATAGAAGCCATCCGAATCTTTCTGGCATATGCAGCACACAAGAATTTTACAATCTATCAAATGGATGTAAAAACTGCATTTCTTAATGGTATTCTCAGTGAAGAAGTTTTCGTTCATCAACCAGAAGGATTTGTCGATCCAAACTTGCCTAACCATGTCTACATCCTTGATAAAGCGTTATATGGTTTGAAGCAAGCTCCTCGTGCGTGGTATGATGTTTTATCCAAATTCTTAGTCGACTCTGATTTTCCAAAAGGCAAAGTGGACAAAACTCTATTCATCAAACGACAAGGGGAAGATATCGTCCTCATTCAGATTTATGTAGATGATATTATTTTCGGCTCCACAAATCCTAAATACTGTAAACGGTTTTCAGATCTTATGATCAAAAGATTTGAAATGAGCATGATGGGGGAGATGAATTTCTTTCTCGGTCTACAGGTTCGTCAGTTACCTACCGGGATCTTCATCAATCAATCAATCCAAGTATATCACTAATTTGTTGAAGAAGTATCTGATGGATGACTGTAAACCCATTTCTACACCAATGTCACCCGGTTCAAAATTGCATACTGATCCTGACGGAAAGCTCGTTGATATCACAAACTATCGAGGCATGATAGAGTCATTATTATATCTAACCGCCAGTCGACCTGATATAATGTTCTCCACGTGCGTTTGTGCTCGGTATCAGGCTGCTCCCAAAGAGTCTCACCTTCAAGCTGTCAAACGCATATTTCGTTACTTAAAGGGTACTCGAGATCTTGGTCTTTGGTATCCCAAAGAAACTTCGTTTGACCTGTCTGCCTTTTCTGATGCTGATCATGCTGGCTGTATGTTGGATCGTAAAAGCACTTCTGGAGGTGCTCAATTTCTCGGTGATAAATTGGTGAGATGGTCCTCAAGGAAAGAAAATTGTGTATCTCTTTCAACCGCCGAAGCGGAGTATGTTGCTGCTGCAAGCTGCCTGTCCCAGGTAATTTGGATGCAGTCACAATTAAAAGTTTACGACTTTTCATACAGCTGTATTCCTTTATATTGTGACTCCCGAAGTGCAATTTCATGCAATCCTGTTCAACATTCCAAAACTAAACATATTGATCTTCGATATCATTTTATCAAAGATCACGTTGAACAAGGAACTGTGGAACTGTACTTCGTATCCACCGATTTTCAGTTAGCTGATTTATTCAAGAAGGCTTTAGACGAAAAACGATTTAATTTTCTTGTGTCTAAGCTTGGTATGTTAAATCTCAAAGCATAAATCGTTTCTATTTCTTTTTTAACTAATTTTCAATGTTGTTTCTGCAAAATGCTTTTTACTGTTTACATTTTTAGCTATGACTTATATACACATCAGTATATAACTCGAACTTTAAAACAATGGCTTTCCAGTCCATCAGCTTGAAACCCGCTCTTAGTCAGACAACACAGAACTGTAAAAACTCTTCTCCACCCCTCTGCTGCTGTTAAAAGGTACATTTCTGATCTACAAACTTTTATATATCTTTATTTTGTCGAGGGGGAGTAATATTAATTCTAGGGGGAGAATTAGTATTTCCAGGGGAGAAACTTTCTTATATCAATACTTTTATATCCGTTTGAATTTTTTTTATTCGATCAATTTTTTTTATCGAACGACAATACCTTCCCATGGTTTGCCAGAACCGGCCTTACCTTCCAAGGGAATTCTTTTTCAGCCATTTGGTAAATGTGAGGGTATAAGTCTAGGGTATAGCAATAGGTGAGTGCAAGGTGATGTGAAAAACATGATAACTTTAAGAAAACACACCTTTGAGTGCATTTACACCGTAAATAAACCGGGCAACCATACAAAAGGGTGCTCATTTATGCGTTAAATGTTTCACCAGACTCTACTGGCCCAGTAAAGCACATGCACGCCACCACCAACCACTCAAATTTCTCTCAACATGAATTTGTTTCAATTCATTAGGGGACGTAGCACATAATCTACTGACTGCTCATTCGGAGTTTGTCGGTATTGAAACATAATAACCTCCTGCCCCGGGTTAAGTCTCTTTGTACACACCGTGTGTCTAGTTATCACCCTTCAAACATTCCAATATAGGACACTTGCACTACAAACATGGATCTCCGTGAATCCATCGGAACACCCGTAGTGGCATCACAATCTGATGTTTCACGAGGATCGAGTGGAAATCCTGCTAGAGCTAAAATCACGCCAACTCTAAACGCAGGTCACACATTTGACTCAAAGGTTGTGCAAACGACTACCGATTCATACAGTGTGCTAACGGATACTCTAAGTGAGTCTGATGTTACAAAAAAATCCATGTGAACCTACTAAAATGCAACATCTTTCAATAGCTGGTTACAATGCACATGAGCGTAATAGATCATTCTCAAATTACTCCTATGATCTGCTATATCCAGCATGATCTTCCCCGGAGCCACTGACAATATAGGAACTAAAAAGTAAGGGTCCTAGGTCTAGGTGAGCAGAATCAAGTATCATGGGATCTTGATTGGGGTGCGTTTAGGTAAAAATTGAGAGGGGATCTTTGTTCGTATGAGGCTGGTGTCGAGCAGACTGTTTTGAACGTAGGTTTTGAATAAAGACGACGAAGCCGAGATCAATCAAATCAATCGAATCAATGGAATCAGGTAACAAGTAGGCGAAATCAATTGATTATGTGTTGAATTTTGATATTGACGAGTCGGAATTGAAGTTTGTTGTCGACCGAACACTTATCTTTGATGACCGAACACTTGATGGCAATTGTTCGAGCCGAACAAATATCTGATCGAACAAGATGATGGCCGAACACTTGATCAAAGTCTGGTGGCCGAACACTTGATCAAAGTCCGGTGGCCGAACACTTGTGAGCCGAGAAGAGTCTTCGAGTCGCACTAGTTCTTATAGCCGAACACTCATCAAAAAGGTTACGATTTTGATTCAATTCTTGCTCAATACTTGACCAAATTCAGTGATTCCAATCCCAAAACGTTCGAAATTCAATTTCTAATAGTTTGATGCAATCATACAACTCAAAACATATCAAATCTGCACTCGATTTTGATTTTACAATCCGTATTTTGAGTTTTTAAGTTTTTCACTAAAATCACGAAATTGAGATGAATTGTTGATGGAATTGATCGAAATTTGATCCTATTGTTATTAGAATCAATGGAGAAACATTAATCTTCAATCAAATCTTCAATTCCAAACAAAAAAATTTCGAATTAAAATCACAGAGGACGAACAAAAGTTTTTCTTCAAAAATCTCAGATCTAGCTCATTTCACCACGAAATTGGATCTACTCTTTGAGAGTTTCTGCTCTGATATCAAATGAGAGGTTGAATGTGATTGAATTCAAGTCATTTCATGGTGATTTGGTGAAGATTGAAGAATCAAGTAAGTGTTTAGTGTGTGTTCCTGAGTGTGTGTGTTGAGAGAGAAAGAGATGGAGGGAAGGATGCTTTCAAAGTTGTAATTCAATTATGTGGAAAAAACATACAATTAGTGAATACAAGATTTCCTTAAATACTATTTCACTAATTATCAAGGTTTAAGCTAATGACTAGTTTAACACTTATACAATATGTCACAACTAGTCCCTCAACTATTGCATACAACATAATTGATCCTAACAGAAGTTTTCGGTTCCCATAAATTCAAGACCGAGGACCGGACCATTGGACGCGGTTCTGGTCCGATTCGGTTCCTTCGGTCCCGGTCGATCCTGGTTGGTTCTGGTCCATTATGCACAGCCCTAGTATTACATATTAAACAAACATATTTTTTTTGTTTCCTAATTTACGACGTGTGCATCATTTATAACCATACAACACAAAGAGTTAAAGACACCATTCACAACAACACTAATGATACTTAATTTAAAAAAAAGAAAGATATAAAGGAGATATAATATAGATAATCATACCATTCATTCATCATAAGCGAAATTACAAATACTTGATATAAATGATTTTAGTGACAAATTAGTAGAAAGAGTCCCTAAATTATAAACATGGTTTCGATAACATATATGTTGCCATGCACGATTACCCATTAATGTTGAGGGTGGAAGGCCATGTTAACGTTGGTGGGAAGAGTACTAATGAGGTTGTACTACTAGGGTCACATTGATGCTCCCCCTTCTCCTTGATCTGTTTAAAAACAAAATAAAAATCAAATTTAGGTGTAAAATTATATTGATATTCTAACGAGAATAAAGACTTTGAGATAAATTAATGATTATAATGCAACTCACTTTCTTCGTCAATGCACTATTTTTCTCCTGTATGGCCTTCTCCTGTATTCAACATGCATGCATTTCGATCGATTGAGAGATTATAATTAAGAAGTCGCTCGAATTATATATATTGAACATATATCTATAGTGGACGAGTAAAATAGGAGCAGCCCGTCGTTCAACTGTGGAAAGGACGCTTTATCTTAAAAGTGGACCAAGCGCTGGCCCATATCCTCGTTTTTTATCAATTTTAATGAAATTATTTTATTTAGTTTGTTAATTATTTTAATTTATTTGATTTAAAAAAAAAACTTAAAAAAGTGGATTGAACATTGTCCGTAATATTGTCCTTTTAACTTTTTCAGCAACCATTTTTCACTGTAAACACTGTTATCGCACTTTGTGCTCGAAGAAGGAAGCCATAAATATTCATGTCAAAATCATGTATAACCTTAAAATTAATGAAGAAGCCATAAATATTCATGCCAAAATGTAGAGCATTTGCACCTTTTTATGAAGCTCAGAAATGGATTGATGCAAGACTTGGTTCTGTAAAATTTAAAAAAAAAAAAAACTCCATTATCGAACTATTTTTTATTTAGAGTACCAATCATAGACTTCATAATTTTTTTTTTGTTAATTTAGCCTTAATTCTTATATACCTTTTTAGATCGAATGCGCCTAAGAGCAGAATCGAGCTGTTGCTCCAAATTTTGGATTTCTCTCAAGCCCAGAGACTCTATATCCTCTCCCATGTAGTGTCTACAAGTTTAGAGAAATAATCCAAGGCATTTACTTTCCAATAAAATAAAATGAGTTTATATATAAAGTACAATTATATATTTTGAAGACCAACAAATTTGAAACATCACACCAAATATGAAAATCGTATAATTTAATACATTTTTTAAAACGGCTAGAAATTATTGTTCATTAATATTTGTTCAATACACATTTAGAAAATAATCATTTCATTGAAGGTAGATTAACTAGAAAACCCCATATAGAAATTAATTATAAGTTTTAATTTACCTGTGGCTTCTTTGCAGCAGCTCAGCTCTAGATTTAAGTTTGTTGTATTCATAGGTCCAGCATCTCTGCATTATTATACAATATATATACGTATACGTTCAAGTGTTTAACCTTTAGTTATAGAAAGCTAGAAAAAAATACTTAGAATTTTAGATCCAATTTAATTAGGTAAAAAATATCTAGGGTACCGGCAAGTCAGTGTCCACCGCTGGATGTACATTCGTGTTATGATGTCGCTCGTATCGATCCAATATATTGTTCATGCTGAAATTAACCAGATGACGATATATAATTAACAAATAAAAAATTAAAATATTAAAACAATTAAATAGCTATAAATGAAACCCATATTAATCTGCAGGTGGCAGATTGGCGAGGTTACCTATAAATAATTGGATATTATCCAGTTCGATCTGGATGAAATTTTTAGACTAGACAAGAAAATCTAATATACTGGGGGAAAATCCATGGTCATATATAGAAGAAGGTTTTATTATAGTTTATACCCTTTATAGAGTTCTGAAAGATATAATGATTATATAAACCAACATATCATGATCATGAAGTATAATATCTTTGAGTATATATGTATAGGTATATCTTTTTAGAAATCCCCAGATCTGAGAATATTTAATTGTTTAATTATGTGTATGAGTATAATTAATAAATTAGAAGCAGAAAGCAAACTAGAACTCTAGCTAGTTGAGATGAGTAGATATGTACATAAATATATGGATAAAAGAGGAAAGAAAAAAGGTACCAAGAATGAGTAGAATACTCAGAGAGCTTTCCTTTAGTGGAGAAGACAATGGAGGCCGGCAACTTCAGCATCACAAAGAAGTGAGATTTCATGAGCTTTTTTAATCAAACCGCTTCTCCTCTTTGAGAATGTTACCTGCCTGTTTATCTTGTTTTCTATCCTCTTCACTTCTACCTTTCCTCTCCCCATCTCTCTCTCACACACTCTCTCTCTCTCTCTCTCTCTCTCTCTCTCTCTCTCTCTCTCTCTCTCTCTCTCTCTCTCTCTCTCTCTCTCTCTCACACACACACAAATATAGTGTATTTAAGTTGTTTTAATCAAACTACCCTTGAGTTTATGGTTTTCTTATGCATAGCTGAACCCTCACGTACGTTTTCATCAAAATGAGCCTTTAATTAACATATATTAATGAGTGATAGACAAAAGCTCACTTCTAAACAATAATGTCTGAGGCACAAGGTGTCGGCAGATGTACGTGCTAAAAGACACTTTTGCATATTAACATAATTTAACATCCATTTAAACCTACAAAAGATACTTCAAATTAATCACAGTTTAAAGCACAAAAAAAAAAAAAATTGCTTTAAAGGGCTGGCACCGGAGCTTTTCAGGCGCGGCGGTGGCTTGGTAGCGAGCTTTTTGCAAGGCTTTAACTGTTTAACAATGCTATCACTACAACAAACGCACCCTATCCCAACCACGCTAAAAGAGACTGTCGCGACTAAATGTCGTCGCTATAGCTTATATGGTATCAACATTGTTGGTTAACCTTCATTAATTTTAGTAGACATGACTTTGACTCAATGTGTTAGGACACATTTTTTTAAGATAATGTTTTCAAACAACTATATATCTCACAAAATGTTAGGACGTATTTAACGTTCACATTAAATTTCACACTTTGATATAATGTAAAAAAGACACGGACGAAATAGGCTTCTCCAACATTAATTAGTCGTCCATCCATTCCAAAATAAATAACGAAAATTAGTATGTAATATTATTAACCTTTGCTTTTCTATTTATGTTAACATTATTTTTTATGCATATCTTAACATTTTAAAATTATCAAAATTCTATATTAGGTCACCGTTTTCAATTTTCATCTCACGCATACTTTGCCTATAATTTAAGTACGCACCATGTTATGAATTTAATTATATTCAACACATTTTTATTTATTTATAAACGTAACATAGTATCATATGGCTAAGACAACACGTAACACTAAGGCCCCGTTTGTTTTGACGTAATCCTCCGTAATCTTCTGTAATTGTAATTCAATTACATTACGGAAGACGTTTGGATGACCCATTTTTTTCGTAATTCAATTACGACGTAATTTCGAATTACGATATTCGTTGTAATTGAAATCCGTCCCAACACCCTACGAATTCAATTACGATCATTTAGTAAAGTAAAAATTTGAATATCTTATATGCTTCAGATTTTAAAATCATTTAAAAATATTAAAAAAATTAAAAAATTTTAAAAAAATTAAAAAAAAAATTAAAAAAATTAAAAAAATTAAAAAAAAAATTAAAATTTTAAAAAATTCTAAAAAAATGTTAAAAAAATTTTAAAAATTTTTAAAAAAATTTAAAATTTTTAACAAATTTTTAAAAAAATTTAAATTTTTTTAAAAATTTTAAAAATTTAAAAAATTTTTTCAAAAATTTAAAAATTTTAAAAAAAATTTAAAATTTTTAAAAATTTTTAAAAGTTTTTTAAAAAAATTTAAAAATTTTAAAAAAATTAAAAAAAATTTAAATTTTTTTAATAAATTAAAAAATTTTAAAAATTTTAAAAATTTTAAAAATTTTAAAAATTTTAAAAAAATTAGAAAAAAATAAAAACTATTTGATTTTTTTTAAAATGTAAACAAATAATAAAATAATTTAAAAAGTAAAAGAAATAAAAAAAATAATAAATAATAAAATATTGAAAAAAATTTTAAAAAAGTTTTTAAAAAAAGTCATAAGTATTGATTTGAATTACAACTCAAAATTTTGGTAACCAAACGCGTAAGCGTATTCAATTACAATCCAATTCACTTACAACCAAATTCAAATACAACCGATTTCAATTACATTACGGAGGATTACGTTGAGCCAAACGCCCCCTAAGGGTTGCATGTTGCGTCCATGTGCGTCTCAACCGCAAGGGACGCGTCCCTCCCCTTACGCCACTCCACCTGCGACGCGTCTCTAAGCCTCAAAGGTCGTCCAGATCGACGACCGATACAGGTCGTCATTTTTCAAAGAGGAGGGGTTTTTTCAAAGGGGATAATTTGGTCGCCTGGTTATATGGGTTTTATCGAGATTTTTTATATGTTTGGTGGCGCTGATACGGCGTTGATATGTCAGATGTGGCCATTAAAACAGTAGTCACGCATTACACATAGTGTAATAGCTCACTAAATGTCCAAGATGTGAGTCCATGGTCACATCATTACATCAATGCGGACTTACATTTAGCCAAAGGGGTTTTAACTCTCATGTAATAATAAAGTAGCATATGGCTTGTCATGGAAGAAATTATAATCCTTTGGACATTTCTCTGTACGTACGTATGCGGGTATTATCTGCTGGGCATTACACTTCTAGTCTGTACGTATGCAGCATGTCAGATGCCCCCATAAATGAGTTAGCTTTACCCAAAATGTCATGACTTTTGGTTATACAGGAACTACTGACACACAAACAAGTTTCCCCATATGTGACTTTTATTGCGTCTTCAAATTAAAAATATTACTAGTATTTCTTTTTCTACTAAAATTTTTCACTTTATATTCTTACTTACAAAATAACTAATATGTGTAATATATAATTTTTGTTTGTTAATCGTATCATTTAATCTAACTTGTATTAATTAAATGAGTAGAAGATTGTGTAAAAAAAATATTATATCCTTTTCAAATTAATAGTGAAAAAATTTATGCTTTAAATGAAATTATTTAAAATGGGCATTTAAAGAGTAAATTTTGGATGCTACTCGTAAAGATCGAGGGAAAAAAAACTTGTGCAACAAAAAGATTAAAAGCATATTTTTTCGGTGTCATTTAAATTCTAAAGTTTCAAATTCACATAGATAAATATTTTTTTTACATAGAGAAATAAGACAAACATGCAACATTCCTCATTTCTCTGTCCACCCCTTGGTACAAGTGTACAACCACCGACCAAAACTCACATTAGCGTCATCGCAACATTCCTCATTTCACATTCACACACTTAAATACTTTTTCACTTATCAGTCAAGTTATAAAGTCAAGTCATAAGTATTGTCACGTAGCTCTTGGCCCAGTCTTCACCAGGTGTGGGGGGTTTGCTTGCCAATTAAAATTGAGGACACGTTGGATGGCGGTGGCGTTCGTGCCACCAAACCCAGTGAACCCCTCTAATGGTGGTATCGGGAAACCAGGTATTATACCGTAATGATGATGTGTTGTCTAATTTTTATTGGAAGTTGGAGGTGTTATGCAACTGTTACATCAATTTGAGGAAGTCACGTACAAGGAGTTACTGTAGATACCTACGGGCAAAAGATTTGCATTTGTTTCAACTTATTTTCTTTTTTATTTGTGTTTACAAGAATGTACTCAAATCATGTTGACAGCTTATGGTTAATTTCTAAGCATTTTCTGTTCTTTTTAATGATGAGACTTGAGAGAGATGCTTGTACCACGCCACCTTACACATCAGTCCTTTTTTGGCTATTATTTATGTTTTCTTAAAAACTTAAAATACATCATTTCATTAGTCATATTCAACTTCAGAGAAGGGTGAAAAAAGAGTCTTTTTGTTAAATTGACACTATTTATTAGCATTTTACACTAGTGACCTTTAAAGTCTCCACTTTGGGTTGAGACTTCACTTTATATTGAATGATCAAAATAACCATTTTATTATTTATTTATTTATTTATATAAATAGTGTAAAATCGCTAAACGAAAGTAAAACTCATAATATCTAAACCAAAGTAAATAAAAGTTATAAATTCACCTCTTAACAGGTCAGAAACATTTTTCCTTCCAATCAAGTAAGATAATGGGTGAGTGGCCTCCTGGGTTAGAAAACCTTAAGAGGTAGAATTGGTACTTAACAAAGAGTCCCACTCAAACCGAGTTAAAGATCGCCTCTTTTGGACCCCGTAAAAGGTAAATCAAGCAGCCCATTAGTGCCTATATACAATGAGCATTCAAGAAGATAAACGTTACGAAGATATGATATATCCTACACATGATTAGTTCTTATGATGAATTGGAATTAGAGACTCAGTTATATTTCACATTACAAACTTATTGAACATATTTTCCTCAATTATTCATTAAGCAAAAGCATATAACACCAAATATATAATTATTGAAATTATTATAACTTTTTAATCTAACAATGGCTGCAAGGAAACAAATTGCAAGGATAGCTAGAAAAAACGACAAGGGATCTTAATTAAAGTGCGTGAAATAACTTAAAGTGTAAGGTAACAATTATTGCAAAATAAATGGATGACGCATAAACAATACATAACAAAAACAACTCAAGAATAATAATACATTAAAAGGAATTGGAATTTACAGCCCTTGATCTAGATAAGAACCAAACAGGGTATGGACTTGGCCTAGAAAACCATCAGGACTAAAATACAAGTTGTTATCAGTCTAATTTAAGAAACAAAATGCTAAACTATGTTAAAAGTCAAGAATATGATATAGTAGTATTAGGTTTTAGAAACCGATCCTTTGTACAGCCCAAAAATTAACCTAACCGATGGACCATGGTAAAAACAAACCTTGAAAAACAACCCCCATATATACAAAAGAAAAAAAAAACAATCCAAACACGCATATATCTACAATTCAGAAGCCGAAAATGAACAAATAAACCATTTTCACCATTTGAGCAAGATTTTGGAAAAGAAACTAATAAGAGTATCAATCTTTATAATTTACCATTATACCCTTGCACAAGTCTTGTTACTCTTGTACTTGTTCGTATGTTATGTGTCGAAGATAATTTTTCTTCTCCTGCTTTCCTTGATCATTGTTCATGCATACGGATTTTATTAATTAAACCATTTATGATGAACTCAAAAGGGGTTTTTTTTTTTTCAGGATCAATCCATCTCCTCAAACACCATCAACTGCAAAGTCAACGTAGAGTCAACAATCAGAAAAATCAAGAATCGTTATCTTTGACTTATAAGGTCAGTCACATAAGTAAGCTTTTAGATACTAAATTGATGCGAGGTTATTAAAATTTAACACACTACAAAGATGGTATATTAGATAACATAAATTCTAATAAGAAATATACTGTTAAAAAAGGATTGTAAAATTAATTTAATTTATTATTAAAAGTGAACAGGAAATAAAAAAAAATGAATCACCTCTGAACAAACTGGACAAGTTTCACTTCTTTCGTTCCAATCATAGATGCACCCAAGGTGATAATGATGCGAGCATTTGGTAATAATTCGAGGATTTTCAGTGGTATATTCTGCAAATAATACATTTTCAAATAAAAAAACTCAACTCACATATAAACAAGAAAACATGTCAAATGGGCCAAAAAGTCAACACCCTATTAAATCGTGTTATTCCGTACATATTGAGATATTAATAAATTTGTTAACATAGTTTATTACTTCCTCCGATTCAAAATAAGTGATACACTTTCCTTTTTGGGCTGATTCAAAATAAGTGATACACTTTGAAAAGTTTCCTTATTTGGCAAAAAAAATGGGACCCACACCCACTAACTATCTACTTTAACAAAATGAAATGACTCTTTTACCCTTACTTTTTACTTTTAAACATCATTAACCTTACTTTATTCAAAAGGTGTGGGACCCATTACTCACTAACCATCCAATTAATCTAATTTAACCATCATTATAATCTTTTGCCTCAAAAACCGTAAAACCCCAAGTGTATCACTTATTTTGAATCGGAGGAAGTATTATTTTTAAATATTTATAAAAAAAGGAAGAAAACAATTACCAAAGAATAATGAAACAAAGATTTTGCATATTTAAGAAAGTCAAAGAGTTGACCTTCAAGACATATTGGACAAACATCCTCGTCATCTTCCGAAATAGTGTTGAATTTTCGTTTGACTTTATCCAATGTAACCATTAAAGGGATCTTTGAGGCCTCTTCATTTGGTGTTGTTAATTGGACATTGCTCTCACAAACGGGCTCGGGTTCGACCCGTGAACGATTTGACCCTTTTTCATGCCTCATGAAAGATATACCACTACCACTACTGCTAGATCCAGATGACCCGATTGTTGGTTGTGATGAGCTTTGACCTTGATAAAACCAAGGTAGGGCTTCTGTTCCTCTTCTTCCAAGAACAGCTTCACACTTTTTAAAAATATATACAACAATAGAGAATTAAATCATTATAATAATGACACCTATATAATGAAAATATTAAATGATAATAAATAAATATTTATAGCATGTTGCAAGCTGAAACAAGAAAGGAACACAGATGCACTGTTTCAGTTTTATGTAAGCAGTTTAACCTATCTGACTAGCAAAACTATATTAATTACAGAATGAAATATAAATGGTTGACTTTTTCTAAAAAGAGGCATGTTTGACTTTATTGAATCACACAATTAAGTTCTGACATTCTGATATGAAGTCAATTCACCAAAATAAGCAGAGAAAATCCACATGTCACACAAGGCAACTTACATATGATTACAAACTAATCACAATTACATATACATCACCATGCGTAGGATAATTATATTTACGAATTCTCATCAAAAGCAAAAACTTTATCAACATTATGTTCGTATCAGATCAGCATCAGTTACCAAAGAGAACCTCCTTAAGCTAACTTAAGGAAACATAGACATACAACTACAAACTAGGATGCTTATAGCTAGATAAATAATGTTGATCACATTTGCAACTAAAGCAATACACGCTATAATAAAATGGGGTTATCGAAGAATTAACATCAAAATGGGAAGAAAAAAAAATTGTTGTAAAATGACATTTTAGGTGTCCAAATTCACTAAATTTACGAATCTCGAATAACATTAGCAGAACCTAGATTGCATAAACTAACCTTATTAGTCAAGTTTTGTAAGAAAAAAGCAAAATTATCCTGTGTATTTCTGTTAACCAGACCACTTGAGTCTT
Organism: Calendula officinalis; assembly: GCA_963853835.1. Classification (NCBI taxonomy): domain Eukaryota; kingdom Viridiplantae; phylum Streptophyta; class Magnoliopsida; order Asterales; family Asteraceae; genus Calendula; species Calendula officinalis. The sequence continues at coordinate 36,953,728 of OY970820.1, forward strand.
GAACTTGTTCGTTATCATCTGAGTCTAAGCTTTCATCATCAGGTTCAGGGGCACGAAAACAGGAACACAAAGATCCCATATTGCAAATTCGATCACTTTAGAGCTCTAAAAATCACAATCCAGATCAAATTCATCAGCAAAAACATAACAATCGCCTTCAGATTATAAACATAATCAGTAATCAACATAAGCAGACAGTAATTAACCAAGTAATCGGTATACAACAAGAAGCTGATGATATCGTTAGGGTTCAGGTGAAAAAATACCAAATTTTAATATACACCAAAAATAAACACGATCGGTCATACGAAAATGACATGAAAGCAAGAACGATGTCTCAAATTTACGTGAGTTCGAAGTTGGAATAAAAAATTAAAGCAATTAACAGACATAATCACGTACAACCTCAATTCAGCAGTCAACGCATATCCTCAGAAGCAAAAAAACAAGATCGCACATAAAAATTGGAATAATTGTAGAATTTGTGAAGTCTGACCTTGTTTAAATCAGCGAGCTACAAGTAATTTAAAAGGATTGAACAGAATTGGGGATTATGATGAGGTAGAGAGAGAAAGAGGGAATATAGAACAGCAGTCATTAAAGGTGAGTGTATATTGTATACAAAGTGATAAAGGGGAATTGGCTTCAACGTTGGACCGAAAGCGACCTAGCTATTGTAGAAGCTTCGCTTTTGCTCCGATTGTGTCACCGGAAGTTTAGGGATTTCATTTTCTCCGACGAATTTGCTATATTATAGGATTATCAAGGCAAAATTACTTAATAACAGTAGCAACAATAATAAAAGGGTGTTTGACTAAGTTTTTTAAATTAACTTTTTCAGAAGTTAAAATTAAAAAGTAAGAGGCTTCTTACTTTTTTATTTTGTTTTTTTTAAGTCAATAAGTTAATAGATTGTTTTAGAAAGCTTAGTTAAACATGCCTCAGGTATCACTGATGAATAATAATAATAATAGTAGTCGTATCCAAAAGATTATTTAAATCAGTATATATTTTAATTAGTTTTAATAATGACAACCCTAAGGGCTATCAATAGGCATCTATTAAAATTTTGTACTTTAATTTATAACTAACTCTGGATTTTAGGAATTACCACCTCACATGAATTAATGTACAATTCTTTATGCTTTAAAGACAGCCCTAAGGGCTGTCATTATCAAAACCTTATTTCAATTATACAATGTATATTTATACAGTATACACATTCTTTGTTATTCGACTGATTATATATAATCTTCTTATGTAGACTCATGTCTATTAATTTTATACTTTGTGTACAAGTATCTGCAACTAAGAGCATCTCCAATGGTAGCTTTTTTAAAAGTTTTTTATTATTTAAAAAAGCTTTTGAAAGACTTTATGCCATTGGAATAGGTAGCTTTTCTAAAAGTTTTTTGCAATGACTTTTTTACAACTAACCTTTTAGTGATTTATTTATGTTTGTCTTTTTTAGTCCCTCAATGTTTAATATCTTTTCATTTTAAACCTTAGATATATTATTATATATAAATTATTTACTCTTTTTAATATTTACAATATAATGTTTCTATCTATTTAAATATTATTGTCAATTATTATAATATTTTTGTATGAAATATTTCTAAAAAATATTAAGTTATGTAAGATATAAAAAAATTGTCAATTTATATATAGGGGTATTTATGAAATATTTAGAATAGATAAAGGTAAATTAGAAATATTAAAAAAAAAAGTTTTTGGAAAGGTTAACCATTGGAGATGTTATTTAGTAATAGCTTTTTGGTTAGTGGTAGGTTGATGTGGCAAATGTAATAAGCTTTTGTGAGGTTAACCATTGGGGATGCTCTAATGTTAAACCATTTAATATTGGGTTTTGTTAATGACATCCCTTAGAGCTGTCACTAACGTGCATAAAAAAGCTTGTATATTGATTAAAAAGGTAATATTTCTAAAATTCAAGGGGGTTGTCTTTTATAATTTTGTCTTATTAATGACAGCCCTAAGGACTGTCATTATCATTTTCCTTTAATATTTTGGAATTCTTAGTGAAAAACAATTGTACAGAAAAAACTATTAATAATACGAATAAAAATTAATTACTCCGCACATTTAACATATTTAAAACAAAAATTATTATAATAATGATAATTAAAAGAGAACCATCACCTTTAATTATATAAAAAAATATTAAATGTATATAAACATAAATTTTTGGAGTGTAAACCATTATTTTTAGAAAAATTTATATACTATATATGAAATTTCAATGTAGTAAATTGTCATTTCAAAAAAATTAAAGTTCTAATAAGTAAAATATAGGCAAACTCAATAATCCTATTTTCAATGATTGAAATGAGAAAATAAAAAAATAGTGGTATCCATATTTGAAGTTAGGCTTTTCCTAAAAGTGACATGTTCTCAAACTCGTCAGTAGTGCTAGAAATCAAACCAACTGTTCCAAAGGCTGCTAGTCAAAGTGAGCTGCATTGTTGCAACCGTAATGTTAGAAAACAAAAAGTCTAAAAATGTAGACGATGGGTATTAACGCAAGACTCTTGATTGTGGGCTGTTAGCTTTATTAGTAGTATAAATAGATGATGTATGTTGTAGAATAAGTGCAGACTAAAAGAGAGTGAGTAAGAAGGGGAGTAGCTCAGATCTTGAGTGAGAATAGAGTCGAGTTGTAGCTCCGTTAAAGAAAAGAAAAAGTGTCGGTCCATCTCTATTTCGTTTTGAATCTTGTATGTTTGAGTGTTATAATATAAAATTGTGGTTTTCCTTCTTAACTGAGTCATTTAATCCCAACAAGTAGCGTCACATCACTCTTTTCCCTGCCGAAGAGTTACTGACAAGATCGTGCCAACAACTTATCAGTAACTCATCCTTACTTAAAAAAATATTAAAAAATTAAAACCTCGCCCCCACCCCCTCACACACGTTCCGACGAGTTTTATAAACTCGTCGTCATGGCGACGTAAAACTACCGCCGAGTTGCAAGATTATCTTCTTGCCAACGATCAACGAGACCACGACGAGGAAAGCACCCCCGATGTGCCCATTGGAGCGTCCTTAGAGTAGTCTCATTGGTGACTTTTAGCAATGAGTAACCAAATTTTTAACCCAAAAAGAAAAACGGAAGTATTAGGTGGCCTGATTTGTGGACATAGCATAACGCTTCGACATCGAAAACGTTAACCAAAAAAAATAATTAGCAAATCAAACAGATGACACAACAAAAATACCATGAGAATGAACGACTGAACTCACACCTCTCTGTAACTCTCTTTATGAACTGGAAGAAAAAAGAAATTCCTCCCACTTGATAACAATGGAAACATCTGCTATTTATCTACCTTCTAGCCTTGAATATCGGAGCACACATTAGAGCATTAGGTGTGGTGGCTTGGGGTCGGATGCCACCTCCGCGCCACCTATGCGCCACATCATTAATTCACATTTCACATTCAAAATCCCTAAATACCCCGTCTACCATCACTAACCATTACACATAAAGCTCGAAACGAGCCGAGCTCGAGTTCGAGCTCGGTAAAATTAAACGAGCCGAGCTCGAACCTAGTCGAGCTTGGCTCGGCTCATTTACAGCCCTACTAACCAATAATACTCTTTTAAAAAAATAAAAACCATTAAAAAAATAATAACTTCTCTCCTCCCATTGGTCCCAAAACACCATCTCTCCTCCTATTGGTTCATGGGCTACGCCACCCATCCGACTTGGGACCTCACTCACCCAGCTTGCGGTGTGGTGGCTGTAGGGATTTAGCTACGCACCATGCGACTGATCGACCCATAGGATCGACCTCCTAGTATACTTGTTTTGAACCATGACTGACCAAGAACATGAACTTGTTCTTGACCGGTTATAACCAACTAGCTTATTTAATCCCTAAGTGCGGAACCGGGATTAAACCTAATCCTTAAATCCTAAAGGATTGGGATGTTGGAAAACTAGATTAGATTAACAAGAAAGAAACCTTGTACGAAGAACTCGAACACACACACACATACTTGTGTGTGTTCGTCGACTACTACCAAGAACCCTAGGGTTCTTGCTTCGTCGACTTCGAACAAGAGGAGAAGGAGGAAAGAGTGTTCCATGAATCATACCTTAGGTTAATGCTTAAGATAAGTCCACTGATGATGAACACGACGAACGATCCTCTAGATGATCACTTGCAACGAACTTGGATCTTCAAGACTTGAAGAACACGAAGAATGAATGAAGAACACAAAGAACGAAGAACACCAAGTGAAGGTGTTCTTGGTTCAACCGAATAGGGTAAAGGGGGCAAGGATTTTCGGCTTCTAGGTGTAACCTAATAAGTGATGCCTAAGCCCTCTATTTATAATAGATGGACTTTCACTTAGGGCCCTTCTAGTTTAATTAAGATTATTCTCTTAATTAAACTTATCCTTTTACACTTCCATCCCTTATAGTTTAACTAGTTTATTATTGTTGCACTTAACTATTAAATGTCTAGTATTAACACACTAATAATTCGGTACCCATATACACGAATTATATATACTTGTATTAATACTTTTAATAGTTTAATTATATAACAACCTTTATATAATTTACACAATAATATTATCCAATTACTATATGATTTAATAGCTTTAAATCATATCATGGATAACCTTTTATTAACACATTGTATATTTACTCAACTAGTAAATGTACAACTACTTGTATTAATTAGTTAGTTAAACTAATCTAGTAATAAGTTAAACTTAACTTAATACTTAACTAATTCATAATGACTATTATGAACCATTCCTCTTCGTAGTATCGTTGCATAACTTGCTCGTATTACATGCACTCACCGGTGTGACCCTTAAGTGTTTCGTAGGCATGGATGTATCATCATAGGTTGACTAACTGTGCACATAAATCCTTCAGACTCCCACTTGTGCAAGTTTGTAACCTTTGTCTTAATGATACGAGCTACAGTGGCCTTCTAGATGGGCATGTAGGTAACCAACCCCATAAAAAAGCTTATGTAACCCTGGTATAGTTTTATGAAAAACTCTTAATAGCGTCTCCTAGTAAAGAAAACTCTGTCTTTACTTCTTGGGTAACGTTGTTAGGCTTATTACTTGCAGCACGATATTTGTGATAACGAATACGAGCATCGTAGAAAATATCAACTCCTGTATTCGAAATCATTTTATGACTTCTTGATTCAAACTGCTGTGATAAACGACAAATAAAAGATCAGTTCGTTTGGGCATGCCGTGCACTTGTAAGTTTCTCATCATGTCAAAGGACCTATAAATATCTCTCCTAAAGATGAGGCGCAATTACCATCTTGTTATATTTCGATTTAAAATACAACTTCCTTTGTACCCAGTATCGCCTCGTATGACAAACGTATTTCAGAATTGTCTAAGTTGAACCAAAGCACATTAATCATTGTATCCTAAACCAAATACCTCAGGCTTAAGGACAATCCTAGTGAACAATACTTTTGAACTTTTCAACTACGAAGTATTGTCACGGTGGTCAATCCAATATTCGTTGAGCTCCAACAGAATATCACCGACATTTGGTTTACACAAAACTTGTGTAGCTATCTTCGAAGAACTTCGAATCTACCACCAAATATCGCGATGACGTTAACGTCCCATCAAGGTTCCCACCAAGACGAGTAGTCATGAATTTATATCTTTTTGAATAAATAGACTTTTATTCATGGATGATGTAAAACATACAAAGTCTAAATAAAAATGATACTAACTCATGTATTATTCCTTACTGGACATAGATACTGAATTATTACTGGATCATTACTTATTCCTTTCGTTCGTGTTGATTACTTAATGATTCTTACAAACTTAATTGTAACTTTATCACTAAACCAATCATTTCTATTAAACTAAAGACATAAGACAAGTATTTAGGAATACTTTTACTTTTGTCTTTGCTAGATTTTGTTCTTGCAACAATCTAGAACATATTCTAGTCTTGCCTTTTATGCAATTCGGTAAACATAGGAGGATTGGAAATTAACTCCTTAGTTTCTTGAATTCATAAAATTCTCCTTGTAACTAAAGTCTCTTTTAGTTACTTGATTTGTAGATATTCTTACTAGTTAAAGAAATTTCCTTAAATGATTGTGTTATCCACTGAAGTGTTAACATCCTATTAGATATGCAGTAATTAATCACAAAACTTGTGATCACGCTATTAGGTTTGAAATAATCTAATTAACGATCATTTATTATTTCTCTTAACTCTTTGGCTAACGACTTGGTAAAACCTTGTTGTTAATGTCTTACTAACTCACTGAATTCATCAACATCTTTAATGAATTACGTTAGTCTTAGCTCCCACTTACTTTTATGGAATTTAAGCATCTCTTAAACTACTTTGACCTAGTCAATAACTTGTAATTTAATCTTTTTAAGAATTCTATCAATAATTAAGATCGTCCTTTGGATTTGCGAATATCCAACATTCATGTTTAGGGAATCATGACCTTTTATTGATTACTGTATCTAACAAGTATCAAACACTTGAAATGATACTTTCAATTCTTAAATACATTAGTATTCTTTTAAGAACTTTATTTAATACCAAAGTCATTTCCTTGGATTTCTCAAATATCCATTATTCTTGTTTAGGGAATTATGACTTGATTAAATATTGTATTTATTACAAGTATAAAAGACTTGCAATAATAGCTTTTAATTCTTAAATACTTTTAATATAGTTTTGTCCCTTTTAAGAGTCATTTAATGTCTAAGTCATTTTACTTGGATTATGCGAATATCCAATTATTCCTATTAGGGAATTATGACTTCATTAAATGCTTTACTACAAGTATAAAAGACTTGTAATAATACTCTTAAAGTCTATCTTGATTATATCTAATATAATCATACTATATTAATACTAACACTTTAAAACTTTCTATCATAAGTAATGACTATTACTTAAGATGTTTTAACTAAGTTCAATAACTTTTGAACCTTATGCTTCCATAATACTCTTAAATACTTTCATTAGAAAAACTTTCTAATTACTAGTATCTAAATACCTTGAGCTATCAAGACATTATTTATACAACAATCAAACAAATATATAAACATGAAACATAAGTAAATCAAAACTTAAGTTACAATCTAGTCATAAACCTTGACTAGTGTAATTATCACACATGCACACAATATAATTCAACTATGGATTCGAAACTAATTATAACCAAAATAAAACTTGTTTTAACAAAAATTAAATCATCCAAACAATAAGGTAAAATTGTTTAAAACGAATCCACAAAAATACTGAATTATAAAACTTGGTGCTCGTGGGATCATCACCATCTCATGCCGGTCACTATCACTTTCCATCTCCTCCTGCAATAAACGATTGCAAAAGTTAGATTACTCGTAACGTACTTTACAAGTATCTTAAAGTGATTAAGAAGTGTGGTTGTGTTACCTGAGGAACTTGTGTTTCCTCCACTACCACTTGCACCCTTTGGATAATTCCTTTTCCAATGCCCAGCCTTACCACGCTTGAAGCACCGGTTCTCGGTCCTCGCATTGTTAGGTTTAACCTTCTTGACCTTTTGTTTGACACCTTTACCATTTGGCACTCCTTGGTTATGATAGGTTTTACCCTTTGCTTTACCACCATGCCCATCCTCATTGATGTCATCAGTTGTGCGACCCCTTTTAGAATTGGTCTCAATATTCAACTCAACAGCCTCGAGCATGGATTGTAGCTCGGGAATGGAATTATCCATATTACGTTTACTGTAGTTGGCTACAAAAAATTTGTAGTCATCGGACAATGAGTTGAGTATCATGTCATTTGCAAACTACAATGGCATGTGGTGACCAAGTCTAGTAAGGTGATCGACGTGCACTTTCATTCTCATGACGTGTGCACCTACTGATGCCCCCTCAGCCATTTTGCAAGAAGTGAACGCCTTACAAGCATAAAATGCTTGTCCTGGTTCGTTTTCTTCATCCTTGGCAGGGGTTTTCAACACGTTTCTTTCTCGGTCAATCCTTTCCCTCTCTTGTCTGAGCATGATCTTAAAATCACGCTTCCAATTGAGGAAATTTGACCCAGTCTTTTCTTTCTTTCCTAGGAAGAAACGTTGCGAGAGTTTGTTGTAGGTTATCGTTGTGTTTGTTGCTGCCATCTACAAATCAAACCCAGTTTAATTAGTAATCATCAATAAACATTCTAAAATATATTATAAACCCATAATTAATATTTTAGGCCTAGGATCCATATATCACATTCTCGGCGCAAGGTTTGGGCACTTCCCGACGAGACATCCTATTTCTGGTAGGTAACTTCCTTACCGATCGTACCAAGACTTGACACGATTCCTAGGGGTCGTAGAATCTTTAGACTTATAACTTATTACAACCTTGTACAATCTAATTGTACATTTCTAAGTTAGTAATAAAGTCTAGTATGTTTATTCTACTCAAGTACTTTTTGGGTCGGGACTCCCGATTATCACAAAAGTAGATCAGACCATCTAAGACAGTGCGATGCTCTGCGCCGGGACTCCCGATTATCACAGAACCTTACGCACCCTAACACTCGCAATGATTTGAATCAATATCTAAGGTTCTTTATCCTTACAATATGAATATCATTTAATAAGTGATGTGTTCCATTAGGTGGATAGTACTTAGATCTAAGATTTTCTTGGGTTTGTTTAAGTCTTAAACTAAACTTAAACCTTTATTCCAATCTTAATCCTTGTTTAAAATGTGTGACTTGTGAATTGAAGTGTTCTACAAGACACCTTTTTAAAACTTAAGAACTATTCTTTAAAACTTATAGTTTCAAGAATTTACGCGACTTATATGTATACCTAAAACGAGGTGTACAAAACGTTTTACTAGATTTTGTGAAAAACCTTATCTAGGATAAAACTTACTTGTTTTATCTTACTTGAAAAACCTTAAATCTTATGTTAAACTTTTAATTCTTTTGTTCATAAACTTGAAACATAAACCTAGTTTAACACGCCTAGTTCTTCATATGTCTAATAATGAAATTAAACGTTTGTTTTGACTTATTAGATTCGACCAAAACTTATGTCTTAATGATACACTTATAAACTTTGTGATTTTCTTGTGTAGCTCCCACTAGCTTCAACAACCATGATGAAACTTAAGCTAACACAATCACCGGTTTATACTTGGTGAAACTAATAAACTTATTATATAAAGACTATATATAATAATTCTTAGTTTGTTTAAACCTTTCTTATATTTAACTTGAACTAGTTAAATATAGGTTCTTGTTATTTTTTCTTGATCATTAATCTAGTATATTACATGACTTGTAAAATACTTATATCATACTTGTATAATTACCTAGTTATAATAATTTATAACTTTATACATCTTAATATATGATAATATATATATATATAGTGTCCGATTCAGCGCAGAACCAATTTTCGCGACAGAACCACAGAACCACAGAACCATTTTTATATTTAATCTAGGCCGTCCATATTACAATCTACGGTTAATACTTTGGGGGATCTTTTGCTCTGAATCTTATTAAGGGATCGGATATTTTAAATAAAGGAGGGGTATATTCGGAATTTTATCTAGAGGGGATATTCATTTCAAAATAACCGATATTTTATTCAAGGCTTATTCAATTCGTGCACAAGGATTCCGGAGAAGACGATATTCGACTTCATCTTCCACTCCGCACATTCCTAACTCACAATCTTAAAATCGACAACTGAATCTCCGAAATCGTTGACATTGTTTGATTTTCCATATAATCAAACACGAAATCACATTGATTTTATACCTAAGTGCGGCTATCATCTCCAAGCTAGGGTTTTTTGGCAGCGAACAGATGGGTTCCGATTTAGAAATTGAAGTTTCAATAACGAGATGTCAGGTTAGCGATTCTTGCATAAATGATCTTATATTGTTCGTATTTACTGATTATAGATTTATTTTAAGATAATTTTAGGGCTTTTACCGATTTATTCTTAAAGTTTACATCTGCTATATTCCTTTCGTATTTCCTTTTTTTGTCTGAAATCAATTATGTAAATGCATGTACTTTGATGATAATCATACGTATTTGAGCGAATTAAGATTGTGTTCGATGATAATGTTAATTTCCGAACTTAATTTTTCCCATCGATGATATTGTTATTCCATTATAGCAGATTATTTGATTATATATAACTTAAACTAGAATAATTTGTATTCCCAAAAACATTAGATGTTTTTACATTATAGTATTATATGTTATCCCCAAAAACATTAGATGTTATTTGATTAAATATTGTTATTCCATTATAGCAGATTGTTATTCCCAAAAACATTAGATGATTTTACAAGATGATTATGTGAAGTTGATTATGTCCAAATTGTTCTTCCATTTGGTCTTCTAAATTGGTATGGCATGCTCTTTTGTACTGATATGAATCAATTGGGTTCAGATTGTTAGGTTAAATACAAAAACAATGACAATTTTATTGAGATATGTTCACTGAATGCATTAGATGTTTGATATGGATTATGAATTTTGGTATGGTATGATGTTTTGTACCAATAGAAATTAAATGGGTTCACATTGTTAGGTTAAATACAAAAACAATTACTATTTTTATTGAGTTATGTATACTGAATTCATTAGATGTTTGATATAACAGTTCCCACTTATCACATTTTGTTTGCATAAATATCAACTATCAGCTTTTTGAAATTGCAGGTGTTAGGAGAAGCGGTAGGAAAAAGCCCAAATTAGTTAATTACAACGAAAGTCGGAGGACTAAACCTATCGAAACAATTGGTATGCTGGTTTGATTTATTAATGTTTTCTATTTCGTCTAATGTATGTTTTTTTTGAATTAGATTATGAAGAAGATGACCAAATTAGTCGTAAAAGGAAAGGCAAAGCTAAGGTTGGTGAACCATCGAACCCGAATCAACTTAATGTTGGCGGTGTAGCAGTTAATAATGAATTTTTTCACACCCGTTCCAACCTAAAGACATTAAGTGCAGTGATGTATACGTTGAATCCCAGCCAGAAGTTTTGTTTAGATGCTATGGGTTTTGGCGGATTTGTTGGTTTCAATGTTGATAGCATCCCTACGAAACTTGCATTATTTGTAGTGGATGCATTTAATCCAGAAAGTATGGAAATAAAGCTTGCCAATGGGTCGATTAGAATAACTCAGGACCTTATTGCTGAGATGCTTGGGTTAGTAAACAGTGGTTGTTTCATTAAGAACATTGGTTGTTTTTTGCTAGAACAATGGTTGTTTACAGCTCAAACATTGGTTGTTTCATTTAGAACATTGGTTGTTTTTGGATAGAACAGTGGTTTTTTACAGCTCAAACATTGGTTGTTTATTTAGCCCAATTGTTGTTTTCGTTTACTTAGTTAGAACACTGGTTGTTTCAGTTAGAATATTGGTTGTTTTTAGTTGTTTAAAAGCATTTGATATCACTTTTGATTTGTATGTTAACACCTACATGTAAATTATTAATTATGCTACATTTTAGTTGACTACTTTATTGAAACATTTAACAATTGCATGTAACCTGATCTGATTTCACACACTTTCATGTAACTATGTAGGTTTTAACTTTACTTATTACAACTGATCATCCTATAATATGTGTTTCACTCAAAATCGTGTAATTGGTATTGGATTGTTATGCATCATTCTATGCATTCAATATCGGCTAAGATACATATATATTTGTATTTACCATATCCAACATAACATGCAGTAAATGTTTTTACAAATACTAAGCTAAATCTATATTTGTTAAACCTGTCTAACAACGTAAATATCAGCTACAACATTATGACATCAATGTTGAAACCAAACTGCATATCTTTTGAAACACAAAGTCTAACAAAAAAAATTTATACAACCAAAACATGTTAAAATCCAAACTATTTTCGACATCAAAGTACAATAGAAATTATTCAGAACTGTAACACTCATCCGATGCATCATCATTGATATACCAAAACACCGTCTTTCCTTATGTTAAATCTGGCCAATTGCGAGTATGCATTGCACATCTCATAACATTTATCAAAATTTTCATATATCGTACCCACTTTTGGTATATCATCGTCTGGGACTTCTGGTATCCAATATTTAGTACCTTCCAGTGTTGGCAATAGCTCTAAAATACTTGTATCAACATCTGCTTTTCATTCCAAAATATAACCGAGTTAATAATTTAGTAAACAAATGGTACTCATTCATGCAGTATTTTATTAAAAAAAATTCTGTTTTCGACTTTAAAATTTTTAATTTTATTCTTTCGTATAATCATTCAATGTCACCATCACCTACTGTAAAAATGACCAACAACATCATATGCTACATTCATTTGTTAAACTAATTAAGACGATGGGCTAATAACTAAACATTAGATGTTCCACGCATGATTACACATTTTTAACATTGCATCCATCCACAATCTATTAAATATGCTTTTTTTGGTTAGCAACATCCAATGTCATCAATCTATCATTCGGCTACGACATATTTCATTTATTACCATACAAATTGAATACTAACATAAACATCTTACGGTATATAACTAATAACGATCAACTAAAATGATAAACAACATGAACATACATTGTTAATCTCATTGAAAACTACCCTAAACCTTATATGTTTATGTTCTGGGCTAATCATTGTTACAAAATAAATATTCCAAAAGAAAAAAAAAACCCTAAACGTACCGAGTGGTTCAGCAGAGTTTTCTACTGTATTTTCAGGAGTGCGTTGATGAATATCGTCTTCATTCATTGTTTCTGGTGTGTTTATTGTTCTCGGTTGCTCGTTAATCATCACTCTTCTATTTGGATTTCAGAGTTATGCCGATGATTAGGGTTTTTGGAGAAGTGTCGTTTACGAAGCATAACGGAATAATTGGGTTAACATTCTCAATAAATTCTGTGATAATGAGAAAAACCAGACTTTCCATTTTTTAAGGAATACAGCCCACGTTCGTATCCTTTCCATAGATCACAGAATTTTTTATTTTGACTAATATACCCTTTACGCATAACATTAATAAAAACTAAACAATTATTGAAAGCTGCAATTTGATTGGCTAGAATATAGTTCTGCGGTTCTGTCGCTTAAATCGGTTCTGCGCTGAATCGCACCCTATATATATATATATATATATATATATATATATATATATATATATATATATATATATATATATATATATATATATATATATATATATATATATATATATATATATATATATATATATATATATATATATATAACTTTGTATATTTCTAGTTAATCATATAATTTCAACTTGTACAATTTCTAGTTATAATGAAATCATAACTTTGTACTTTCTAGTTTTAATTATATTATAACTTATACAATAACTAGTTATAATATTATCTTTAAAGATAAAAATAACATTACCCTTTTTAATAGTTCCATTTATATCTTGTGCCTAATGTATTCGTATATATGTATATTTTATAATAAACTTGTAACATTCTAATAAGAATATTACATCTAGTTTATACGTATCTTGTTAAACATATCTTGTTTAACATACTTGATCCTAGGGTTCTCTCACAATTTAGAAAATTACTAGGGTTTTTAGAAACCTTCTTGACCAATTAAACTAGACTAGTTTAATATTCTTGGTCTTAGGGTTCTTACCCTCTTTTTCGAAAAACATGAAGAAGAAGAAGAAGAAAAAAAACTTGAAACAAAAAAAACTTGTAATTAAAGTAAACAAACAATCTTTGTTAATCTAGTCTAGATCTCTAAACCAACTCTCTGATACCACTGTAGGGATTTAGCTACGCACCATGCGACTAATCGACCCATAGGATCGACCTCCTAGTATACTTGATTCGAACCACGACTGACCAAGAACATGAACTTGTTCTTGACCGGTTATAACCAACTAGCTGATTTAATCCCTAAATGCGGAACTGGGATTAAACCTAATCCTTAAATCCTAAAGGATTGGGATGTTGGAAAACTAGATTAGGTTAGCAAGAAAGAAACCTTGTACGAAGAACTCGAACACACACACACATACTTGTGTGTGTTCGTCGAATATTACCAAGAACCCTAGGGTTCTTGGTTCGACTTCGAACAAGAGGAGAAGGAGGAAAGAGTGTTCCATGAATCATACCTTAGGTTAATGCTTAAGATAAGTCCACTGATTATGAACATGACGAACGATTCTCTAGATGATCACTTGCAACGAACTTGGATCTTCAAGACTTGAAGAACACGAAGAACGAAGAACACCAAGTGATGGTGTTCTTGGTTCGGCCGAATAGGGTAAAGGGGGCAAGGGTTTTCGGCTTCTAGGTGTAACCTAATAAGTGATACCTAAGCCCTCTATTTATAATAGATGGACTTTCACTTAGGGCCCTTCTAGTTTAATTAAGATTAGTCTCTTAATTAAACTTATCCTTTTACACTTCCATCCCTTATAGTTTAACTAGTTTATTATTGTTGCACTTAACTATTAAATGTCTAGTATTAACACACTAATAATTCGGTACCCATATACACGAATTATATATACTTGTATTTATACTTTTAATAGTTTAATTATATAATAACCTTTATATAATTTACACAATAATATTATCCAATTACTATATGATTCAATAGCTTTAAATCATATCATGGATACCCTTTTATTAACACATTGTATATTTACTCAACTAGTAAATGTACAACTACTTGTATTAATTAGTTAGTTAAACTAGTCTAGTAATAAGTTAAACTTAACTTAATACTTAACTGATTCATAATGACTATTATGAATCATTCCTCTTCGTAGTATCGTTGCATAACTTGCTCGTATTACATGCACTCACCGGTGTGACCCTTAAGTGTTTCGTAGGCATGGATGTATCATCATAGGTTGACTAACTGTGCACATAAATCCTTAAGTGGCTTGGGTCGAAATCTGAGGTGGCATCCGACTTGGGGTCCCTCTCGTTACCACACCCCTTTCTCTTACTCAAATGGTGCTAACACTTTTACGGGACATAGATTTTTCAATAAAACAACGAGTAGCAAGAACATAAACAAAAATACTAAAATTAACAAAGATAATAGGGTCAAACAGGCACTTGCTGGCCAACATGGCCTTGATTGAGCCAAACACAAAACAGAAACAAAATAACTAACAAATTAAACTGCACCCCTGAACTTCCAACTAATAAGACATCAAACAATTATGAGATTCTTGGCCAACAAGATACTTTATCTCATCAGGAACATCCATTAAGAGTTAAGACCTTGCTCGTTTGTCAATCTCCATATCCGCCAACTTATCAGCACATTTGTTGGCATCTCTAGAACAGCTTCTAACACTGATTTTGTTTTTGAAAACGAGGTGTTTGCAGTTACCAATCATCTCCCAGCAATTGTTGATGATCTGTGTGCGACGACTATTAGTGTTGATCTGATCTTTCGTGATCCACTCAACAGCAGCAACAGAGTCCGATTCAAGAATTGCTTCTTTTATGCCAAGTTTATCCAAAAGTAACAAACCGTTGTAAATCCCATGAAACTCGGCCGTGAGACAATCGCTCGACCCGATAAACCCTTGAAAACCTCTGGGTCCTGAAGGATTCCGCCGTACCCACTGGGTCCTCGCATGACGTCATCATCGCCTCCCATATCTACTTGATAACAAGGACGACACCCAGCATCTGTGTTCATTTTGAAGCGGCCTACAGGAGGGGGAGACCAAATACGTGTTGGAAACGACACACGCACAAAGTACCCCTTTGGGCCCACCCACCAAACCAGCGCTTACCTCCTCCCCGGTCTCCAAACCGGCAAGTGTCCTACCGACGGAAGAACTGCAGGGTGCGTGCAAACGGTGTGCAGTACTGGCGTGCAACTGGCGGAACAACTGCAACCACTGTTGGCACCCGTGTAACATCCTAAAACTGGCCTAGTAGTTATAGGTATATATGGATATTTGATAAATATCTATTTGACCATATGTGGAATAAATTGATTAAATGTTAAATAAATTGTTTGACCTTTTGTCCTTTTGTGATATTTTAATCAAGGGATTAAAATATCCGGTTTCTGAAATGTTTAAACGATTTTGTGATTTTTATATCTTTAGATTCCTTGTCGCATTTCGTTTCCGGAAATGCTTTCGTTTTTAAAATTTGAGTCCGTTTGCTATTTTAAATAAATTAACTACGAACGAGACTTTTTTTATCGTATTGTTTAAAATGGGATAAAAGACAAAAACTCCAAGTGGGCCCCACCCTCCCCATGGTGGACGGTTTTGGAGGCAAAGGAGGGACACCACACCCTCCTTTGATCACTTCTCACTTTTCATCCATAATTTCTTTTATATTCCTTTTTGATTTTTATAAATCAAACTCTCTCAAAACTCATGGGTGTTCTTGAGGTTTAATGAAGATTTCTAGCTTGCTTCTTGCTCAACCTCAAATCTAATCTGGTTTTTGAATAAGCCTTGAGGTAAGCTTCAACCTATATGTATTTGTTTTTGTGTTCTTGCAAGTAGATAAATTAGGGTTTATGATTCTCGAGGTTTTTGTTGGTGATTCTTGTTGAAGATGTTATATTAGGTGTTTATACAAGCTTTGGCATGTATTGTATGATTATTGTTGGAAGAAACTAAGCTTTGGTGGAACTCACCTTCAAACTCCATTAATGGAGGTTTGGAGAAGATGGGTTTTACCAAACCTTGGATTTTTTGAGGTTTTGAGGATTGTTGTTGTTTATATTATTAAGATAATATGTTTGATGAGTTATTTAGGTTGATTGGTGGATTATGACTTAAGTGGGTGGAATTGTTAGTTAAAACAATTGTTTAAGTTTATGTAGAAATTATGAACTAGTTATTGTCTTAAATGACTAGTTGGTGGAAATATGTCACATGAGTGTTTTTCGGGTGTTGTTGCTTTTTTATGATAAAATGAGATGTTAGTTATGCTAGTTGTGACTTATGTCAAGTATTGGTGAGATTGATGAAATGCTAGTTAGTGTTTGGGTGATTTGAGACAAATGATAGAACTTATGATTTTGGAAGTCTCATAGTTGGGTTATAATAGTTATGAGCTTGTCCGCATGGTTAACTAGTTATGGTTTGCTAATTGTAGAAGTAATGGGTAATGGTTGTGAATTGCTTATGTTATAGTGATGTTTGGGTTTTGACCCGTTTGGGCCATTTGGTAGTAAAATGACCTAAGGAACTTGGATTGTGAAAGTATAAGTACCATGTAGGTTTATCTGTAAGAAATGTTATAGATAACATTTGGTGAATTGTAAGTTGATGATGTGATTATAGTTGTAGGATGTGTTATTGTTTAATAATCCGGTTTGACCCGTTTGAATGTAAGACTTGCAAAATGACTAATTGACTTGTTATGTAAGTGTAAATGGGCATGACATGTTCATATGATGATTCAAGTGTTTGGGTATCTAGATTGGTGGAAGTGTTAGTGTTAAATGTATATTTAACATTGTCTATAATTTTGGTGTAGTTATGTACTAATTCGGTATTCCTTTGGATTAACAGGAAATGGGAGGACAACTCAATGACATTAGACTACTGAGTTGGTGACAAGGAGAAGGTTACGGTGAGTGGATTTAACCTCCAACTTGTGTTTGGTTACTATCGGTTCGGTATTGCATGTTTGGCAGGAACGATGCAGGAAAATACAGGAAAACTGCAGGAAACGTTCACTGTCGTGAGTTCACGATCGTGAACTCTAGTTCACGTTCGTGAACTATTGTTCACGATCGTGAACTTCAGTCTGCTGGCTTTTCGGGTCGTTTTCGGACGCGAATCTTTGACAGTTTGCTTGTTTGGTGTCTGTTTGATCAGGTTAAGCGAAATAGGATATGTGCACATAGATGAAGGGTTTCTACCTGAATGGTAGCAACAACTCGGTTAGTGGAAATCGAGGATAGGGACGAGGTCAGTGTCGGAAGGATATCGGCTGAGCATAGTGTATCGACTAATAGGGTATTCAACCTTACTTGTATACGTTGCACGGTTAAGGAGGTTTACCCGGGGTGTTGGATACAACGCTATTGGTTACCGTGGTTTTGACCGACCATGGTTAAAGGCCCGCAAAGCCACCGATCCTCTCAAATAATGGTTACCCAAATCGAAGATGTAGAATTATTTCCGTGCTTAGTAGTCGGAGATGTAAATTACTTTCGTGCTTAGTGATTAGCACAGTTAGTGGTTAGTGGTTCAGTGGAACAGTGGTTAAGTGGTTACGAGGAGTAACGCCCGTGGAGATATTGGTGCTTGATTGTTGTGCTTTACCTAATTTGTAGATTGTGTTCATTCATTTAGCTTTGTGCTAATCCCTCCCTCGTTGACTCTTTTCAGGTTGATCGGTGCTTTGGACGGAATGAGTGATGCTCAATTGGATATGTTTTGTAAAATGAGTCATGTCGTTAAGTGACACCATTTAAATATTATTGTTTTGGAGTTTATTTTGGGACGTTTGGTTTGTAAACCTAAACCTAAACTTATTATTATCTTTATGCTTCCGCACACACTTTAAAAAAATTGGTTTCTAAAATTTGTGGTTTTACAACTTGGTAACAGAGCTTCGGTTTGGCGATGGATACACTGTTAGGTGTTTTATTCCCAAATCGTGGCTCGAGTTGGTCAAGCATTCCGGACGAGTGGGATTAGAGCAACGATGAATGAAGTTAGTTGTAGTTAGTATGTAGTTACTAACGATTTAAACTAAGCTTCCGTGAGTTGTTGTGATTGTTATAGATATGGCAGGTAAAGAGAACCCGACCCCCTTGGCCCTAGGAAATGTTGGCACCTCAAGTAACGATGCGGGAATCGACCGAGGAGCATATATGCGCACGTTGGGGAAATGAAGTGCATTAGAGGTGTTCAATTTTGGGCAACAGGGAAATTGGCATTGGGAAAAGAAAATGGGTTGTGGGTCAAGGACGGGGGCGGTCGGGGAATCTTCACCAACGTTAGACCGACAGTGATAGCTCGGGTATGTTTTTATAAACTCGATACTTGCGTTTATGTAAAATTGGTAATTGAGTAGATCGCTTAATTAGGACTTGTGAAATGGTGTGATGAACTGAACTGCGTACCTTTGGTGTTTTATGCCACTTGAAGTGGAATAATTGATTGATTATTGATTTAGGGTACATCATATGTGTCAGGAGTTTATATAGATATAAATGATGCATGCTTTGTAGTCTCTTTATTATTGGAACCTGGACTAGGTTAGTGTGATCTGATGTGTGGATTGTTCTAGTTGAATCAAAGTTATTGTTGTATGTTATAAAAGATAGTTTTCTTTTCTTGTTATTGGTGCACACATAGTGCCTTTTGTGTGTAAGTTATCCAATCATGTTTTGTGCAAACTGGCGATAAGTTGAAATTAAATGTCTTGGTTGTTCCTTCGCTTCAGGAGAAGTGAAGATGATTGGTGGTATGTCGGTTTCGGTCACAATATAAGTGGCCAAATTGAGTATGATAGTAATTGTTGTGAATATCATTAATGTAAGGCTTATAATTATGAGAGATGTGATCTTAGACGTAAATTGAATAGTCCAAGTAGGACTAGTATTTGTTATGTGGAAAAGTTGAAACTTTTATTGTGACATGTCGGGTCACATGTAGTGACTTGTATAGGGAGAGTCAGAAATGTCCGTCCAATGTGAATAAATTGATCTTTAATTTTGTTATAGACATTAATTATGATGGTTAGACGGTGTTAATTATCTGAATGACCTGAAATGCTTATGATGAATTACCGAATTGTTTCATATGTTGAATTTGAAGTTTGAAAGGTGACTAATGAATTGTGTCTGTAGATCTTTTTGAGATGACCTGCGATTGTAATAATTGAAGATAAATGTTGTTTATGCTTAACTGTGAATTGAATTGATAAAGTTATCTTGCTATTTGGATGTTAATAGGTAAGAATCAAGAACTAGTTGAATTGTAATTGGATGACTTGAGTCTAAGTAAAAGTTGACATTTAATTGAAAATGCTTATTAGTCATGACACGAGTTTGACATGTTTAATGAACCGTTAATTATGTGTTTGGAATTGTTATGATAAATTTCTCAATTTTGACCCGTTAAAGGTAATTAGTGTCAAAACTTGATTGAATGCATTTTTAGTTGCTAAACCTTGATTATGATGATAATCGTTTGATAATTGCATGCGTTGGTTTTGGTAAATAGTTTAACATGTTATGGAAGTAATAAAACAATTTTGACTATAAAACTTGTGTTCGATCCATTGGTCATAAAGAGTTAAGAATTTGATAAATGCGTAAATTGATAAGTGACTTTGACCTTCGTAAATGTTATCTCATAAGTATGACTAATTGAGTGTAAAAGATATTGTTATTTATATTGCCATGCATGTTTATAAAGGTATATATGGTTTAGACTTGAATTGTGTAACTTTGACTCGTGTCGTCAAAACGTGCAATTTGTCTTTATAAAATTTTGACATCTTTGTATATGGCCAACTATGCATGAAATACTATATGATTGTTAGAAGTATGGTTAACTAAGGATTTTGATAGTGTCACGATGAATTGCTCGATTTTGACCCGTTGTGCTTAGTATGCAACATTGATGTGACTTTATCTCATGAAAGTGTAATTTTTTGAAATTAATTGATTAAGACCGGAAATTTTGATTGGAAATTCTTAAAATTGCGGGTCATTTAACGAGTTAAACTTTACAAGATTGTAAATGTTGATAGAATAGAGAAGAAAACGAGTAGGTATCTGAGACTTGAAATAATTGTGTGACCTTGTGTAAGGAATTTTTTTAAACATATGCTTGTGGATCACTTTTATGTCATGAGGAATTCTAACTGAACCATGAACTGAACCATGAGTGGTAGTTGCTATTTGAGTATCGAGATAATTTTGAATTAGTGTATAGAGTAAATGAATGAATTGATTGTATGTTATTAAGGTAAAAGTTGGAATTGCTAAGTATACTATGAAGTGTATGACGAATTGGATGTGAGTTTTGATTTGAGCATGTATGTATGAAATTGATTGGAATAGAGTCGTAGACTTATTGTGAAAAATGCTTGCTATTTGAATATTGTTGTTGGATTCCGAGGACGGAATCCTTTTTAAGGAGGGCATAGTTGTAACATCCTAAAACCGACCTAGTAGTTTTAAGTAAATATGGATATTTGATAAATATCTATTTGACCATATGTGGAATAAATTGATTAAATGTTAAATAAATTGTTTGACCTTTTGTCCTTTTGTGATACTTTAATCAAGGGATTAATATATCCGGTTTCTGAAATGTTTAAACGATTTTGTGATTTTTATATCTTTAGATTCCTTGTCGGATTTCATTTCCGGAAATGCTTTCGTTTTTAAAATTTGAGTCTGTTTGCTATTTTAAATAAATTAACTACAAACGGGACATTTTTTATCGTATTGTTTAAAATGGGATAAAAGACAAAAACTCCAAGTGGGCCCCACCCTCCCCATGGTGGATGGTTTTGGAGGCAAAGGAGGGACACCACACCCTCCTTTGGTCACTTCTCACTTTTCATCCATACTTTCTTTTATTTTCCTTTTTGATTTTTATAAATCAAACTCTCTCAAAACTCATGGGTGTTCTTGAGGTTTTATGAAGATTTCTAGCTTGCTTCTTGCTCAACCTCAAATCTAATCTGGTTTTTGAATAGGCCTTGAGGTAAGCTTCAACCTATATGTGTTTGTTTTTGAGTTCTTGCAAGTTGATAAATTAGGGTTTATGATTCTTGAGGTTTTTGTTGGTGATTCTTGTTGAAGATGTTATATTAGGTGTTTATACAAGCTTTGGCATGTATTGTATGATTATTGTTGGAAGAAACTAAGCTTTGGTGGAACTCACCTTCAAACTCCATTAATGGAGGTTTGGAGAAGATGGGTTTTACCAAACCTTGGATTTCTTGAGGTTTTGAGGATTGTTGTTGTTTATATTATTAAGATAATATGTTTGATGAGTTATTTAGGTTGATTGGTGGATTATGACTTAATTGGGTGGAATTGTTAGTTAGAACAATTGTTTAAGTTTATGTAGAAATTATGAACTAGTTATTGTGTTAAATGACTAGTTGGTGGAAATATGTCACATGGGTGTTTTTCGGGTGTTGTTGCTTGTTTATGATAAAATGAGATGTTAGTTATGCTAGTTGTGACTTATGTCAAGTATTGGTGAGATTGATGAAATGCTAGTTAGTGTTTGGGTGATTTGAGACAAATGATAGAACTTATGATTTTGGAAGTCTCATAGTTGGGTTATAATAGTTATGAGCTTGTCCGCATAGTTAACTAGTTATGGTTTGCTAATTGTAGAAGTTATGGATAATGGTTGTGAATTGCTTATGTTATAGTGATGTTTGGATTTTGACCCGTTTGGGCCATTTGGTAGTTAAATGACCTAAGGAACTTGGATTGTGAAAGTATAAGTACCTTGTAGGTTTATGTGTAAGAAATGTTATGGGTAACATTTGGTGAATTGTAAGTTGATGAGGTGATTATAGTTGTAGGATGTGTTATTGTTTAATAATCCGGTTTGACCCGTTTGAATGTAAGACTTGCAAAATGACTAATTGACTTGTTATGTAAGTGTAAATGGGCATGACATGTTCATATGATGATTCAAGTGTTTGGGTGTCTAGATTGGTGCAAGTGTTAGTGTTAAATGTATATTTAACATTGTCTATAATTTTGGTGGAGTTATGTACTAATTCGGTATTCATTTGGATTAACAGGAAACGGAAGGACAACTCAGCGACATTAGACTACTGAGTTGGTGACAAGGAGAAGGTTACGGTGAGTGGATTTAACCTCCAACTTGTGTTTGGGTACAATCGGTTCGGTATTGCATGTTTGGCAGGAACGATGCAGGAAAATACATGAAAACTGCAGGAAACGTTCACTGTCGTGAGTTCACGATCGCGAACTTCAGTCTGCGGGTTTTCGGGTCGTTTTTGGGCGCGAATCTTTGACAGTTTGCTTGTTTGGTGCCTGTTTGATCGGGTTAAGCGAAATAGGATATGTGTACATAGATGAAGGGTTTCTACTTGAATGGTAGCAACAACTCGGTTAGTGGCAATCAAGGATAGGGAGAAGGTCAGTGTCGGAAGGATATCGGCTGAGCATAGTGTATCGACTAATAGGGTATTCAACCTTACATGTATACGTTGCTCGGTTATGGGGGTTTACCCGGGGTGTTGGATACAGCGCTATCGGTTACCGTGGTTTTGGCCGACCATGGTTTAAGGCCCGCAAAGCGAAGTAGTCGGAGATGTAGAATTACTTCTGTGCTTAGTAGTCGGAGATGTAAATTACTTCTGTGCTTAGTGCTTAGCACAGTTAGTGGTTCAATGTAACAGTGGTTAAGTGGTTACGAGGAGTAACGCTCGTGGAGATGTTGGTGCTTGCTTGTTGTGCTTTTAAATAATTTGTAGATTATGTTCATTCACTTAGCTTTGTGCTAATCACTCCCTCGTTGACTCTTTTCAGGTTGATCGGTGCTTTGAACGGAATGAGTGACCAAGCTCAATTGGATATGTTTTGTAAAATGAGCCATGTCGTTAAGTGACACCGTTTAAATATTATTGTTTTGGAGTTTATTTTGGGACGTTTGGTTTGTAAACCTAAACCTAAACTTCTTATTATCTTTATGTTTCCGCACACTTTAAAAAAAATGGTTTCTAAAATTTGCGGTGTTACAACCCGTCTTAGAATAGAAAGGTGCGGAGTATTAAAAAAATATTTGAGTAATTACTTTTAGTAATTACTGGACTTATTTGAAAATAATAATAATACATCTAATTATTTTGTAACTATATTTTGCAGCGATAATTAATAAATGATTAGTTGGACCATTTTCAAACGCTTGATAATGTTATAATTAATTTAAACCATGCAGAGTATAAAAGATAAGAAAACTTTGAAAAATACCAAAAATTCTACAAAATTATTTGTTACCAATATACTTAAATACATATTCTCAATTCTCATTTGTATTGTTTTATTGATAGTGTCAAACCTGCATCTTATAACTCTTCTAAAGCAACGAGTACTTAATGATTCATATTTTTTTATGGATTAAAATTATGATCCATATTATTTTTTTGGATCATTTTTTAAAGTTTTTTTTTTAATCTTATACGCTGCGATTTTAATGTTTAAAAAATAAATTTTTGAAAAAAGTTTGTTTTGAATCATTTTTTGAGGGTTTTTTTGGTCCTCACTGGTTTTTAAATACTCACCGTATACGAACCCCTTATATATACTTATTTTGTCAACATACATACATTTACGAACTTCTTAGAATTTGCCTGTAACTCTAAAGCTAATAGTACAAAAACAAGTCTGTATGAAAAGAAAGTGATTACAATTATTATCATATACAAAAATGTTTTGAGTTTATTAACGTAATAATAAATGGAATTAAAATTTTATTTGAGAGATGTAGTAATTACGTCAATAGATTCAAAATTTTGGTCAAATGTAAGTAACTTTTTCTGGAAAGATAATAACTAATGTAACTTTATAGGTCATTTCCAAGGAAGTAGTTGCGGGTTTTCGAGGCAAATATTTTGAAGTCGGGTTACTGCATGGAATGCGATTGGAGTGTTGATACCAACAAATTCCTAGTTTTATCATTGGGTAAATTACAGTTTTTGTTCCTGATGTTTTTCGGATTCGGGATTTTTGTCCCTAAACTTTTTTTTTCTGTATTTTTGTCCTTGAGGTTTTTAAAATTCCGCGTTTTTGTCCTTCCGTCCAAAATCATCCGTTAACTGACGATATTTTTATCAATTTCCCCAGATTACCCCTATCATCATCATCATCAAAAACACCCGTTCGATCTTCTCTCTCTTCCCAGAATTTTGAAGCTTAGAATTTATGGTTTGCAAATCTTCATAGATCTTGAAGAACACATATCTCGGATCTCAAAAATCAGATCTGAGATCTGAGCTTTTGAGGAAACGTTGTGGTAACGAGGGGAGGCTCCCGCCGGACGCCACATAGGCTCGCCGACCTCGCCACCACACCCCTCGTTACGTGAGCGAGGGGTACCGCCGGACCATCGACGAGCCCAACGAGCCAATCACACGCTGCCACGTGGACTAGCCGTTGGGCAACGGCTATTATTGAAAAAAATTATTTTTTTTTTTATTTTAAATAAACCTTTAACCCTTATAAATACCACCCCTTTATACAATATTTTCACACAACATTTCTCACCATTTCTCAAACTAAACTTTTTCACACAATATTTTCTACACAACTTTTGATCAAAATGCGTCGAAATTTGATGGATCCCGGAAGTTATTCGTCCAATGGGCGATGAGACAGATATTTTTTTTATGACTCAAGCGCATCAGTACATGCAACGCCAACAAGCTCAACCAACCCGGACTTGCGTGCCAGTCTATCGAGATCGTGAAACTGCCGAGCAACGTTTATTGGATGATTACTTTGGTGAGAATCCAAAGTACCCTGAGACGGTTTTCCGGCGTCGATTTCGTGTGAGCAGGCGATTATTCTTAGAAATAGTTCAAGGTATTTCTAACTATACTGTTGAACCTCTTCCCTACCATTTTGAATTTTTTAAAGTACGACCGAATGCCACCGGTCTAATGGGTTTTAGTGTTATAATGAAATGCACGTCTGCCATTCGCATATTGGCGTATGGCATAACACCTGATTCACTTGATGAATATTTACAAATTGGTGAACATTGTGCACGTGATTGTCTAAATCATTTTACCAAGTGTATTATAGACTTATATACTGATGAGTATTTAAGGAAACCCGACATCCATGACGTTCAAAACCTATATACAAAACACGAGAACGCTCATGGGTTTCCTGGAATGCTTGGTAGTATAGATTTTATGCATTGGGAGTGGACCAACTGTCCAAAAGCATGGCACGGCCAATATGGTAGGGGTGATAAAAAATACCCAACTATAATACTAGAGGTTGTCGCCAAGCAAGATTTGTGGATTTGGCACGCATTTTTTGGGGTTGCGGGTGCCAATAACGACATCACAGTGTTAAATAACTCACCCTTGTTTGATAACCTTCTTGACGATATTGCTCCTTCGGTCCCTTTTGTTGTAAATGGAGTGACTTATCCGAACGGGTATTACCTAGCTGATGGTATTTACCCACAATGGGCAAGCTATGTCAAATCATTTACTGTTGCACGAGACGAAAAACGTGCTTACTTCAAACGAAGACTAGAAAGTGCAAGAAAAGACGTAGAACGTGCATTTGGTGTCTTACAGGGGCGTTGGGGATTATTCGCCAACCGGCTCGTTCGTGGAGTGTCAACAAGCTACGTAGAACCATGTACACATGCATCATATTGCATAACATGATTGTAAAAGATCAACACTTTGCCATAAGCGATATGAACGAGTTGTATGTTACTCCACAACTTATTTACAACGTACTTGGATCGAGAGAGCCGAAATACTGTAGGGATTTACTACGCACCATGCGACTGATCAACCACTTGGGTTGACCACCTAGTACACGAGTTCAAACCATGACTGACCAATAACATGAACTTGTTCTTGAGCGGTTAAAACTAACTAGCTGATTTAATCCCTAAATGCGGAACTGGGATTAAACCTAATCCTTAAATCCTAAAGGATTGGGATGTTGGAAAACTAGATTAGGTTAACAAGAAAGAAACCTTGTACGAAGAACTCGAACACACACACATACTTGTGTGTGTTCGTCGACCATCAACCAAAGAACCCCAGGGTTCTTTGGCCGAAATTCGTCCAAGAGGAAGAAGGGAGTAAAGGGTTTCCCAAAACATACCTTGTTATTTGCTTAAGATTGATCCACTGATGATGAACAAATCGAGCGATCTTCTAGTTGATCTAAGCAATGAACTTGTTCTTCAAAACTTGAAGAACACGAAGAACACAAAGAACGAAGAACACCAAGTGTGGTGTTCTTGGTGTGTTCGGCCGAAACCCAAAGAGAAGGAGGCTAGGGTTTCGAAACTTATGATCAAGGAATAAGGGAACCCTAAGCCTTCTATTTATAATAGAAAGACTTACACTTAGGGCCCTTCTAGTTTAATTAAGATTAATCTCTTAATTAAACTTATCTTTTACACTTTAAACCCTTATAGTTTTACTAGTTTATCATTGTTGCACTTAACTATCAAATGTCTAGTATTAACACACTATAATTTCGGTACCCATATACACGAAATTATACACTTGTATTTATACTTTTAATAGTTAATTATATAATAACCTTTATATAATTTATACAATAATATTATCCAATTACTATATGATTTAATAGCTTTAAATCATATCATGGATAATCTATAACTAACACATTGTATATTTACTTAACTAGTAAATATACAACTACTTGTATTAATTAGTTAGTTAAACTAATCTAGTAATAAGTTAAACTTAACTTAATACTTTAACTGATTCATAATGACTATTATGAATCATTCCTCTTCGTAGTATCATTGCTTATCTTGCTCGTATTACATGCACTCACCAGTGTGACCCTTAAGTGTTTTGTAGGCATGGATGTATCATCATAGGTTGACTGACTGTGCACATAATTCCTTCAGACTCCCATTTGTGCAAGTCTGTAACCTTTGTCTTAATGATACGAGCTACAGTGGCCTTCTAGATGGGCATGTAGGTAACCAACCTCATAAAAACAGCTTACATAATCCATGTATAGTTTATGAAAAACTCTTTAATAGCGTCTCCTAGTAAAGAACACTCTGTCTCTACTTCTTTGGCAAACTATGTTAGGCTCATCCCTTGCAGCACGATATTTGTGATAACGAATACGAGCATGGTAGAAATTATCAACTCCTGTATTCGAAATCATTTCATGACTTCTTGATTCAAACTGTTGTGATAAACGACAAAGAACAAATCAGTTCGTTTGGGCATGGCCATGCACTTTCCAGTTATCTCATCACGTCAAAGGACCTATAAATATCTCTCCTAAAAAGGAGGTGCAATTACCATCTTGTATATTTCGATTTAAAATACAACATCCTTTGTACCCAGTATCGCCTCGTATGACAAACGTATTTCAGTATTGTCTAAGTTGAACCAAAGCACATTAGTCATTGTATCCTAAACCAAATACCTCAGGCTTAAGGACAATCCTAGTGAACAATACTTTTGAACTTTTCAACCACGAAGTATTGTCACGGTGGTCAATCCAATATTCGTTGAGCCTCCAACAGAATATCACCGATATTTGGTTTACAAAAAACTTGTGTAGCTATCTTCGAAGAACTTCGAATCTACCACCAAATACCGCGATGACGTTAACGTCCCATCGAGGTTCCCACCAAGACGAGTAGTCACGGATTTTGTGTCTTCTTGAATAAATAGACTTTTATTCATGGATCTTGTAAAACATACAAAGTCTGAATAAGAATGATACTAACTCAAGTATTATTCCTCACTGGACATAGATACTGAATTATTACTGGATCATTACTTATTCCTTTCGTTCACGTTGATTACTTAATGATTTTTACAACCTAGATTGTAACTTCATCACTAAACCAATCATTTCTATTAAACTAAAGACATAAGACGAGTATTTAGGAATACTATTACTTTTGTCTTTGCTAGATATTGTTCTTGCAACAATCTAGAACATATTCTAGTCTTGCCTTTTATGTAATTCGGTAAAGATAGGAGGATTGGAAATTAACTCCTTAGTTTCTTGAATTCATAAATCATCCTTGTAACTAAAGTCTCTTTTAGTTACTTGATTTGTAGATATCTTTACTAGTTAAAGAAATTTCCTTAAATGATTGTGTTATCCACTGAAGTGTTAACAACCTATTAGATATGCAATAATTAATCTCAAGACTTGTGATCATGCTATTAGGTTTGCAATAATCTAATCAACGATCATTTATCATTTCTCTTAACTCTTTGGCTTACGACATGGTAAAAACTTGTTGTTAATGTCTTTTATTACCTTATTGAATTCACTAACATCTTTAATGAATTACGTTAGTCTTAGCTCCCACTTACTTTTATGGAACTTAAGCATCTCTTAAACTACTTTGACCTAGTCAATAACTTGTAGTTCAATCTTTTAATAATTCTATCAATAATTAAGGTCATACTTTGGATTTGTGAATATCCAACATTCATGTTTAGGGAATTATGATCTTTATTGATTACTATATCTAACAAGTATAAAACACTTGAAATGATACTATCAATTCTTAAATACATTAGTACTTTTTTAAGAATCTTATTTAATGTCAAAGTCACTACTTGGATTTGACAAATATCCATTATTCCTATTAGGGAATTATGACTTGATTAAATATTGTATTTATTACAAGTATAAAAGACTTGCAATAATACCTTTTAATTCTTAAATACTTTAATATAGTTTGTCCCTTTTAAGAGTCGTTTAATGTCTAAGTCATTTTACTTGGATTATACGAATATCCAACTATTCCTATTAGGGAATTATGACTTCATTAAATCCTTTACTACAAGTAAAAAAAAAACTTGTAATAATACTCTTTAAAGTCTATCTTGATTATATCCAATATAATCATACTATATTAATACTAATACTTTAAAACTTTCTATCATAAGTAGTGACTATTACTTAATATGTTTTAACTAAGTTCAATAACTATTGAAACTTATGCTTCCATAAAACTTTTAAATACTTTCATTAGAAAAACTTTCTAATTACTAGCATCTAAATACCTTGAGCTATCAAGACATTATTTATACAACAATCAAACAAATATATATAAACATGAAACATAAGTAAATCAAAACTTGACTTACAATCTAGTCATAAACCTTGACTAGTGTAATTATCACACATGCACACAATATAATTCAACCATGGATTCGATAATTGATTAAAACCAAAAAAGAAACTTGTTTTAACAAAATAAAATTATCCAAACAATAAAGTAAAATTGTTTAAAACGAATCCACAAAAGTACTGAATTATAAAAAACTTGGTGCTCGTGGGATCATCACCATCTCATGCCGGTCACCATCACTTTCCATCTCCTCCTGCAATAAACGATTGCAAAAGTTAGATTACTCGTAATGTATTTTACAAGTATCTTAAGTGATTTAAGAAGCGTGGTTGTGTTACCTGAGGAACTTGCGTTTCCTCCACTACCACTTGCACCCTTTGGACAATTTCTTTTCCAATGCCCAGCCTCACCACACTTGAAGCACCGGTTCTCGGTCCTCGCAGTGTTAGGCTTAACCTTCTTGACCTTTTGTTTGACACCTTTACCATTTGGCACTCCTTGGTTAGGATAGGTTTTACCCTTTCCTTTACCACCATGCCCTTTTCTCTTCTTCCCACCGCCACCGCCATTACCGATCAAGAGAACGTCCTTAGATTTGGTCCCCAAACTCAACTCAGCTGTCTTGAGCATGGAATGTAGCTCAGCAATGGATTTATCCATATTATGCATGTTGTAGTTGACCGTAAAAGACTTGTAGTCATCAGACAACGAGTTGAGTATAGTATCTGTTGCCATTTGCAACGGTATGGGGTGACCAAGTCTAGCGAGGTGATCCATGTGTCCCTTCATTTTCATGATGTGGGCACTCACCGGCGTTCCTTTAACCATCTTGCAAGAGTTGAAGGCTCGATTGATGTCAAACCTCTCGGTGCGAGTTTGTTCTTGAAATGAATCCCTAAGTTCCTGGATCATCTCAAATGCAGGCACATCCATAAGTCCCGCTTGTAACTCAGGACTCATGGTGGCTAGCATTAACCAACTCACATCAAGTGCATCACTGACATGCTTATCATAAGCTTGCCTCGTTTCAGCTCTGGCATTAACAGCAGGGGTGTTCGGTATTGCTCTCTCCAAGACATACCACTTTCTCTCATGCCTGAGCACAATACGAAGATTGCGCTCCCAGTTGAGAAAGTTTGACCCAGTCAACTTGTCTTTTTCGAGGATTGAGCGAAGTGAGAGATTGTTGGTACTTGTTGTCACAATCACATTTGTTGCTGCCATCTACAAATCAAACCCAATTTAATTAGTAATCATCAATAAATATTCTCTAAAATATATTATAAACCCATAATTAATATTTTAGGCCTAGGATCCATATATCACATTCTCGCCGCAAGGTTTGGGCACTTCCCGACGAGACATGCTATTTCTGGTAGGTAACTTCCTTATCGATCGTATCAAGACTTGACACGATTCCTAGGGGTCGTAGAATCTTTAGACTTATATCTTATTACAACTTTGTACAATCTAATTGTACATTTCTAAGTTAGTAATAAAGTCTAGTATGTTTATTCTACTCAAGTACTTTTTGGGCCGGGACTCCCGATTATCACCAAAGTAGATCAGACCATCTAAGACAGTGCGATGCTCTGCGACGGGACTCCCGATTATCACAGAACCTTACGCACCCTAACACTCGCAATGATTTGAATCCATATCTAAGGTTCTTTATCCTTACAATATGAATATCGTTTAACAAGTGAGGTGTTCCATTAGGTGGATAGTACTTATATCAAAGATTTTCTTGGGTTTGTTTAAGTCTTAAAACTAAACTTAAACTTTTATTCCAATCTTAATCCTTGTTTAAAAAAATGTGTGACTTGTGAATTGAATGGTTCTACAAGACACCTTCTTTAAACATAAGAACTATTCTTTAAAACTTATAGTTTCAAGAATTCACACGATTTTACATGTATACCTAAAACGAGGTGTACAAAACGTTTTACTAGGTTTTGTGAGAAACCTTATTTCTAATAAAAACTTACTTGTTTTTATATTACTTGAAAAACTTATAAAACTTGTGTTAAACCTTTTAAAACTTTTACGATTCATGAACTTGAAACATAAACTTAGTTTAACACACCTTGTTTTTCATATGTCTAATAATGAAATTAAACATTTATTTCTTACTTATTAAATTCGACCATAACTTACGCCTTAACGACACACTTACAAACTTTGTGATTTTCTTGTGTAGCTCCCACTAGCTTCAACAACCATGATGAAACTTAAGCTAACACAATCACCGGTTTATACTTGGTGAAACTAATAAACCTATTATATAAAAACTATATATAATAATTCTTTAGTTTGTTTAAACCTTTCTTATATTTAACTTGAACTAGTTAAATATAAGTTCTTGTTATTTATACTTGATCATTAATCTAGTATATTACATAACTTGTAAAATACTTATGTTATACTTGTATAATTATCTAGTTATAATAATGTATAACTTTTATACATCTTTATATATATATATATATATATATATATATATATATATATATATATATATATATATATATATATATATATATATATATATATATATATATATATATATATATATAACTTTGTATATTTCTAGTTAATCATATAATTTCAACTTGTACAATTTCTAGTTATAATGAAATCATAACTTTGTACTTTCTAGTTTTAATTATATTATAACTTATACAATAACTAATTATAATATTATCTTCAAAGATCAAAATAACATTACCTTTTTTAATTGTTCCATTTTAACTTGTATTTAATGTATATGTTCGTGTATATATGTATATTTAACAAACTTGTAACATTCTAATAAGAATATTACATCTAGCTTATACATGTACATTTTAACTTGAACTAATTAAAATGTGTATAAACTTATTACTTCTTTTAAAATTCAATTTTACCTAATAAATAAAAAATTCCGAAAAATTTAAATACATATATATAAACACATAATTAAGTACATCTTGTTAATTTTTTGGAACTTAAAAAATTAACATCTTCTTTATCAATTCCCTAAATTAATTAGATGAACCCTAATCTTGCTTTTGATCAATCAAAACTAGGGTTTTGACTTTCTTGATCAAAGACATTATTTTTAATTAAAAGACTAATTTTAATCAATCCTTTTAAAGAAATAAACTTTGTTTAAATTCTAAGATAGATTATAACTTTTAATAAATTTATTTAAACTCTTTAATTTAAACCTTATAGACAATAAACTTTGTCTAAATTACTAGGTTTAAAGAACTAGCTTTAATAAATCTATCAAAATAATAATTAAACCTATTAGACATAAACTTGTCTAATTAACTAGGTTTTAGATTATTATCCTAATTAATACTTTTAAACTATTAAACTTAAACTAGTTTAATGTTCTAGGGTTCTTTAGGGTTTTCGAAAATCTTAACACTAAGAAACTTTTCCACCAATTAAACTAGGCTAGTTTAACATACTTGGTGTCCAAGTTTCCTCTAGATTCACGAAAATCCTAAGGCTTTTAGGAAAGAATCTTTTGATAAATTAAACATATCTTGTTTAATATACTTGATCCTAGGGTTCTTTCT
Source organism: Calendula officinalis (assembly GCA_963853835.1). NCBI lineage: Eukaryota > Viridiplantae > Streptophyta > Magnoliopsida > Asterales > Asteraceae > Calendula > Calendula officinalis. The sequence continues at coordinate 36,987,195 of OY970820.1, forward strand.
AGGTCACGAAAATTCTAGGGTTTATGGAAAGAATCCTTTTGATCAATTAAACATATCTTGTTTAATATACTTAATCCTAGGGTTCTTTCTAGGGTTTTCGAAAATTTGCTAGGATTTTCTAGAAACCTTCTTGACCAATTAAACTTAGACTAGTTTAATGTTCTTGGTCTTAGGGTTTCTTCCCTTATTTTCGAAAAACATGAAGAAGAAAGAAGAAAAACTTGAAACAAAAAAAACTTGTAAATTAAAGTAAACAAACAACCTTTGTTAATCTAGTCTAGATTTCTAAACCAACGCTCTGATACCACTGTAGAGATTTACTACGCACCATGCGACTGATCAACCACTTGGGTCGACCACCTAGTACACGATTTCGAACCATGACTGACCAAGAACATGAACTTGTTCTTGACCAGTTAAAACTAAATAGCAGATTTAATCCCTAAATGCGGAACTGGGATTAAACCTAATCCTTAAATCCTAAAGGATTGGGATGTTGGAAAACTAGATTAGGTTAACAAGAAAGAAACCTTGTACGAAGAACTCGAACACACACACATACTTGTGTGTGTTCGTCGACCATCAACCAAAGAACCCTAGGGTTCTTTGGCCGAAATTCGTCCAAGAGGAAGAAGGGAGTAAAGGGTTTCCCAAAACATACCTTGTTGTTTCCACTGATGATGAACAAATCGAGCGATCTTCTAGTTGATCTAAGCAATGAACTTGTTCTTCAAAACTTGAAGAACACGAAGAACGAAGAACACCAAGTGTGGTGTTCTTGGTGTGTTCGGCCGAAACCCAAAGAGAAGGAGGCTAGGGTTTCGAAACTTATGATCACGGAATAAGGGAACCCTAAGCCTTCTATTTATAATAGAAAGACTTACACTTAGGGCCCTTCTAGTTTAATTAAGATTAATCTCTTAATTAAACTTATCCTTTACACTTTAAACCCTTATAGTTTTACTAGTTTATTATTGTTGCACTTAACTATCAAATGTCTAGTATTAACACACTATAATTTCGGTACCCATATACACGAAATTATACACTTGTACTTATACTTTTAATAGTTAATTATATAATAACCTTTATATAATTCATACAATAATATTATCCAATTACTATATGATTTAATAGCTTTAAATCATATCATGGATAATCTATAACTAACACATTGTATATTTACTTAACTAGTAAATGTACAACTACTTGTATTAATTAGTTAGTTAAACTAATCTATTAATAAGTTAAACTTAACTTAATACTTTAACTGATTCATAATGACTATTATGAATCATTCCTCTTCGTAGTATCATTGCTTATCTTGCTCGTATTACATGCACTCACCGGTGTGACCCTTAAGTGTTTCGTAGGCATGGATGTATCATCATAGGTTGACTGACTGTGCACATAATTCCTTCAAATACAACGACTGAGATTAAGGGAATTACATGATAAACGTACACCCGAATCACTCCAACGAAATATTATGGACCATATTTGGCAACGATATCACGAAAATCGTATGTAATTTTCGGGAATTTTTTTTAAAAATTCGGTAAAAATTACAGTTTTTGTCCCTGACCTATGGCCGATTCGGGGTTTTTGTCCCTAATCTTTTTTCTTCCGTTTTTTTGTCCCTTAAGTTTTTCAAATTCTGGAAATTTGTCCTTCCGTCCAATCTCACTTGCTCACCGTCATTTTGTACCATTAAAACGAATAATAAAGAACACATATGAACACCTTTTAAATCGTCATTCGCTTCTGTATTCAACCATGAACCATAATCAAACAACGCATACATTAAAATCACAATCTCCATCTATCATCATCCATCGTCTGGCTTGCTATATCTTTGATGCGGAGACAAGGCAACGGAGGTTGATGCTCATGGTCGCTAGGGTTTCAGATCTGGAGAATTTCGCCGGAAATTGAGGAGAGATGAAGATCCGTCGGGGGATTTCTTCCGTCGATTAACGACCAAAGACGATGGGTGTTTCTTCATAAACGAACTGTAAGAAATATCGAACTCTAGTCCGATTTTCAGATCCCGCAACAATCTGATTATAAACCTTCTTCTTCAAAATCATCTTCATTAAATAATCTAACAGATCGCAAATCTCCAAAGGTTTTAGCTTGTGATGAATAACAAACGATTTAGGGTTTCCACCATCTAATTAAACATGAATTTGGGGTTCATCAATTTGGGGGATTAGGGTTCATTGAAGGAAGAAGAAGGGTAGAAAAGTGGACAAAAAAGAAAAATGTAAAAATAAAAAGCAAAAGAGTTAAAACAGGGGTAATTTGGTAAAATGGACAAAAAAAACTGTCACTTAACGGCAAAAAATGGACGGAAGGATAAATTTCCAGAATTTGAAAAACTTAAGGGACAAAAAAACGGAAGAAAAAAGATTAGGGACAAAAACCCCGAATCGGCCATAGGGTAGGGACAAAAACTGTAATTTACCCTTTTTATGTTTTTATTTAATTATTCGGTATTTGTATTTTTTAATTTGTAGTTTGTATTTGTAGTTTTAATGAAATATTAAGTTGTTTGAAAAAAGGAAAAAGAAAAAAAAAGGTGGGGCCCAAATGACTTAAGTGATGGTAGAGGGGGTATTTAGGGGTTTTGAATGTGAAATAGTGATGTGCGCAGAGGTGGCGCAGATGTGGCATCCGACTTAAGGTTACCACACCTTATGCTCTTATAGAAGTGAAGAGGCATGTGAAACACCTGCGTTACTAATCAAAAACACCCAACTCATCCTTTCTCTCTCATGTCTCTCACATGCCTGATTTCTAGGGGTGTAAGTGAGCCGAGCTGTTCGTGAGCTACTCGAGCTCGGCTCGTTAAAAGATCGATAAAAACTCGAGTTAAACGAGTTCGAGCCAAGCTCGAGCTTAACTTAGAGCTCGTTTAATAAACGAGCCCGAGCCCGATCTTCATACTAAGAGCTCATTTAGGCTCGCGAGCCTAAACGAGCTAAAATAGTTAATTATTATAAAAAAAAAATATACATGTGTTTCAAGTCACGAAACACATGTGATTCACTTAAAACATAAGTTTCTAATACCAGGAGAGCATACGAACTATGAATCACATGTGTTTCAAACACATTTGTTTCAAGTCACGACCACCACCGCCGGTCACCACCACCGACCACCGCCGACCGCCACCTCCGCCCGCCGCCCGCCGCCGACCACCGACGATCGCCTCCGTCCACCTCTGCCGGCCGCTGGCGGTGGTGGGGTATTGATGTATTGAATTAAATGTGTTGATAGTGATAGTGGTGGTTTGAATGTTAATCTTAACATTTGATTTTTTGTTGATCTAAGTGCTAATGATTATCCCTTTAGACTTAATAAAATTAATTGAAGTAACTAGAACAAACCACTATAAACATAATAAAACAATTCAAACTTATTTCTATTTGTTTAGGAACATTTTGCTAAAAAAACAACAATACCATCCACGTGAATGAGGCGACCCAAAATACAATCTGGACATACTTTTCATTTTCGTGTACATAATTCTAACTCGTCGTCATATAGACAAGATCATACGTTCTTACTAATTAATATTATCATCTTCTGTTATAACTCATTTCGATATTAAAACATAAAATTCTTGTCCTATTAAAGTATACTCAACAATACTTACCAAAAACGGCATAACAACGTAACGAAATCCACCCTTTATTACGTAAGTTACCACTATATGTTGAAAACATATATAAAACAGAGTATGAGATAAAGGCTCTCCTTTATATATATCTCGCCCCCACCCCTCTCTTTCTCCCAACATGGCTGACCAATCCCCACCGCCACCGCCGCCAACCACCAAGCCAAGAAGAAATAATTGTGAGAAGTCCACCAACCCGATCCGCAAGACCTTAACCACCGCATCTAACCTAGCTAACCTTCTTCCAACCAGCACGGTTCTGGCTTTTCAAGCCCTTATGCCATCGTTCACCAATGGAGGAACCACTTGCCTACATGCAAACCGCTATCTAACCGCATCTTTAATCGGGGTTTCTGCTTTCATTTGCTTCATGTCCTCCTTCACGGACAGCCTCATTGACCCCTTAGATGGGAAGCTATACTATGGCGTTGCCACCTTCAAAGGATTGTATATATTCAACTTTGGAGCTGTTTGTGATCAAAATCAGGAAACAGAAGCAACTGAAAAAGATGATGACGGGTTGAAGAGTTATAAAATCAGTGGCATAGACATTGTTCATGCTTTTGTTTCTCTTGTTGTGTTCTTGGTGTTTGCTATCAGTGATACCGACGTACAAAGCTGCTTGTTCCCTGAATCAGGAGTTAATTTTAAGGTTTTGCTAAAGCGTTTGCCGTTGGGTGTTGGGATTTCGGCAAGCTTTCTTTTCACCGTATTTCCAACAACACGTAGAGGGATTGGTTACGCTGATTTCCCTCTTCAAGGAAAATGAATTACGTTACCAATTTGGCATTACATAGATTATGAACCTAGCTTCTTAATTGCACAATAGTATTTCGTTTGTTTCTTGTGGTTTACTCAAAGTTCGATTATATGATTATCAAAAAAAAAAAAAAAAAAAAAAAGTCTAGGGAATTCCGATATATATATATATATATATATATATATATAGCAGATGAAAACCAAAGCATATATTTGTGGAATTGAATGAAATGTTATGTTTTATTTGTCACGTGAGGTTTCGCAGCTATATATAGTTTAGAATTTAAATTGATTCTTGTATTTTAGTTTGATTGGAAGTAAATTATTTAACTAGAAAATGATTATGTGGAACCTTTACAAACATGTTATAACGACAATTTGTACTTCATTCGAGATATAAGTTTAAACTTTTCTTCAGCCTCTACTTGCTCACGCATATCCGATCCTGAAGACCGATCCGGGTGAAAACTCAGTAACGCGCGCTTATAAGCTGCACGCACCTGCTGACATCATCATTACAAATACTTCAATAATAATTAAAAAAGTATAAAACAAAAAAAATTACATGTCAGCATTTTTACCAACCCACCTCATGTGATGAAGGAACAACACCGTTACCAGTTTGAATTCCTAAACTACGTAACAACGAAGCCATATCAAGACACGTTATTTCCAGTTTTTTAAGCTCTTGTCTAACTTCTGTGCGGTATTTTTCTTTCAAATTCATATTTTCTTCATCCTGATAAATGACAATATTTATTTATTATATAAATAATACAAGTTATAACTTATAAGCATCATTATTGTAATTCATAATTAAAAGAAACCTTTTTTTGAGTTTCACGAATTTCTTCAACCCGTTGTTTTTGTCTTCTTTCCATGTCTAATAAACGCAAGCTTTCGGCTTTCTTTCTTTTCTGCATACGTCGCAATTGCTGAGCCTCTTCTGCCTGCAAAGTAAAAAATTATTAAGAAAAAACAAACATTCAGCAAAATGTGTTCCGGGTCATCCCAACCCGACCCGTTTTACTCTGTTCCAAAATCACCGTTTTAAGGCTGAATCTAATAAAATGTACCTGAATCTTTAAGGCTGTTTGTCTGGCTAACAATTCTTCTTCTAGTGCTAGCTTGAATTCTTCAGTCTCTCTAAGCTTTTCACGTTGATCAATAATCGAGTTCTCAACGGTGACATCATCGATGATGTCATCATTTTCAACATCATTTTTTTCATTGTCCTCTTTACTACTAGTAGAAGGAATCTGTTCGTCATTCTCAACCATAATTTCATCCACACAAACACGTCTCTCATTATCTCTCACATCAAAATCAGATAAATTATCTTCACGAGAATCATCATTCCAAAAAGATGATTCACCTTTTTTCTCATCATGGGTTGGTTTAAAGTTAGGAACTTGACCATTTTTTTGATTATTTTTGTTCAATCCAAAATGATTATCACCATGATTACTCTGTACACCACTTTTTCTTTTCAACGATGCTTTTTCCCATTCTTCCTGTAATTTTCCTGGAAAATCTTCCATAAATTCACAATCTGGACTATCATCATCAGATGATTCACTATCTGATTGTGCACTAAAACCTCTTCCTGAATATGTTCTTTTACCCTTCGATAACTTCACTGGAGATATATCTGGACCATATCTTCTGCTTGAAAAAACACCATTTTTATAATTTCTTTCATGGTGATTAACAGGGCTTTCATCATCATCTATGTAAATATATGTATTTTTAGGACGACTTATTTCAGTTGTAACTGTTAGATCATCAAGAATAATGACATTACTGAAGTTATAAGTATCTAAATCAATAAAATCTATATTATTCCTGCATCTTCTTAACGCATTCATCTCAGCTATTATCTTTAGAAACGATCCTCTAGAAGTCACTTTCAAAATCTTATCTTGATTTCATGTATTTTGTTGGTCACTGCAGATGAGAACATGTGAAATTAAACCACATAATGTTACATATATATAAAAGAACAAATCAATTAATTGGTCACATTAGCCATCTCAGTAATCAAAACAACATTAGATCCGAGTTTAAGTTACAACTAAAATACAATTTTAATGTTTATATTCTCCAAAATCACTAGTAAACAAAAATGATCAGCATTCCTATGTTTATATAATAAGTTAATAACTAGTATATCCCCAAAATTACCTTGAGAATACAACTTTTATTACTTTTGCTATCAAAAAGTACCCCAATGGACACAAAAATTTCTAACAAGTAGTAGCATATCTTGTAAACTTCCTGATAAAGCCTAACGAACCCCCAATTCAATTTCAGCTTTAAAACACCAATATTCAACTGAAACTTGATCTTAAATAGCTCTAGGATTAGAGACCCGTATGGTCCATAATAACTATTCTTATTTTATATCGATTATTGAAGAAAACATGCGTGCAAAACTAACAGGATTTGGGTGGATGAAATTTTTTAATAAAAACCTAATTCGTATGAACGCAGAAACCCTAAATTAATTACTTATCTCATACATAACGAATTAAAAGGAAAGAAACTGAAAAAACTTACCTGGAGATGGATTGAATTGTTCAATTGTGGAATCACTCGCACTAGAGATCAAATGCAAATTGTTGGAGAAATTGGGATGGAAAGACGAAGGGGGCGTGGAAAAGGAGACTTATGGGGCAAAAAAGAAATGCAAATACTCCGTACTTCTTCACACACAAAAACGGTTCACTGGGTTAGAACCATTTTTCGTGATGGGTACTTTTGGATCAAAACGGGTCGAATAAGGAGAAAGTGACCACTTCATATTATTTGTTTCTGCTTCATCTCCAATGTAACTTATCGATCACCTTCGTCCCTTTCACAAAAGCTGGATCCATAACAACATAAATAGTGATCAAATTCAATATATTGACTTCTTTTTTTTTGCCAGAAAGTGAGAACATTTAATGTGTCTCTGCAAAGAGAAATCTCAGTACAAAAAGTATTATTAAAATTGAATCTGTCACAAGAGTTGATAAATATTGTTTTTCTTGTAGTGGTATATGTTGCAATGTAAATACTTCCTTCATACCGTTGATAATAGATACATTAAACATAAAATGAACTAACAACTTCTATTTAAAAAAAAAAACTAGAGTTAATTTCATAAATAGTCATTTAATTAACCACATATTCCAATTTTGATTATTTCTTTAAAATTCTAAACTCTAACATTTTATTGAATGAAGAATCATTTCAAAGGCTAAGTATGATTAGTTAAATGACCATTTTATTTTATGGGAGGCATTTAAAAGGATTGTTCGTGCAATAAAATAATACAAAAAGAACTCAATATGGAATTTTGAAAAAAAATATGGATGTGCAAAAAAAAAAAAAAACCAAAACCCCGAGCCGGAACCAGTTGGACCCGATGTTCGGTTTTCAGGTTCTTGGTTCCTGTTTTTTTGGAATTTTGGTTCTCAGGATTGTCGGTCCATTTCCGAAATTTTGGGTTATAAACCCAGATTTTCAAAGAAGCGTGTGTATAATTGATTATCTCACTCGAATAGGCTGACTTATTCATATATGCTTACAGGAGGGAAAAAGAGAACCTAAAGTATTCTCCCAGTAAGCCACACACAAGAACATATATATATATAGGGCTTGCATCATATATAACACGAAAGAGCTTCACATGTCCGACACAGATTTTGAGAAAACCGGTATACTTTGCGGGTGCTTGAAGAAATTTTCAGGATCAGCTTTGGCTTTGATCCGAATCAATTTCTTAAAGTTACGTGTACCTCTCGCCCCAAACACTCGCTTCTTCATAAGTGTCACTTTCAACACCCAAATCAAGTTGTAGTTGGAATAAGCCTCTCTAGGATATTTTGACACATAAGGTGCTATATAATCATTAAATCTTCTCAACCAACTTATACGCTTGAGTGATACCGGCGGAAGTTTGGTCCATAAAGTTGACCATCTGGTGAAACTGGTACAGCACCCCAGCTCTATGAGGATATGGGATTGCTGTGTCTGAATACTCCTCCATCTTCCCACCAAATGGGTGGAAGACTAGTTCCTCCGTTTTCAAACATTTTCTTCCACATCTTTTTCAGCCCGGGATCGGCGTACGCACGTAGTCTAGTTTGTTTTTGCTGTTGAGCCTCATGAGGGCAGTTCGGGTCCTCGGGTGAGGTGTTGCTTGGATAAAGGCCAAAAAAAAGGCTTGACTCCACCATTCTTACTTCTTGGCACATTTCTCGTGTCATGTTGAGCTCGGGGAACTTTTCGTCCAGCAACGGGATCAACGTGTCGGTTGTGCCTAGGTAAAGTCCTTGAAACCTAATTAGTATGGTTTTATCCGTCGTATTACCAATAAACACGCTGTTTATCGAAACTCTTGTCAGAAAATTCCGATCCATATTCGGTACAACGTATTGAAATTTATGTAAAATCTCCGTGCCGCCTTGTTCCAAAGTTACGTTCACATTGAAAATAGTAACTAACTTTGGCACTGGAACTAACCGCAACTTCAATTCCACGCAAGGACGATCCCAAAACTAGAAGCACCCGCACCACGAATCGCCCAAAACAAATCCTCACCCATCGACTTCCGGTTAAGAATGTTCCCGTTAACATCCATGAACCGAACATCCACAACATTATCCGCACCAAGACCGTACTTCCTGACTAGGTTTCCATACCCGCCACCGCTCAAGAACCCGCCAACGCCCACCGTGGAGCAAATACCCGCGGGGAAGTACAAGGTGTCGGTTTTGTTAGAAATAGCATAGTACACTTCACCGAGCACAGCGCCACCCTGGACCCACGCGGTCTTGTTGGCAACGTTCACGTCTACCGACCTCATTAAGTTGAGATCGAGCATGACAAACGGGATATGAGCACTAGACGAGAGAGCCTCGAAGTCATGGCCACCGCACCGGATCCGCATCTCGTATCCGTGTTTCTTGCTGCACAAAAGGGTGGTTCGGACCTGGGTTTCGTCCACGGGAGTCACGATGATTGATGGTCTAGGAGTCGAGGATTTGTTGAATCTGAGGCTGTTGACTCGAGCCCCCCAAGTAGGTTCGAAAGAAGCATTTTCGGGTGTGAAAACAAGCTTAGAGATGGCGGAAACGTTGTTGGAGTTGGTTTGGAGGCAGGTTATGAAATCTTCTGAATTCGGTGAGAAATCAAGAATGGAGGATAAGGGCTCCCCATGAAACAAAAAAAGAAAGAGCTAGAATCAACAAGAATATGGAAATCTTCATGTTTTCTTTAGTTTTGTTTGATGTACGTAGTTGTGCCAATCGTGGTGTATTTATATCAAGAGTTTGAAAAAGGGTTGAACGCAAGTGGGGGTTGGAAAAAGCAAGGAAGGAACGGTTGATTTCGAGCTGACTTGGATTTTAGGAATTTTCAACATTCAATGTTACACACACATGTGACAAGTATATACCAGTGTTAGGACCAAAATTGTAATAGTTTTGACCTTTAAGTCCGTTAGTTAACGATTCCCTTGTTAAGTGGTAGATGGTATAAATACTTGTATGTTTGTCTTTCAATGTAAGCTTTCCCACTCTTTATTGAAATACAATTCTGAAAGTATCTGTTCTCTCTCGTTTCACACACTTACACCTTAAACACACACACTCACAAATTCTTCAATTTCTCTCTTGATTATCAATGGATTAGCTTGATCTCAGTGTTATACGGTCTCTCAATTGGTATCAGAGCGAAATCTCTCTTAGAGAAGATCCAAAATCGAGCTAGTTTGATGAAGATCTGAGAAAGTTTGAAGAAAAGTTCGTTCGTCATTGAAAATTTAATGTTGTAAAATTTTTGTTCAAATTGAAGATTTGTTCATGGATTAGTGTTTCTCCAGTGTTTCTAATCATAATAGAATCAAAATTCGATCCAATCCGTCAACAGATCACTTCAATTTCGTGATTTTGATGAAAAAGTGAAAAAGTTGAAAAACCTCTGAAAATCGAAGATTCGAAGCTTGTGTGTTACGGATTGAAGAAATTGATCGGATCAAAGTGTTAGAAAGTTGATTTCGAGCAAATAGAAAGAAGAATCATTCAAATCGGTTGAGAATTGAGCATAATCGGATTGAATTGGTGAAACTTCAACCGACGGTGTTCATACGTAGAAGTTCGGCTTCAAGAACAAAGAACAACTTCGGCCCGAGTTTATTGTAGTTCGGCTCGAAATTTACAGAAGTTCGGCCCGAATATCAGATCCAAAACAAGTTCGGCCAAAGGTTTGTTCGGCCCGAAGTTCATTTTATTAGTTGTTCGGCCCGAGTTTCTTCTTCGGCCCAGATAAGTTCGGCTCTTATACCCAACAAGTTCGGCCCGAGGTTAAAATAGAAGTTCGGCTCAATTTTTAAAATAGAAGTTCGGCCCAGGAGAAGTTCTGCCCGAAGTCTCAATATCCAACAAGTTCGGCCTTTTTGAAAAATAGAAGTTCGGCCCGAGGTTGTAGCTACAAGTTCGGCCCGAGAATTATCACTAGTTCGGCCCGAAGTTTAACAAGTAGTTCGGCCCGAAGTGTACAGCTACATAGCTCGGCCCAATATCGAGGTTTGTTAAACAAGAAGTTCGGCCCGAGGATAGTAGTTCGGCCCAGAGGAGAAGTTCGGCCCGAACTACTTTATTTGTAAAAATTCAAATTTTTAGCAATGACTTCAAAAGATGCATTGTCGATCGGAACCGATCTCAAACCTCCGGTTTTATACCGAGGTGAATACGCACAATGGAAGAAACGGTTCCTCCATTTTATCAAAAATCAAGAACTGGCAACTGAAATACGTGACTCACTCGAAAATGGTGAAGCAGTATTCTACGAAGACGTAGTAGCTGCACCAAACGCAACACCGCCAGTTCTTGGAGGTCGAACCCCGCTTCCTAAATCAAGATACAATGCTCAACAAAAACTACGAGCTAAAGCAGATCTACAATCGTTTTCATTTGTTCTCCAAAGTTTACCGAACGAAATTTATAACAGCTTGGACAGTTTAGAAACCGGTAAAGAGATATGGGATGAAATTCGAAAGCAAATGGAAGGCACCGTTTTAGGGAATAAAGCCAAGATGGTAACCACTCTGAATGCTTATCAATCGTTTAAAGCTTCCACCGGGGAAGAATTAGAAAGCACATATCACCGTTACTGCAACTTGTTGAATGAACTTCGAAGGAATAACTTGAAGAAGGAAAATTTGGAGATTAACATCAAGTTCATCAACAGTTTACTACCTGAGTGGGCTACATTTGGAAACAGTGCCATGCAACATAAAGATCTGAGCTCAATTGATGTGCATGAACTGTATGAGTATTTACTTCAAAATGCTCCTATGGTGAAAGATATAGTCAAAACCAAACAGGAAAATGCAAACACTCTTGATACTCTTGCTCTTCTTACAAGACAATACCAGTCAAATTCATCTGGTAAACTGAAAGAAAAATCAGAAGAACCTGTCAAAGATACAAAAGAAGAGATGGAGAGCGAATTAGAACAACTGTTGCAAGCTATGTCTTTCATCTCAAGATATGAGAAGAAGTATTATCCAACTCCTACAAACAACAATCAGAGATCTTCATCCACTTTCAAGTCTGCTCCATCTGCATCAAATACATCTGACAAACCCACAATAACACCTTTGGATCCGACAAAGAAATGTTATAACTGTGGACTTCCTGGTCATTTCTCTCGAGATTGCAAGAAACCTAGAGTTCGGAATTCTGATTACTTCAAACGTAAGATGCTCATGGCTAAGCAAATCGAGGCGGGAAAGGTGTTGTTAGCTGAGGATCTAAGCTGGATGGACGATTCTGATCCTGAGGATGAAGAGCATTCCGCAAATCTATGCTTTATGGCTCGTGAGAATGCCGAGATTTCTGATCGTTTCAATGAAGAGGCTAACAAAGAAATAGAGGTACTCAGTTCTCTCTTATCTAATTCTTCAAGTACAATTGATTCTGAAAATTGTTTTGTAACAAACCAGAATTCTGAAATTGAATCTTTAAAACAAAACCTTTTGGATGAAAAAGAATTAAATACTTTACTTCAAGGAAAATTAGATGAACTAGAAAACGAAAATGAACAATATCTTGATCATAATACACAACTTGTTCATATTCTTAGACAAAATAAAAATTTTGAGAAAAAGAATCTGACGTTACAAAATCGAATTTCAGAATTGACTGTTAAATATGAGACTGATGTTCAACATTTGTCTCATACCATTTCTGAACAAGAAATTGAGTTGACCAATCTTAAAAATACACAAAGTTCCACATCAAATGCTGACAATGATAAATATTACAAGTTATACATTGATGAATGGAATGAATATCAAATCACTAAAAACTGGTTGGAACGTAAACAAAAAGAATTTGATGATAATGAGAGTCAATTTAAATCTTTTAACACACAAATAAAAGAATTATCAGAAACCCTTCATGAAAAAGACATTCAAACATCACAAGAATTAAATAGCAAACAAAATGTCATACATCAACTACAAAATGATAAAATTCAACTTTCTTACCACATCAAAAACCTTGAAGAAATCATTGCCAAACGAGGACAAACTGATCAAACAATTCACTTGAACAAGCCTAAAGATTTCAAATACTTCAATTCAAGAGAAGGACTGGGGGCGAACAATCCAGAATATCTGAAGATGGCTTGTAATGTGCTTCCAACACTGTATGATTCCAAATACATACATGTTGATGTTTGGCAAAGTTTCCTTCGTATGACCGATGAGGAAGAAGAAATTGAAGCATTCAACAGAGCTAAATCAGAGAATGCACAAATTAGTTTCAATTACAATGAATTAAATAAAACTTATGAAACTAAAAAGGCAGATTTTACAAATGATGAATATTTTCCAATTATTACACCTGCAGAATTTGAGATCAAAGGAAATGCGGTACTTCAAGAAAAAGTAACCCGTAAAGTTTACATTCCTTCTCTAATTCCAGAAAAGAAAATCTATCAATTGGAAACCGAAATAGATGCAACCCAAAAGGCATTTGACAAAGAAAAATCTGCTTTACAATCAAAAATTCATGCTTTAGAAGATAAAATTGTTGAAATAAAATCTGTTTCAAGTCACAGTGCTTCTCCAAAATCAAAATCAGTCAATGAGAATTCTTCTTCTCCTAAAACTCCAATTCTTTTAAGAAGAAATTCTAATTCTCATGTTTTACATTTTTCAGATAAAACTTTAAATTCCAAGCTTAAAACACCAATGCAAGACAGGATGAAAGCAGTTGAGAAGTCTCAGAAGTCTAAGTCGTCTAAGTCTAGTATGCTTAAGTCAAATGCACTTAAGAAGTCTAGCTCTTCCTCGTTTTTAGCTTCTTCTTTTTCAAATTCTAATAAATGTAATAACTCAACAACGTTGATTTCACCTGCTACATGTTATGGAATTGTCTATGATTCAGCAATTTATCGTCCTGTTAATTTCACTGTGAATGGTGTTAATTTGATTGTTAAAACTGACAAAACTGGTAAAAAGGTTTATTTTGATAGAAAAACTAATACACCAATTTCTCAATATGATACACGATATTTTGTTCGAAAAGATGCTCCTTGTGGTCGACGACATGATGTTCTTCATAAAAACGGATCAATCATTCATTCATGTATCACTTGTTATCCAAAACATTGCAAAACAATGCTTGCTCGATCGCAAACATCTTCATCTACACGTTCTTATCCTAATCCGTCAAAATCTGTTTATCGTGTAGTTTCTTCATCCAATACTTCAACATCCACATCTAAACCACAATCTCGGATTCAATCTAACTCGACAAAATCAGTAAATCGTGTGGTTTCTACACTTAAACCAACCAAATTAGTTTATCGAACTGTGACTCCAAATACATCATCAAACTCCAGTTTTTCGACTTCATCTAAAAAGAATTCCAAATTTGTTAAATTTACATGGATCCAAAATGAAAATTCAAAATGGATTTTATCCTCACCTGAGAAATCCTTCAAATGGTCTATCAAAGTAACAAATCCAGAACTGCCTCCTTGCAGTTCTCCAACTCTCTAAATTCAAATCATATTCACTAATTCTTCATAAAACATGCATTACTAATCGTATAGGACCCATATCTGATTGGGTACCTTTTGTTAATTGTTTTATGTAGAATTTATGGTATCTTGATTCTGGTTGTTCAAGACATATGACCGGAAACAAGAATTTGTTAACAAATTTTAGAGACAAATATTTGGGTACCGTTAGATTTGGTAATGACCATTTAGCTGCTATTATGGGAATTGGAGATATTATCCGACACAACCTAATCATTCGAAATGTAACCTATGTTGAAGATCTCGCTCATAATCTGTTTAGTATCGGTCAATTTTGCGATAAAACATTAGAAGTTAATTTTCGTACAAAGAAATGTGATGTTCGTACATATGATGGAGAGGAACTTCTTACTGGAACTCGAGAGTCAAATCTGTTTACTATCAATCTAAACGATGTAGTTCCACTTGAAGAAGTTTGCTTAATGTCAACAGCTTCATCAGATGAATCTTGGTTATGGCACCGTCGCCTCTCTCATCTTAACTTCAAAAACATCAATAAGTTGGTGAAAGGTGGACATGTATCTGGTCTTCCAGATCTTAAATTTGAAAAAGATCATCTGTGTTCTTCGTGCGAGATGGGAAAAATGACAAAGAAACCTCATAAGTCTAAACCAGTTCAAAGTACTTCAAAACCGCTTGAATTACTTCACATGGACTTATGTGGACCTATGAGCGTTCAATCTTTAGCAGGAAAACGGTATGTGTTGGTTATTGTTGATGATTATTCTCGATACACATGGGTTCATTTCCTACGTACAAAAGATGAAGCAACTAATATCATCATATCCTTCATCAAGAAAACTCAAACCAATTTAGATTTAAAAATACATACCATCCGCACTGATAATGGAACTGAATTTAAAAATCAAGTTTTAGATTCTTTTTTTGACTCGGTTGGTATTACTCACCAATTTTCCGCTGCCAGAACACCTCAACAAAATGGGGTTGTTGAACGAAGAAATCGAACTCTTGTTGAAGCTGCTCGTACCATGCTTTCATATTCAAAACTCCCATTATCTCTTTGGGCAGAAGCTATTAGTACAGCATGCTTCACTCAAAATCGTTCAATCATCAACAAAGCATACAACAAAACTCCCTATGAACTGATCAATAACCGCATTCCAAATATTAAATTTTTACATATTTTTGGGAGTCGGTGTTTCATTCTGAATGATAAAGATAAGTTGAATAAATTTGATGAAAAAGCTGATGAAGGAATCTTTGTGGGATATTCAAGGGAATCTGCTTCTTATCGAGTTTATAATCGATCAAAACGAACGATCAGAGAAAGTGTTAACGTTAATTTTGATGAGACATTTCCTATCAATTCAGTTACTTCAAATGCTGAAACTCCTTCACCATCGTCAACGCCTTCAACATCTGAGAATGACTTGGATATTTTATTTCGTCATTTTTATGATGATTATCATAATATTCGACATATTTTACTGGAGGAAGCTGGAGTTCCATTTCCAACAGTAGCTGAAGTTCAATCTATTTCTGTTCCTGATATTCATACTTCAAGTTCTACGGATTCTCCTTCTCCAACTTCTGCTATTCCACATAATGATTCTTCTCAATCACCTACTGTTTCACAACCTGAGACTTCATCATCTCCGGAAAATTCTTCACCTGTAATACATCAAGCATCTCCGGACAATTCTCAACCCACGAATAATCAATCATCACCTTCTGGTCAAGCTGCTACTTCTTTCGATTTATCTATAGTTCCAGCTCAACCTCCACCCTTGGTGATAGATTTTTCTAAATTCAACGTTCAACGGGTTGTTCCTCCACCGTCTACATCAACTACTCAAACTGCGATCATTCCACATCCTGAATTCACTGATACCTCAAATATTAATCCAGGTCAAATTCCACTTCCTCATTCTCTTAAATGGACAAGAGAGCACCCTTTACATCAGATAATCGGTGACCCTGAATCTTCTGTTCAAACCCGACGAGCTACTGCTGATGAATGTCAGTATACTGCATTTTTAAGCTCAAATGAACCAAAGAAGGTCAGTGAAGCTCTCTCAGACCCAGACTGGATTATTGCTATGCAAGAAGAAATAAATCAGTTTGAAAGATTAAAAGTCTGGCGTCTTGTTCCAAAACCTCCTGGCAAATCTGTTATTGGTACAAAGTGGATTTTCAAAAATAAAAAGGATGAAAATGGAATTGTAATTCGGAACAAAGCACGTCTAGTTGCAAAAGGGTATGCTCAGCAGGAAGGCATTGATTTTGAAGAAACTTTTGCTCCTGTAGCCCGTATAGAAGCCATTCGAATATTCTTAGCATATGCAGCACATAAGAATTTTACTATCTATCAGATGGATGTAAAAACTGCATTTTTAAATGGCATTCTCAAAGAAGAAGTGTACGTTCATCAACCCGACGGCTTTGTAGATCCACACTTGCCTAATCATGTTTATATTCTCGACAAGGCTTTGTACGGTTTAAAACAAGCTCCCCGGGCGTGGTATGATGTATTATCAAAATTCTTAGTTGAGTCTGGTTTTTCTAAAGGAAAAGTCGACACAACTCTCTTCATCAAACGTCAAGGGGAAGACATTGTTCTTATTCAAATTTATGTCGACGATATAATTTTTGGTTCTACAAATCCCAAATATTGCAAGAAGTTCTCTGCTCTTATGGTCAAAAGATTTGAGATGAGCATGATGGGTGAGATGAATTTCTTTCTGGGTCTTCAAGTTCGTCAATTACCAACCGGAATTTTCATCAATCAATCCAAATATATCACTGATTTATTGAAGAAATATCTTATGGATGATTGTAAACCAATATCGACGCCGATGTCGCCTGGTTCGAAATTACATGCTGATCCGGATGGCAAACTTGTTGATGTTACCCACTATCGGGGGATGATCGGATCTTTACTATATCTAACTTCGAGTCGACCAGACATTATGTTCTCTACATGCATCTGTGCTCGGTATCAGGCAGCGCCCAAAGAATCTCATCTTCAAGCGGTTAAACGAATATTTCGGTATCTAAAGGGCACTCGAGATCTTGGTCTCTGGTATCCTAAAGAAACTTCCTTTGATTTAACTGCCTTTTCTGATGCTGACCATGCTGGATGCATGTTGGATCGAAAGAGTACGTCTGGGAGTGTTCAATTTCTGGGAGATAAACTGGTGAGCTGGTCTTCACGGAAACAAAATTGTGTGTCTCTTTCAACTGCAGAGGCAGAATATGTTGCTGCTGCAAGCTGCTTATCCCAGGTAATTTGGATGCAATCACAATTGAAAGATTACGGCTTTTTATACAGTCGTATTCCTTTATATTGTGATTCTCGAAGTGCAATTGCAATTTCATGCAATCCTGTTCAACATTCAAAAACTAAACATATCGATCTTCGATATCATTTTATAAAAGATCATGTTGAACATGGTAATGTGGAATTGTACTTTGTTTCTACAGATTATCAATTAGCTGATTTGTTTACCAAGGCATTAGACGAAAAACGTTTTAACTTTCTTGTGTCTAAACTTGGTATGCTAAATCTAAAAGCTTAAACTGTTTTAATCTTTCTCCATAAAAGGACTTATACATAATTCAGTGTATAACTCGATCCTCATCGTAAATGACTTATATACACTTCAGTATATAACTCGCTTTTAAACATAATGGCTTTCAAATACATTTGTTTGAAACCCGCTCTTAACCAGATTTTCACATAACTGTAAAAACTCTTTCCCACCTCTCTAAAACTGTAACTTTTTCATTACTTATATTTTGTCGAGGGGGAGAAATATTAATTCTAGGGGGAGAATTCGTATTTCCAGGGGGAGAAAACTTTCTTTTATCAATATTTTTATACCCGTTTGAATTTTTTTTTATCGAACAATTTTTTTTTTATCAAACGACAATATCTTCCCATGGTTTGCCAGAACCGGCCTTACCTTCCAAGGGAATTACTTTTTAGCCAAAATTGGTAAATGTGAGGGTATATGTCTTAGGGTATAGATTTAGGTGAGTGCAAGGTGATGTGAAAACATGATAATATCAAGAAAACACACCTTTGAGTGTATCCAAACCGAAATTAAACCGGGCAACCTCACTAAATTGTGATCATTCATGTGTTGAATGTATCACCAGACTTAACTGGCCCAGTCAAGCATTTGCACTCCACCACCAACCACTCAGATTCCTCTCAACAGGAATTTGTTTCAATTCATTAGGGGACGTAGCACATAATCTATCGACTGCTCATTTGGAGTATGTTGGTATTGAAATAATTAACCTTCTGCCCCGGGTTACGTCTTCAATTGAATGCACAATGTGTCTAGATTTCACCGACAAATATTTCCAATTTAGGACACATACACTTTTATAAATGAATCTCCGTGTATTCATCGGAACACTCATAGTGGCATCACAATCTGGTGTTTCACGAGGATTGAGTGGAAATCCTGCTAGAGCTAAAAATACGCCAACTCTAATCGCAGGTCACACATTTGAATCAATGGTTGTGCAAACGACTATCGATTCATACCGTGTGTTAACGGATACTCTAAGTGAGTCCGGTATTTCCTAAATTGTTCAAGTTGCTGTGCCTAAACTTTTAAATCATAAAGGCAACAACTTATGCCGGAAACACATTTTCCGATGAAAAATCCATGTTATTCTTACGAAGTAACATCATAAATGCTGATAATTTGCACATGAGCGTTATAGTTCACTCTCAAATTACTCCTATGATCTGCTATAACCGGTATGATCTTCCCCAGGAGCCACCTACAATATAGGACAATATGTAAGGGTACATAGGTCTAGGTGAGCAGAATCAAGTATCACGGGATCTTGATTGGGGTGCGCTGAGATAAAATTTGAGAGGGGGAATGTAGTATGGGGTGCAATTCAGCTATACATGGTAAAATGAAATGAGGGAGTAGTCGAAAATGAAAAAGTAAGCTTGAGTGAGGAGGGTGTGACAGGGTTAAAGAAAACGAAAAACCCTTTCCAAACTGATAAAAATCCGGGTAGCCACGTCTCTATCAGATTGCATGTGTTGCTCTCTGATATTGAAATAGACATCATGGAACCCAGTGATGCAATGCAAAACCCCCCCAGCCACTCAAGTATTTCTTAAAAAGTACTTGTTTCATTTCCACGGAGATTAGCTCATATGCTATCGACATCTCACTTGGAGATTGTTGATATTGAAACAGAGGACAAGTCTCTCCAGTCCTCGCCTTCGTTTGTCCACTAATTGAGTCTAGAACCGAAATACACTTTTAGGACACAAGGCATAATACCAAGCTTATCTTTGTGATAAAGCCGGAACATTCATAGTGATACCAACGTTCTTGGTATTCCACGATGATTGAATGGAAATCCTACCAGTGCTAACATCTATTCCAACACTGAACGTAGGTCACACAGTTTGTGTAACTGTTGTGTCAACGGGTAATCTATGTGATCCCGGTTTTCCCGACTTAGTTCGATCATTGAGATTAAATGCCAAATGATTTGATCGGATATCTATATCATCATCATCATCATCATGATGATTTGATCGGATATCTATATCATCATCTTCGGTTCGGTTTTCGATTATACAAAGTGATGTATCTTGCTTCATTCAAAAGATGCATAAATCATTCTTCATCACATTTGTATCCATGGGCTTCGAAGATTTTCTTCATTTCACCTCGACGTACTTCACATTTTTCATGATGATTCCGATAAATCTTAATCATCATGAGGGGGAGAAAATTTACTAAGAAGTTCAGTTTATGAAGAAAATGCTTACAAGATTTACGAAGATATATTAGCACAGTTTACTCCACGTCAAAAAGACATATGCACCGATTAAGGGGGAGTAAACGAGAAACCGAAGAAGATTCATTAAGACATAATTGTTTGTTCGAGGGGGAGCGTAAACTTTAACAACAATTTATCCCTAACAACAATTATCAATGATCATAAATCGACAAAGCCACAACTTTAACAAAAGACTTCCGCTACAAAACAACTCTATCTATCTATGGGTCTACATTTTTGTCGATGTACATGAAATAATTTGTGAAGAAAAAGAAACCGACTTATCTTCAGAAATTTCTCACAAATCCTCAACATTTCCATTTCAAATCTTAAACTGACAAATCATTCTATCCAAACCACAAATTCACATCCTTATCCATTTCAAAATTTAACCGTTTAAATCTTTCTTTCCAAAATTCCATAACAACCATATCCATTCAAAAGCTTAACTGTTCTATTCTGTTGTTCATATCAAACACAAATTATCCACATTCATCCAAAATCCTAAATGTACATATCATTTTTCCATACATACAAAACATACATACACACATATCCAAAACTTGTAACTTTCAAATCATTCTTACCGAAACAAACACACACATCCAAAAATTTGATTGACAAACCATTCAAAAACATTATAATTCTTTCCCCAATATAATCCTCTACCACAAAATTCAAAAACAACTTCTTCATTATCTGAAAACCCAGTCAAATCCTTACTTTAGCTGATTTTCCTTTCCCAAAAGTTTACAAATCTTTAGTAAATCAGTTACAGGATTTTCTCACTCAAACAGTATCAACGAAAAACATATCCTCTTTGAGTATCTTAAACTTCCAGATTTCTGCAAATGTTTTGTTCTTGAAATACAAAAAAAAAAAAAAAACATTTTCTTGCCAAAGATAGATGATATCAAGAATCTGAAGTTTGAAGACTGGGATGAAGTATTAAAGATCAAAAAGGGGGAGATTGTTAGGACCAAAATTGTAATAGTTTTGACCTTTAAGTCCGTTAGTTAACGATTCCCTTGTTAAGTGGTAGATGGTATAAATACTTGTATGTTTGTCTTTCAATGTAAGCTTTCCCACTCTTTATTGAAATACAATTCTGAAAGTATCTGTTCTCTCTCGTTTCACACACTTACACCTTAAACACACACACTCACAAATTCTTCAATTTCTCTCTTAATTATCAATGGATTAGCTTGATCTCAGTGTTATACGTTCTCTCAACCAGGAACTTCTTTTATCATAAAGTTTTTTATTTCATTATTAGTTTATGTTAACAAACCCCTACTCTTAAACATACATATCTTTTACTAGCTTCATAGCCCGCCCGACTGGACGGGCATGCTTCATAAACCAAAATTCAAAAGCTCGCTTCATAAACTAAAATTAAAATGTTATGTTTTCAAAGCATTCAAACACATTCTTTCATATTTTATACAAATGCCAATGGATCCTATTTACATATTCCTATCTACACTTGCATTCAAACTTTTTAAAATTGGACTTGCATTCCTATTTACACATTCCTATCTACACTTGCATAAATGCATACACTTCATATGTAACAGGTATTTGTATCCATAAGCAAGAACCTGTTTGAAAGTGCATGAACTTTTTTATGGTTGTGGCTCCAGCTCTTTGACAGGGAACACTTCCATACTGGTAGTAAAATGCAAAGAGCATTGCTATTATAAGTAAAAAAACCAAGTACATTGCTATTATCAAACTATGGGTAAAATATAAAAATATTGTCTGTATTGATAGTTGAAATAAAGTACATTTCTATTATCGGTAAAGAAATGTATATATGTTGCTATTATAGGTTAAAGAAAGGTACCTGATCAGTTTCACATAACCTTTCACGTTTAATTATAATCTAAAAATCCTATAACCCTGCCGTATTGTTTCATCATAATCACTTCAAACTCCTGTTCTTGGGATTAATCAGTGATTGTCTTCAAATCTATGCAACAATAAAAAACAATTAAATAATGGGGTTCAAGTCTATACAACTATAAAAAAAACAGTGAAATGCCATAGTCACTCTGTCAATGAAAACCAATTGTAACAATTCCCCTGGAATTTCGTATACAACTTCCCCTGGAATTAATAAGGGTAAATAATTGAATATAAGTGCAGTTTTATCAAGCTATCATGTTGCACCCAGAAATCATAGCATGCCTTTTTCAATCAAAATAAGATCAAATAAAATACTTAGTTCTGGATAAAATACTTAATTGGGTAGATATTTCAAAGTAATTTGGTCACTCTTGTTTCCCATACCTTCTTGAACATCTCAATAAGAATAAAATAGTAAGTACAATGTTATAGTTGGGTATATTTTCAAAGTACAATGCATTTATAAGAAAAAAAAATAGAAACTACAATGTTGTACTATAAAGAATTTATGTTTAGATGCTATAATAAAAAAAGACATGAAAGTATAGTCTTATTAGTTATGATTTTAGCTTGTATGTATAATACCTGCAGTTGTCGCACAATCCTTTATGAATGATAGTTTGAGTTTTGCCAGATCAGCCATGTTTGTTTTTTAGTTTTGTTTCACTTTCAGCCCCACACATTGTATGTCACTAAGGGAAATATATTTTATCTATTAACTGCCCCTATAATGATCTGTAATGCAAATAACTATTTAGATAAGTACGTCTTATATTTTATGCCACTTCCCAGTTTGTTGATCATACAAATAAGAAAATTACAAAGGATAAGCATCATATGGTTATAACTAATTATAATTAGTTAACTAATTATAATCATTAAATTGAAACTGGAAGTATTATATATCACAACCATACAATGTGAAACGTTCTTGTGCATTTTGTCACAAACCTGTTAGGCATTATCGAAGATTACATATCAACTTCTGTTATCAATAAATCACGGGCTGTCAATAATTTTACTGAAAGTATTTTTTATAGAATACAAAATTTAGCAAAAATAGGTCGGATTATAAAGAATAACCATAATTAACAATTTAAAATGTGTTTTAGTGAACAATTCGCAGACTTCTTAATATTTTTACAAAAAAATGTACAAAAATGGTGACCCTTTTCAAACCAATCCGTTTTAGCTAAAAGGGGAGCATATCAAATGGGTTGAATGGGTCAAACATATTGAAATGCATTAATTATTTATAAAAACTCCAAAATGTGGACAAAATATGACCATTTTTAATCTCGACCCTTTTGACCCGTTTCTAATATGTTTCAAAAGGTTTTCTCATTGATGTAACGCATTTGTAAGAACCTTTTATACCTTCTAACCTGCAACAACCAAACCAAAAAAATAAATAAAAATAAGTATCATATTTGAGTGTATATTATCATTAATTTATGAGAATTAGACTTTTGCAATTAAAAACACTCACTGAGCAGTTTTAGTTTTTGTCATAGCATGCTTGCTATCCACATATTTTGAAAGCCCATACGATCATTGTTACTTATATAATGGTTAATAAGTAAAAATGATGAGAACCTATATTTACAGATAAAAAGACAGATTTAATACTTGCAGGAAATAACGAATGACCTAAAACTGTTACCATGTAAAATAAGCATAAGTTATAAACAAATTCTCATTTTAGATTTTAAAATTCATTTAATATCATCTGTTTAATGAAATATGATGTGACTTTTTGCAACCAAATACATGGAAGGAATGTGTTTGTGTATCGATTTCAACATAAAAGATGGATGCAATTTTATAAGCACCTGATGCCAATAATGTCCAGTTACGGCCTGGAATCGCACATGTGCCTTGCTTCCTTGCTACACTCACCAATAAAACAATGATTTTAGAATGGGTCGGGCTGATTTGGGTAGGATCACAAAACTACTTTTTATTGGGAAACTATAAAAGTGTTCAGAAATACAAATATAAAAGCAATATAAGAAAACATATATAACCATAATTGCTAATGTAATGTTACCATAATAGTCTTTTAATCATTTTACTTTGTTTAAAATTTCACTAAACAAAATATGTTCTACATATTGTTCATGAACATTTGCATGAAAAATTATATGTATACGTCAAGCTAAATTGATACTATTAAAAACTAAATGATGACTTATAAACTAAATCGACCACTCATCAAATAAGTTGTTGATGTAACAGCAATCTAAAACATCAGATGACCATTAATAATTGTCAGCATGAAATCGACTAATTATAAGAAAAACAAACTATACCAATAAGAAGTTACCTCACTCATTGCATTAATGGAAGAATCATCAAATATCTCAAGACAACAATCAGCATAATAAGTAATGTGCATAAGTTTTATGCAATAAATTAGGACATACTGATAATTTTGGACGATAATTAATCACAAACCTTGTACTTAGGACTAAACAAACGGGCATGAGGGAATTATAATCCTTGATGAGCTGTTCTAATCGACGCTTGCATAGAGTATGATGGTTTTCTTGTATCTGCATTCCATGATTTGTATGTAATTCCCAATTGACAAGATAATAAGTTAGCTACAATGAATATTCAATTAAAAGAAAGTTTCTCTGTTCAAGATATCATTAAATTCTCAATTTTACCTATTTACTATTCAACAATTACTCCTTATTTACCAATTATGTCGGTTTAAAAATTATTTCAATTTACCATAGTTATGTTCAATATTAGTTATTGAAATCCTTATTTCCCGATTATCTCAGTTTAAAAACAATTTTCAGTTAACCATAATTAATACCATATTTAATGTACATACTCCATGATGATCGCAAGGTAAGTGCTAATAGTGTATTCATAAATCATAATGACAAGAGAACAATATATAGAAAAGATGGTTTGTAAAAAATCTGAGTATACTTTAAAATAGGTTGTTCCGGTCACACAAAAGATGGACTTGTTATAATCTAAGAAAATAAAGCAAAAATAAGAACAATCATGATAAGTAGGATTTAATCAAAAGTGAAGAAACAAAAAGAGGATAACTGTTTAAACCAACATAAAACTAAATATAACAATCTTATTACACTATGAAATGCCACAAATTGCCACCAAAGCACGTGTTTTGTTCATCTTTATTATGAAATGTATTATTGTTTAACCCTAATCACCAATTCAGCAAACAAAACTGCAATTACCAATCAAACTCCCTAATTCAAATTAAATACAAAACAATAAATTAAGTTACCTCATTAATCTCAACAACACCATGTACTGAAAAAGCTGAGCCAATTGCTCGTTGTCATTGCTTGCTATTAATATCATACGAAATTGCAAAGGCTTATGATGAAGAAATAGGGTTTATTTAGCATAAATATTAGTTTTGTGGAATCCAGCACATGCTCCTTTTAGAATCTTGATTTTCTGCCCCGAATTCCAAGATATTTCTTTCCGCATTACAACTTTGTGAAACTTAACAACTGCAACCATATTCAACATGAGTATCACAAAATCAATGTTACAATTTTAGGTTATTAATTCATGAAAAAATTGAAGGGCTTACAGTTCTGCTGCGAATGTGAAGCTTGCGATCGTATATCCAGTTGGATGAAGGCGTATTTATCGATTGATTATCATAAATCGATCCCATCATCTTTTATGAATCGATTTTCAAAAATTGGCAATCCCAAATCTTTTATGAATCGATTATCTTAAATCGGTTTTCGGCCATTGATTTCCCGAATCAATTAGTAAACAAAAGGGATTTCGTACCATTTTTATATCCATTTCTTTGCAGACGAAATCCAGGCTGAAGATGCAAGCCGTTTGTTTTTAGGGTTTCATCGACTTGTATGTGTCTGTAGCGGTGGTAGTGGCTGTGGAAGGAGCCGGCAACAATTAGGTAGTAGTGAAATGGCCAATTAATTTAGGGTCGACAAATGTAGCGGCTGTGGAAGGTAGCGGTTGTGGAAGAAGATCACATATTCGGCAGAAATTCCATCATTGAATTGAGAGAGACGTAGTAGAGGGAGAGAGATTGGAATGAAAATTTAGGGTTTTTAAAAAATTTGGGGGAGAGACGGAGTAGGAGAGATATGGGATGCCAAATGGACGAAGCTATTCGGGTGAGTTGTCAAAATCAAATCGTATGTAGCTGCATATATAGGGGAAGATAGGTTTCTAATTAGAGATTTGATACGTGAACACCTCAAGAATATAAATAATTACCACGGATCTACATATTCGACAGTGGAATATTAGTAATGATGTGTATATATAACTCGTATTTTGATGACGAAATGTTAGTAATTATCACTAATCTATACATGTGTTTAGGGTTAGGATCCGGTGAATACTTAAAAATTAGTGAGGACGCGAGGACAATTCTCAACCAATTATTTTAAAAAGATGGATCATTGTCAGAATTTTAGGATCTTTATGAGGCTGACAATGATCCTAACTTATGAAAATTATCCAAATTTTTAAAAATGATTAGTTGAGAATTATCCTTACAGTCCTCACTAAAATTTGAGTCTTCACCCGATCTTACTTTTATATGTTTATTACTAACAAGAAGATGAATATCTACTCATTGGATGAATAAGAAAACGTAAATACATTTATAAAAAAATTGAAAAAATGAGGGAAATGAAAATTAAAAATTATGCATATATCATTTCATTAATTAAGTTGATTGTGAACTTAAATTGTAAGTCTATATATCATTCTACTCTTGAATATTAGAAAGAAAACCAAGTATGTCAAGAAACTATCATTAAATGGATTTGAAATGCATATCCTTTTCTGAAACTTTAATGCGTAGTCAAACTTCTCTTCCTGGAAATGGTCCAATCTTCAAATCAAATTAATGGTTTTATCATTGATAGTTTTATAAAGTTATCTTTAAATACATTAAAAAATGTATATTAATTTATAAATGAGAAATATTTAAATTCAGAAATTAGTTATAGAATAAGTATAAATTTCCACACTTAGACCTGCTGACATTTTAGTTTTTGGATGGGTTGGGGGAAACACGCATGTGTGGATCTAACCGGAGTTTCTCCTCTTGTGGGTTTGAGTAGTCGGGGTGTTATGGTGGGACAAACTGTTTTGAAAGCCGCCTCGTGTAAAGTGACAAAGCACGAGAAAGCATGCATTGAAAATCAACATGTGTTCATTCTTTTTGCATTTGATACTTTCGGTTTCCTTGCGCCTGAGGTGGTGAAGCTTCTTAACAGAGTCCAACGTGTTATGCATAGCAATGTTATGATTCCAGATCCACAAATGTTGTTTGTTAAAAGAATTAGTTTCGCAATTCAAAAAGGGATAGCGGCGCAGCTTGTTGCCAGTTTGCCTTCTTTCTCCATGTAAAAAAGCGATATTTTAGTTACTGTGAAATTATACTCTTTACGTTAGTTGTCATTTTCCTTGCAATAATAATGGTTATAAAATTGCATTAACAGGCTGTGGGCTACTATAATTTGTGTAGAATTTGAATGAACCACCAACGGAACGCCACGTGTGCAACACCACTCCCTTAACCATTCACAATAGTTCATCCAAAGTTCCTTCACCATGTATCCTCTCCAAATTATCGCAGAAATGGGTATGCGATATTTTTGAATGCTGGCAAATATTCATTGGCATGTTTCAGAAATTTCCATTTGTCCTTCTCTCATACAGTTCCTTCAAATCTGGAACAAACCAAATGATTTGGCAACCTCGATTAATGCTGACATTTTTTAATTTATTTATTTTATTTTTACCATTTTTGGGTAAGTGACGTTTGAGCCATTTAGGACATTTTCTCTTATTTGATGTAAGGGCTGTCATAAAACATGCATAAAAAGGTTGTACATTCATCTATAACCGACTTCTGAATTTTAGGATTTCCTATTTTGTACCACTTTTAATGCATTTAGAGACAACCCTTAGGATTGTCATTATGATCAAAACCCTAAATTTTTTATCGCAAAGAATACTAGATCTTATATACACATCATTACATGTTCTTAGTGATACTTAGAACTCACAAATTTTGGTTGAAGGGCCAAGCAAATAACTAGGGGAATTAAGGTGTTGAGAAGTTAACGATTTAATCAACTTTGAGCTCATTTAACTCAAGTTTCACTAGTACAGAAAAGGTTTGAAGGTGCGGCCCCAAAACATATATACTGCGGTGGCCGCATTAACAAATCAATTCGCACAATAAGATAAACAACCGCCCCAACAAACATATTAGTTGGAGCGGGTGTCCTAGCACCGCTGTAACATATACATTTGTTGGACGGGTGTCCTAGCACCGCTGTAACATAACTTTTTAATAGAGCGGTTGACGAAGCCCCGCACCTATATTATAACTATTAGTGCGGACGTATGAACCCCGCAGTAACAAAACCATTTGGTGGTGCGGACTTCGCATCTTCATCTAAACTATTTTATTCAAAAAATAAAGTCCCGCAATTCACAACGTTGTTCAAGTTATATATAGTAATTAATCGTTTTCAATCTTGTGCAAGTAATTAAACGTTTTCATTAAATAGTAATTAATGCCGGTTCAATACGATTTAAGAAGAAATGAAACGTTTTCATTCCCATGGAAGATCAGTTACAACCTAACGACAAACAACACCAAATTACCAAGTCTAACATACATGGCAATCAAAGAAGAGAAACAGTGAACGTAAGCCCATTACCATTGTTTTTTTCCACAACATCAAGGGTGAACTTCACATTTTGGTTCCTTTGGATGCCATTCCTCCTTCAGAACTCAACAAAATCACCACATAGAGTCATATGGTCCATAAAACCAACACTCCTTCTTCGATCACCGTGGATTTTCAAATCATAAACTTTGCTGAAGACATCATAATTTTCTAGTAAAACAAGAGGAGGCTCATAAATTAATTAATTAATTTATACAATTAAATATACTTATAATTAACAAGATACATACAATTCTTTTCTTCATGGAGGAACGCCATTCTATAACGAAGAAATCAGGTGGAACTTCATCATGATGTGGGACTTCTTCATACGGGCCGTAAGACACAAAATCATGATCATGTGCAACATCATGATCGTGTGGAGATCATCATCGTGTGGAACTTCCTGTGGTAATTCTTGATCAACACTAAAATCACTCATGTTGTAAACATACAAGCATATAAAACCAATGCTAACTGCATGCGTTATATATAGACCTGATTTTGGCGGGAGTAGTAGTTTTGCCGCGCATCCTAAAAGAACCGCACCTCCAAATTGTCATTTTGTTATAAACGCTTCGACATGACGAACCTTGGTGATCGATACAGGGCCATAGTGGAAAAACCTTTAGAACCTATGACCATTCATGGGGATTTTATGGATTTCAAGCAGTGTTTGGGAATAAGAAACAACCAATAGGTTTGTTTCACGATTGATCTGCAGAAGAACAACGGTCGTCTAGGGTTGTGGTTCAACGTTCGTCTGTTTTAAGTGTTGGTTTTCATTGTCTGTAATCGTCGTGTTAATTTCCTTTTAACTGGAATGAAATATTTGGTTTCTCTTTAATTTGTTTACATATATATATGCATGGTCTGTTTCAACAAATTAATTAATTATATTCATGTTTCATTTTGTTTTCAGTTTAATTAATTAATTGGCAAACAAAACACAAATTTCATAAAAATACAACGATGCATGTTGAATTCAAAACCAAAATGTAACAAACTATTACAAATAAACCCAAAGCTAACAAAGATGAATTCAGAGAAGAGTAACGTTGAAGATAAATCCAACACCACTGTTTTTTGCTTTGAGATCAAGGGTGAACATGACATGTTGGTTCGTGCGGATGCCCGTCTTCTGTTTGAAGTCGACCATATCACCATTGATAGTCATATGGTCTATAAAACGAACATTGGACCTCCTTCGATCACCGTGGCGTTGTAAATTGAAAACTTTACCGTATGGGGGACTCATCTCAAGGTTTTCCAAAGCACACAAATGACGCTCATTCCAAAGTTGGTGATCCCTAACAAAATGAAAGAAATGAAAATTAAATTTATACGTACTGCAAATTATAATAGCAAGAAATTAAAAAGAAAAATCATACAATTTTATTTGTCATGGACGCATACCATTTTACGATGAAGAAATTATTAACTTGTACTTCGTGATCACTAATATGCAGACTGCTAGAACTCATATTAAAAACTTTCAAAAGATCGATTAATCTTACTTTGAAAAGTTTTTCTATCAAACGTTCTTGTAGTTTTTAAAATGAAACGTTTTTTGATATAACAAAATGAATGCATGAAGTCTTATATATATATATATATATATATATATATATATATATATATATATATATATATATATACTTAATTAAAGAAACTTACAACCCCAACTAAATTTTTGGGCGGGATTAATGGGGATTTGGCGCGCATCACAACTGTACAACCGCATCTCCAAACAGTAAATAGTCATGTAAATTTTACAATCTCAAGAAAATATTTGATTCTCCTGCAACACTGCCAATAGCTGTAACTTCTATCCATTCTGCATATTTACTCGATGCATTTAATTTAAATCCCAAAATATTAATTCAAATAAAATTGGCGCGGTTTTGATATTTGTTATTGCGGTTTTCTAGAAAACCGCTCCAACAAATCAACCGCTTGAATTCTAGATGACGGTCAATTTTCCCTCTTCAATTCGACGCCCTTGGTTATTATATATAGTTAACCAGTATTATTCTAAAATGCAGTTACAAGAAAATTGTTAATCAAACACCTTTTTTGGTTATTAACATCATGAGTTCCCAAAACAAAAATCTTCCACAAGAGATTAGTGATACCGAGTCTTCTACCGATGACTATATTAATTACTTTGCTGTGAAATTGACCTCGCAAGTTATACAAAGGAGGGAAATTGTATGCATTCTATATTATGGTTCTTTTCCTTTCTGTTTACTGTTTATGATGATGAAATATTTTTTTTTGATTTCTTAATTTCAGACTATACCAGCAAAGCTGGTTCAGGATCTCAAACTCTTCAACTATGGCACATGTTGTGTCTTCGAGATGGGAGAGAAGAGTTCAAGGTTCGTGTTGGTTGATGTCTTTCGTAATCGAAAGAAACCAATCGAAGAAAGACCCTATGGCCCGATCACCATCCATGGGGATTTTGACGAGTTGAGAATGGCTTGGGGCATCCATTGGAACCAATGGGTTGTTTTCACCGTTGATCTTGAGAAAATGAAGCCTGGAGGCCGAGTTTACATGAAAGTAACTTTGTTTTAATTAGTTTTTGGTTGTTAATTTTGTGATTTTTTAATTTTTCCTTGTAATGCGTGCCCGTTTGTTAATATTATCTAAAGTATTTTTAGTTAACCATTGGTTCCGTATTTGTTAATATTATCTATTTTTAGTTAACCATTGGTTCCATATTTGTTAATATTATCTATTTTTAGTTAACCATTTGTTCCATATTTTTAGTTAACCATTGGTTCCATATTTGTTAGTATTTTTTAGTTAATATTATCTATTTGTAGCTGCAACACCCGCTTTGTTTCTTGGAGCGGTTTAACCGCATTTAAACTTTATTTGGAGCGGTGCAACCGCTCCTATTTATGTTTTGTTACAGCGGTTATTTGTTTTTTGAAGCGGTTGAACCGCCCCTATTTATGTTTTTTGGAATGTTTAATACACAACGGTTACTTTTTGAAATAGTCATCTTTCTTCTTCGTCGAGACTCTGTGTTCATTCTGCTAATGATTTAAGGTAATTTCGTTTATTATTAAGTTGTCTTTTATAATATATCTCACTTTAAGCTTGGAAATAGGTTCCGAAATGTTATTATGCCAAAATAGTTCCAAAATAGACACATTACATTCGATAACTATAGAATACATCGGATTTAGACAAACATTGCATATGCTATGAAAACTAGGCAAATCCCTATCAAATACAGCTTCATTTTCCTTATCTTTAGGTCACGTTCCCTTAGTTCCATGTCAAGATTGTTCTTCGATTGTAGTAATCCTGGAATGATTTGTGTAGATCTTTCACACATCGCCGGATCACGCCACCCAAAAAAGTTACATTTAGAACGTCCCTAAAAAGAAAACCAATAATTTGAACTTTAAACTAATGTTTAATATGAAACTCGATCTGTGACAGATCGAACTTACCATTGTTGAACATGAGTAAAACCTTCTGCCAGGGTTTTTGGTTGTCCATGAAGTACGAATCACAGCTTCTTTCCCACACCAACAGAAAACCATTTTGAAATGAAATTAAACCTTTAATTTTTCGAATAGGGCTAGCTTTATAAAATGACACATGAAAGAGTTAATTACTTAAATGCCCTCAAACCAATTTTATTTGCTTACTTTAATATTTAATTTGATATATTTTAGTTATTAATGTAATTGACGATTTTAATTTTATTTATCTTTTAGATGGATCGTGATTATTGGATGTACAAAGTTTCACGTGGTTCTCCTGAATTTGTCAAGGGTGTTGGATATTTTCTTAAGATTGCCGATTCTAATCGTTATAAGAACGCAAATCGTAAGATTTTTTGTCCTTGCAACGTTTGTAAAAACTTTAAAAGTTTTACCGATACCGCGGATATTGAGATCCATTTGTTTCGACATGGGTTTTTGCATAATTACACTTGTTGGTCAAGGAATGGAGAATCAATACTTGATTGGAACACATCTTCGAGGAATTTAAATAGTAGTGATCAATATACAACAACATTGAACAATGATTCAAACAACGATGATGATAATGATCAATACAATTCAAACGACTGTTTCGATGAGAGTTTTAATGACCACTTGGATACTAATATGGGTGGTGTTGATGAACAAGATGAATTACATCGCCTATTTGATGAAGCACAAACACCGTTATATAAAGGATCTAAATTAATGAAACTTGATGTTGTGTTGAAGTTAATTAACTTAAAGATGAAAAACGGATGGAGTGATAAACGTTTTACAACTTTATTAGAGTTTTTACGCGAGTTGCTTCCGGAACATAATGAATTACCAATTTCGACATATCAAGCAAAAAAATTAATGTGTCCAATGGGTTTGGAAGTAGAAAGAATACATGCATGTCCCAATAATTGTATGTTGTTTCAGAATGAGTTCGCAAATCTGCATAACTGTCCTCATTGCAAGGCATCGAGGTATAAACGGAAAAATGATTCGGATGAAGTTGACGATGATGTGACAAAAAATGGACCACCGGCTAAAATTTTGTGGTATCTCCCTATTATACCAAGACTAAAAAGGTTATTTTCAAATGAGAAAGAAGCAAAGTTACTTCGTTGGCATTCGGAAGAACATGTAATTGATGGCAAAATCAGACATGTTGCAGATTCACCGCAATGGAGAAACATTGATAGAAAGTATTTTGAGTTTGGAAACGAGATTAGAAACATACGGTTTGGGCTTAGTTCGGATGGGATAAATCCTTTCGAGAACATGAGTAGTCGTCATAGTACGTGGCGGGTTCTTTTATGCATTTACAATCTCCCACCGTGGTTATGCATGAAACGGAAATACATTATGATGTCGTTGTTGATTCAGGGTCCGAAACAACCAGGTAATGATATTGATATTTATTTGTCTCCTTTAATTGATGACTTAAAAACTCTTTGGAGTTCGGGTGTAAACGTATATGATGCTTACAAAAGAGAACACTTTAAATTGCGGGCCATGGTATTTTGTACTATAAATGACTTTCCAGCATACGCTAACCTGTCAAGATACAAAATGAAGGGTAAGAAAGCTTGTCCTGTTTGTGAAGATGGGACAAGCTCGATGTGGTTAAGAAATTGCAAAAAAAACTGTATACATGGGGCATCGAAGATTCCTTCCTAGGGGCCACCGTTTCAGGAAGATGACGGTCGAGTTTGACGGAACAGTAGAGGTCAGAACAGTGAGGACACGACTTGATGCATTTTCTCGAGTTGAAAATATTAATGTTGTGTTGGGTAAGAGATTTCGTATTGATAATGAGGCCATATGGAAAAAAAAAGTCAATCTTTTTTCAATTGCCTTACTGGAGATATTTAGATGTTAGACACTGCCTTGATGTTATGCACATTGAAAAAAACGTATGCGAGAGCTTGATAGGCTTATTATTGGATATTAAGTATAAAACTAAAGATGGAGTTAAGGTTCGTAATGACATGGTCGAGATGGGAATACGTAAAGATCTTGCTCCCGAACAACGCGGCAATCGTACTTATCTTCCACCAGCATGTTATAATACATCGAAGGAAGAAAAAAGAAAGTTTTGTCAATGTTTGCATGATATTAAGGTTCCATCAACTTATTCAGCAAACATTAAAAGATTTGTATCGATGAAAGACTATAAATTGCTTGGGATGAAGTCTCATTATTGTCATGTTTTGATGACACATATGATTCCTATCACAATTCGTGGAATTTTACAAGTTGATATCCGTCATACAATCACAAAACTTTGTTTGTTTTTTAATAAGATTCACTCAAAAGTTATTAATGTGGAAGATCTGGACAAATGGGAGAAAGACATTGCGATTATCCTTTGTGAATTAGAGATGCACTTTCCACCTTCATTTTTTGATGTAATGGTTCACCTAGTCTCTCATATCGTACAAGAGATTAAGGCTTGTGGTCCTGTATTTCTACGATACATGTACCCTTTTGAAAGATACATGGGTATACTAAAAGGTTATGTAAGAAACCGTAATCGACCTGAGGGCAGTATTATTGAAGGATATACTTCTGAAGAAGTGGTCGAGTTCTGTCAAGGTATTCTAAGATATTAGAGTATAAACATATTAATATATTATATAATATATGTATAAACATATTATAGTTGACTAATTGTTACGTTACACATATTTTTGGTTCACGTACAGGATATATGGAAGGTGTTGAAAGTGTTGGCGTTCCAAAAACTCGTCATTCGGGTCAACTTGACGGAAAGGGAGGAGTTGGTTTCAAAATAAAAATTCCACCTCGTGAAGAATTACAACTTGCACATTTAGTAGTATTAAAACACATGACATGCCTTACTCCATTGCTTGATGAACATATGGATCTGTTAAAGTCGACCTTCCCCGGCAAAGATGAAATGTGGTATATACAGAATCAGAACAAGGAATTAGCAAGGTGGTTGAGAGAGAGGGTAACAATGGACGACGTTGAAGACACAGTACGGAGATTGGGAGTAGGAGCAGATGTTAAAGTAACATCTTACCAAGGATACAACATTAACGGCTATACATTTTACACCATCGATCAAGATAGAAAAAGTACAATGCAGAACAGTGGAGTCACAATGATAGCATCAACGACCGAATTCGATAGACGTGATCATGATACATTGATAAGAATAGCAAAAGATTCTTATTACGATGTGATACAAGAAATATGGGAATTGAAGTATGGTGATTTCATAATTCCACTATTCAAGTATAAATGGGTGAATAACCGTGGTGTTCTAGTTGATGAATATGGTTTCACACTTGTGGACCTTGAAACTAATGGATATAAATCTGAACCATTCGTTCTCGCAAAACATGTTTCACAAGTTTTTTTCGTTCAAGATCCGAGCAAAGCAAAATACCACATTTTTCTACAGGGTAAAAGACGTATTCTCGGGGTTGACGATGTTGTAGACGAAGAATAATACGATCACTTTGATGACCTACCACCATTTTCGGTTGGTATCGATCCCCGTAATTTCAAAGACATGAATAGAACGACATATGTTAGAAATGACTTAGAAGGAACATATGTTTAATACATTTATTGTGTAACTTAACATATAATAAACTACTCTATAACCCGTGATGAATCAAGACAGCTTACAAATAATTTTGTTATATTACTTAACAAATTCATGTATCTATATGAATATTTGTTGATATTAAACTAATGTATCATACATGTAAAATTAATAATCAAATTACAACATATTTAATAACTTTGATTAAATTACAACATATTTAATCAAATTAAATTTATGTAACTATTTGAATGTATTGATATTAAACTAATGTATCATACATGTAAAATTAATAATCAAATTACAACATATTTAATAACTTTTATCAAATTTCAACATATTTAATCAAATTACAACATATGTTTTTATCACACGTATAATTGTCTTGTAACACAATGATGTTTATTGTAATGCACGTTTTTTTCAGTTCTAAAATAGAAACTGAAAATAACCCGCTAAATCATATTAACTATTTGAAAATTTTCAACAAAACCGCTCCAACAAAAAGGATCAACCGCTGCAACAAAAATAACAGCAACCGCGTTATCTAAACAAAACCGCTCCAACAAAAACCAAACACCGCTCGAACAAATCATCACCGCTCTAACAAATCGGCAACCGCTCCTTAGTTGGAACCCGCTAAATGAAATTTTTTATTCGAATCTTTTCATCTCCCGGGAAACTTCTCAAAACACTAATCCTTAATCACTTTCTTCACAAAACCCTTTCTGCTTCTTCATCGGTGATTTTGTTTCCTCTGCTAAACTATTCGAACACGGGTAAATTTCATACATTTCTCATATTATCACGTCGTTGGTTCATAGTTTACTCAGTCCGACCTTCGAACAAGGTAAATTTCGTACATTTCTGTTGTAATAGCTCATAGTTGACCCTATCCTTTACATTTCATTGTTTTTCTGTTGCATTGTAGTTTAGAAATGGAGGAACAACTGAACCCTAGAAGACGCAGAGGGGAACGTGGTGCTGCATCGTTTTCCAAGAAGTACCCCGAAGAGGTATTTAAAGTTGAGTTTGATGAAAACAACATCCCGCAGAATAGCAAGCTGATGTCGTGGTATGGGATGGAGGTTTGCCATAGAGTTAAGATTACAACTCCTATGTGTAAAGTTGAAAAAGATTTTTTTAAAGAACTGTGGTTGGAAGCCAAGGTACGGAATGAATTTAGTTGTGTTGTTCGTAATTTTTAGTTATTTTATTACAAATATTATATGCATTTCTGTTGTATTGAGTTGTAGAGGATTTGGAACATCGAAAACGATAATGCAGAAGAATTTATGCGGAAGAAAGCAATTAAACTTGGAACAAATTTTAGGTCTAGACTAGTAAAAGATTATGTTCTTACACAACAGAATCCTTGTGGAAAGTATTCGTTTATTGAGCCTGAGGATTGGGATGCATTTGTTTTACAAAAAACCACCCCAGAATTTATGGTAGGTTTGCACTTATTTACCTTGAGTTTGATATACATGTTATGATTAACAATTTATTAATTTGTGAAGCAAAAAAGGGAGAAAGCACAATCAAGCAATTCTTAGAGGAAATTTATAACCCGCTTGGGTCAAAGCGGCTGGGGCGGTTTAAAAAAGAGAGAAAAGACCGTTTGGGCTCAACTTTTAGAAAAACACGATTGTCTTGGTGAGATTCAAAATGATCGTTCAAGGCGATTTTTGATGGGTTGTTCGATAAAGGATAAAGAAGGAAAGCCTGAACTTCCAAAGGAAGCGATGGTTGCTTTCAGGAGTTTGGTAAACTAAATATTAATTTAATTGAGGAATTATATCTTATTGGTAACAAATATTTTTTGTAGCTTGAGGAGGAGATAAAGATGATCAAGGATGGAACTTATTTTGAGAATAAAGAAGATCCTTTAATAAAGGTTTTTGGACGTGAGCACGGGGGACGATCTCGTACGGTATCCGAGATAATTGGATATACTAAGGTTCACGGAGGTTTAATAAGAAATGTGGACCCCGTACAGAGGCTTACAAGCTCGGTCAACCATGCATCATCATGTGGGTCTCATGGAACGGCTGCCCACTATCCACCAATTGAGGTTTAATGATCGTACTATTTATTGTTTTTATTGTTTTACCTTATACTTTTATCTGGTTTGCTGCGCATCACACCATGTGAGATACAAATTAAGGTCTTTGATAGTGATTTTATCACACTTGGTTCTGGTACTGCATGGCCAACATCCGAACAAGACAAAGAAGGTTGTGCAGGAGTCCAAGTAGAGCAGGTCGTTTCATCATTCTTGGATTTGCGCGTTCATCCGTTAACAAGAACAGATACAATTGAAACGGTTGATAATGCTTTTCTTAAGTTTGTACAATGGCCACGATTTGCATTAAAGGTATATTTTTGTATTAGTTTATCATATATTTTTGTATGTTTTTAACAAGAATAAATGTTTTAGCTTCTACCGGGTAACCAACTTGCTGTTAAAAACCAACATGTTGAAAACCCATATATCCCTGAAATGGCCTCGAGAGAATCCTCTCCACAGATGGACTCGACAAATTCGTATCATCCGAATTGTGATTTTTTTGAGGAGAATCTTCCCGACCAAAATTTAGTTGTCCCTCCCCCTGTATCTTTTACACATATGGTTAGTCTTCTAAACCTTTACATATGATTTTAATGATTTTTAATTACTAATGTTTTTACCATGGATCTGTTTTTAGCTAACATCTATGGGAGGATCCTTTTATTCCCAACCGACAATGCAGCCCCAACCACACACATCCCGGTCACTGCAACCGTCACTGCAGCCCCAACCACACACATCCCGGTCACTGCAACTGTCACTGCAGCCCCAACCACCCATCCCGGTCACTGCAACCGTCACTGCAGCCCTAACCACACACGTCCCGGTCACCGCAACCGTCACTGCAGCCCCAACCACACACATCCCAGTTAATGATCCAGTCACTACAGCCCCGACAATTAATGATCCAGTCACTGCAGCCGTCAGTGCAGCCTCAACGAGTAAAGTTGCAGATGAAGATGATCCCATTCCGGATTTTGTTGATCCTGAAGATGGGATGATGTTGGCTAAAGTAGCAAAAGAATATCCCGCTTTTCATGAAATGATCCAGAGATTCCTCAATAAAAGAACTTATGTTCAGTTTTCTTCACCTTCAACTATGTATCCAAAGGTTTGTAAGGAAGCCCTCACGATACCTGAGCTTTGCAACGTAGCATGTTTGGGTGAAGCTGACTGTTGCATGTTACATATTGCTTCAATGTAAGTTGATATTATTTGTTTAATACTTTGGATATAATTTAATTTACTAACCATGTCTGTGCTAATATTTTTAAGGTATTTCTATGATAATGCGGCTAATTATGAATGTGCTTTTTTAAATCCTCGGTTAATTGGTGAGTCAGAATGTCAAAAGCCCGAAATGAAGAGACATATCACAGAAGTTTTCAGTCATCAACAACACCGAACATACATTCTTGCACCTTATATACAAAAGTAATTTTTAATTTTCAATTATAAATCTCTACAATATTAACTGTATTTTTAAGTATTTGTGTATATTTGCAGTCGTCACTGGGTCCTCTTTATCATTTGTCCTAAAACCAATGAAATCTACGTTATCAATTCTTTGCCCCGAGCTGTTAAAAAAGATCACTACCTCTTCGTTAGAGTAATCGAACAAATGTTCCCTCGTAGATTTGAGTGGAAATCTTCAAAGGTATGTATTCAATTACCACTTTTGATAAACAAGCTTAGTTTTAAATTAATTAAGTGCTTGTAATTAATTGCAGTGCAACAAACAAAAGGGGAGCTGGGAATGTGGTTATATTGTGATTCAGCATATTCAGGATTTTGGCGAGAGTATATTCATCATAATTTTTCTGATTTCGTAAGTGTTTATTAATATAGTTCTATTATAATTTTTGCAATGGTAACAAACTGACTAATTATCTGTAATTTCAGATTTGGGGAGAGGATAAAGTTGTAACAAAACAAGAAATTGAGGGACAAATGGCAAAGTTGATTCCAAGATTATTTAATTGGCATAAGGTTAGATCATAATTTGAAATTGCAAATTAACTCGAACACTTTGTAAAGTTTTGGCTGTAAATTTTTTGGGCTACTTTTATACAGTGAGAATGTCAAAGATGACTCTCACAAACAAAACAGTTTTATTACAGTTTTATGTCACTTTTTGGGTATATTGTGTTGTTATATATATAAATAAATAAATAAATAATATATATATATATATATATATATATATATATATATATATATATATATATATATATATATATATATATATATAAGATATATTATTACATATATACAAATATTGTGGATTATTTTTTTTTATTAATATTGAAATGGAATAGAGCGGTTATATATGTTTTGTGCGATACGGAGTATATAATAGGGCGGTGAAAACACTAGGGTGCGACATACTAATAGAGCGGTGAAAAAGTTAGAGTGCGTTCTATAAAAAGGGCGGTGTGTATATTAGGGTGCGATGTATTAATAGGGCGGTGGTAATGTTAGAGTGCGTTCTATAAAAAGGGCGGTGTATATATTAGGGTGCGATTTATTAATAGGGCGGTGTTCATTTTTATAGTGCGGTGTCTTTAATAGCGCGGTGTTCCTTTTTATAGGGCGGTGTTTTTAATAGGGCGGGTCTTTTATTTGATTATGCGCACTTATTTGGTGCGGTTAAAAAACCGCAGCTTCTTATGTTTTTACCCGCACCTTCAGGCCTATTCTGTACTAGTGTTTGAACTTGATAATTTATTATTCGATTAGTTTCTCAAGGTGAACCTCAAAAATAATACTCAACTTAACTCACTCGATTACTTGGATAAGTACTTGAGTCGAACGGGTTTAGATACATTGAAAAATAATATCTTCTCAATTCAAGATAGATACATCGAAAGATTTAATACCCTGAATCCACCTTGGAATATGAAAAGACTTCATTCCAAGAAATTTAACCATTTATTTTAATCATTTGATCCGCCGCAAAAGAAGTTACTTGTTAATGTATTCCTACAATTTTAGTACTTTGCTAGAGGCCTTGTAATGCTTTCTAATGTTTTTACTATTTGCAGTTTGCACAAATACTTTTTCTTAAAAGGGTGTTCCCGTTATAATGGATTTCCCGGGTAGTTGAGATTTGCTCGTGATGTATGCCCCCTAATCGTTTTCGTGACCATTTCCAAACTTTCCATGATCAACTGGTAATATCTATCAATAAATAGATCGAATTCGTGACCTATAAAAAGTCTAGTACAATAAAATCACTACCAATATTATGTTACATATTTTATTATATGCAAGTAAAATCTTAACTTTACTTGCACGCTTTGTTGAAAATGTTACTAAAAATTTGAACTATTTAAATATGTACTTTATATACACGAAGCATTAATGATTAAATTTTAAGATTATATGAATGAATGATAAAAAGACAAATTATAGACAAATAATTGTAAAAGATGAGGGCCACCCTCCGTTAAAATGTTGTCAAAACAGATACGAGCGGGTGTTTGTGTCTAAATGAGATGGATTTTCGCAATGCAAACGAGCGTTCGAGCTTGAATTGGATATGGCCGCCTTTATAAGTTAGGTTTTAATCCACCATTTTTGTAATTGATGAAGATGATTGAGACTTGATAAGTTGATAGTACTACAAGTTGCGCTACCATCCCATTGATATAATGTACTACTGTACAAGTTATTGAATTATTGAAATATGAAA
Source organism: Calendula officinalis (assembly GCA_963853835.1). Lineage (NCBI taxonomy): Eukaryota > Viridiplantae > Streptophyta > Magnoliopsida > Asterales > Asteraceae > Calendula > Calendula officinalis. The sequence continues at coordinate 37,029,011 of OY970820.1, forward strand.
GGTAATCAAATTCAAACAATATTTGTCAAGTCATTGTTTGAATAATTGATATGGCAGACTCAGTAGATTTTTGTTTAGCCATCGGGTAATATTTTCTATTAACATCAAAACAGACTTACTAGGAAAAATATTTTGTCTCGGCATCGTCCCTACCTATACATCGGCAAAAAAACGAGTTCGTAATCTGAAACCGATTTGAAAACTAATTTGAAACCAGACTGAAGCATACACAGTCGGATTTGAAACCACCAAATTAGTATCGGTTCTAGTATCATTGGGCAAACCGGTATCAAAATTGGATTAGGGAAAGTTAATATGAAACCAGAATGGGGAAAACCGGATTAAGATATTAATAAGTGATTGAGGGTGACAAATGTACAAAAAAGGGATCTAATTTGAGGTTTTGTTTTGGTCCAATACAATTTCTATTGGTTTCTAAGTTTTTTTTTTTTAAATCCAAATCCGGTTCCAATCTAATTCCGGTTTGACCCAAACCGGTTTTGACCAAATCCATCCAGTTTTGGAAGCAAATTGTTTTTTTTTTAATTTTAATACCGGTTCGGGCAAATCTACCCCTCCCTAATAAATCAAATTATATAAAAGGATACAACAAGATGCTAGATAAAAGAGAACACATAAGTATTAGAAAGTTAATAAAAGATTAGACTATGCGTAAGCGTAACCGGACGACTTTTGACGACCGTGGCCGAAGGTCGCGACCAAACGCCCCCTTATATGCCTTATGTTGGATGCGTCCCCTTGCTTATTTGCCACGGGTTTGGTTGTCTGGGTGACCGAAGGAGTTCGCCTGGTGCGCTCAAGTGTCGTTTGTACACCTTACATGGTAAGTGGTACATATAATAATAAAATCAATATTTAAGATCTAGTCGTAGGTTTGCTTATTGTTATGTGGGTTTGATCGGGGTTTGCATTATGTTACGTCTCCACATCGACCGTAACAACAACAACAACAAAAAACTTCATTTTGCTCAAAATTCTAACCAACTGAAAAATATCGCCGGCATATTTTGTTGTTTATTTTATATCCTGTAACAATATTAGTAGTAATCAAATGAACAAAATGAAAATGCAAACCTGAAAGTGACGAAATACAAACTGCACGGAATGTAAGTTCCTGTCCTTTAAGGTTTATACTTGCTTTATACGCTGTAAGCCTCCAAAGTATACACCCAGGATTTGATGCAGCAAGACAGTACGTTTCTACAGCAAGAAATACTGTTCAACACAAACTGAGTACTCGGAAATGGAAGAAGCAGACGTTGCAGAGAGAATTGAGAGAGCTTTCTGTGTTTTGGGGTGTGTTCTAACACTGCAATGATGTTCCTTTTATAGGCCAGTGATCAAGAAACGCCCAGCATCAATACAGTCTTTAAAGACTGATAATAGATGGTCAAAAAACGGACGAAACGGCCAAGGTATTAACAGGTCGTCTTAATGCTCGACCGTTACGTTTTGACTTTCACCGAACTGTCCAAAAAGAAAGCTCCTCAGCTCCCAGCGACCGATGCGTCGTGCGCCTAAATCGCGTCATCGGTCTCGGCTCGGCGCGCGTGTGGGTCTAGCCTTTAATCCTCCACCAAAGCCTTTGAAAGCTTAAGGAATTAAATGCCTTATAAACCCACATAAAATTCTTCCTCTCACCTATGTGGGATAGAGCATAAATTGCCAACTTGCAATATCTCTATATTTCCAACATATTTTGCTCTCCATTAAACACCAAATTATTTCAAACATTCCATATCCACCAAAAAGCTCCACTTGCCACATCTTCCAAAAACCTTCTTTTCTTCTTCGTTTGTCTACTTTTCCACCATTTTGTCAAATCATTTTTGTTTAGCCGCCAATATGGCAATATTTGTCTTCATTCTTGTTTAGCTGCCTAACCTTTTCTCCCAAATGTAAACCAAACATTACTTAGTACGAAGTATTAGACTTTTTAATTCTTTAAGACCAAATCTTCTTGAAAGATTAGATGGTAACAGTTAGCTATGATCTTTAATATTATTATATAAATGAATTAATCTAAATTTGTAGAAATTTAACACTAATATATTTGGCTTAAATTGAATCTGTAAGAATTTTTAAGTTTGAGTAATATATAATAGTATCAATAAAAAATAAACTTCAGTATGACATCTTTATTAAATTGAACTAATATGGGCATAATGAGTCTCAACTGTACGAAATATGTTTGAAATCTCATATGTCGCTACTTTTTTTCCCCCCTTCTCATGTATGGATTTCGAAATTATATTGGGATTTTGTATTGTGTGAGCTTTAACTTTACTATAATTAAGAAACATATTTTTTTATGAACTCCACCAAGGGCAAAACAAATATAGCAAACCAAGATTAAGATCATTATCACGCATTGAATGCTAATTAGTAATTAAGATTTAAGATGTGTTTCTTGGGCTTAATAAACCCTTTCTGATTGTTAGTAGGTTGTCTTTGGGCCGGTCGGTAATGAGGTCGGCGTGTTTTTGGTCCATGTTTTTGTTGTATCTGCTGAGGCGTGTTTGGGCTCTGGCCTTGTTTGGGTTTATGTGGGTTTACTGCTTCTTGCAGTTCAAGTGTACTTAGTTCCATTTAAACACGCCCAATTTTATCTTTTTTATTAAGTATTAACTGATCCGGATTCGGATAGGTTTCGGACAATGGTGGTCAAAACCGGATTTGGACCGAATTCTTTAGATCCGGTGGTAACTGGCGCGGACTGGATTGAAACCGGATTGGGGTCAAACCGGTTTGTGATTCCTGTTTGAATCCGGGTGGGTTCGGCAAATTACATTTTTTTTTGCTTGTTTTAGGGGTTTTAAATGTTTTACCATATCATATAAAGGCATGAGACCAATCCAAAGTTGTACAATTTTTTTATGGAAATAAAGGTAAGAAAATAGTAAAAATAATTGCCACTTGGCAAAACCCCATGACACTCCAATGTTTGACCAATATAGCTTTACAGATGGAAAAAGTTGGTGCCATTAAGTGAAATAGATTCATCTAGATTTTCTTAAAGTGGCATTGCATCATTTCACTAACCCTTTTCTGTCCAATTTTCATCTCATTTCACTTTTGAAAATTCATATGGTCAAAAAGGATGATGAGTAGTTGCTTTCTATCAAAGCCTTTTTTATTGTTCTCTCTAAAGGTAAATGAACTTGTATGATTGTGTTTTTTAAGTAAAATTATAAATTTAAAATTTGTTTTGAGTTCTAGAATGGGATGAATTATTCCGCAATTAATTGCATTTCCTTTGTAACTGTTTTTTTAGTTCAATTGTCCTACCCAATTTTTTTTCCATTCCGCCATGTGGTTATGACAAGGAATCAATTTGACCACTATGCCCTCAACGTTCCTAAAAAGGCTCAACTAATCGTCATTACAAATTAATATTAATGAACATCACCTTTTGTATGGGAAAATCATTAGATTAACCTTAATATCTTATGTAACTCCGTTTAATCCAAACAACAAACTCAAGAACAACGCTTCACCAGAAAGTATTCAAGTGGATGACTAAAAATCTTCAAATATATACACACGAATTAGTCATCATTTTTGTCGATCCATGTTGGATCAAGACTAGCAAACAAACAAATATTTACATACGTTGTTTTTTATAGTACAGTGTTAATATAAGTCGATAAAGATAATAAGAAAATGCTATTTGTTTTCTAACACGTAGAACTTTTTCCATTCGCTAAAATTTCCAAATTTAATCGAGATACAAGTCACTATATCATCATTGCTCTCTATTTGACATTCTGGCAATGGAACATAACCACCTACAAGATCTACGCTTTGTACCAAAGGGATATTTAGTTGTACCCTCGAGAGTGTGATCTAACAATCCCAAAGTTAGAAAAAGATTTGGACTTAAACAAACCACCAAAAAGGGATCTAGTGGGAGAATCTTGAGGACTTGGGTTTGAATCTTGATAGTTTCCTTTCACTTTAAGTATCGTTTGCCCAATTTCATTCCTGATAGACTCGATAATCTTGAGGTCCACCGGGTACCCTGAAGCATCTTGAACATAGAACGTATTAACTGCCTTATTGTCACGAGTTGCCACCTCAGCTCTCGTGACAGTGAGGCTGTTCTCACGAAAGATACGAGTGACATCTGATAGCAACCCAACTCTGTCTGTTGTGCATAGTACTAACTTTAAACCCTATACGATTACAAAAATAACAATTCAATGGCCGCGTTATATTACAAAATGAATATCAAAATTGCATTTTAGTGTAATGAATTTGAATAACCGAGTCCTCTACTACCTAGAAGCTAGAACTATTAAAAGTACAATATGGTATCTTTAACTTGCTAAAATGACTAAGTTAGTACCCTGACTTACTAATTTAATAGTATTTTCTTAAATGATTAATTCACGTATTTTTTTTGATGAACTAAAAAATATATGTTAATATCAATATAGTGAAATTGGAAGCAAATCACGTGAAAGTTTAATACCAAATTAGTTAGTTAGGGTACTAAATTAATTATTTTTCCAAGTTTAGTTTATCATATTGCATCTTTAACTATTCGAAGTAGAAAAAGAATAGTAAACCAAGTTCAATATACTAATGCATTTTTGCCTGCAATGAAAATGGAAAACTACACAAACTGACACTTTCTCTTTTTACCTCAGATACTCTTCTTTCTATGGCTGCTTCAAGACATTGTATAACTCTTTGTCTCTCTGCATCTGATTTCACATAAGACCCATCAATATGTCTAATACAATATTCCTTCAAAACAAAAACAAACATAATCAACACAAAATTTATAATAATAAATATATAAAATAAATAAAAATATCAAAAACTTACAAACCTGGTGAGCTTCAGGTCCTTCAGCATCAACATTCCCATGAAAAACAACATAATCCATATCAGTCAAAGTACAAATCGTATCAAACAAAAGTTTCGGTCGATCTTTACACTGAATCGTAACAACCGAACAATCTTTATCAAACCAATCAACCACTTTCACATCCGGCCTTTGTTTTTCGCCTAGAATTACATCACTACCCCTTTCATAATCTCGATCCGAAAACATCATTTGATGCAACCGTCTTTCGGTATGCATAACACCGTACCCGAAAACCGTTTTCGCTTCCCGGTTTTCATTACTCCCTTTAAGCACATTGGACAACATTTGCTTAATGACTTCCAGTCTTTCTTGGTCACAGATGGCTGCACGCGTTTCCTCATCGGTTACTTGCATAACCGATGCGGCCCGTGAGTTGTGGGTCCATATTTCCGCGTTTAAAACGTTACATTTTAAGTGTGTGAGAACTGCACACAGTTCGGATAGTAATCCGGGTCTATCACACCCGGTTAACTCGATTACTGTGTGGTCTTTTTCGGGTGTTAACCCGATTAACTTGATTGGTGTTGTGAAGCTAGTTTCTGACCCGAGTGACTTACGAACGTAATCCAAAATTTCTCCGTTTGTAATTTTGTTTCCTTCTTGATCAGTCACATTAAACACTGTACAAGAAACAAGAAGATTGATTAGGAATACTTTAATCCGAACCTATTATCATTAGGGTCGTCCCTGAATGTTCTTAAAATGACTTCAAATTGAAACTACAATAAAATTCCCTCAGTCCTAAAAATATTGTTATCAGATAAGAAGCATACAGTTTAAAAAAAAATGTATTTATTGTAATGTGTAACCAATGGAATTTCATATTTAAATAATATTCAAGTTAATAATAATTTGAGTGCATATTAAAATAGAAATGTGAAGAATAAAATTGGGATGGAAGGAGTAATAATTACCATCCATGAACCACCCTCCATCAGAACTTATGTAAGCTTTTTTTATGATAAAGTTCAAATCAGTAAGAACTTGGACAGCTTCCAAAAGTATTCCATGTTTATTTACACTGTCCACCTGTTCAGTTTCATCTAATCAATCTTAACAATACTACTTACTACTAATTAAATTTTCTTAAACAAGATTAGGAAGAAATACAAACCATAACGATAGTGGCATTCCGACAAGAATCATTGTCGATTATGACTCGGGGTGGATTCATTCGTCGAATAAACTTCTGGTATTCATCTTCCATGTTTGATGAATAGCTCATATTACACGTCTCTGAAATATTTTTTCATCAAATATGTTATTTATTTGCTCAAAAAAATCAAATATTCAAAGAAGATTAAAAAGAAGACATGCCCATTAGAATTCTTGATGAGAATATTTGATTCTTTGAGCAACTGAAACGCCAAAAATATATGGACTTCAATTTTGCAATAAAAGAAAGAAAATAAAGACCATAAATACAGATTCTGTATCTCGTTGTAACTGTAACGTATCTTGTTTTTCTCTATAGAAAGTTGTGATATTTGCTCTGTTTTTGTACACACATTAAAGTGCTTAAAATGGAAGTTCTCAAAAACCGGTAAATTTCTTAAAAATGGCGGTGACCTGGTGGGTTGTCGTGGCGCATATTAGCGTTGGTTAACGGATGGCGTACTTTAGTTAGTTCAGTGAAATCAGTTAAAAGGGAGTGAACCGTAAAAATCTCCATTGTTTGTGGAGAGAGATGAAAGATATTTTCTTTTTATATTATACATTTTTATTCAAATTAGAAAATATAAGTATGTAATTATTATATCTTGGGATTCTTCGTATCTTAATATCATCTCAACTATTATACAAATTAGTATTCAATATTTTAAAAAATTTACCACAAATTCTACAGCCATATAAATAAAATAATGATTATCTAACCATAAATCGTATTTTACAAATTTAATAACAATAGTTCCTTACACAATTAAATGTTTAATTCTATTTTATTTTGTATTTTAAATCAAAAACTACAACCAATTCATATACTCGTAATACCTTACATGTCACTCATACCCGGGACTAACTCACATAATCCACATATTTAATTAATTATTCTAAGTTAATAAAATTGTTAATCGTTAACTCTTTTAATCTTTTGTGACATTATTGACATTAACTTATTTTTTTTATATTAATACATCATATTCACTCAAGGTTCTAAAAGGCGCGCCATGGCGGCGCCAAGGTGTGAGGCGCGGCGTCGACGTTACGAAACAGACCATGGCGGCTCGGCTAGGCGTGGCGTGAGATAAGGCGTGATAAGGCGCGATAAGGCGCGCCGTATGGCGAGTTTTCTTGAAGGCGGCTGTAAAAAATGAATTTTTTTTTAAAAAAATTTAATATATATAATTATAAATTTAAATGTAATATTTTTTATAAGCTTTATATATGGATTGTTATATAAATCAATAGATTTATAAAAAAAATTCAATTTAATATACGTATATATATAAATTATATAAAAAATTTGCCGCCTTAAGCGACGCCTTGAAAAACGCTATGGCCCGCCTTGGCTGAGGCTTGATGGTGCCGCCACGTCACGCCTTACGCTTTCTAGAACCTTGTATTCACTACTGTAAAAGCACATATGATATACCTCATTGTTACATTGTTCTTTGTGATGTACTTATTTTTTTTAGTTTCTTGTTATTTTACTGTTAATTTTCGTCTCTTGTTTGGGGTATGAGGTTTCGTCTCTCCTTTTGCTTCAGTTCCACCATTTTCCGTTTCAAAAAAAGGAAATGTTAAGTTAGCTGTTATTAATAATTGAAATAGGATGCACTTCATATATTAAAGACGATTTTTCAAACGTGTATCATAACGTACATATTAAGTTGCATTTAATAAAATAATTATTTCTATAAATATGTGTATATAACATTAACCTTTCCACCCTTTTAGAGAATGCTTCAATATGATTTTTGATTTAGATGAAAGTTGTATGTTTGCTAAATACAACTTAACTTATGGTTTATAATATAGGTTAGGAAAAGCATCTTTAATATACCAACCGATAGTGTTTTTTTTACAAAATAATATTTATGTTTATTATTCATTTCTACTTATTTATTTGCTCATTTAATCAATATAATTGTCAGAGTTAATAAATAATAGGAGTAGATAGAATGAATATATCAATATCATTTCTCTTTTTAAGAATTGTACTTTTACACAAATAGATGTTTTTAATAGATATTTGTGTTCACACTTGTCTTAATAGAAGTTCTTACTTTAAGGTTCCTTAGTTGACTTTGATACACTACATCAGACTCTAGGTAGTTTGACCGGAGACTAGGTACGGTTTGAAAGCCATATCGTAAGCCGTCATTTGTGGAGAAATATAAAACGTGATTGTTATAATTTAATAAGACTATTTATTTGAGAAAAATGATTTATTTTCCTTATAATGTGTACCACATTTTGGAAAAGACGAATCTTTTTTATAGCCCTAAACTGGTTTTGTATGTTTCATGTACGACAATGTTGTGTATTATAACGCCATTTTAAATTAAATAACGAAGAAAATAATCACGACATACACTTGTGTCGCTCATTAACCACCATCAATGTATCTTAGAAAATGACTATGGAAATACCTTGATTCGGCTACATAATCAGAGTTAAGACTTAAAAACCAAACTATTTCAGTTTATGTAATGCTTAATTACTTCTCAACTTTCTATTTTAAGACCAAACTATTTCAGTTTATGTAATGCTTAATTACTTCTCAACTTCCTATTTTAAGACCAAACAATTGCAATTTATGTAATGCTTAATTAGTATGTATAGATTGATTTATATATAGTTCCCCTGCATGGACGGTAGATGCTTTTTGCTAATTGGCCAGTGGATCATGGGATATGTTTAAAGACAGAAATACATGATTCCCGGATGTTGTTTATGAGGCATTTCTCCAAACACTTTATCTGCAGTTTTCAGAAAGCTGCAAGCAGAGAACCAAGATGCGATCCGCCACATAGTCATGTCTGAATCAGATTCTGTTTTAAGTCTCACGTACGTTGACAGTTCAAGTCACCAATTCAATGTTTTAAACGAGAAATAAAAAGGTAGATAGCGGGAATGACCCAATTATATTGGTTATTATATTGGTTATATAGCTCTGTCGGAACTGGTCAAGATTCAAATAAACATAAAAATCAGGTTAAACGGGAAAATTTAGTTTTAAAAACAAATACTTCTATTAGATAAATAAAATAGATGTTTATATTTTTTATATTGCACTTCGTATGTTTTTGAACTTAATTTTTTTTTTTGATAGACTTAGTTGTAAATTAACCAATTGGTCTAGACTCTAGATCAATTGGCTACCAAGGGTTGTCTTGAGAGGTTTGTCTTCAAAATGTATTGGTTTAAGATTTGTTAGAGGCATTCCTCAAGAGATTAAAAAGGAGATGAGGTTTATTTCCCAAAAAGGAAATATAGTCAAGGAATGTATACTGCCTGCTTAGATGTCACTGCATATGTCAAATTACTAACTTACTAACTTGTCATTCAAAAAAAAAAGTTGTAAATTAAGATTTATTTAACATCATTCATATAATTAATAGTTCCTTACAACATTATTACTCCCTAACTTAGTTCTGAAATTGTGTCCCATAATTTTTTTTCATTTCTCAAATTTGAGAGGTTGACTTAATAAAATAATATTATTACCCTGAACTTCACTACTAACTATCTTTTAAAAAACACTTTCTCTCTTCATAATAATCTTACATTTAAATCAAGATAATTACTAAAGACTCCACAACTAACTACAGAGTATATCCTAAAAACTTGTGTTAGAGAAAAAATGAGAATTTTTTTTTTGACATAGAAAGTATATCATAAAAATCATAAAATAATGCACAAATTTCAAAAAACAAAGTTATCAAATCGGATTAGATTATCACTTATTCTAGCTTTTTGAAATTTGTACATCATTTACATAATTAATACATCATAAATATTCTTTGATTCTTTATATAGTTTTCGCACGAATAAGTGTATGTAAGTCGACTTCTTGCTATCTAAGTTCGCTTGTGTTGATTTTTGTTGTCCATCGATAGTGGTCGTTGTTGTTATGGCTAGGGAAGCAGTAGAGTGTTTGAAGAAGCATCCTCGTGTGTTTACCGTAAATTCATTCTTCGGCTGGAGGGTGAAGGCCCAACAATCTGTTGAGTTTGTTAATGGGCTCATTTGGGCTAAAAGCTTTTCCAATTCATGCAATTTATCAACGTCTAGTGGACTTGTAGGCAATCGATGCCAATTCCATGTGGGTTTAAGATGTGAGCTTCGAATTTTGGGAGTAATCAGTGGCTTGAGTTAGAGGTGCAAATCAAAAATGGATTTTGATCTGAGCGGTTTCAAAACTGGTCTAGAACCAGATTGAAACCGTTGGATAAGATTGCATTCGGTTTGAATATCCTTGGGCAAACTGGGTTGAAAACCGGATTAGGGAAAACTGGCTTGAAAACCAGATTAGGAAAAACCGGTCTGAAAGCGGATTCGGGTATATATAAGTTATTTGAGGTTGAATATGTACAAAAAAGGATGTGATCCGGTTTCTAAGTTTACGATCCGAATCCGGTTTCAATCCGGTCCAATTTTGAGCCAAACCGGTTTTAACCACCATTGACTTAATCCAATCGGCTTTTAAAACCAGTTTGTTTTTTTAATTCGGTTTGTGCATGTGTAGCTTGAGTGACAACTCTGTGGGACTGTACGTATAATTTACTACGATTTTCAAGGGACTGTACGGTTTTCATTATTACTTTTACGTGTATTTCGTAGTTTAGTTACAAAATTCAACCACAAAGAAATTGTTTTGCTTAAATAAAACAAGATAATCTCCTGTGTTAACAAACATACCACATGTAGATCGTTCGCAATTCATGGTCATTTCAATCTCACAAACATGCTCCAGATCGATAATTTACTTTAAATAATGCTACATTTTTCCCTTTTGCTTATCTGGACTCTGTTCTGCAAAATAGTGGACTGGTGGCAGGGCCGGTCCAATCAATTTGGGGGCCCTGGGCAAAATTATAAAAAAAGGGCCCCTAAGAGTATTTTTTTTTTCCAAATAAGTAAATTCATATAGAACACGTGTACCTTTAACCGAAGATTACGAAGAGATAAAGAGATGACTATTAAATGACATCACCAATGTTGTTAATCTCGACTTCAATTGTTCAATACTTTCTTGCAACTCCTTTTAACTAGAAAAAATAATCATAAAAATCACAAAAGTAAAATAGACATTCGACTACTTTAAAGTGTACTAATTTTACATTCCTAAAATCATAATCACAATAATGACTAAACAATTGATTAGGTAGCAGGCTACTTTTTACCGGCTTAATCTATTTGACTCGTTCCTTCATTTCTTAAATTTACTTGTTTGACTCATTAACAGTTCAAATTTGCCACTATGTTAACCTCCATCAAATCTCTATTTATGTCCTACAATGTGTGGACTTGTATAATATTATAGGCTATTTTGCAAACATTTTGTGACATCTGTAAAGTGCATATCTTGATTTATAACTATCTGATTGTGAGGTTAAAATGGTTGTATTCATCTTATTTTTAATCAAAAGGTAGCATTTTCTTGCTTGTTTCCATTACCGAGTATTTCTAAAACTTCGCTGGATCAAAATGGGAAAGAAACAAAATAAATTCAGAGTTTCAATACGAAGCCCATTAAAAACTGAATCACTGAATCGGACAAGAGCAGAATTTCATAAATTCATAATCAAATAGCATCCATTGATAACCGATAAATTCAGAACTAAATAAGCTTCGAGAGTCGAGAGAAGGAAATCAAGAACAAAATCACGAAGAAAATAACTTACGATTGATTACCGTCGTCTTCCCCTTTCTCTCGCCGTTTCCAACTCCAAATGAACTCAGGAAGACAGGAACGAAATTGTCTAATCGGCGTTTAATTTTGAAACTGGACTACCCAGTAGTTCACTAGGCATTTGGGCTTACCACTTATATCAGAAACGAAATAGGCCCAAAATTTTAGCAGTGGGAAAATCTTACAAAACCAGGCCCTTAAAAGATCGTGGGCCCTGGTCGGCTGCCCTGGTAGCCCAGGCCCAGGGCCGGCCCTGACTGGTGGTCCATAAACGCATTCCATATGATATGATCACGCCATTCAATAATGTCTTGGCAGTGACAACTCCTTTCAAATTTAAAAGTTGAGGCAACATTCTCAGATCTTCAGATTTTTGCCCTTTTAATCATGTCCACAAAATGGCTTTCGATTGCATTCAAAGTGAATATAAAATATTGTACAAACTATTAACCACACCTCTATTATGGATTCAAATGGCTTTCAAATTAACAACAGACTTTGAAAGAGTCGATATTATACTCACCACAACTCTATATTGGGCATACTTCGCAGATCTTATCAAGGAGAACGCGAAACTAAAAACCATTAATTATATATAATAAATATACATATAATTAAATGAGTCTAAAGTTGGTAAAAAATTTGTAACACAATTTTCCAAACCAAACTATAAGATATATTAAGCCGATCGATAGAAGTACAAAAGAAACACAAATTATAAGATACATAATTAAATGAAAGTCTTATTTTAGGGTGGATAATAAACACAAATTCATGAACACTACAATTTTAAACCCGACCCATGTAACTTCTCCGTACAGATGTTGTCAAGCCGTTCCACCATTTCCTCAGACAGATAGTTTTTCCAGTCACCAACTTCGCCTTTCCTAAAAAACGCACTACAATCTTCACCGGACGGAAGCTTTCCTTCCTTGTTCACCTTCAAATTACTCAGATTCTTAAAACTACAAATGTCCAAAATACCCTCCACAATTACCTTTTTCTCTTCTTTTAACGAAAATGAGCACCCTAAAAACTCAGCCAGTTTCTTCAAATGAAGCTCTGGTTGCTCTTTCATCTCCTCATATTTCAAAAAGAACACTTTTTCTGGAATCTTCAAGCTTTCTTCCCAATAGCCCAACACATGATCCCAAAATGGCCCAAACATGCTCACTCCTCTACAAAACTTTTCAAAAACAACCTCAAGTGAGCTTGTCCCCATTTCTTGAAGCGTTAACTTGTTTGTGAAACACCAAAGTGAGATCAAAGTATCTTTAGGGTTTCTACAAAGATAAACAATCTTGCATTGTGAATCATGAACCGAATTCGGTAAAGACACAAACGGCATGTGAGTCGAAAAGAGCCTCGGGAATTTAACCGTTGAGAGATCGGGATTAGCGTCTTCAAGATAGAGTTTAACTTCCAAAAACGGGACAAGAACATGTGGGATGGTCGATAGTAACGGGTGGTTGTTTTGGGGTTGCGGGAAATCGTGACGGTTGATTATGGCGAACAAGATGGCTTTTAACCATGTGGTGCCTGATTTGGGAGTGGTAACAAGAAGGATGTCAGTTTCTTGAGCTTGAAAGTGTTTTTGGCATGAAAGGATGCCTTGCAAATGTCGGCAAGGAGCTTGAAAGTGTTTTTGGCATGAAAGTTGAAGCCACCCAACCGCTTTCGGTTGGAAGGGTGGATAGTAAGTCCTTACATTACTGAGTGAGTTCATCTTGTTTCAGATATTTGGGCATAGGAGCCTGTGGTACCGGCATTGAGATGAGAATTTATGTATGTTAATTCTATATGTTTCAAATGTTTTTGCAAATGTAATGGGAATATATATATACATATTACAACAAATCACAGTTCAACTTATTACTGATGCTGCAGTTAGTACTGATCATGGTTACTACTGGTGAAGACTATGGTTACTACTGATGGGGCAGAAACACTTACTACTGATGAGTTGATGCTGGTAAAGAGTATAACTAACTTACTACTGATCATGCACATATTGAAGATTACTACTGATCATAAGTAGTTACTACTGACGTTGGTTTTGGACTTACTACTGATTATCAGAGTTACTACTGATCATCACATTTACTACTGATGATGCATATTTACTACTGGTGATTGCAGTTACTACTGATACACGTATTTGGAAGCAAATCAAGTCCGAGATCTTCGCAGAGTTAGTTATAGAATGTTATTCAATGTATATCTTTTATAATTCGATGTAAATCAAGTCCTAGAATAACTAGGGTAAATAATTAGGCTTCAAGGACTGTTATAAATAGTTCCTTACGAATTGTAAACGTACGTGTGTATTGTTAATCAATAATATACATTGAAGCTTTTTGTGAATCATTGTGTTCTTAATATTATTGTTCATTGTTCATTCAATATACATTATTCTATTGTTCTTATTATATTAATACAAGTGTTGATCCGCTGCAACTTCTTGTTATTAGTAGATCTGGGTTGACAATAACTTGTTTTGGTTATTCGATCCTGACAAGTGGTATCAGAGCTTATTGGTTCTAGATCTACAAATTTTAAGAACAACAAAAAGTTTTAATCTTTAAAACACACAGATTGTTAATCATGACTGATAACAATGAAAGTACTCAAGCAAATAAAATCCCTATACTCACTCCCAATAACTTTGGAATGTGGAAGAATCGTACTATGCAATACATGCTTATTACTGATTATTCCATGTGGGAAATTGTTGTTGAAGGAAACAAAACCGTTCACAATCAAGCAACAAGTTCTGCAACCGAAGCAGACAAACTCAAGTGTGAAAAGGAGAAGAAAGACAGAGGAATTGAACTCAAAGCTCTAAGCACTCTTCTACTAGCCATTCCTAATGATTATCAACATCTCTTTGTTGAATATGATGATGCAAAGATGTTGTGGCTGGCACTGGAAAAGAGATTTGTAGGAACCAAAAGCACCAAAAGAAACATGAAGTCTGTACTAAAACATGACTTTGAAAACTTCAAAGGCCAAAAGAATGAATCCCTATCTCAAATCTTTGATAGGTTCAACAAACTCATCGGTGAATTGAATCAAGTTGGTGTGAAACCAGACAAAGATGATGTCAACAGAAAGTTTCTCAGATCTCTTGGAGAAGAATGGTCTATGTACACAGTCATATATAGACAAGGTGATGCTCTGGAAGAAAAAGAACTGGATGAATTGTACAATGAGCTAAGGGTGTTTGAATCTGAGGTAAGCTCTAAAACTCCTATTTTATCTTCAAACAATGCTGCTTTTGTGTCTAGTACGGGAACATGTCAGGAAACTGCAAAGGCTGCAGATTGTGAAGATACTGCAAGAGAATCCTTCTTCACTAGTCATGTGCATACTGCACTAATTAGTGATGATTTGGAACAATTGAATCCTGATGATCTTGAAGAGATGGATCTAAAATGGCAGATGGCTATGCTGAGCCTGAGAACCAAAAGGTTCTTGAAGAGGACTGGTAGAACAAACCTTAACTACAACAAAGGTGACAAGGCTGGATTTGAGAAGACTAAAGTCAAATGTTACAACTGTAACAACCTTGGGCACTTTGCTAAAGAATGTCCTCAGCCAGACAAAAGATCAAACTCAACTGCTCTTGTTTCACAACAAGGACAAGGTTATGATTGGAGCTTTCAAGCAGAGGAATATGCACAGAATCAAGCTCTCATGGCTTTCACTGATTCTCCTACTAAGGTACATTCTAAATCTTGCACTCCTGAATGTATTAAAGCATATAAAGATTTAGAAAAACTTAATAAAGAAACACTTGAAGAGATGATTCTAAATAGAAACAGAAGAATTGAATATAATGGTTGTATAGCTGATCTTGAAAATCAAATTAAAATTTATAAAATAACTGATCAAAAAATAAAAGAAGAATTGCTACAAACCACTTATGAAAAAGAACATCTTGAATTAAAATTAAAAGAAACTTTAATCAAACTAGAAGAATATCAAATGGAATTAGAACAAAACAAATTAACCATTAAAAAATTTGAAAGAAGTTCTCAAATTGTTAATGAATTAACAAGTAATCAAACCACTGAAAAAGTTGTGCATGGAGTGGGATATCATGCTGTACCACCTCCATATAAATTCATTCCTCCACTTAAAGATAGTTCAGAAAGAATCATAAATGAATTAAAAAATGAAAATCAAACTGAATCTAATAATGAAACATCTGAATCAAGTGATTCTTCTGATGATGATCAAACTACAGACTCAATTGATACAAGTTTTCACACAGCACAAAGTCAACATGACTCTCCTAAATATGATGCAGAAAATATACCAAAAATTTTAAGAAGGGGAAATGAAAGAAATAAAAATCAACTCTTAGATCAAAGAAAACCTGAAGGTGCTAAGGATAAGAAATTAAGATGTGTTATTTGCAATAAAGTAAACCATTTAGCAAAGAATTGTCACTTCAATCCAATTAACTGAAAAGAGTTCAAAGAATTTAAAAATTCTAAAGCAAAAGCAAAAACACAAAGGTTAAAAGATACTACTGATCCATCAGTAGTAAATAAAACAAAATCTCAAAAATCTGAAACACCAAAATTTGGAAGAAATGCACCAAGGTTTGTGCAAAATAAAAGAGTTGGAAGCCCAAAGAACAGCAATTATTTCAAAAATAATGGAAAAACAAATCAAAATAAATAATATTTTAATTTTTCCAACACCAGTAGAAACTTTAACAGGTTTACTACTGATCCTAACCCTAATTACAATACTGTTGGGTACCAGTACCAAAACACTACTGGTAAAAACCCTAATTTTAAAAATACTACTGCTGCCAAACCAAATGTTAAAAACACTACTGGTTATCCTAAACATGGTAATTACCCAAATACTATTGGTCCATCCGTAGTAAAGTATTCAAAAGCTAAAAATCATAGATATAGACCAAGGTCAGTAGTAAACTCAGACACCAGTAACAAATCCAAAAGGGCAGTAGTAAAACAAAACACCAGTACTAAACAGGTATGGGTACCAAAAATGTTTAAAATTAAATCTTCTACATCTTACTTCTCAAAGGATGAACCCAAGACATATAAAGCTTGGGTTCCCAAACTTAACTAATCTTTTACTTACTTGTGCAGAGCATTCAGATCCCTGATGAAGGTAGAACATGGCACATTGATAGTGGATGCTCAAGGCACATGACTGGAAATCTGCAAATTCTTAAGGATTTCAAGTCATTTGATGGAGGATATGTGGCCTTTGGTGAGAACCCAAAGGGAGGTAAGATTACAGGCAAAGGTACAGTTACTAATGGTAAAATTACTTTTGATGATGTATTTTATGTAGCTGAGCTAAAATACAATCTTGTCAGTGTGTCTCAAGTATGTGATAAAAACAACAAGATTCTTTTCACAGATATTGAGTGCATCATTCTTTCTCCTGACTTTGTTTTAGATGAAAAATATGTAGTTTTGAGAACTCCAAGGAGAAACAATGTGTATTGCCTGGACATAGGGGGAGAACTCATTTCTTCAAATGAGGTCAACTATTTTATATCCAAGGCAAACACTACTGAATCAGAACTATGGCATAGAAGGATGTGTCACACAAACTTTAAAAGTATGAACAATTTAGTAAGAAAGAATTTGGTAATTGGATTACCACAAAAACAATTCATGTGTGATCATCACTGTGTTGCATGCCTAAAAGGTAAACAACATAAGTCTTCTCATAAGTCCAAAATTGTAAATTCTATTTCGGTTCCTTTACAACTCTTACATATGGACCTTTTTGGACCTACAAATGTAATGAGTATTGGAAAGAAACAATATTGTCTTGTTATTACTGATGACTTTTCCAGATATACATGGGTTTTCTTTTTCAGGACAAAAGATGAAATAAGTGAACTCATCAAGAACTTAATTGTTAAACTGGAGAACACATCTGACCAAAAAGTTAAAGCCATAAGATGTGATAATGGCACAGAATTTAAAAATGCTAAATTAATTAACTTCTGTGATCTTAAAGGTATTCACAGGCAATACAGCTCACCTAGAACTCCTCAATAAAATGGTGTAGCTGAAAGAAGAAATAGAACCATCATTGAAGCAGCAAGATCAATGTTAGCAGACTCAAAACTACCAATTACTTTTTGGGATGAAGCTGTTAATACTGCATGTTATGTACAAAACAGAGTATTAATAGTTAAGCCACATCATAAAACACCATATGAACTTTTTAACAAAAGAAAACCTTCCATAAGTTTCTTAAAATCATTTGGTTGTCCTTGTACTATTTTGATTACAAGAGAACAAATTGGTAAGTTTGACTGCAAAGCTGATGATGGAATCTTTGTGGGATACTCTACTCAAAGCAAATCATACAGAGTGTTCAACAAAAGATTAAGGATTATTGAAGAAAGCATCAATGTATCCTTTAATGAGAATATACCTAATGAACAAGGAAATGGTCCAGATTGGCTATTTAACATAGACAATCTAACCAAATCCTTTAACACTAACTTGGACTTAAATGCAGGTGATTCAAATTGTCATACTCAAAAGAAAGAAACATCATCGTTCAATACTGGTCAAGAAGAGATGAGATACATAGTAGTTGATACTGTTCCCACAGTTAATATTGAGGACAGTAATAACTCAGATTCTGGAAGCAGTAGTGAATCAGATAATGAGGACAGTAGTAATTCAAATACTACTGGTACCAGTAATAGTACTCATAATACTACTGGTCCTAGCAATAACCTAAATTCTCAAAACACTACTGATCCCAGTAATAACTTAAATACTACTGATCCCAGTAGTAACTCTGAACCAGCAAATGATGATGAACCAAACATCAATGACAATGAAGAACTTCAAGAGGAACAAATCCCTGAGACAAATGAGTCAAATCTTGAAAATCAACTAGTGGTTGATAGAGCTACAAACTCAAGGACTCAAAAGAACCATCCATTAGACAATATTCTAAGTGATGTTAACTCACAACTACAAACAAGAAGAAAATTAAATAAAAGTCTAACTGCAAACATGTGTAACATAAGTTTAATTGCTAATGAATGTATGTTTGAATGTTTTCTGTCGCAGGATGAACCAAAGAAGATTCAACAAGCAATGAAGGATTCAAACTGGATTGAGGCAATGCAAGAAGAACTCCTTCAATTCAAATTACAAGCTGTTTGGACACTTGTGCCTCTACCCAAAGGAAAAAGAGCCATTGGAACAAGATGGATCTTTAGAAACAAGAAAGATGAAAGAGGTATAGTGATCAAGAACAAAGCCAGACTTGTAGCCCAAGGATACACTCAAGAAGAAGGAATACACTATGATGAAGTATATGCTCCTGTTACGAGAATTGAAGCAATCAGAATATTCCTAGCATATGCTTCATACAAGAAGTTTAAAGTCTATCAAATGGACGTGAAGAGTATATTCCTGTATGGGAAAATTGAAGAAGAGGTATATGTGTGTCAACCTCCAGGTTTTGAAGATCCAGAAAATGGTGACTATGTATTCAAACTAGACAAAGCTCTGTATGGCCTACATCAGGCACCAAGAGCATGGTATGATACATTATCATCATACTTGTTGAAGAATGATTTTAAAAGATGAGCTCCATGGGTCCAATGAACTTCTTCTTTGGACTCCAAGTCAATCAAAGATCAGATGGTATTTTGATAAACCAATCAAAGTATGTTAAAGACATCTTGGAGAAGTTTGCCATGAAAGACTGCAAGAGTGTAAGTACACCAATGGAAACACACAAACACCTACATCCTGATGTTGAGGGGGAGGATGTAGATGAACACTTATATAGATCAATGATAGGCTCTTTGATGTACTTAACTGCATCAAGACCTGACATTATGTACAGTTTTTGTGTGTGTGCAAGATATCAAGCAAGACCTAAAGAACTACACTTGCAGGCTGTCAAAAGAATAATCAGATACTTGAAAGGCAAACCATCACTTGGTCTATGGTATCCACATGACTCACCATTTGAACTCATAGCCTACACAGATAGTGACTATGGAGGTGAATGTCAAGATAGAAAGTCCACTACTGGTGGATGTCAATTCTTTGGATCAAGACTGGTGTCATGGCAATGTAAGAAACAAACAAATGTATCCACATCAACTGCTGAAGCAGAGTATGTAGCTGAATCTGCTTGTTGTGCTCAAGTACTTTGGATTCAAAACCAGCTTCTAGACTTTGGTATCTCTATCCTTAAGACTCCTATTTTTATTGATAATCAAAGTGCTATTAGTATTGTGAACAATCCAGTAAAACACTCTAAAACTAAACACATTGAAATAAGATTTCATTTTATAAGAGATTGCAATGAAAAGAAGTTAATCAAAGTAGTTAAAATTGTGTTCATCATCAGTGGATCTATCTTAAGCACTAACTAAGGTATGTTTCATGGAACACTCTTCCTCTTCTCCCTCTTGTTCGAAGTCGAACCAAGAACCCTAGGGTTCTTGGTAGTAGTCCACGAACACACACAAGTATGTGTGTGTGTTCGAGTTTTTCGTACAAGGCTTCTTTCTTGTTAATCTAAGTTAGATTTCCAACATCCCAATCCTTTAGGGTTTAAGGATTAGGTTTAATACCAGTTCCGCTTTTAGGGATTAAATCAGCTAGTTGGTTTTAACCGGTCAAGAACAAGTTCATGTTCTTGGTCAGTTATGGTTCGAACCAAGTAAACCAGGAGGTCGGTCCTATGGGCCGATCAGTTGCTAGATGCATGTCAAACCCTTCATAAACTACTACTTTGACCTAGTCAATAACTTGTAGTTTAATCTTTTAAGAATTCTACCAATAGTTAAGATCATCCTTTGGATTTGCGAATATCCACTATTCATGTTTAGGGAATCATGACCTTTATTGATTACTGTATCTAACAAGTATAAAACACTTGACGATACTTCCAATTCTTAAACATATTAGTATTCTTTAAGAACTTTATTCAATGCCAAAATCATTTCTTGGATTTCTCAAATATCCATTATTCCTATAAGGGAATTATGACTTGATTAAATAATGTATTTATTACAAGTATAAAAGACTTGCAATAATACCTTTTAACTCTTAAATACTTTAATATAGTTTGTCCCTTTTAAGAGTTCATTTAATGTTTAAGTCATTTCACTTGGATTTTACGAATATCCATTTATTCCTATTAGGGAATTATGACTTCATCAAATCCTTTATTACAAGTATGAAAGACTTGTAATAATACTCTTTAAAGTATATCTTGATTATATCCAATATAATCATACTATATTAATACTAATACTTTAAAACGTATTATCATAAGTAATGACTATTACTTAAGATGTTTTAACTAAGTTCAATAACTTTTGAACCTTATGCTTCCATAAAACTCTTAAATACTTTCATTAGAAAAACTTTCTAATTACTAGTTCTAAGTACCTTGAGCTATCATGACATTGCGAGCTAGCATTTGGGGCTGTAGATGTGATACCTCCTGGTCAGAGACGGAGAATCGCTGTTATCGGATCTGGTAATAAACGTATGCTTAGTTATTCATTCATACAACAATCAAACAAGTATAAAAAAACATGAAATATGAAGTAAATCAAAAACTTGACTTACAATCTAGTCATAAACCTTGACTAGTGTAATTATCACACATGCACACAATATAATTCAACCATGGATTCTAATTTATTAAAACCAAAAAAAACTTGTTTTAACATAAAATAAAAAATTATCCAAAACAATGAAATAAAATTGTTTTTACTGAATCCAAAAAACTACTGAATTATATAATCTTGGTGCTCGTGGGATCATCACCATCTCATGCCGGTCATCATCACTTTCCATCTCCTCCTGCAATGAACGATTGCAAAAGTTAGATTAATCGTAATGTACTTTACAAGTATCTTAAAGTGATTAAGAAGTGTGGTAGTGTTTTCCGTTTCCTCCACCACCACTTGCACCCTTTGGACAATTTCTTTTCCAATGCCCAACCTCACCACATTTGAAGCACCGATTCTCGGTCCTAGTTGTGTTAGGCTTTACCTTCTTGACCTTTTGTTTGACACCTTTACCATTTGGCCGTCCTTGGCTAGGATAGGTTTTACCCTTTCCTTTACCCACATGCCCTTCTTCATCGCTATCGTCAGTTATGCGACCCCTTTTAGAATTGGTCCCAATATTCAACTCAACAGCCTCGAGCATGGATTGTAGCTCGGGAATGGAATTATCCATATCACGTTTGCTGTAGTTGGCTACAAAGAACTTGTAGTCATCGGACAATGAGTTGAGTATAACGTCAATTGCTAACTGCAATGGCATATGGTGACCAAGTCTAGTAAGGTGATCAACGTGCACTTTCATTTTCATGACGTGTGCACCTACTGATGCTCCCTTAGCCATCTTTCAAGAAGCGAACGCCTTAAGAGCGTAAAATGCTTGTCCTGGTTCGGTTTCTTCATCCTTGGCAGGGGTTTTCAACACGTTTCTCTCTCGGTCAATCCTATCCCTCTCTTGTCTGAGCATGATCTTAAAATCACGCCTCCAATTGAGGAAATTTGACCCGGTCTTTTCTTTCTTTTCTAGAAAGAAACGTCGCGACAGTTTGTTGTAGCTTATCGTTGTGTTTGTTGCTGCCATCTACAAATCAAACCCAGTTTAATTAGTAATCATCAATAAACATTCTCTAAAATATATTATAAACCCATAATTAATATTTTAGGCCTAGGATCCATATATCACATTCTCGCCGCAAGGTTTGGGCACTCCCCGACGAGACATGTTGTTTCTTGTAGGTAACATCCTTACCGATCGTATCAAGACTTGACACGATTCCTAGGGGTCGTAGAATCTTTAACTTATAACTATTACAACCTTGTACAATCTAATTGTACATTTCTAAGTTAGTAATAAAGTCTAGTATGTTTATTCTACTCAAGTACTTTTTGGGCTGGGACTCCCGATTATCACCAAAATAGACCAGACCATCTAAGATAGTGCGATGCTCTGCGCCGGGACTCCCGATTATCACAGAACCTTACACACCCTAACACTCGCAATGATTTGAATCCATATCTAAGGTTTTTTATCCTTACAATATGAATATCGTTGAACAAGTGTGGTGTTCCATTAGGTGGATAGTACTTCGATCTAAGATTTTCTTGGGGTTATTTAAGTCTTAAACTAAACTTAAACCTTTATTCCAATCTTAATCCTTGTTTAAAATGTGTGACTTGTGAATTTAGGAATTCTACAAGACACTTTTTTAAAACTTAAGAACTTCTCTTTAAAACTTATAGTTTCGAGAATTGCGCGACTTATATGCATACCTAAAACGAGGTGTACAAAACGCTTTACTAGGTTTTGTGAAAAACCTTGTCTATAATAAAACTTACTCGTTTTATATATCTTTGAAAAACTTTAAAACTTATGTTAAACTTTTAATTCTTTTATGGTTCATAAACTTGAATCATAAATCTAGTTTAACACACCTAGTTTTTCACATGTTTAATAATGAAATTAAACATTTGTTTTGACTTATTAGATTCGATCAAAACTTATGTCATAGCGACACACTAATTAACTTTGTGATTTTCTTGTGTAGCTCCCACTAGCTCCAACAACTATGATGTAACTTTAAGCAAACACAATCACCGGTTTATACTTGGTGAAACTAATAAACTTATTATATAAAGAATATATATAATGATTCTTAGTTTGTTTTAAACCTTTCTTACATTTAACTTGAACTAGTTAAATATAGGTTATAAAGTATCATTAATCTAGTATCTTACATGACTTGTAAAATACTTATATTATACTTGTATAATTATCTAGTTATAATAATTTATAACTTTATACACCTTATAATAATATATAATATATAACTTTGTATATTTCTAGTTAATCATATAATTTCAACTTGTACAATTTCTAGTTATAATGAAATCATAACATTGTAATTTCTAGTCTTAATTATATTATAACTTATACAATGACTAGTTATACTATTATCCTTTAAGATCAAAATATCAATTACCTTTCTAATTGTTCCATTTAATCTTGTATTTAATATATTCATAATCTTATAACATTCTAATAAGAATATTACATCTAATTTATACGTATGTATTTTAACTTAATCTAATTAAAATACGTATAAACTTATTATATCTTTTAAAATTCATTTTCTTTTAAATATTTCAAAATTCCAAAAATATATATATATATATATATATATATATATATATATATATATATATATATATATATATATATATATAAACAAATAAATACACCTTGTTAATTTTAGAACTTAAAAATTAACACTTCTTTTAATCTTTATTAATTCCCTAAATGAATTAGTTAAACCCTAATCTTGTTCTTGATTAATCAAAACTAGGGTTTTGACTTTCTTGATCAAAAATATTATTTATTAAAAGACTAATCCTAATCAATCATATCTAAACAATAAACATTGTTTAAATTCTAAGATAGATTATAACCTTAATAAATTTATTTAAACTTTTTTATAATTTAAACCTTATAGACAATAAAACTTTGTCTAAGTTTCTAGGTTTAAAGAACTAGTCTTAATAAATCTATCAAAATAATCATTAAACCTATTAAACATGAACTTGTTTAATTAACTAGGTTTTAGATTATCATTCTAATTAATTCTTTTAAACAATTAAACTCAAACTAGTTTAATGTTCTTGGGTTCTTTAGGGTTTCGAAATTCTTAACACTAAGAAACTTTTCCACCAATTAAACTAAGCTAGTTTAATATACTTTGTGTCCAAGTTTCCTTCTAGATTTCGAAATCTTAAGGAAATTGGAAAGAATCCTTTTGACCAATTAAACAAATCTTGTTTAACATACTTGATCCTAGGGTTCTTCCTAGTACACGAAATTTCTAGGGAAAAGGGAAGGAATCCTTTTGATCAATTAAACAAATCTTGTTTAACATACTTGATCCTAGGGTTCTTCCTAGATTTCAAAAATTCTCGGGTTCTTAGAAACATGTTGACCAATTAAACTAGGCTAGTTTAATATTCTAGGTCCTAGGGTTCTTACCCTTTTTCGAAAATTATGAAAGAGAAAAAGAACATGGAACAAAAAGAAAGACTTGTAATTAAAATACACAAACAAAGTTTGTTAATCTAGTTTAAATTTCTAAACCAACTCTCTGATACCACTGAAGGGTTTCACTTAACCTGATCGACCACTTGGGTCAACCACCTAGCATTCTTGGTTCGACCATACTGACCAAGAACATGAACTTGTTCTTGACCGGTTAAAACCAACTAGCTGGTTTAATCCCTAAAACCGGAAGTGGGATTAAACCTAATCCTTAAACCCTAAGGGATTGGGATGTTGGAAATCTAGATTAGATTACCAAGAAAGAAACCTTGTACGAAAAACTCAAACACACACACATGTTTGTGTGTGCTCGTCGAACACTCACCAAGAATCCTAGGGTTCTTGGTGTTCTCGTTTGATCGAACAAGAGGAGAGGAAGAAAGGGTGTTCCATGAATCATACCTTGGTTAATGCTTAAGATTAGTCCACTGATGATGAACACGATGAGCGATCCTCTAGATGATCACTTGCAACGAACTTGATCTTCGAAACTCGAAGAACACGAAGAACAGAAGACTTGTGTTCTTCCCTTGTTGCTTGTTCGGCCGAAATAGGGAGAGGAGGGAGGCTAGGGTTTCGTGATTAGTGATCAAGGAATAAGGGAACCCCATGCCTTCTATTGATAATATAAAGACTTTCACTTAGGGCCCTTCTAGTTTAATTAAGATCAATATCTTAATTAAACTTATCTCTTACACTTTAAACCCTTATAGTTTTACTAGTTATTATTGTCACGCTTAATTATCAAATGTCTTAGTATTATACATTTATATATTTCGGTACCCATATACACGAAATATATATACTTGTATTTTATACCATTAACAATTAATTAGACAATAATATTATCCAATCACTATATGATTTATTAGCTTTAAATCATATCATGGATAATTATCAATTAGCACATTGTATATTTACTCAACTAGTAAATGTACAAGTACTTGTATTAATTAGTTAGTTAAACTAATCTAGTAATAAGTTAAATTTAACTTAATACTTAACTGATTCATAATGACTATTATGAATCATTCCTCTTCGTAGTATCATTGCATACCTTGCTCGTATTACATGCACTCACCGGTGTGACCCTTAATTGTTTCGTAGGCATGGATGTATCATCATAGGTTGACTAACTGTGCACATAAATCCTTCACAGATTCCTCTCAACAAGAATTTGTTTCAATTCATCAGGGGACGTAGCACATAATCTATCGACTACTCATTCGGAGTATGTTGGTATTGAAATCATTAACCTCCTGCCCCGGGTTACGTCTCAATTGAATGCACAAAGTGTCTAGATCTCGATGTCAAATATTTCCAATTTAGGACACATACACTATTGAAAATGAATCTCCGTGAATTCATCGGAACACTCATAGTGGCATCACAATCTGGTGCTTCACAAGGATTGAGTGGAAATCCTGCTGGAGCTAAAATAGCGCCAACTTTAAATGCAGGTCACACATTTGAATCAACAGTTGTGTAAGCAACTACCGATTCAAGTTGCTGTGCCTGAATTTTTCTATCTTAAAGGTAACAACTTATGGAAGAAACACATACAATTCCGATGAAAAATCCATGTGAATCATTCTTACAACGTAACATCATAATTGCTGATCAATTGCACATGAGCGTTATAGTTCACTCTCAAATAACTCCTATGATCTGCTATAACCGGCATGATCTTCCCATGGAGCCACCTACAATATACGACATACTGTGAGGGTCAATAGGTCTAGGTGAGCAGAATCAAGTATCACGGGATTTTGATTGGGGTGCGCTGAGATAAAATTTGAGAGCGGGAATGAAGTATGGGTGCAAATCAGCTAACCACATGGTAAAATGAAATGAGGCTGTAGTTGAAATTGAAAAAGTAAGCTTGAGTGAGGAGGGTGTTAGGTCACAACAACCCTGGATTACTTGTATAATTGATATTAAAATTAGACTTAAGACAATTAAAGTGATGAACATGATATCAGAGTCAAATGTGTAATTCCACTAAGTGTGGTATGCTGCGGAATATCAATACAACTTGATCAATTACAAAAGATATGAACGTGTAAAAGTAAATTGGTAAGTACTCCTTTGCCAAGTGATCTCTATTTATAATGATATAGAGATCTTACAAAATGGTCAAAGGAGTAATGGAATGATTGGTCAAGGAAAGTGACTAAGATCAAGGGATTTGATCTTAGTCAGTTACATTCGAGAATGTAACTCAGTCCTTCCACTCAGTATTGGATTTCCAATACTGAGTTCCAATACTGACCGACCAATACTGCCTACTCAGTATTGGACCCAGACTTAGCTAATTTCTACAAACTAATCTAAGCTAGTCTAGGTTGTCTTGTTATCTTAAGATCCTAAAGGGGTAAGGCTTTTTGCCTTAACACTCTCCCCCTATCTAATGATAACAAGACAATATTACAAAGAGAATTTAAGTATAAAACAAAAATTAAGAAGAAAACAGAATCTTCTTCTTCATCAAAACAGCTGAGTCTTCTTCTTCATCTGCTGTTAATGGATTCATGCTCATAGAAGACCTCTTGCTTGATATGGATGAACTCTTCTCTCTTCTTCAGTTCATCATGTTTGTTGTTAAGCACATCAACAATCTTCTTTCTGAACCAAGACTCCTTCTTGGTTATCATCCATTTCAGTCCAACCAGATGACTGATAGGAGCTTTTGGCAGATCTGCTTCAGTGATAAAGCACTCCCTATCCTCTGGGTCAGTGTACATATAACCAGAGGTTGGATATATGGTGCTCTTTTGATCCTGAAATACAAGGTTAGGAGGTACAGGGTATGTGTTAAAATCTTTGAATGTGTTAAGGCTTATTATTCTTGTAAGCTTCAGTCATCACACTAAGTGCCCTGTAATCCCCTTGATATAGTATGCCTTTTTCAAAGCATACTGCAGCAACATCCCAAATTTCATCTAACATTACTTGGGCTTCAGAAGATCTTGAGGGCAGCTCCTTTATCAGTCTGGTAATCTTGATCCACTCTTGGAGTCCCATGTTCTGGATATCATGAAGGAAGATCTTCATGGGAGGACTGACTGGTCCAGTGCAGATTGCAACTATGGACCTATCAACAGTTTTGACTTTGATTTTGTTGATATCAATGTTTACCCGGTATATGTCCCTCACACTGAGAAATGTTCTGTTTCTCAGCATACCCATTGTGTTCTCCCTATAGCTTGTTCTTTGAGCCACTATGTTCCAATACTGTTGTAGAAGATCATCTCCTTTTCTTCTTATTCTGTGAGATGTTGATGGAACATTAGCCTCAGTATCAGTATCTGGATCTTCTTCCTTGATGGGAAAGAACTTTTGTGCCTCATCCTCAATCTCTTTTAGCAGTCATTCTGGAAACCTCCTCAGTATCATGAACAAATCTTCTAGGTCTGGTGATTTAAGGAGCTGGATCAGACTCCTCACTTGATTCAGAGGACATGACTACCCCTTTCATTCTTCTAGTTATTGGCCTTCTAGGAGCCCTAGAAGCCACTTCAGCATGAGGAGAGTGTGGTTGTTTTGGAGGCTCTTCATCATCGGAGGATGATGATGAAGAGCTTTCTTGATCAGCCATATCCAGTGCAAATTTAAGAAAATTCTGAGATGGCACTGGATTTGGTTCTTCATCTTCATCATCAGCAATAGGCCAGACAGAAGGCCTATAGACAATGATCTTCAAGTTGTTTTCCTCTTGAGCAGGAGACTCAGTATCAACTTGCTGAGGTTGATCAGTCTCCCCCTGAGCAGATGGCTTAGATGGTTCTTCAAGTTGTTGCAGAACTGACCTCCCTCTTCGTCTTCTTCTCTCATATTGGAACCAAAGGGGTTCAGTATGAGTGAGTTGCTGATGTTGTTGTTGTTGTTGTTGTTGCTGTGGAGGTTGATCTTGATTCATTTTTCTTCTTTTCTCCCCCTGAGCAGATGGCTCAGGTTGATCTTCTCTTTGTCTCTTCCCCCCCCCCCTTTTTGTTATCATTGGATGGGGAAGGAAGAGGTTCAGTATCACCACATATGTCCCCTTCTGGATCATATTGGGTAGGGGAGGGCATAGGCTCGGTAGCAACATCAGTATCACCCTCAGGATCAGCATTGGAGGGTGATTTCCTTGGCTCAGTATCATCTCCACCTTCATCTTCATTGTTTCCACTGACTGTTGGTGGAGTTGGTGGAGGTTGATGTTGTTGTTAGAGTAGTGCCACTGACTGTTTTAGTGAGTCAATTTCACTACTCATGGTGTTCATCCTGGCCAGAATGTTGTTCTGAGTGTTCTACATGGCCAGAATCTGCTGCATGATTGTTTGCAGAGTCACCTGTTCTTCTTGAGCCTGAGATGCTTGAATACCCTGCACAGATGGTGCTAAAGAAACAAAAGTAGAAAAACTGGTTAGTAAGAAAGGTTTATCAAATACAATTATGTTGTTGTTTAACTCTATAATCATTTAAACAGAATTGAGAAGTATGTATTTCATCTGGTTTATGATGAAATATTGTGGACTTGTGTAAAACATGTGTAAGAAAATTTCAGTAAAAATTGAGTGTGAAATTTAGTGGTTCAGTATAAGATAGGTCACATTTTTATGAAAAGGTTTGGTTTTGGGAAATTGAAGCCTGTGATGTGCTTCTTTTTATTTTCAATGTTTATCACTCGGTATGAGAGTGATAACATAAATGTGGCTAAAACGCCATGGAAAATATTTGGCTATTGTGGCTTAAAGGTTTGTGATCACTTCTTAAATCATGTGATCCAACTCAAAAATAAGTTAGACATGATTCAAGCAGCACCAGTGGGTGTCAGTGTGACATTAACTACCATTGTCTCTTTGAATGTAGAGACAACTATTGACTAACATTGATCAATTGAGTGCGCAGTGTATGAATGTTGCATAGAAGCAGTGGGCTAACTATGTTGGCCATAATAGGATATTATATTTGAAAGATCGTTTGAGACTTTGGTCAGTATTGAGTTGGTATTGGCCAATACTTTGTCTGTATGGGGAAAGTTTTATATATATATATATATATATATATATATATATATATATATATATATATATATATATATATATATATAAGTTTAAGGTTCTATAGAAATTCATACCTGAGACTTTGTCAGATTCCCTTCTCCCATCTACAGAGCTTGGTGCTGGATTATTTGTGTGTTGATTTGAACCACCAGCACCCTCAGGACCTACTTGTCTTCTATCCTGAGCACCTTCCAGTGTGTGTTGCTCATACTGAATCTCCACATCAAGAGGAACATGAGGTTCCTCAATTGTTTGAGCAATTTGTTCAGGACCTGGAAGGGCTACAGTTGCAGCAATCACATTCTGCTCTTGAAGAGAGGCAGTCAAAGATGGAGCATGTGTGTGTTGCATGTCTTCTTCTGATGATAAGGCCACCATTAGTACCGGAGTCAAACTTCGTCTTCTTCTTCCTAGAATAAGAGGTTGCACATCTATTGACTCAGTATCAGTGTTTAATGCAGAATGAGGAGCATCAAGATCCTGTGAAGGTGGTGAAATGTTTGGTTTCCCTTGTTCTTGATATGGTTGAGCATCCACCATCTCAACATCTTCATCTGCATTTCCACCACCGCCATTATCATCATCATTATCATCATCACTACCACTGTCTGCTGTTGAGTCAGTACCAGAATCATCTTCATCATCATCATCTATGTGAGCCTTAGCAATGGCTAACATAGTAGCACTGAGTGGTGGTTCATCTACCCTTGGTTGATGAAAATATATCCTCTCATGAATTGGAGGAAGATCAACTCTAATGCCATCAAAATCATCATACATAGCATCTGGCATTGAGTGTTGGAAGATAAGTGACAGAAACCTGCAAAAAGGAACATTAGGAGCTCGGAGTCTGGCTTGAACAAGAGAGGCCAACTCATTGAATATCCATCTTGCATAGTCAATCTGCCTGTTGTGGTACATAGCATAGACCAGCTGCATCCTAAAGTCATTGATTTGATCAAGGGCTCCTGTTTTGTGGGTCATACATCTAATTATTGTGGGATCATAATCCCCAACATTGGGCCAAATTCATGCCTCTTGATTATGCCCGTTGTGTGCTGTCTGCCTAGGAGAGGTAATACTGATCGTGCAGTATCACGATCAACAAATTCTTCATACTGGGCATGAGCGGGCAAACGAAGTGTTTCTCTAATGATTGCTTTTGAAATAAACGCCCTTCGTTCTTCTCTAATGACCCACCCTTCAATCATGTCTGGTGAGTCCATTGCTACTGTGTACCATAACTCACAAAGCATTGCAGGGTATATTGCTCTCGGAGAGACTTGGAGAGCATGTGAGATTGGGCTATGTCTAAGATAAGTAACCATCTGTCTGAACGGAAGACATACCCAACCTCCTGGAATGACAAAATTCGCCATGATGTTATTCCTTGAAAATTTAGGAAGTTCATCACGTTGAAAATCCTTCGCAGGTGCATCATTTGGTGCGACGAACTGGAAATTTGCCATTTGTATCTGTGATTACGATCGAAAGATTGCTTGCAAAATTAAAGAAAAATCGTTAATCGCAGAGAGAATTTGAGAAGAGAAAGAATGAAAAAACTGTTAAAAATTTTAATTTGAAAGAAAAAACGGTTATTTATATTAAGAAAACAATAATTACGGTATTCGGAAGTAAAACCGGCTCAAATGACAGCCTTATCCTGTTCCAACGGTAACTTTCTTATTAAGAAAGGATACCGTTGGGGAGTATAGGGGTTAGAATTAGTTTAACACTCCAAGGCTTCCAATACCGAGTAAAAACAATTAAATTAAAAAAATTAAAAAATATAAAAATATTTAATTTAATCTGTAAATTAATAAAAAATAAAAAATATTAAGTTTTGATAAACCAGACGAGTGATACTGAGCCGGTCAGTATTAGAACTAATACTGAGCAGACAGTATCAGGAAAATTGGAGAAGATTTAAGAATTCAGCTTGCCCAATTGCCCTAATAGATACATAAACCTTTCATCAGAGAGAGGTTTAGTAAACACATCAGCCAATCATACCTCGGTATGTGGATTGACATACTGGCTTACCAGTCTCATCCTTACTTATCTTATCCTGAGTACCCATAGGAGTGTGCATAGAAGA
Source organism: Calendula officinalis (assembly GCA_963853835.1). Classification (NCBI taxonomy): domain Eukaryota; kingdom Viridiplantae; phylum Streptophyta; class Magnoliopsida; order Asterales; family Asteraceae; genus Calendula; species Calendula officinalis. The sequence goes on from OY970820.1 coordinate 37,061,067, forward strand.
TAAATTTTCAAATTTGTATTTCTTCAGCATGTCATGCACATACTTACTTTGGTTTATAAACGTGCCATCAGGCTTTTGATCAACTTGTAAGCCAAGAAAATAAGTAAGTTCTCCCATCATACTCATCTGATACTGAGATGACATTATCTTAGCAAACCAATCGCACATTGACTTGTCAGTGGAGCCTAAGATAATGTCATCAACATATATCTGAATGAGTAAGATGTCAGACCCTTTCCTTTTTGAAAATAAAGTTTTATCAATTTTACCTCGTGTAAATTTATTTTCAAGTAGGTACTCAGACAGGGTATCGTACCAGGCTCTTGGAGCTTGTTTGAACCCATACAAAGCTTTATCAAGCTTGAAAACATAATTAGGAAATTTAGGATCAACAAAACCTGGGGGTTGTTTAACATAAACTTCATCTTGCAGTTTTCCATTAAGGAAAGCACTCTTGACATCCATCTGATAAACTTTGAAGTTCGTGAAAGCTGCATATGCAAGATACAGCCTAATAGCTTCAGTTCTTGCAACTGGTGCAAAAGTTTCATCATAGTCAATGCCTTCTTCTTGCCTGTAACCCTGAGCAACCATTGCCTTGTTTCTGATTACAACACTGTCCTTGTCCATCTTAACTCTGAACACCCACTTAGTACCAATAATAGTTTTGCCAGCAGGGGGTGGTACTAAGTTCCGTACCTTGTTTCTTTCAAATTCTGTAAGCTCTTCTTGCATAGCTTCTACCCAGTCTTCATCTAATAAAACTTCATCAGCTTTCTTTGGTTCCATTGTAGACAGAAAGCTTGAAAAGAAACAGAAATTGGCAGTGGCATGGGGTTCAAATGCTAACTTTCTTCTTGTTTGGACACCTTGTTCAATTGGACCAATAATATTTGAGTGAGGATGGTCTCTGTGTTCCCTTAGATTGTTTCCCAAGGGAGCATTTGAAGCAAAGTCAACAATATCTTGTTGAATTGGGGTGTTGTCTGTCTGATACTGATCTGAATCTTGTTCAGTATTAGACAGTTCAGGTTGCTATTCTTCTTCATTATGCAGATCTGAGGTGGATTCTTGGGAAGTGTTGGATGTTTCACCTTCTTCATATGTGGAGTTGCTCAGATCAATAATTGGGAACTCAATATTGGGGTTCTCAGAAGTGGGAACCTCAGTATTTGTTGCAGTTGTATCATGTTGAGTTCTGAATTGACCAGTATCACTCATACCATGATCAACATAGTATGGATGAAACTTGAGCTTGTCAGCATTGGAGTTTTCTGGATTACATAAGGTTTGTAGACCACTTATGTCCTCCTGTGCTGAAACAGAATGCACATCCGGATTTTCATCAAAAGTAACATGGATGGATTCTTCAATCACCTTTGTAGATAAAATAAACACTCTGAAGGCTTTAGAGTGTGGTGAATAGCCCATGAACACACCTTCATTTCCTTTGGGAGCAAATTTGTTGAGATTTTGTTTAGAACTGAGTACAAAATATTTACTCCCAAAGATGTGAAAATATTCCACATTAGGAACCCTGCCATGATATAACTCATAAGGAGTCTTGTGATGTCTCTGGACTATTGTTGCTCCGTTCTGTGTAAAGTTAGCACAGTTTACAGCTTCAGCCCAGAAGCTCAGTGCCAGTCCAGCATGGCATAACAAAGTTCTTGCAGCTTCAATCAATGTTCTATTTTTCCTTTCTACAACACCATTTTGTTGTGGTGTGTAGGCTGCAGAGAAGTTTTGTACAATTCCTTTGTCTTCACAGAAATCTACTAATACTGAGTTCTTGAACTCAGTACCATGGTCACTTCTAAGTTGCTTGACCTTGTTGCCTTTCTGTAGTTCTTCTCTCTTGATGAAGGCAATGATTCCTGTGGTAGCATCTGATTTTGTCTTGAGGAAGATGACCCAAGTGTATCTTGAGTATTCATCAACCATGACCAGTGTATAGATCTTTTTTCCCAGAGATGGTGTACTGATGGGGCCAAAAAGATCCATATGTATCATAGTAAGAGGTTCATTGATTGAATGGTTGACTTTTGATTTAAATGAACTCTTCTTCTGCTTGTCCATTTCACATGCTGTACACAACTTATCTTTGGAATAAGTAATTGTGGGCAACCCTCTTACCAACTTCTTCATACTGAGCTCGTTTGATGTGAGAGAGTTTCTTGTGCAACATCCAGTTCAGTTCTGGATTGACTTTAGAAAGCAGGCAAACTCGAATAGTATGGTCTAGTTCAGACAGGTTGACCACATAGACATCTTTTTCTCTTCGAGTAATGAGTACAGGTTGCCCCTTGTCATTGTAAATGATTCCTGCAGTCTTCCTGAAGCGAGCTTCATTGTCATCATCACAAATCTGGTTGATACTGAGCAGATTGTATTTCAGACCCTCTACATAGGCAACTCTTTTAAAAGTTATGTTGCCTGCCTTGATCACTCCATATCCTCTTGTTTTTCCTACTGGATCATCCCCAAACATGACAGAAGGACCCTTCTCTGGTGTATAGTTTAGAAGGTACTCTATACTGACAGTCATGTGTCTTGAACAACCACTATCTAAGTACCATTTTCTCAGTCACCCTGCACAAGACACATAATTATGATTAGTTCTTTTTAGGAACCCATTTTTGAATGGGACCTTTGGTGGGAAGAAATTTGCTACGGAATTGGGTTGTAGCATTTTCCGTAGCTATTCATGTTTAGCTACGGAAAATCAACTTTTTGCTACGGAATTCGTCCGTAGCTATTCAAAACTTTTCTTGTAGTGACTTCAGGAGCAACCTTGGAGGTTTTCTTAGGTGATACAGACTGATTTTCTCTCTTCTTCTTTGGTACTGAGTACTTAGGATTTGAGAGATCAGTCCAGCATTCATCTCCCTTATGACCGGTATGATGACATCTATAACATTTTCTAGGCCTATTCCTAAACATGTTTTCATAAGGAATTTTAGAAAATTGTTTTTCTTGACTGATCAGTATGAGTAAGTTTTGCAAACTTTTGACTTAAAAATTTAATCTGATCACCAATAGATTTTAAAATGCTATTTTTGTCATTTTCAACAGGTGGTCTAATATTATTTTTAACTGATTTTGGGGGAGATGGATCTGGTTTCTTCTTTTTATTTGGCAAAGAAGTCTTATTATTTTTAGACTTCTTGCTTTTGCGACTAGAAGATCCTGTTGAAGTTGGTTTTTGATTATCATATTTTAAAATGACAACTTTAACATGCGCTTTAGATTCTTCAGTACATGACTTTTCTGTTCCTGCAACTTCAGTATCAGTTATAACACAAGATGTAGAAGTCATTTCATTTTCATTATATTTTTCAAAAGTAGTTGTATTAAATAATAATTCAAATGGTAGAACAGCAGATGTGTCAGACTACACTACTTCGTGTTCAGTATCAGAAATTTCTTTTTCAGGAAATTCAATAGTGACCTCTTGTAGTTCAGTATAGCACTTTGAACAGATAGATTGACCAATAGGTTCATCAAAAATGATTTTGTCCTCATCATCTGACTCAGTTTGACATCCAACTTCACAAAATGTTTTTGATTTGACAAACTGAATAGGGTTCATTTCAGAAAATTCTTCAAATAATTCAGCAAAATTGTTTCTATTTTTTAACTGAGGATCAACACCAAGTGCAGCCCTCACATTTTCTGGAAATTGTTGATTTAGACATTTATTTAATTTAATAGAGGCATTTCCCCAAGATTTACACTGTTTTTCAAATTTTTCTTTTTCCAGTTTGTGTAAATCTTTAAATTTTGCTAATTTATCTAAATGCTCATTATTTACCCTTTCAAGTTCAAGAATAGTTTATTTTAAACCTTTTTCTTTCTGTACTAAAGTTTTAAGATCAACAATCATGTACTCAAAAATCTTTTCTTTTTCATTCACTGAATAAGTTTGAAAGGAACTCACTATGTACAACTGAGTGGAATCCCAATTAGTATGGACACTCATCCTCTCAGCTTCTTTAATATCCTTCTCAAAGGAGCTCTTCAAATCCTCTTCAGTGAAAGCCATAAAGGCTTTCTTTTCAACTTCTTCCTCACCATCACTGATCTCTTCATCCATCCAAGCTTCAGAGTATAGTGCATGATGAGGTGCTCCATTCCCAGCTGCACCCTTGCCCTTGTTCCAGTTCTTCAACTTGACATACTTGTCCCTATACCGTTTAGCTCGGTATGCAATCTTATCATTCTGATCAGTTTCAGATGACTTTGTATGACAGTTGGCAGCAATGTGTCCAGGCTTTCCACACCTGCAGCATAGACCTGATCTTGGGTCAGTATTGGAAGAGCTAACACCCAGCCTCTTCTTCTTCAACTGATCCAGCTTCATAGACATGAGAGCTATTTGAGTTTCAAGCTCCTCTGCCTCAGCATCAGCAAGATCAACCTTTGGCTCTTCAGGCTCAGTGACAATATAGGCCTGTTGCACAACTAAAGCCATGCCAGTGGAAGTCTTTTCAGTTTTCTTCCAGTTGATCAGTCTTGCAGCATTATTCTCCTCATGATTCAATATTAAACCATACAATGTTTGAAGAGTGTATGTTTCAATGTTGTTAGCAGCATTGACAGAGTTTGTCATGTCAAGAAATTGTTGAGGAAGACTGTCCAGAAATTTCTGAACGAGTTCACCTTCTTCCTTCACAATCCCTACACTGATGAGATCATGGATAACAGTATTGAACCTGTTATAGAGAGTGGTGATGTCTTCGTTAGGACTTGAGAAGAAGTTTTCATACTTCCTTCTCATGTTGCTCTTTCTATGCAACTTCACCTTAGTTGTGGCTTCATAGGTGACTGATTAGCTATCCCATATAGCTTTTGCAGTTGGCAATTTCATAATTGCATTCTATATTTCTTTGGTAACCGCATTACTAATCACCCCCTTTGCTCTGGAGTCCAGACTGTACAAGTGACGATCAGTACAGTCCATGTATGCTTCAGTTTTGGAACTGTTCTTGTGCTTTCAGGAGCATTATCAGTAGCTGCAACGGGTTCCACAGTTTGTGGAAAGATGGGACCATCAGACAGTACTGTAAGCATTTCATGGTGAATAGACTCAAGATACCATTGAGCCTTCAACTTCCACTGATGGAAGTCTTTACCATCAAAGATTGGCACACCCTTTCCAGACATAACTGGTGCTACAATGGAAGACATTTTGATTTTTGAAGGTTGGGAAGGATATGTATAGGGAATGGCTGCCAGAGTAATAGATCGACTAAATAAGAGATTATTTAGCCTACTCTGATACCAGTTGTTAGGTCACAACAACCCTGGATTACTTGTATAATTGATATTATAATTAGACTTAAGAGCATTAAAGTGATGAACACGATATTAGAGTCAAATGTGTAATTCCACTAAGTGTGGTATGCTGCGGAATAGCAATACCACTTGCTCAATTACAAAAGATATGAACGTGTAAAAGTAAATTGGTAAGTACTCCTTTGCCAAGTGATCTTTATTTATAATGATATAGAGATCTTACAAAATGGGCAAAGGAATAATGGAAGGACTGGTCAAGTAAAGTGACTAAGATCAAGGGATTTGATCTTAGTCAGTTACATTCGATAATGTAACTCAGTCCTTCCACTCAGTATTGGATTTCCAATACTGAGTTCCAATACTGACCGGCCAATACTGCCTACTCAGTATTGGACCCAGACTTAGCTAATTTCTACAAACTAATCTAAGCTAGTCTAGGTTGTCTTGTTATCTTAAGATCCTAAAGGGGTAAGGCTTTTTGCCTTAACAGAGGGTGTGACAGGGTTAAAGAAAACGAAAAACCCTTACCAAACCGATTCAAAGCCGGGTCGCCACGTCTCTATCAGATTGCATATGTTGCTCTCTGATATTGAAAAAGACATCATGGACCCAGTGATGCAATGCACAACCCCCCCAGCCACTCAAGTATTTCTTAAAAAGTACTTGTTTCATTTTTACGGAGACAAGCTCATATACTATCGACATCTCACTTGGAGATTGTTGATGTTGAACAAGAGGACAAGTCTCTCCAGTTCTCGCCTTCTATTGTCCACTAATTGTGTCTAGAACCGACATAAATACTTTTAGGACACAGGCATACGACCAAGCATATTTTTTGTGATATTGCCGGCACATTCATAGTGATACCAAAATTATTGGTATTCCACGATGATTGAATGGAAATCCTAACATCAAAGCCAACACTGAACGTAGGTCACAGTTTTTGTAACTGATGTGTTAACGGGAAATCTATGTGATCTCGGTTTACCCTGTTTGATTATGATGTAATATCTGATGAATGTACTCCAACGTTATCAAATGATAAACACGAGACTGTTCTTTTATGTCATCAACAACGGTCATTGAGATTAAACGACAAAAGATTTGATCGTATTTCTACATAATCAACAACGGTCAGGTTTTCAATGATAAAATGTGATTGAAGGAATTATGTGCACAGTTAGTCAACCTATGATGATACATCCATACCTACGAAACACTTAAGGATCACACCGTTGAGTGCATGTAATACGAGCAAGATAAGCAATGATACTACAAAGAGGAATGATTCATAATAGTCATTATGAATCAGTTAAGTATTAAGTAAAGTTTAACTTATTACTAGATTAGCTTAACTAACTAATTAATACAAGTAGTTGTACATTTACTAGTTGAGTAAATATACAATGTGTTAATTATAGATTATTCATGATATGACTTAAAGCTATTAAATCATATAGTAATTGGATAATATTGTTGTATAAATTATGTAAAGGTTATTATATAATTAATTATTGAAAGTATAAATACAAGTATATAATTCGTGTATATGGGTACCGAATTATTAGTGTGTTAATACTAGACATTTGATAGTTAAGTTTAACAATAATAAACTAGTTAAACTATAAGGGATGGAAGTGTAAAAGGATAAATTTAATTAAGAAATTAATCTTAATTAAACTAGAAGGGCCCTAAGTGAAAGTTCATCTATTATAAATAGAGGGCTTAGGCATCACTTATTAGGTGACACCTAAACAAGCCGAAACCCTTGCCCCTTTACTCCATTCGGCCGAACACCCAAGAACACCAAGTTTGTGTTCTTCGTTCTTCGTGTTCTTCGTGTTCTTCAAGTCTTGAAGATCCAAGTTCATTGCTTAGATCAACTAGAAGATCGCTCGATTTGTTCATCATCAGTGGATCTATCTTAAGAAATCAACAAGGTATGTTTTGGGAAACCCTTTTCTCCCTTCTCCCTCTTGGACGAATTTGGACAAAGAACCCTAGGGTTCTTTGGTTGATGGTCGAACGAACCACACAAGAAATGTGTGTGTTCGAGTTCTTCGTACAAGGTTTCTTTCTTGTTAACCTAATCTAGTTCTCCAACATCCAAATCCTTTAGGGTTTAAGGATTAGGTTTAATCCCAGTTCCGCATTTAGGGATTAAATCAGCTAGTTGGTTTTAACCGGTCAAAAACAAGTTCATGTTCTTGGTCAGTCATGGTTCGAACCAAGTACACTAGGAGGTCGACCCAAGTGGTTAATCAGTCGCATGGTGCGTAGTGAAACCCTACAGTGGTATCTGAGCGTTGGTTTAGAGATCTAGACTAGATTAACAAAGATTGTTTGTTTACTTTAATTTAAGTTTTTTTTTTGTTTCAAGTTTTTCTTCTTCTTCTTCATATTTTTCGAAAAAGGGAAGAACCCTAGGAACAAGAACATTAAACTAGTCTAAGTTTAATTGGTCAAGAAGGTTTCTAGAAACCCTAGCAATTTTTCGAAAACCCTAGAAAGAACCCTAGGATCAAGTATGTTAAACAAGATATGTTTAATTGATCAAAAGGATTCTTTCCATAATCCCTTGAATTTTCGTGACTAAGGAAAACCCTAGGATCAAGTATGTTAAACAAGATTTGTTTAATTGATCAAAAGGATTCTTTCCTAAACCCCTTAGAGATTTCGAAAATCTAGAGGTTACTTGGACAACAAGTTTATTAAACTAGCCTAGTTTAATTGGTGGAAAAGTTTCCTAGGCTTAAGAATTTCGAAACCCTAAAGAACCCTGGAATATTAAACTAGTTTAAGTTTAATAGTTTAAAAGTATTAATTAGGATAATAATCTAAAACCTAGTTAATTAGACAAGTTTATGTCTAATAGGTTTAATTATTATTTTGATAGATTTATTAAAGCTAGTTCTTTAAACCTAGTAATTTAGACAAAGTTTTATTGTCTATAAGGTTTAATTTAAAGAGTTTAAATATATTTATTAAAAGTTATAATCTATCTTAGAGATTAAACAAAGTTTATTGTTTAAAAGGATTGATTAAAATTAGTCTTTTAGTTAAAATAATGTCTTTGATCAAGAAAGTCAAAACCCTAGTTTTGATTGGTCAAAAACAAGATTAGGGTTCATCTAATTAATTTAGGGAATTGATAAAGAGGATGTTAATTTTTAAGTTCTAAAATTAACAAGGTGTATTTAATTATTTATATATATGTATTAAAATTTTCGGAATTTTTATTTATTAGGTAAAATTGAACTTTAAAGTATATAATAAGTTTATACGTATTTTAATTAGATTAAGTTAAAATACATATGTATAAACTAGATGTAATATTCTTATTAGAATGTTACAAGTTTATTATAAAATATACATATATACGAATACATTAAAATACAAGATAAAAAATGGAACAACTAAAAAGGGTAATGTTATTTTGATCTTTAAAGATAATATTATAATTAGTTATTGTATAAGTTATAATATAATTAAAACTAGAAAGTACAAAGTTATGATTTCATTATAACTAGAAATTGTACAAGTTGAAATTATATGATTAACTAGAAATATACAAAGTTATATATATTAAGATATATAAAGTTATAAGTTACTATAACTAGATAATTATACAAGTAAGTATTTTACAAGTTATGTAATATACTAGATTAATGATCAAGTAATAAATAACAAGAAAACTTTATAACCTATATTTAACTAGTTCAAGTTAAATGTAAGAAAGGTTTAAACAAACTAAGAATTATTATATATAGTTTTTATATAATAAGTTTATTAGTTTCACCAAGTATAAACCGATGATTGTGTTAGCTTAAGTTTCATCATGGTTGTTGAAGCTAGTGGAGCTACACAAGAAAATCACAAAGCTTGTAAGTGTGTCATTAAGACATAAGTTTTGGTCGAATCTAATAAGTCAAAACAAATGTTTAATTTCATTATTAGACATATGAAGTACTACTTATGTTAAACTAGGTTTATGTTTCAAGTTCATGAATCATAAAAAGATTTTAAAATTTTAACATAAGTTTATAGGTTTTTCAAGTAAGATAAAACAAGTAAGTTTTATTCTAGATAAGATTTTTCACAAAATCTAGTAAAACGTTTTGTACACCTCGTTTTAGGTATACATGTAAAATCGTGTAAATTCTTAATCGAAACTATAAGTTTTAAAGAATAGTTCTTAAGTTTTAAAAAGGTGTCTTGTAGAACTCTTCAATTCACAAGTCACACATTTTAAACAAGAATTAAGATTGGAATAAAAGTTTAAGTTTAGTTTAAGACTTAAACAAACCCAAGAAAATCTTAGATCTAAGTATTATCCACCTAATGGAACACCTCACTTGTTAAACGATATTCATATTGTAAGGATAAAGAACCTTAGATATGGATTCAAATCATTGCGAGTGTTAGGGTGCGTAAGGTTCTGTGATAATCGGGAGTCCCGGCGCAGAACATCGCACTGTCTTAGATGGTCTGATCTACTTTGGTGATAATCGGGAGTCCCGGCCCAAAAAGTACTTGAGTAGAATAAACATACTAGACTTTATTACTAACTTAGAAATGTACAATTAGATTGTACAAGGTTGTAATAAGTTATAAGTCTAAAGATTCTACGACCCCTAGGAATCGTGTTAAGTCTTGATACGATCGGTAAGGATGTTACCTACCAGAAATAGCATGTCTCGTCGCGAAGTGCCCAAACCTTGCGGCGAGAATGTGATATATGGATCCTAGGCCTAAAATATTAATTATGGGTTTATAATATATTTTAGAGAATGTTTATTGATGATTACTAATTAAACTGGGTTTGATTTGTAGATGGCAGCAACAACCATAGCGACACGTACCAACAATCTCTCACTACGCTTGTTTCTAGAAAAGCACGAATTGACTGGGTCAATGTTTCTCTATTGGAAGCGTGATCTTCGGATTATGCTTACGCATGAGAGAAAAGGAAATGTCCTAGAAAAAGCAATACTAAATGCTCCTACCGCGAATGCTAGAAATAAACCAGGATAAGCATATTACGCTTATAGGGTCTTCAAATCTTGCAAGATGGTTAAGGGATTATCGGTAAGTGCTCACGTCATGAAAATGAAAGAGCACATGGATCATTTTGAATGAATAGGATACCTAGTACCGTTGCAGTTAGCAACAGTAATGATACTCAACTCGTTGTTAGATGACTATAAGTCTTATGTAGTCAACTACAACGTGCATAACATGGAGCAATCCATTGTTGAGCTACATTCCGTGCTCAAGACTACTGAGTTGATTTGGGGATCAAGTTTAAGAATGATCTCGTAGTAACCGATGATGGTAGCGATCAGAGAAAGAGGCGCAGTAGAAAGGGAAAGGATAAAACCGATCCCATCCACGGCGTGCCTAAAGGGTAATGGAGTCAAACAAAAAGGTCAAGAAGGTAAAGCCAAACAAGGACCGAGAAACGGTGTCTTGGTTGTGGCGAGGGTAGGCAATGCTTGCTCCTTAGTTGACTTGACCAACTTCTAGATACCCGCTTCCTACTTGTAAAAGTTTATTACAAGTAACTCAACTTTAGCAATCGTTTATTGCATAAGATGATAAGTGAGATGACCGGCATGAGATAGTGATAATCCCACGAGCACCAAGATTGTATAATTCAGTATTTTATGGATTCAGTAAAAACAATTTTATTTTATTATTTGGATAATCTTATTTTTGTTAAAACAAGTTTTATTTTTGGTTTTAATTAATCTCGAATCCATGGTTGAATTATATTGTGTGCATGTGTGATAATTACACTAGTCAAGGTTTATGACTAGATTGTAAGTCAAGTTTTGATTTACTTATATTTCATGTTTTATATATTTGTTTGATTGTTGTATAAAAAATGTCTTGGTAGATCAAGGTATTTAGATGCTAGTAATTAGAAAGTTTTTCTAATGAAAGTATTTAAGAGTTTTATGGAAGCATAAGGTTCAAGAGTTATTGAACTTAGTTAAAACATCTTAAGTAATAGTCATTACTTATGATAGAAAGTTTTAAAGTATTAGTATTAATATAGTATGATTATATTGGATATAATCAAGATAGACTTTAAGAGTATTATTACAAGTCTTTTATACTTGTAGTAATGGATTTAATGAAGTCATAATTCCCTAATAGGAATAATTGGATATTCGTATAATCCAAGTAAAATGACTTAGACATTAAACGACTCTTAAAAGGGACAACCTATATGAAAAATATTTAAGAATTAAAAGGTATTATTGCAAGTCTTTTATACTTATAATAAATACAACGTGTAATCAAGTCATAATTCCCTAATAGGAATAATGGATATTTGAGAAATCCAAGAAATGACTTTGGCATTAAATAAAGTTCTTAAAGAATACAAATGTATTTAAGAATTGGAAGTATCGTTTCAAGTGTTTCATACTTGTTAGATATAGTAATCAATAAAGATCATAATTCCCTAAACAGGAATGTTGGATATTCGCAAATCCAAAGGATGATCTTAATTATAGAATTCTTAAAAGATTAAACTACAAGTTATTGACTAGGTCAAAGTAGTTTAAGAGATGCTTAAGTTCCATAAAAATAAGTGGGAGCTAAGAGTAACGTAGTTCATTAAAGATGTTGATGAATTCAGTAAGTTAGTAAGACATTAACAACAAGGTTTTACCAAGTCGTTAGCCAAAGAGTTAAGAGAAATAATAAACGATCGTTGATTAGATTATTGCAAACCTAATAGCGTGATCACAAGTCTTGTGATTAATTACTGCATATCTAATAGGTTGTTAACCCTTCAGTGGATAACATAGTCATTTAAGGAAAATTCTTTAACTAGTAAGAATATCTACAAATCAAGTAACTAAAAGAGGCTTTAGTTACAAGGATAGTTTTATGAATTCAACAAACTAAGGAGTTAATTTTCAATCCTCCTATGTTTACCGAATTACATAAAAGGCAAGACTAGAATATGTTCTAGATTGTTGCAAGAACAATATCTAGCAAAGACAAAAGTAATAGTATTCCTAAATATTCGTCTTATGTCTTTGGTTTAATAGAAATGATTGGTTTAGTGATAAAGTTAGAATTAAGTTTGTAAGAATCATTAAGTAATCAACACGAACAAAATGAATAAGTGATGATCCAGTAATAATTCAGTATCTATGTCCAGTGCGGAATAATACATTAGTTAGTATCATTTTTATTCAGACTTTGTATGTTTTACAAGATCCATGAATAAAAGTCTATTTATTCAACAAGACACAAAATCCGTGACTACGCATCTTGGTGGGAACCTTGATGGGACGTTAACGTCATCGCGGTATTTGGTGGTAGATTCGAAAGTTCTTCGAAGATAGCTACACAAGTTTTGTGTAAACCAAATATCGGTGATATTCTGTTGGAGGCTCAACGAATATTGGATTGACCACCGTGACAATACTTTGTGGTTGAAAAGTTCAAAAGTATTGTTCACTAGGATTGTCCTTAAGCCTGAGGTATTTGGTTTAGGATACAATGACTAATGTGCTTTGGTTCAACTCAGACAATTCTGAAATACGTTTGCCATACGAGGAAGATACTGGGTACAAAGGAAGTTGTATTTTAAATCGAAATATAACAAGATGGTAATTGCACATCCTCTTTAGGAGAGATATTTATAGGTCCTTTGACTTGATAAGAAACTGGCAAGTGCACGGCCGTGCCCAAACGAACTGATCTGTTCTTTGTCGTTTATCACAGCAGTTTGAATCAAGAAGTCATAAAAAGATTTCGAATACAGGAGTTGATAATTTCTACCATGCTCGTATTCGTTATCACAAATATCGTGTTGCAAGGGATAAACCTAACATAGTTTGCCCAAGAAGTAGAGACAGAGTGTTCTATACTAGGAGAAGCTATTAAAGAGTTTTCATAAACTATACCTGGGTTACGTAAGCTTTTTTTATGGGTTGGTTACCTACATGCCCATCTAGAAGGCCACTGTAGCTCGTATCATTAAGACAAAGGTTACAAACTTGCACAAGTGGGAGTCTGAAGGAATTATGTGCACAATTAGTCAACCTATGATGATACATCCATACCTACGAAACACTTAAGGGTCACACCGGTGAGTGCATGTAATACGAGCAAGATAAGAAATGATACTACGAAGAGGAATGATTCATAACAGTCATTATGAATCAGTTAAGTATTAAGTTAAGTTTAACTGATTACTAGATTAGCTTAACTAACTAATTAATACAAGTAGTTATACATTTACTAGTTGAGTAAATATACAATGTGTTAATTATAGATTATTCATGATATGAATTAAAGCTATTAAATCATATAGTAATTGGATAATATTGTTGTATAAATTATATAAAGGTTATTATATAATTAATTATTGAAAGTATAAATACAAGTATATAATTCGTGTATATGGGTACCGAATTATTAGTGTGTTAATACTAAACATTTGATAGTCAAGTTTAACAATAATAAACTAGTTAAACTATAAGGGATGGGAGTGTAAAAGGATAAGTTTAATTAAGAAATTAATCTTAATTAAACTAGAAGGGCCCTAAGTGAAAGTTCATCTATTATAAATAGAGGGCTTAGGCATCACTTATTAGGTGACACCTAAACAAGCCGAAACCCTTGCCCCTTTACTCCATTCGGCCGAACACCCAAGAACACCAAGTTTGGTGTTCTTCGTTCATCGTGTTCTTCAAGTCTTGAAGATCCAAGTTCATTGCTTAGATCAACTAGAAGATCGCTCGATTTGTTCATCATCAGTGGATCTATCTTAAGCAATCAACAAGGTATGTTTTGGGAAACCCTTTTCTCCCTTCTCCCTCTTAGACGAATTCGGCCAAAGAACCCTAGGGTTCTTTGGTTGATGGTCGAACGAACCACACAAGCAATGTGTGTGTTCGAGTTCTTTGTACAAGGTTTCTTTCTTGTTAACCTAATCTAGTTCTCCAACATCCCAATCCTTTAGGGTTTAAGGATTAGGTTTAATCCCAGTTCCGCATTTAGGGATTAAATCAGCTAGTTGGTTTTAACCGGTCAAGAACAAGTTCATGTTCTTGGTCAGTCATGGTTCGAACCAAGTACACTAGGAGGTCGACCCAAGTGGTTGATCAGTGGCATGGTGCGTAGTGAAACCCTACAGTGATGTATATTGATTCATTCAAAATATGAATATATCATTATTCAACACATTTGAATCAATGGGCTTCGAAGATTTTTCCTAGTTTCACCTCGAAGAACTTCACATTTTACATGATGATTCAGATAAATCTTGTTCATAATGTGGGGGAGAATATATTACAGAAGTTCTTTTTATAAAGAATAATGCTTGCAATATTTAGGAGATTATCAATACATAAGCCCAGTTTATTCCACATTAAAAAGACATATGCACCGGTTAAGGGGGAGTAAACATGAAACCGAAGATACAACGGGGAGTAAATATTAATTCGTCTAATCCAACTCCCGTTAGGAAATAATTGTCTATTTGAGGGGGAGCGTAAACCTTATCAACATTTTACCCTAACAACAATTATCAATGATCACAAATCGACAAAGCCACAACTTCAAGAAAAGACTTTCGCTATAAACAACTCTGTCTATGGGTCTACATCTCGTCGATTTACATTTCTGAAGAAGAAGAAACCGATACATTCATAGAAAATTCTCTCACAAATTCTCAACCATTTCAATTCAAATCTTAAATGTACATATCATTCTTTCCTACATACAAAACATTCACATTCAATCCAAATCTTAACATTTAAAATCATTCTTTCCAAAATACAAAAAACCTTACATATCCAAAACTTAAACTTTCAAATCATTCTTTCAAAATCCAAAACATCATCCTATCCTCACAAAAACCCTCTACCACAAAATCCAAAACAACATCTCCATTATCTGAAATCCTAGACAAATCCTTACTTAACTGATATTCCATTTCCAGAACTTTCAAAACTTTAGTAAATCAGTTTTAGGTATTTCTTACACCAACAAATTCAATGAAACAAAAATTAGTTCCTTTGAGTGTCTGAAACTTCAAATTTCTGCTTTGGTACTCTCCGGAAACTCAGAACTCATTTACATATCAAAGTCAGAAATCTTAATTGCTTCTCAAGCTACTCAGATGTATTCTTTGAACTGCAAAATCAAGAGAAGTCAATTACAAATATTGACAAGAAATTAAATTGAATTAATATAATTAAACATCTTGACATACATCTGAGAGTAACTGAAGATCACAACAGGCCAATAGAAGATATTGAAGAAGGAAGATTGGGATTTGGTGCTTAAGTCCAAAAAGGGGGAGATTGTTAAGTCTAGTTTTGGTCTTAAACATGTAATTAGTGGTAATTAGACAAGAGAGTGGTAATTAGTGATAGGAGGTATAAATACATTGGTTTAACCTTGATGATGTAAGCTTTCCTCACTTGTAATTGACAAACACTTTGAAAGCTCTCTTCCCTCCATCTTCATCTCTCTCAAAATACACACACAAACACACACTTGAATTCTTCATTTCTTCACAAATCACCATGAATTGATATAATTTCGATTGAATTAGCTCTCTCAAATAGTATCAAGAGACAAATCTTATTCATTAGATCAAAATGGTCAAGATCAAATCCCTAATCACTACCACCTACAGTCACCGCCGGGGGCGGTGGTGGTGGCTGACAGTGAAGGTGCTGGTGGTGGTGGTGAAACACATGTGTTTCAAACATGTGTTTCAAGCCACTTCAAACACATGTGTTTCAAGTCACGAAACACTTGTGTTTCAAGTCACGAAACACTTGTGTTTCACTAAAAACATGAGTTTTTAAAACACACGGGAGCATGCGAACTACGAAGCACATGTGTTTCAAAAGGTGAAACACATGTGTTTCAAACACATGTGTTTCAAGTCACGAAACACGTGTGTTTCACTAAAAACATGAGTTTCTAAAACATAGAGGAGCATGCGAACTACGAAACACATGTGTTTCAAAAGGTGAAACACATGTGTTTCAAACACATCTGTTTCAATAAAAACATGAGTTTCTAAAACACAGGGGAGCATGCGAAATACGAAACACATGTGTTTCAAAAGGTGAAACACATGTGTTTCAATTCACGACCACCACCGCCGGTCACCACCGCCGGCCGCCGGCCGCCGTTTCCGGCCGCCAGAGGTGGGTGGGGTATTGATTTATTGAAGCACATATGTTTGTAGTGGTGGTGGTGGTTTGAATCTTGAACTTGACCTTTGACTTTTTCTTGATCCAAGGGCTAATAATAGTCCCTTGGGACTAGATAAAATTGATGGACTACCTTGAACAAACCACTAAGTTAAAATACTAATTAATAATTAGTTATTTTCACTAAAAAAAACTTACCTATGTCTCGACGACTCTTTTTTTTTTCACATAATATCGACAACATATCGTCGCCACAAAGTCGTCGTCAACCTTAAAATCTTGTAACCACAAATGTTGTCGGGATAAATCATAAATTACACCTATATTGACGACATGTGGCGAGGAAAAGTTTTGTCAGGACAACTTTCAAAAAGAAAAGTGTTATTATAAATATATGGCGACGACATGTCGTTGGGATATGTTTGACCTAGCTATGACGTTGGTCTGTGTTTAAAAAAAATAAGGGGGCGTTTGGCTCGACGTAATCCTCCGTAATGTAATTGAAATCGGTTGTAATTGAATTCAGTTGGAATTGAAATCAGTTGTAATTGAATATGGTTACGCGTTTTGTTACCAAAATTTTGAGTTGTAATTCAAATCAATACTTATGCATTTTTTAAAAAACTTTTTTAAATTCTTTTTTAAAAATTTATTATTTATTATTATTATTATTATTTTATTTTTTAAATTTTTTTATTTTTTTAAATTATTATATTTTTAGTTTTTAAAAAAAGTATTTTTAATTTTTTTTTATTTTTTTTTATTTTTAATTTTATTTAAAAAATTTTAATATTTTTTAGTTTTTTTTAATATTTTTTAATTTTTTTAATTTTTTTTAATTTTTTAATTTTTTTAAACGATTTTAAAATTTAAAGTATATAAAAATATTAAAATTTGTTGGTTAGTAAAGGACCGTAAAATCGAATTCATAGGGTGTTGGGACGGAATTCAATTACAACGAATATCGTAATTCGAAATTACGTCGTAATTGAATTACGAAAAAAAAAGTTTATCCAAACGTCCTGCGTAATGTAATTGAATTACAATTACGGAAGATTACGGAGTATTACGTCAAAACAAACGGGCCTAAATCTTAGTCAAACTTATAGAGACAATATTTGGTTGCCATGGAGTTCTCATTGTCGCTATATATGTTGTCGGGACATGGATTATATTTGGTAGTGTTTCTTGTATTAAGTTGATAAAACCAAAGTCAATTTACACATTATGCTCTGTAAGTGTTATAATCGATTTAAGTTTTATCACTGTCAACAATATTCTGATATTTCTTATATCATAATACTTTTCTGTTAATTTCGATGTTAACAGGTAATATATTGTAACCGGAGAAATGGACTTAAACTACATTTTCTTTCTGCTAAATTTTCGTCAATTTTACAATTTTACCAACTTATTCTAATCTCATTTTTAAACAGAGAATCTTTCAACTGATCGATTCTTATATTGACAAGATGATAGATACAATGATACATTCACACATGCAAGTATACGTACAGGTACATGCATAAACACGTATTCGAAAATGTCATAAAAATGTAAGGAGTGATTTTGGTTCCTTGGGGTGGAAGAAAAGTGTGTGCATGTTTAGACGATAATGTAGTGTTAATTGATGGTTGTTGGAGTGTTTGTCTCAATACAGGTTTTATGTCATAAGAGCTTGCACCTAACTCCAGTTGCACCTGAGGGATACCTATTGCCTAAGTAAGACAAGGATATACCATCTCTTTATGGGCTACATCGCGTTTCAAAAATCCGGGTTAAGACAAATTTGTCTTAATTTTTTTAAATAACTCGCTGGTCTTATTTTTCGTAAGTCTATATTATTTGTTATAAAAATATATATTTATAGAGTCTAATTTTAAGTTTATGTGAGTTTATATGAACAAATCTTATACTAATGTAGAATTAAAAACGAGATAAAACAAATTGAACTTTTTAATTCACACGAATACCATAAACAATTATTTATATTATCGTTAATCCAATGAATAACGATGATCAAGGTAAATTTCAAATAGACACAAATTTTGTAGAGTGAGTGGAAAAAAATTAATTAATTTTTATAAAAATTAAAATTGAATATTGTAGTATCTCAATGAAACCCTAAAATAAAATTAGTTTTTTAATGTGCCTAACAAGACAAACGGATTGAAAACTGGCTCGCAAACAAAGTAAAAAAAGACAAAAAAAAAACTCCAAAATGTAAATAACCCCAAAATACAACATTTTGGTCCGAAAGTTTACCACTATGTTCTCCTTGTTGCAAGTGATTTGACTTGACGTGGGCATAAAATGAAGCCCATGTAACCCAAATTATGTTTATTTTAGTGCCGTCTTTTTTCCTACATGATCTTAGACATCTAGAAATAAAATATTCATTTTTCCACACTTTAACCTACATCATTTAGGCATAAATCACTATCCAATACTTCTTCTATGCCTATAAGAATCAATTAAGGCTTCACACGATGTATAGTAATAACTCAAGCATAAACAATGCCTACGGACCGGAGTCAAGCTTATACAAACCAAGCAAGACTTAAGTTATAAGCGAGTCAATGAGACCCTAAGACTATTTCCATTGGTGACCTTCCAACAAAAGTTCCCCATTTTCTACCCAAAATAAATTGAAAATAGAAATAAATTTAGTGGCCTAGGTTGCATAGAAGGACCAAGTTACCATGTTAAATAAACACAACTTTTTTAATTTTCTAATATTGATATGACATGTAATTTTTTTAATTTAAGTTTGATTTGATCTGGGTTGAATTAAATTGTTAATGGAGCGAAAGTAGGTTAGATTAAGTGTATAGATGGAAAAGAGAAACCAAATTTAATGGGTTGGATTGGATTGGATTACTAAGATAGTGTCAAGCTGTGGGACAATGTCATATTGTCTGAATGACAATCATTTGTTTGGATCCTTAGGTGTAAAAAGTTGGGCCTAAATGGATCTGTTGGTCTTGTTACCTAGCAAAATCGATTGTGCACCTTCTTTCAAAATCTATAAAATCTTGTCTGTTATTGTTCAAGTCATATTTGATTTATATCATCACTTCAGTTTTGTCAATGAGGAGAGAATTTATATGACGTCTCACTTTTTTTTTTCAACATGTACAAACAAAAATAAAACTATTCTTTTTATAAATTATTTGAAAAGTTTGTTACTAATTGTAAATAAACAATATAATAATTCTACAGAAGATAGTTTATATTATTTATGTTTATTATAATAAAATATGTGGCATAAAAAACGTGAGAAAAAGTTTTGTATAAAAATATATAAAAAAGTGAAAGGGATAAATTCATTACAAAATATGGTAGGTTTAGAGTAGCTTTCTTAAGTATTAACAAGATGGAAATAATTAGTTCGATCGAGGGGCCGGGGATGTATATAATTTGTTGCCTTTTTAATCCAAATATTCGCAATTACATGTTCTAAACATGATTATTTAATAGGATGTCACTACGTACGGCCCCAACAACTCCTTTCATTTCATCATTTGTGACTAAACTTTGACAACGTACTCCTTAACAAACTTATTTAGTTCCAGCGACGAGCTACCACCTTCCTTAACTGCCTCGATCGATTGCTTAAATGTCAGGATCGAATAACTTAATCAAGTTATTAGAAACCCAGATCTACTAACACAAGAAGTTACAGCGGATTAACACTTATGTTATTTGATTAAGAACAATGTAAACTGCAATTGAATAAGAATAAAACGAAGAACACAGTTTATCACAAAAAGCTTCAATGTATTAATTCGTTCGATCAATACACGTATGTTTACAATTCATAAGGAACTATATATAATAGTCCTTGAAGCCTAAATTAATAACCTAGTTATTTTAGGAATCGATTACAATTTAATTACATAAAGATATACATCCTATAACAAAGTAAGCTAGAATCTCGGACTCGATCAGCACCATAAATAGAATCAGTAGTATTTGTTGATCGTCAGTAGTATTCATCATCAGTAATAACGTCGAAGCTTAGCATCAGTAGTATTTAGCATTTCTGCCCCATCAGTACTAACTTCACTCTTCATTGATCAGTACCAACTGCAGCATCAGTAATAGAATGATATCTTTGCTTTATATCCCAACAATCTCCCCCTAAATTTATTAATTCGCTTTGAATTAATCAAGTTTCTTTTTGCTCTTCATTCTTCTTAGCTTGTTCTTCTAATTGTTTAGCTCTTCTTTATCTGCTTTCAATTGTTCTTTGATTTTGCAGCTTTCTCTGAGCAATAATATACTTGCTGTTTCTTTTGATAAAATAGTTAAGTTTGTTATGGAACATTACAGCATCATGGGGTTTCATCATTGAGTTTGTATATAGCTGATACATTGTTTCCTCAGAATGTGGATATTCTCTTTCATATAAGTACAGCTCACAGTTTTTGCTTGATCTTTCAAAGAAATACATATTCACTGTGGGTAGCACATTCCAAGCATACACATTTTCTGTGTTTGAAAATATTTCAGGATATTGATTTGGATAAAATGCAGCATCTATCATCTTGGTTAAGTATCCAGCACCTGAGTTCTTCCATGACTTCTTAGTCATTCTTGGTTTGCCTATAATCAGGACTTTAATAATATCAGCTCTGCTACAAGACATAACTAATGGTTTCTAACCAGTAAATCTTTGAACTGATTTGTCTTGTCTAATAATCTCAATAGCATCACCAACCATTCTCCAATTTATGATTGGATTATCTTCAATGGGAGCAACAGGAGTGTCAAATACCTGTATTTCCTGTTTCTTTTTCTTCCTTTGCTCTGTTTCAAATTCATCTCTTTTTCTTTTCTCAGGAGGTATTGAAGATTCTCCAGTTGTTGGAACTCTGGTGAGTACTGTCAAGGGATCTATTTCAATTAAAACTTTTTCTTTTCCAGCTTCAACTGCTAATTCAGCTAATTCTTTCTTTTTGGCAGTACAATATTTATCTACTATTGTAATCATCTTCATTCTACCAAAAGATTTTGCACTATGCCCCTTTGACTTCAAAAAGTCAATCATATTCTTTTTCTGTTCAAATATGTCATCTGGTAGGTCAGCATTTTCCCTTTTTACATTCGGCTACAAGGTCTTCAAGACAATTTAAATGTTCTTCTTCTATCTTTCTATGTCTTTCAAATTCTGCTTTTTGATCTTCTACCAGGACACCTTCCATTTGAGGGACTTGTACCTCAGTTTCTTGACTTTCAGAATTTTTCAATCTTTCCTCTTCAGCCTTTCTATTGTCTTCAAGCGCTTGAGTTTTAGCAACTTTTCTTGCATATCTGATCTTCTTCACTTTCAATTTGTCTAACCTGTCTTTTCTTACCAGATTCATTTTGTTTACCATATAATGACCTAGAGCTCTGTTTGGATAGTCATCATTAAAAATTTCCTTTCCTTTTCCAATACAGATTGAAAGTTTAGGTGGAATATATTTCATATCGGGGACTTCTGGTAATATTATTGATGGAGAGAATAGATGAATTTTATTTTGAGGGAGTATCTTGGGGTGTGGAGGAAGTTCACATTCACATACTTCATACCAATTCACATTGTCATCAATATCAGGTATGACAAGTGGATGTTGTGGTGTTTTAGGTTTTGTAACAATGATGATCTGTTCTTTCTCAATAAGCTCAGGAATCTCTTCATCTTCTTCTTCAGTAGTAACCAAGGTGGTTGCTACTGGTGTGATGGTGGTTGTGATTGCTACTGGTGTACTTTCAGGTTTATACACAACTTGTTGTTCTTCATTTACTACTGGTGAGGTTGTTATTGGAGTTACTACTGCTAGGGCATCAGTAGTATCCATAAACTCTTCTTCTGGTGCATTTACTATTGAACTTTCTTTCTCTTTAACAACTTCAGTAGTAACAACCTCTTGATCCTTGTTTTCTTCAATTTCCATTGGATCAGTAGTTTCAATGACTTCAGTAGTAACTGTTGAGTTTATTTGTTCTGCAGTTTGTGATTGGTTTGCAGACACAAATACATCATCATCCAGATTTTCCATTTCTTTATACAGATTCTCACCAATACTATAACCTGTTTCACCATGGACCTCTTTTAAGTTTAGAAGGGCTGCTGCTGCAATTGATTGATCAATCATCCCTTGAATTTGATCTTTCTCCCCCTTAGTGATCTCAACTTATTGAGCTTCACTACTTGCAATCTTTCTTTGTAAGTTCCTGATCAACTTTGATTGCCTTTGAAGCCTATGTTCAAACCTCTTCTATCTTTTGTTCAAGGTGTTTATATAGTGCTTCATGTAGGTCATGGTTTTTCCTTGATTGTTTAATAAAGTCAGACGATGTTGTACAGTGGTTTTAAGGTTTTCCTTCCTATCCGTCAATTTTGTTTGTTTAATACTGCCCTCAGCCCATTTGGGTGGATCATTGGGCTCATTTGGTACATTGGCTTTAAGGTTTTCCATCCTATCCGTCAATTCAGTTTGTTCAGTTCTACCCTTATCACTTCTTGGTGATAAATTGGGTTGTTTGGACACTCTCTTCTTCCTAGAAGAAGCAGTAGTGCCCCCCCTTGTGGTTTCTTGGCACCGGGGTCCTCTCAGTAACTCCTCAAATTCTGATTCATCACTGAGAGTTGCCGAGGTCTGGGTCCTAATGATGTTCTCACTAGCCTGTGCACCCACCTTTGGGGCATCAGTAATGAGAGCCCTTTCCTCATGCCCTCTCTCCTCCTTGGAGGACAACTCTTGGAGCCTGGGGTGTGACTCAATTGGTCCCCTGGTGTCCTTTAAGGAAGTTCTCTTCCTTTTATAAGTTTTAGAAATTTGTTTGGTTTTGGTCTGGTCTTCCTCAGAGTGAAGAGTAGCACTCTGGGGATTAATTTCATGTACCTGGGACACTTGCAGGACATCTGTTGGTTCATTTAATTGAGTGGACTGAATGGGTTCTGTTTGGGCTGTATTTGGTGGTGGAGTTGGTTGGGGTTCAATGGGGTGACTTGAACCTTCTCTAGTTGGGAGATGATCATAGATCATGTTTGAGAATAGTGGAGTATCTTTACCATAAAATTTGAATTGTTTTCTCATGTTTGCAAACACCTTTTTATTTAATTCTGGTGTAACAAATCTGTTTTTGGGAATTGAAAGATTTTGTAGTTCACAGTTTATTATATGAGTTAGGAATCTTGGATACATTAAAAATTTTGAGGATGATAAGTTTCCAAGCATTCCTTCAAAAATCATATTAGAAAAATTAAATACTTGTCCTGTGCTCAGACAAACAACAGCAGATGCTATTGATTTGTTGAACTCATTCCAAGTACTTCTTTTTGGAGAGATACAATGTTGAATAGTATGTACCAAAAACTTCCATTGAGGTGAAAGAAGACCCTTTTGAAAAGTAACTATATCTGGTCTTCCTTCATACCCCATTTTCTGTAAAGTTTCAACAAGATCTTCCTTTGGAAGAGAGAATATACCTGACTCATCATCGAGTTGAAGATGATTTCGGATTGATTGTTCAGTGATAATGATCTCCTTTCCATCTACAGTAGACTTGATTTTGGACATATTGGAGTCTTCAACTCTTTCAGCATTTGTCCAGAAATCAACTAGGTGTTGTTGTATGCTTTAGGATTGATGGTGGGAGCAAACTTTATATATGAGTTCTTTAGGAACATCACAATAGGACGAAAGTCCTTTGTACCATCTGGATTTCTCAAGAAAGCACACATATTGTGAAATTCAGAAAATTTGAGATCAGTTGTGACTTCGAGTGATTTTAGGGTTGCCATTCTGCTTGATTTTGATATGTTGTTATGAATCTTTCAGAGAGAGTGTTCGTTTTGGCACGAATTTCACTTTGGTGAAAGGAATTGAGTTGTTACTGATGCAGGGTTTTGATCGGTTTTTGCAAAGGTTTAGGGTTTAGCGTAGGATTTATCGAATCGATGAGAAGATAATGCTAAACTAATCTCAGTCTGATATTTATATTTTTCGATTTAACCTGCAAAAAGACTAGAATGTCCTTCGAATAATAACACAACGGCTATTTTCATGAGGGTCAGTAATGTAATTTAAGTATTTTCCAGATAACGGTCTATCAGTAGTAACTAAGTATCAGTAGTAGAAACATCAGTAGTAACTATTGTTTTTATACTTGACCTAATTTTACTGAGAAACCCTATCAGTACTAAGGTATAGTAAAAGCATACAATCAGTAGTAATAAATAACCAGTAGTAAAAAGGAATTTAAATTTGTACAAAACACTTTACACATTTTTTCTTTTAGACTTAACTTATTAAAATCATTCCAATACTGCTAACCAAAAAGCTGAATCTTCCTACATCAAATGCTTTTGTGAAAAGATCTGCCAATTGATTATCAGTATGAATTTTTTCTACTTTAATTAATTTCTTTTCATTGCAATCCCTTATAAAGTGAAATCTAATTTCATTGTGTTTTGTTTTAGAGTGTTTTACTGGATTATTTACAATACTGATAGTACTTTGATTATCTATAAAAATTGGAGTTTTAAGGATAGAGATACCAAAGTCTAGTAGTTGATTTTGAATCCATAGAACTTGAGCACAGCAGGCAGATGCAGCTACATACTCTGCTTCAGCAGTTGAAGTTGAAACATTAGTTTGTTTCTTGCATTGCCATGACACCAACCTTGATCCAAAGAATTGACATCCACCAGTAGTAGATTTCCTATCTTGACATTCACCACCATAGTCACTGTCTGTGTAGGCTATGAGTTTAAATGGTGATGCATGTGGGTACCAGAGACCAAGTGAAGGTTTTCCTTTCAAGTATCTGAAGATTCTTTTGACTGCTTGCAAGTGTAGTTCTTTAGGTTTTGCTTGATACCTTGCACAGACACAAACACTATACATAATGTCAGGTCTTGATGCAGTTAAGTACATTAATGAACCTATCATAGATCTGTATAGGTGTTCATCTACATCCTCCCCCTCAACATCAGGATGTAGGTGTTTGTGAGTTTCCATTTGAGTGCTTGCACTTTTGCTGTCTTTCATTGCAAATTTCTCTAGAATGTCTCTAACATATTTAGATTGATTGATTAAGATACCATCTGATCTTTGACTGATTTGGAGTCTAAGGAAGAAGTTCATTGGACCCATTGAGCTCATCTTAAATTTGATCTGCATTAGTTCTTCAAATTCTTTGCATAGTTGATCATTTGTTGATCCAAATATGATATCATCTACATATATTTGAACCAGTAGAATATCATCTTTGACCTTTCTTGTGAACAGTGTTTTGTCAATGGCACCTCTCTTAAAGTTGTTCTTCAGTAAATATGAGGACAATGTGTCATACCAAGCTCTTGGTGCCTGATGGAGGCCATATAGAGCTTTGTCAAGCTTGTACACATCGTTATCATGTTCTGGATCCTCAAAACCTGGGGGTTGGCATACATACACTTCTTCTATTTTACCATAAAGGAATGCACTTTTTACATCCATTTGGTATACCTTGAATTTCTTATATGAAGCATATGCCAGAAATATTCTTATGGCTTCAATTCTGGCCACAGGAGCATATACTTCATCATAATCAATTCCTTCTTCTTGTGTGTATCCTTGGGCTACAAGTCTTGCTTTGTTTATAATCACTATTCCCTTTTCATCTTTCTTGTTTCTGAAGATCCATCTTGTGCCAATAGGTCTTTTTCCCTTTGATAGAGGAACAAGAGTCCAGACAACTTGCAGTTTAAACTGAAGAAGTTCTTCTTGCATTGCTATGATCCAGTTTGAATCTTTTATAGCTTGTTGAATCTTCTTAGGTTCTTCCTGTGACAGAAAACATTCATACATGCATTCATTAGATATTAAACTTATGTTACAAACATTTGAATTTAATGAGGAATTAAATTTGCTTCTTGTCTGCATGTTTGAATTAACATCACTTAGGACTAGGTCCAAAGGATGATTCTTTTCAGTTCTTGTTCCAGGAATTTTGTCAACAGAGATTTGAGAGTCTAGATTTGATTCATTTGATTCAGGAATTTGTGCGTCTGTCCATGTTTCTTCTTGATTGTTTGCATTTTGTGAAGTTTCATCATTACTACTGGTGTCAGTAGTAACGTTCTCTTCATTGACATCAGAAGGATCATTGTTGTTACTGGCATCAGTATTGAGTAAATCGTCATTGCAACTTTGAGGTTCAGAGTTACTACTGGGATCAGTAGTATCTTAAGAATTTGTGTTATTACTGGTATCAATGAAATTAGGGTTATCGGAGTTACTACTGTCCTCAGTATCAACTGTAGGATCAGTATTAACTAAGATATATTTCATGATTTCTTGCCTTCCATTTGATGATGGTCCTACTTGTTGACTTTGATTGTTTGAATTTCCTGTATTAAGCTCATAATTGACATCAAAAGATTTGGTTAGATTATCAATGTTAAACAACCAATCTGGACCATTTCCTTGTTCATTCATCAGATTTTCATTAAAGGATACATTTACACTTTCTTCAATGATCCTTAGCCTTTTGTTGAACACTCTGTAAGATTTGCTTTGAGTTGAGTATCCTACAAATATTCCATCATCTGCTTTGCAGTCAAATTTACCAACTTGTTCTCTTGTAATTAAAATATTACAAGGACAACCAAATGATTTTAAGAAACTTATTGATGGTTTTCTTTTATTGAAAAGTTCATATGGTGTTTTAAAGTGAGGCTTAACTATTAATACTCTGTTCTGAACATAACAAGCAGTATTAACAGCTTTAGCCCAAAACGTTATTGGTAATTTTGAATCTGCAAGCATAGATCTGGCTGCTTCAATGATAGTTCTATTTCTTCTTTCAGCTACACCATTTTGTTGTGGAGTTCTTGGTGATCTGTACTGTCTGTCAATGCCTTTAAGATCACAAAAGTTAATTAGGTTAGTATTTTTAAATTCAGTTCCATTATCACATCTAATTGCTTTCACTTTGAGATCTCTTGTATTTTCCAGCTTTATAATCAGATTTTTGATCATTTCACTTGTTTCATCTTTGGTCCTAAGAAAGAAGACCCAAGTATATCTGGAAAAATCATCAGTAATAACAAGGTAGTATTGTTTCTTTCCAATGCTCATTACATTTGTAGGTCCAAAAAGGTCCATATGTAAGAACTGCAAAGGTTTAGAAATAGAGTTAATTGCTTTGGTCTTATGAGAAGTCTTGTGTTGTTTACCTTTTAGGCAGGCAACACAATGATGATCACACATAAATTCTTTTTGTGGTAGACCAACTACCAAATTCTTTTTAACTAAATTGTTCATATTTTTAAAATTTGTGTGACACATCCTTCTATGCCAAAGTTCTGATTCATTTGTGTTTGCCTTAGATATAAAACAGTTGATCTCATTTGATGATATGAGTTCTCCCCCTATATCCAGGCAATACACATTGTTTCTCCTTGGTGTTCTTAAAACAACAAATTTTTCATCTAAAATAAAATCAGGAGAAAGAATGATGCACTCAACATCTGTAAAAAGAATTTTTTTCTTCTTATCACAGACTTGTGAGACACTAACCAGATTGTATTTAAGCTCAGCAACATAAAAGACATCATCAAAAGTGATCTTACCATTAGAGACTGTACCTTTACCTGTAATCTTACCTCCTCTAGGATTTTCTCCAAAAGCAACATACCCTCCTTCAAAAGACTTGAAATCTCTAAGTATTTGAAGATTTCCAGTCAAGTGTCTAGAGCATCCACTATCAATATGCCATGTTCTACCTTCTTCAGGGATCTGGATACTCTGTACACAAAGTAACAGGATTAGTTAATTTTGGGAACCCAAGCTTGCTTTGTCTTAGGTTCATCCTTTGAAAAGTGAGTCTTTTTAACTGAGTGAGTCTTATATGCAGTTTTGTATTTAGTGCTGATGTTATTAGTTACTACTGATCTAGGTTTATACCCGTAGTTTTTGGTTTTTGAAAATTTTACTACTGATGGACCAGTAGTGTTTGGGTAATATGAGTTTTGACCATAATCAGTAGTGTTTTTGTAGTTATACCAGACAACATTGTAATTAGGGTTTTCACCAGTAGTAAACCTGGAATAGTTTCTACTGATGTTTGAAAACTTTGAAAATTGAGGTAAACGATTTTGTTTTCCATTGTTTTTGAAATAATTGCTTCTGTTTGGACTTTCATACCTGGTATTTTGCACAAATCGTGGTGCAGTTCTTCCAAATTTATGAGTGTCAGCACATGGTTTATTGAATTTCTTTTGGTTTGGTTTTTTAGATTCCTTTTCTTTTGTTTCTTTAGTTTGTTTTAATTTTAAGGCTTTTTCTTTTTCTTTGTTGATTTTGAATTCTTTAAATTCTTGATAGTTAATAGGATTGAAGTGGCAATTTTTAGCTATGTGGTTAACCTTGTTACAAATTAAACATGATAATTTTGTTGTTTTTGCACTTTCAGGTTTTCTTTGTTCTTTTAACTGATTTAGGTTTCTTTGATTTCATCTTCTTAGAATTGTAGGTATATTTTCTGAATTGTATTTGGGAGATTCAGTTTGACTTTGGGTTGTATGAAAACTTGTATCATTTGATTCAGTTGTTTGATCATCATCAGAAGAATCATTTTATTCATTACTGGTTTCAGTTTCAGTTTGACTTTCAATTTTTAAATCATTTAAAACTCTTTCTGTACTTGATTTAAGTGGAGGAATAAAATTTGTTGGAGGTGGGACTGCATGATATCCCACTCCATGAATAACTTTTTCTGTAGTTTGATTACTAGTTAATTCATTGACAATTTTAGAACTTCTTTCAAACTTTTTAATAGTTAGTTTATTCTGTTCTAGTTCCATTTGACATTCTTCTAATTTGATCAAAGTTTCTTTTAGTTTCAATTCAATATGTTCTTTTTCATATGTGGTTTGCAACAATTCATCTTTTATCTTTTGATCAGTTATTTTATAGATTTTAATTTGGTTTTCTAAATCGGCTATACAACCATTGTATTCAATTCTTCTGTTTCTGTTTAAAATCATCTCTTCTAGTGTTTCTTTATTAAGTTTTTCTAATTCTTTATATGCTTTAATGCATTCAGGTGTGCAAGATTTAGAATTTACCTCAGTAGTAGAAGGATCAGTAGTAAAGGCCATGAGAGCTTGGTTCTGTGCATGTTCTTCTGCTTGGAAGCTCCAGTCATATCCTTGTCCTTCTTGAGATACTAAGGCAGTTGAGTTGGATGTGCTATTTTTGTTGTAGCTTGATCGTTGGTCTTTGATTGGACATTCTCTGGCAAAGTTACCCAGATTGCTACAGTTGTAACACTTGACCTTGGTTTTGTCAAATCCAGCACGATCACCTTTGTTGTAAGAAAGATTTTGTCTTCCAGTTCTTTTAAGAAACCTTTTGGTTCTTAAGCTTAGCATAGCCATCTGCCACTTGATGTCCATCTCTTCCAAATCATCAGGATTGAGTTGTTTTAAATCCTCACTAATCAATGCAGTGTGCACATGACTAGTGAAGAATGATTCTCTTGCTACATCTTCAATGCCTGCATTCTTTGTATTGTCCTTCCCTGTTCCTGTACTTGACACAAAAGCATCATTGTTTGAAGGTGAATTAGGAGATTTATTACTTACCTCTGATTCAAATACTCTTAACTCATTGTAGAGTTCATCAAGCTCCTTTTCTTCTAGTGCATCACCTTGTCTATATATCACAGTATACATAGACCATTCTTCACCTAGAGATCTGAGAAACTTCCTGTTGACATCATCATTGTCTGGTTTATAACCAACTTGATTTAGTTCACCAATGAGTTTGTTGAACCTATCAAATACTTGAGACAATGATTCATTCTTCTGTCCTTTGAAGTTTTCAAAGTCTTGTTTCAGAACAGACTTCATGTTTCTCTTTGTGCTCTTTGTACCAACAAACCTCTTTTCCAGAGCCTGCCATAACTTCTTTGCATCATCATATTCAACAAAGAGATGTTGATAATCATTGGGAATGGCAAGCAACAGAGTTCTTAAGGCTTTGAGCTCGATCCCTCTGTCCTTCTTCTCTTTCTCACTCTTGAGTTTGTCAGCTTCAGTTGAAGTGGTGGCTATTTGAGTTTGAATAGTTTTGTTGCCTTCAAGAACCACTTCCCACATGGAATAATCAGTAACCAGCATGTATTGCTTTATTCTGTTTTTTCACATCCCAAAGTTATTGGGAGTGAGAATTGGAATCTTGTTCGCTTGAGTACTTTCATTGTTATCAGACATGATTAACAATTTTGAGATCGAAAGTATGAAACTTTTTGCTGTTCTTAATTCGTAGATCTAGAACATTAAAGCTCTGATACCACTTGTCAGGATCGAATAACTTAATCAAGTTATTAGAAACCCAGATCTACTAACACAAGAAGTTACAGCGGATTAACACTTATGTTATTTGACTAAGAACAATGTAAACTGCAATTGAATAAGAATAAAACGAAGAACACAGTTTATCACAAAAAGCTTCAATGTATTAATTCGTTCGATCAATTCACGTATGTTTACAATTCATAAGGAACTATATATAATAGTCATTGAAGCCTAAATTAATAATCTAGTTATTTTAGGAATCGATTACAATTTAATTACATAAAGATATACATCCTATAACAAACTAAGCTAGAATCTCGGACTCGATCAGCACCATAAATAGAATCAGTAGTATTTGTTAATCGTCAGTAGTATTCATCATCAGTAATAACGTCCAAGCTTAGCATCAGTAGTATTTAGCATTTCTGCCCCATCAGTACTAACTTCACTCTTCATTGATCAGTACCAACTGCAGCATCAGTAATAGAATGATATCTTTGCTTTATATCCCAACATTAAATCTTTTGCTTTTAGCTTCTTCGTTTCATCCGCATTACTCATTGACTCGCCAATTATATATATGAGCTGAGTCAGGTACCGTATCCGACCCTTGGCAAACCCGCACCACTGCACCATGCTCATCTACAAAGAACCTTGCATTGATATACTGGTCAGCCTAGCTCCATGGGCCAGCCTAATATCATGACACCATTGCTTCCATAACCGAGTTCCACTCGCAATGCAATGACTCAGAAACCCACCAACGGCTCGGTGACTCAGTATCAAGCCCACTTTCCAACGCCTTTACCCGTGAGAAACTCCAAAGCACACGTACATGACCGAGTTATCGTCAAGCCATTTCAACACGTACATCATGGTCCGATCCATACTCTGACCCAGCAAGCAAACAAGCCGGCCCGAACCCGAAAACATTTTTGTGACCCGTGATCTTTTTCAGATGCTCCATCCATGTACTGATGATCCAGTGCATCAAAGAAAGGTATTCACAACCCCAACTCAATCTGTTCATCATAAAACCATCAAGAACCAACTGCATGCCATTCAGGGTCGGATTCCTTGCACACGAGCGCCACAGTTGGAAGATGCGCCCGTGGAAAACGCGAGTTAGGTAGATGGTCTGAGACTGAACCGACGAAATATTATGGCTGCATGGCAGTAGTCAAGAACAGAGATCAATTGGACAGGAGTATATTTTACAAAGAAATAAATAAGAGGCCATATTCGAGATTTAAATCATTTAATTGGGCCGCAGTATATTTTACAATTGGACAGGAGCAATGGAGCACATTTCTTTTGGAAAGACCATAGCACAGTTGTTGAGAGTGGACCATGTTCTTTTATTTTTAGTAGGCCGTCAATTACAATAGGAAGAGAACAACCACATCATCGTATATTGAAGGGGCCACCGGCCACATAAAAGACACACTTGCACGGCCCACAATTTAAAAAAAGGGAAGTCGCCAGATTATTTATAGATTTAGGATGTGACGAACGAAAAGAACATTCACGGTTGCTAACTACTAAACCAGATTATTTATTTATTTTAGTTGTTAGTAGTTGTTAGTACACAACTACTAACTACTAAACCCAATTCACACTTGCATTAATTCCTCTTGACCGGAAGGTTTAACCAAACACGAGCCACGGTTTGGGAATGGAACACCAACCCGTGTAACCATCGCCAAACTGAAGCTCTGATACCAAATTGTAACATCATCTTTTTGAAACCATTTTTTTTAATATATCTAATTAAGTATTAACCTAAGGTTACGGAAGCATACAGTTAGGTTCCTAATTACGTTAGGTTTATGATGTGTAAAACCTAGTTATAAAATAAACACCTAAATACGCATTTCCTAGATTACCACACTCTTAGGCAAGTATGACCTAATCGTAAGCAATATAGTTCAGGTAAGTAAATTTGGGTATACTCGTCTCCACAGGGAACAATTAAGCTGATTATGTAATATAAAACTAATTAATTAAACTGAACAAATAATAAAAAGGGGTTTTCATTTGGAACATCTTTATTTGCAAACTGAATAATAAAACTAAAATTTGTTGTTTAAAATAAACAATTGATTGAAAATGACGAAGAAGTGTTTCAATATTAAGGAGTATATTCACTATGATTCGAATCCGTCTAGGTATAGGTTTGGTTTTGAAGTACCGATTTAAATCATGGTCTAGGAGTTTAAGGAACTAGATTTCTCTCAAAACCTTACAATGAGTGTAATATGATTTCTAGGAATTTCTTCTCAAGAAACCTGATTAAATTCACACTCCTTCTTGTTATTTCTAACTAGGTCCGGCTTTTCGAGACCTTCTAGTCTTAGGAATTTCTTCTCTAAAGATCAGACTTTTAGTTTCACCTAGGTTATTGGTATCAAATCTCGGACCCCTATTTCTAGTGAGTTGCTGACTAGGTCAAAAGATATGAAAAGTTAGGGGAATTACTAGGTCAATTCAATGTTGTCAATATTTAGCCAATCAAGTAATAAACAGATTCAATAATGCAAAATTAGAGGTTTAATAAAAAGGTTCTTTGTTAAAAACACAAGTATTCAAACATTCATCATCAAATCCTAAGAATATCCAAACCTAAAACCCTAACTTCATCTAATCATAGCGAATATAAGATGATTAGCACATAGACATGCTAAAAATCATCAAACAAACGTAAAGAAATGTAAACATAAACATAATGATAATCAAAAGTGATAGAAAACCAATGTTTAAGCCTTGAAATCTTGATCTTGGGTGCTCCTATGGTATTTTTCGGCTGTTTTTCGGAAATTAGGTCAAGAGTCTTGAATCAGATCTGCAGATTTGCTTAAATATGTGTCAGATCGCACTAAATCGCGTCGCTAAATGTCAAGATAACGTCGCTAAGTTGAAAACCCGCCATTTTTCGCGCCGCTATCTTAAAGATAGCGGCGCTATCTCCCCTTTGTGACAGCAAACAGCGACTCATTTTAGCGTTTTGGACTGAAATAGCGATGGAGATAGCGACATAGATAGCGTCTCTATCCATAGATAGCGGCTCTATCTCTTGAATTTCTGCATTTCTTCATTTCTTGTATCATTTTGACCCGTTTTTGTTACTTTTTCTTCTATAGCCTGCAAAACACAATAGAAACTACAATTTGAGTGATAACATCATATTCTAATCGATAAACACATATAAAAATATGTATATTGGCAGATAAAAGTATGTATAAATCTGCCAATATCAACATGCCCACACTTGAACTTTGATTGTCCTCAAGCAAATCATCATTAAAAATATTCAATCAGATAGATAAAAATATAATGTGACACTTCATCTCAAATTATTCAAAGAAACATAACAATTTTCAGAACCTAGTCCATTTAGCAGTTAAAATTTTCCACTATATTTTATGCCCAAGTTTGTGTAAGGAATTTAGCTAACTTTTCACAAATCTAATCAAATTTTTAACTATGCTAAGTATACTACTTTTAACTTAGATCCTCATCCATTCTTGCATAACCTATAAACACCATCTTTATGAAAATTACCCAATTAGTTAGGTTAAAAGAAGAAAAAAATAGTTTATTTATTCATTTCACAACTTATTTGCTTTATTTCTTCATGATATGCATGTTTATTTATTTTATTTGATTTTTCATTTCTTTTATTACATGCTTTGCACGTTTTCTAATTTATTTATTTATTTTGTTTGGAAGAGAGAACCACAACTTTCATTGAGAACCCGCGTAAAAGACTTTCGACCAACATGTCCAGATCAGTTGACCTTAGAATGCTAGGTTTGAAGGACCCCTCGGGCGTACTCGCCGGGAACCCAAGGTCGGCTAATTGTTCTCCCTAAATATTTAATTACGTATTTATTCAAGAATCGATTCGAACCTCAGCTTACATTGTGAACCCGCGTAAAAGACTTTCGACCAACATGTCCAGATCAGTTGACCTTAGAATGCTAGGTTTGAAGGACCCCTCGGGCGTACTTGTCGAGAGCACAAGGCCGGATGAATATTCTCACCGATTCTCAAATTTTTCATTTATATTATTATTTAACAATTTATTTACGAAAACTAAAGGCTCTTAATCCAACCTAATGTCATCGGGAGCTAGCTTTGCTAATCTTAATTTTCTAAAAGACAATTTTTATCGGTTTACAAGACATTTCAAATTTTCCAAATTAAGAAGTGGTTTAATTAACGAGTTAAAAAGATCATTAGATCGGCGAAAAGCCACAAAAATTGACACATAAAAGCTAGGAAAAATTTTGCCCTTTAAAGTGAACTCTATTGTCCAAAAATTATTTTCTAAGGTTGAGATGTGTCTAAAAAAAATTCTGATTAAACTGGTTTATTCGTTATTTTTTTTTTAGATGATTTACTAAGACTATAACAAGTGGTGGATACCACTCCCCATGCCCACACTTAAAACGTTGCATTGCCCTCAATGCAACAAAAAAAAAATTAAAAACCAAAAATAAAAAGGCAAAAGGGAACGGTACTCCCTGACGGTATTTTGATTTTTGTGTGTCAAGTATTGTTATCATCCAAATGCACGATCCATTTTCCGAGCATTTCCATCCATTTCCACAGCTCATCACATTCTATCAAAACATAACTAAAACAAACACTAGCATAAAATGATGAAATAATTCAAACAAAACATAACCCAAAAGACAAAGGTACGAAAGTGATGCTAAAAGGAAATAATCCAAAAGTACCACCAAATCGAAGATAGTCTAAAAATCAAACATGAAGCTCAATGATCACGTCCATGACGGGGCGACGTCGGGTCATATTGCTGAAACCAGGCATCATATGTCGAGAAGTGCGGCGGAGCTGGTGAAGTCGGGCCCCAGTAGGGCAGTGGGACTTGAGCCTCGGCTGGTGCTGCGGTAGCTTGCCAATGATGGTATGACTGGGCCCGTTCGGCCTGATAGTAATTTCTTTGAAGTTTCAAGTTCATACCATCCATGTATGTCCGCATCCCACCAAAATCAGTCCTCAAACCTGCCATATCAACATGCAAGGCATGAACATCAGCATATAAAGTCTGATACGGGTCAGATGATGAAGGACCCGAGCCGGAGCCAGATGCTCTGGGGTGCTCGTGACCATGATCGATGATTGGCGGCTCAAAATCGACCATCTCTATGTCTTCCGGTACTTGTGGGTGTTGCCATCGCCTTCTTTCTTGCCTTGGTTGTTGCGGTTGTTGCGGTTGCACAACTCTCCCCCCAGTTTGAGTTGATGGGTTATCTTCCCATGCAAATCGGCCTTCTTCCAACCCGGGTATCGCCTCTCTAAGTACCCCCATTCCCCCCAGTTGGTGAATATCTAAAAATTCCATCTCTTTCTTTGTCAATGTCTTTGTCACCCGCGGTGTGAAAGTGACTGCTGCTTTTGCCAGACGTGTAATGTATTGGCCTCCCGTGAAGCCACTTTTCTTCTTGTGTCCCTGTGCTGGACCATTCAAAAAGGAAATAATGAGTGGAATGTTAGTAAATCGATCCCGTTTCACCAACTGGTGCAATAGCCAAACGCTATACATATTCATCTTTTCTGTCCCGTCGTTTCTTTGCCGAATGGTATTTGAGATCATCCGATATAAATATCTATGTTCACTGTTTCGGATGTGCTTGCTCTTTGATGCTCTCGGGTCAAACATGCATACCCCGAGTTCTTCCCAAATTCGGTCAACATTCCGGGCCTCTTGATATGCTCCCCGGTTTAGATAAGGGATAAAATGTGGGTTCTTTGTTTGTTCCACGGTGTAGAGGCCCAAATTGATAGCAAATTGTACCAATGAACACTTAACCCAATGGTTGGCTACCCGGTAATTGATGGAGATGGATTCGGGTTCATTATGAGCTTTCGTGAAATCCAGGTGATAGGTCGAAAAGAATTCGAGGTCTATTTCGGGGTATATCGGTTCTCGCATCGTTAAGGCAACTTCCCAAGCCTTGCATGTAAACACCACATCATTGTTGTCCCCGCGAACTTCGCGAATCAAGTAAGAGCGGATGGCTTCTTCCTTGCCTAAAGATCAGAGTAAGTCCCAATCGGGAGTTCAGCCCACATGAGTGTCCTTGTGCCTGATATCATTTCGCCTCTCCTCGAGGCGTATTCGGACCCTTTCGACTTTGATGTTGTAAAATTCCTCAAATGCGTGATGATTCGCATTTTTGAGGACCAATGGAAAACCATCCCTATGTAAGAAGTCTTCATCTTCCTCAGAGGATGATGATCGTGGGGGTGGTTGTTGCGGTGCTTGGGATGTTGAAGCCTTAGTTGAAGCCCTTGTCTTTCTCTGTTTATCACAATCAAGAAAAGAAATTTAACCATTAGAAGTGTTATTTAACAGAGAAAAAATATAACTAAATAAGGAATTGATAAAATTTGCACATTTAAATCTCAGTTTCCCATACCCACACTTAGTTCTTAAACTAAGTGTGAAACTATGTATAAAATAAAAATTAATACCAATTTTCCTTACCCACACTTAGTTGCTAAACTAAGTGTGGAATTATGCAACACTAATAATAATTGTTTCAATAATTAAAATTCAGAAATTCTTGTATGTTTGTGATGTATTTATTCAAAACGTGAACTCAATTGCAAAATTTTAACCACAATGTGAAAATTTTACAAGTAATTCTATTATATATCAAAATTGAACTCATTAACACAATGTAGATAATCAAACAAGCAAAACATAGGCAATTTTCGATTTTTGAACAAGAACTTGCCCTAGTTCATAGGTTTCTTCCCTAAAAAGTGAAATTTAGATCTAAAAATTCGAAATTTGTACTAGGGTTTTGCACCAAATCGACTAACTAGAAACCTATGGCTTAGAACTAGCAAGAATCAACAGCAAATTCGACATTATGGATCAAAATTCCGAATTTTCGGACATAGCAAGAAAAAACCCTAGAAATCTAGGATTTACACCCTAAAACATGGATTAAGTGAAGAAAAGATGCATAAACAAACCTTAGTAGCCATGGAATCGAAGATTAACGGAAGAAAATGGAAGATTTGGGTCGGATTTGGGGTTTGGGAGATGAAATCGCCGAAAAACTGCGTAAGGGTGGTGTTGGGGTTTTGCGATCTGCACGATTGGAAAGGGACCGAAGGTTTTATACCCGCTCGAGCTAGCGCCGCTATCTCCAGGATCGCGGCGCGATTTCTGGCGGACTCGGCTGGGTTGATTCGGTTCCGAGATAGCGGAACGCTATTTCATGGCTAAACTCTATTTCGACCCGCTGTTTGGTTCCGGATTTGGTAGATAGCTGCTATCTCGAGATTTTTATATTTTTCATTTTTTTCTAAAACACGCAGAACGGAAAGGGAAAACAACTAAACACGGGTTGCCTCCCGAGAAGCGCTTCATGGATTTACGAGTCTAGAGCTTGACTCGGTGTTGCTCTTTTACTTCTTTTCGCCCATCATGGCGAAATGCACCTCCTCCGTCTCGGTTACGCCTTCATTCTCGTCTTCATTATAAAGCTTCAAGCGATGCCCGTTAACACTAAAATGACCGTTTTCGGTGACGAGGTCTACGTATCCCGAGGGGTGTTGTTTTAGAACGGTATAGGGACCCACCCATTTGGATTTAAGTTTTCCTGGTGAAAACTTATACCGGGATTGATAGATGAGGACCTTGTCACCCGGTTGGAAGCATTTTCGAGTTTCAACTTTTTATCGTGCAAATACTTGCTTCTCTCTTTATAGATTCGGGAGTTTTTGTATGCTTCAAATCGGCGTTCATCGAGAAGATTGAGTTGATGATTACGTTCGGTCCCGGTGGGAATGATGCTCATGTCACACTCTTTGATGGCCCAATAGGCTTTGTGTTCGATCTCGAATGGAAGGTGACATGCTTTCCCGTAAATCATCCGATATGGAGTATGACCGATAGGAGTTTTGTAAGCGGTACGGAATGCCCAAAGAGCATCTTCAAGTCGTTGAGACCACAACTTGGGATTTTTCTCAATGGTTTTCTTGAGAATTCTTTTCAAGGCCCGATTAGTGTTCTCGACTTGACCACTAGTTTGTGGATGATATGCGGTCGAGAAACGGTGGTGGACACCGTATCGTTGGAGAGTTTTCTCCATAAGATGGTTGGCAAAATGCGTACCTTGATCACTGATCAGCGCCCTTGGGCAACCGAACCGGCAGAAAAGAGATTTAAGAAAGTTGATTACGACTCGGGCATCGTTTGTTGGAAGAGCTTTTGCCTCAGCCCATTTGGAGACGAAATCAACAGCAACAAGGATATATTTATTACCTTGGGAGCTCGGGAACGGACCCATGATGTCAATGCCCCAGATGTCGAAGACCTCACAAACTTGGATGCCATGTTGTGGCATTTCATCCCGTTTGGAGATGCTTCCGGTTCTTTGGCATGCATCACAAGTTTTGACCAATTCTTGTGCATCTTTGAAGATCGTTGGCCAATAGAAACCCGCATCAAGAACTTTCCGAGCGGTGTAGTTTGGACCGAAATGTCCACCGGTGGGACCTTTATGACATTTGTTGAGAATGTCATGAGCTTCATCACCGGAAACACACCGCCTATGCATCAAATCGGGACCGACCCGGAAAAGATGTGGAGCATCCCAATGGTAATGTTTTAGATCTGAAAAGAATTTCCCTTTCTGTTGATGGGTCATTCCTTTAACAAGAACACCCGCCGCTAAATAATTTGCAAAATCAGCGAACCACGGGTCGTTGGTGTCTTGTAAAGCATTCACCGCTTCGATAAATTCATCGGGAAATGTATCATGAACCCCGTCTTCATTTCACTCCTCAAGGTGAGGTTTCTCTAATCGGGATAGATGATCCGCCGCAAGATTTTCTGCACCCTTTTTATCTTTTATCTCGATGTCGAATTCTTGTAGGAGAAGAATCCAACGAATGAGACGCGGTTTTGCATCTTGCTTGGCGAAAAGATATTTCAATGCTGAGTGATCCGTATAGACAATCGTTTTGGATAAAAAAAGTTACGGACGGAATTTGTCAAAGGCGAAAACCACTGCAAGGAGTTCCTTTTCAGTTGTGGTGTAATTCGCCTGAGCACCGGTGAGTGTTCGGCTCGCGTAATAAATAGGTTGGAAATGATTGTTTATACGCTGACCCAAAACTGCACCGAGTGCGAAATCACTAGCATCGCACATGAGTTCGAATGGTAACTCCCAATTGGGGGATACCATGATAGGAGCTTCTGTGAGCCGATTCTTGAGAAGCTCGAAGGCTTCCACACATTCGGGTGTGAACACGAAAGGTGTATCCTTCTCGAGAAGGTGAGTCATGGGTCGGGTTATCTTGGAAAAATCCTTGATGAACCGATGATAGAACCCCGCATGACCTAAGAAACTTCTCACAGATTTAACATTTGAAGGGGGAGGTAATTTAGAAATGACATCGATTTTTGATTTATCGACCTCGATCCCCTTCGCAGAAATTTTGTGACCTAACACGATGCCTTCGCGCACCATGAAATGACACTTTTCCCAATTAAGCACGAGATTTGATTCCTCGCACCTAATGAGAACTCGCTCTAAGCTCGAAAGACATGACTCGAAGGAGTCTCCGAATACTGAGAAATCGTCCATGAAGACTTCCATACAGTCCTCGATCATGTCTTGGAAAATCGCGGTCATGCACCGCTGAAATGTTGCCGGAGCGTTGCACAAACCGAATGGCATCCTTCGATACGCGAATGTACCGAAGGGGCACGTGAAGGTGGTCTTTTCCTGATCTTGGGGGTCGATCGGGATTTGAAAGTAGCCGGAGAAACCGTCCAAGAAACAATAGAAGTTGTTTCCGGCCAATCTCTCCAACATCTGATCGATGAAGGGTAAAAGAAAGTGATCCTTTCGGGTGGCTTCGTTGAGTCTGCGGTAATCGATGCAGACTCGCCATCCCGTGACAGTACGAGTAGGAACAAGTTCGTTCTTATCATTATGCACAACTGTCATCCCCCCTTTTTCGGAACTACTTGGACCGGACTCACCCAAGGACTATCAGAAATAGGATAGATGAGCCCTGCATCAAGCAGTTTAAGAACTTCCTTCTTCACGAATTCTTTCATGTTGGGGTTTAGACGCCTTTGTCTCTGCACACTAGGTTTAAAGTTTTCTTCCATTAAAATTTTATGAGTACAAAAAGAAGGGTTTAAACCCGGAATATCCGCGGTTTTCAAAGCTAGAGCTTTTTTATGAGTTTTTAAAATTTTTATTAATTTTTGTTTTTCAGCATAAGCTAGAGTAGAAGAGATTATGACAGGCAAATCAGATTCCCTTTGAAGGAATGCATACTCTAGATGGTCGGGCAATGGCTTAAGCTCGAGAGATGGAGGGTCCTCAAAAGATGTTTTAATTCGAAGTTTTTGATTCGGGTCGAAATTCTCAAAAATTACTTCATTTTCTTCCGAATCCTCTTCATCAAGGTGAAGAAGTGCCTCGAGATCTGAGAGATCTTGGATGGATTCGGGAGAGTCTAGAGTGACATCACCATAGGTAGTGATGTCATCGCAATCTAGGTTAAGAAATGAGGTAATTTCCTCCTCCATGCACACATCGATGATGTCGATGAAATTGCACGTGTCATCGGAGGCAGAAGTATGCTTCATCGCTTTCTCAATGGAGAAAGTGATTCGGTCATTCCCGACACCTAGACTAAGCTGTTGTTCAGCAACCAAGATTATGGCACTGGCAGTGTTCAGAAAGGGTCTCCCTAAGATGAGAGGGACATTTGGTTCTTCAGGGATATCTAGGATAACAAAATCAGCGGGAAAGATGAACCTATCTACCTTAACCAGAACGTTTTCTACTATTCCTACTGGGTATTTAAGTGACAGGTCTGCTAATCTGACACGCATCCTAGTCGGCCTAAGGTCTGTTATTCCTAATTTAAGGAACAAGGACAAGGGCATCAAGCTAATGCTAGCACCTAAATCAGCTAGCGCCTTACAGGGCAGTAAATTATCTATAAGATAAGGGATAATAAAACTCCCTGGATCACCCTTTTTCGGAGGTATGTTTGGCTGGAGGATAGCTGAGCATTCCTCGCTTAATATTGCTGACGACACCTCCTCCGTTTGCTCCTTGCTTGAGACCAAATCCTTGATGAATTTCCCGTAGTTTGGCATACCTGCTAACATGTCAACCAAAGGAACGTTAATGCGCACCTGTTTAATCATCTCAACAAACTTACCATATTTTTCCTTTGGTTTTTCTTTCCTCAACCGTTGAGGAAAGGGGACCTTCGGTGTGTAAGAATTTGTTGCATCTGTTTTGGTGGACCTGTGCGTCTCCTTTGGTTTTGCCTTTTCTTGCTCAGTTGGAATTTCAA
Source organism: Calendula officinalis (assembly GCA_963853835.1). Classification (NCBI taxonomy): domain Eukaryota; kingdom Viridiplantae; phylum Streptophyta; class Magnoliopsida; order Asterales; family Asteraceae; genus Calendula; species Calendula officinalis. The sequence continues at coordinate 37,103,289 of OY970820.1, forward strand.
CCTTCTGCATAGCCCTCTCCTCTTCATCAGCTGGATTCTCCTCATTAACCTGTGTATCAAAAGAATTTTCATCAGTATTTAATACAGGTGAACTTACCGTTTTACCACTCCTAGTGGTGATAGCTTTAATATTCTCGAACCCCGTTTAGGATTATCTTGTGTACGGGGTGGTAAACTTCCTTGAGGACGTTCTTGTAAAATTCCGGCCATCTTGCCCAGGTTTCTCTCTAAGCTTTGAATTGCTGCTTGATGATTTCTGATGATCTGGTCTTGTTCCTCAGTTTTCTTATCGTGCTTTTCCATAAATTTTTCAAGCATTAATTCCATTGAGGACTTGGATCCTTGACCTGCAGCATTCTCTCGAGGTGGTTGGTTCGTTTGGTTATCACGTTGGAAACCAGGGGGGTTCGAGTTTCTCGGGGGGTAGTTATTGTTTTGGTTATTGTTGTTATAACCTCTGTTGTTATTGTACCCCTGATTGTTGTTGTTGTACCCCTGATTTCCTCCCTGATAATTACCTCGGTACCCATTGTTGATGTAATTCAGGTCTTCTTCTGCAGACATCATCGGTTGATGCTGCTGGCACTCTTTCGTGAGATGTGGCCCTTTTCATATATCACATCCAACCTGTATAGCATGTAAACAACTGGTTATTTTGTCTAATTTACGCTCAAATACATGTTGGTTTGTTCTTAATTGCAGCCACTTCATCATGTTGTCGATCATCAACTGCCTTAAGGGATGCATGATTTTGTCCGACTCGCCTGTCGGATGTCCATTCCAGGCTGTACATCGAGATGTCTTCGAGAAGTTGATAAGCTTGAGTTGGGGTTTTGTACATGAATAGTCCGCCACTTGAAGAATCGAGGAGGGAACGAGATGTGTGATCTAATCCCCTGTAGAAAATATGTACTATGTTGTTCTTCTCCAAACCGTGGTTGGGTCATTTCCATAGTAAGCTTTTCAGTCTTTCACAGGCCTCCATTACCTTTTCACCTGACTCCTGCATAAAAGCCAAAATATCAGTTTTAAGTTTATCAGCCTTAGCTGGTGAAAAATAACGAGTAATAAAACGGCTTCGGAGTTCATTCCAAGTCGTAATAGAGCCTGGCTCTAATGATTTAACCCATTCTTTTGCATCCCCAGCTAAGCTGAAGGGAAACAATCTCAACCTCATAGCATCAATTGTTACATCTCGTTGCTTTAACAGTTCACAAATCTCTAGAAAGTTTTCTAGATGTCTATTGGGATCATTGCATAATCTTCCGTCAAAGTTTAGATCCCGCACCATACTGATGAATTGCCCTTTAATCTCAAAATTGATATTATTCAATTCAGGTACTGTGATAGATGGATTAGGACCAGTTGGTGCTGTTTGCCTGGTGTTCCACATGGGCTGCTCTGGTGGCGGATCTGGTGGTGCTTGATCGCCCATATCGAAAATTGGGTTTTCGATAGATTGAAAGTTGATTGACTCGAGGTATTGCGCTGCTAAAACTGCTCTACGTCGCTGCCGAAGAAGTCTCTCTGGTTCAAAAAACGGTGATAACGGATCTGAATCAGAGCTACGGGTCATACACCTGCACAACTTAATGCAAAATCATAAAAACGCAACAGTTTAACAACTTCAATGAAGACCAGACAAATAATGAAAACGATTAAAATAACTTGTTTAGAAATAAATCTCTAAACAAGGATCGATTAACAAATTAGTTCTAGATTAATAATCTCGCAACTGTTCCCCGGCAGCGGCGCCAAAAACTTGATGTGTAAAACCTAGTTATAAAATAAACACCTAAATACGCCTTTCCTAGATTACCACACTCTTAGGCAAGTATGACCTAATCGTAAGCAATCTAGTTCAGGTAAGTAAATTCGGGTATACTCGTCTCCACATGGAACAATTAAGCTGATTATGTAATATAAAACTAATTAATTAAACTGAACAAATAATAAAAAGGGGTTTTCATTTGGAACATCTTTATTTGCAAACTGAAATATAAAACTAAAATTTGTTGTTTAAAATAAACAATTGATTGAAAATGACGAAGAAGTGTTTCAATATTAAGGAGTATATTCACTATGATTCGAATCCGTCTAGGTATAGGTTTGGTTTTGAAGTACCGATTTAATTCATGTTCTAGGAGTTTAAGGAACTAGATTTCTCTCAAAACCTTACAATGAGTCTAATATGATTTCTAGGAATTTCTTCTCAAGAAACCTGATTAAATTCACACTCCTTCTTGTTATTTCTAACTAGGTCCGGCTTTCCGAGACCTTCTAGTCTTAGGAATTTCTTCTCTAAAGATCAGACTTTTAGTTTCACCTAGGTTATTGGTATCAAATCTCGGACCCCTATTTCTAGTGAGTCGCTGACTAGGTCAAAAGATATGAAAAGTTAGGGGAATTACTAGGTCAATTCAATGTTGTCAATATTTAGCCAATCAAGTAATAAACAGATTCAATAATGCAAAATTAGAGGTTTAACAAAAAGGTTCTTTGTTAAAAACACAAGTATTCAAACATTCATCATCAAATCCTAAGAATATCCAAACCTAAAACCCTAACTTCATCTAATCATAGCGAATATAAGATGATTAGCACATAGACATGCTAAAAATCATCAAACAAACGTAAATAAATGTAAACATAAACATAATGATAATCAAAAGTGATAGAAAACCAATGTTTAAGCCTTGAAATCTTGATCTTGGGTGCTCCTATGGTATTTTTCGGCTGTTTTTCGGAAATTAGGTCAAGAGTCTTGAATCAAATCTGCAGATTTGCTTAAATATGTGTCAGATCGCACTAAATCGCGTCGCTAAATGTCAAGATAACGTCGCTAAGTTGAAAACCCGCCATTTTTCGCGCCGCTATCTTAAAGATAGCGGCGCTATCTCCCCTTTGTGACAGCAAACAGCGACTCATTTTAGCGTTTTGGACTGAAATAGCGACGGAGATAGCGACATAGATAGCGTCTCTATCCATAGATAGCGGCTCTATCTCTTGAATTTCTGCATTTCTTTATTTCTTGTATCATTTTGACCCATTTTTGTTACTTTTTCTTCTATAGCCTGCAAAACACAATAGAAACTACAATTTGAGTGATAACATCATATTCTAATCGATAAACACATATAAAAATAGGTATATTGGCAGATAAAAGTATGTATAAATCTGCCAATATCAGTTTACAAACCGGGGTCCCACAAAATATTACAAACCAAGTGTTAGTTAAAAAGACGGTATTACGAAACACGGCTCATTTAACAAAAACAACTATTTAAAGCATGGTCAAACTTCCCGTCCAAGCCCGACCCGTTCAAGCCTTCCAACCTGAAATGTGTCAATAAGGGAGGGATTAGCACAAAAGCTAAGTGAATGAATTCCTAGCACTACCAACTACACTAATCACTTAAACACGGAAGTGATAACATCTCCGGTTGGGTAATCACTTAATTGAGAGGATCGGTGGCTTTGCGGGCCTTAAACCATGGTCAGCCAAAACCACGGTAACCGATGGCCTGTATCCAACACCCCGGGTAAATCCCTCCCCTTAACCGTGCAGCGTATACAGGTAAGGTCGGATACCCTATTAGTCGATACACTATACCCAGCCGATATCCTTCCGACACTGACCTCGTCCCGAATTGGCACATAGTCATGTATGGTATTCCCCTAACACTAGGCATACATAACAAGTAGACTAGCTACGAAAAACACCGCAAAAAACATCACGAAAGAGTTCCCAATCGCGAACTCTAGTTCGCGTTCGCGAACTAAGGTTCGCGTAGGGAACCTGATCGTGAACTAGATCGCGAGCAACAACCCATTTCTCTGAACCGACTTCCCGATTCGCTAAGTGGAGTTCGCGACACGAACTCCCCTTGTCTGGTAATTCCCTGCGATTTTTACAAATATGCCAATACCAAACGAATAAACCGAAACCCGAGTCGTAGGTTGAATCCACTCACCTTTCAATCCTCGATTTCCTTAACTCAGTGAGCTAGTATCACTGAGTCTCCTTCCCGGTTCCTGTAACAAGTATACCGAGTTAGTGATCAATCCACCGAAATGTCAAAATCGACAATTCAACAAGTTGCAACCTAAGACTCATAAAATATACATTTTATGACATTACCAACTTGTATAACAAACACAACTCACCAAGTAGTCATTTATCACCTAATAAACCGTTCTACCACTAATTCACCCAAACGGGCCAAAAACCCGAACTTGACTAAATCACTTCCACATTTCCATCAACTAGCACATAACGTCTATACTAGCAATTCAAAATTGTTTAGCAATTCTATCAAGTCCATAACTATCATAATTCCAAGTATTACACTTCCAAAAATCACTAGTTAACCATTTTGACCCAAACACCCTAACTAGATCAATTCACACAATCATCCCTACTAGGTTTTCACCATCCATAACTTACCAATCATGATTTCACAACCTAATAAACCATTCTATCCATTCAAACATCAAGAAATCCAAGATTTGTCAAAACCCACCTTCAACTTCCACCATTAATGGAGGTTGAAGGTGATTTCCACCAAATCTTGCTTTCTTTCAACAATCAACCATACAAATGATATAAAAGCTTGCATAAACACCTACAACAACATTTATATCAAGATTCACCAACAAATCAACAAGGTTCATAAATTCTAGTTCATACTAACACTTAAGAACTTCCATAACAAGTCAAAGAGATGGTGAAACTTACTTCCAAACTTCTTCTACACAATTCTAAGCAATAATTTCGAGATCAACCAAGAGTTTTGACCACAAAGCCTCAAGAACAAGCACAAAGAGATGGAGAGAGTTCAAGTAATGAAATAGTGAAAAGTGGGAGGATAATGTTTTTGAACAAGGAAGTAAAAGAAAAGAGAGGGTTTATCCCTCTCTCTCTCCACGACCGGCCAAGCAAGGGTGGGCCCCCTTGTTGGCAAAATTCACTTTAACAGTGTTGGAGTAAATCACAGATCAACTTATTACTGATGCTGCAGTTAGTACTGATTATGTTTATTACTGATGAATATTATACTTAGTACTGATGGGGCAGAATTGTTTACTACTGATGAGTTGATACTGGTGAAGACTATAACTTAGTTACTATTGATCAAAGCTTATTGAAGATACTACTGATCAATAGTAGTTACTGCTGACGATGGATCTGGACTTAATACTGGTCACCAAAGTTACTACTGACGTTACTTATTTACTACTGGTGATTGCAGAATGATACTGATGAGCGTATATGGAACATATCGAGTCCGAGATCTTCGTAGAGATAGTTATAGAATGTAATTCAATGTATATCTTATATAATTCGAATGTAAATTAAGTCCTAGAATAACTAGGGTAAATAGTTTAGCTTCAAGGACTATTATAAATAGTTCCTTACGAATTGTAAACGTACGTGTGTATTGTTTTAGTCGATAATATACATTGAAGCTTTTTGTGAAACTGTGTTCTTAATATTTTCGTTTATTATTTACAGTTCATCGTTCTTAATATATTGATATAGTGTTGATCCGCTGCAACTTCTATAATCAATTAGATCTAAATGTGTTTATTAACTTCTTCATAGTTAATCGATCCTGACAAGTGGTATCAGAGCGTATTGGTTCTAGATCTACTATTTGTTAAGAACAACAAAAAGTTTTAATCTTTAAAACACACACATTATTCATCATGACTGATAATAATGAAAGCACTCAGGACAACAAAATCCCTATACTCACTCCCAACAACTTTGGGATGTGGAAGAATCGTATTAAGCAATACATGCTTATTACAGATTATTCCATGTGGGAAGTTGTCCTTGAAGGAAACAAAACTGGTCCTGGTCAAGCAAGTAGCTCTGCAACTGAGGCAGACAAACTTAAATGTGAGAAGGAGAAGAAAGACAAAGGAATTGAACTTAGAACTCTAAGCACTCTCTTACTGGCCATTCCTAACGACTATCAACATCTCTTTGTTGAATATGATGATGCCAAGGTGCTATGGGAAGCACTGGAGAAGAGATTCGTTGGGACCAAGAGCACCAAGAGGAACATGAAGTCTGTTCTCAAACAAGACTTTGAAAACTTCAAAGGAAAGCCCAATGAAACACTCACTCAAGTGTTTGACAGATTCAACAAGCTAATTGGTGAACTTAACCAGGTTGGGGTTAAGATGGATCAAGAAGATGTCAACATGAAGTTCCTAAGATCTCTTAGTGAAGAATGGGCCATGTATACAGTGGTATATAGACAGAGAGATGCACTAGAAGAAAAGGAGTTGGATGAACTCTACAATGATCTCAGAGTATTTGAAACTGAGGTAAATCAAAAGAACCCTTCTATTTCTTCTAATAATGCTGCATTTGTATCGAGTACAGGTCTAGGTCAAGAAACCTCCATAGGAAAGGCTGCAGATTCTGAGGATGCTGCAAGAGAATCCTTTTTCACTAGTCATGTGCATACTGCATTGATTAGTGATGATTTGGAACAACTGAATCCAGATGATCTTGAGGAGATGGATCTTAAATGGCAGATGGCTATGCTGAGCCTAAGAACCAAAAGATTCTTAAAGAGGACTGGTAGGACAAGTATCAACTACAACAAAGGTGACAAAGCTGGATTTGACAAAACTAAAGTCAAATGTTACAACTGTAACAATCTTGGTCACTTTGCAAAAGAATGTCCCCAGCCAGATAAAAGATCAAAATCAACTGCTCTTGTTTCACAACAAGGACAAGGCTATGACTGGAGCTTCAAAGCAGAAGAGCATACTCAAAATCAAGCTCTAATGGCCTTTACTGACAGCAAATCTGAGGTAAAACCTAAACCTTGTACTTCTGAATGTGTTAAAATTGTTAAAAATTTAGAAAAAAAAAACACTAAATTAACTGAAGATTTAGCAAAAGCAGTAAGAAGAAACCATGAATTTGATGGTGTGATTGCTGATCAAGAACATCAAATAAAGGTGTACCAGATGATTGATCAAAGGATAAAGGAAGAATTGCTTCAAGCTGTAGATGAGAAAGAGTTTTATGAATTAAAAAATAAAGAATTAACAAGTAAATTAGAAGAATGTCAACTTGAAATTGAACAAAATAAACTGACAATTAAAAAGTTTGAAAGAAGCACTAAAATTCTTGATGAACTAACTAACAATCAAACTACAGAAAAAGTTGTACATGGGGTGGGATATCATGATGTACCACCTCCATATAAATTCATTCCTCCACTTAAAAACAGTTCAGAAAGAATCATTAATGAATTAAAAACTGAAAATCAAACTGAATCACATAATGAAACATCTGAATCAAATGATTCTTCTGATGATGATCAATCAATTGAATATACAATTTCACCCTATCCAATTGAATCTCCAAAATCAATTGATACAAGTTTTCACACAGCACAAAGTGAAGAAAATTCTCCTAAATATGATGCAGAAAATGTACCAAAAATTTTAAAAAGGGGGAATGAAAGAAATAAAATTCAACTCTTAGATCAAAGAATACCTGAAGGTGCTAAAAGTAAGAAATTAAGATGTGTTATATGCAACAAAATGAATCATTTAGCAAAGGATTGTCACTTCAATCCAATAAATTGTAAAGAATTCAAAGCATTTAAAACTTTCAAAGAACAGGCAAAAACACAGAAATTAAAAGATACTACTGGTCCTTCAGTAGTAAATAAAAATAAAATTCCAATTGCTGAACCACCAAGATTTGGAAGAAGTGCATCAAGATTTGTGCAAAACAGAAGAGTTGGAAGCCCAAAGAACAGCAATTACTTCAAGAACAATGGAAAATCAAATCATAATAAGCAATATTTTAAATTTTCCAACACCAGTAAAAACGTTAACAATTTTACTACTGGTGTTAACCCTAATTATAATGCTGTCTGGTACCAGTACAAAAATACTACTGGTAACAACCCTAATTTCAAAAATACTACTGCTACCAAACCAAAATCTCAAAACACTACTGGTCATTCCAAATATGGTAAGTACCCAAATACTACTGGTCCATCAGTAGTAAAGTATTCCAAAGCTAAAAACAATGGGTATAGACCAAGAACAGTAGTAACTTTAGACAGAATTAAAAGGTCAGTAGTAAAACAGAACACCAGTACTAAAAAGGTATGGGTACCAAAAAGGTTTAAAGATAACAGTTCTAAATCTGATTTCTCAAAGGATGAACCCAAGACATATAGAGCTTGGGTTCCCAAACTTAACTAACCTTTTATTTACTTGTGCAGAGCATTCAGATCCCAGAAGAAGGAAGAACATGGCATATTGACAGTGGATGCTCAATCTGCAAATTCTTAAAGATTTCAAGTTATTTGATGGAGGGTATGTGGCCTTTGGTGAGAACCCACAGGGAGGTAAGATTACCGGTAAAGGTACGGTTACTAATGGCAAAATTACCTTTGATGATGTATTTTATGTAGCTGAACTAAAATACAATCTCGTCAGTGTGTCTCAAGTTTGTGATAAAAAGAACAAAATTCTGTTCACAGACATTGAGTGCATCATTCTTTCTCCTGAGTTTATCTTAGATGAAAAATTTGTTGTTTTAAAAACTCCAAGGAGAAACAATGTGTATTGCCTGGATATAGGGGGAGAACTCATTTCTTCAAATGAGGTCAACTGTTTTATATCCAAGGCAAACACCACTGAATCAGAACTCTGGCATAGAAGGATGTGTCACACTAACTTCAAAAACATGAACAATTTAGTAAAAAGAAATTTGGTCATTGTACTACCTCAAAAACAATTCATGTGTGATCATCATTGTGTTGCATGCCTAAAAGGTAAGCAACACAAGACTTCTCATAAGTCCAAATCTATAAATTCTATTTCTGTTCCTTTACTACTCTTACATATGGACCTATTTGGACCTACAAATGTAATGAGTATTGGAAAGAAACAATATTGTCTTGTTATTACTGATGACTTTTCCAGATATACATGGGTTTTCTTTCTCAGGACAAAGGATGAAACAAGTGAACTCATAAAGAACTTAATTGTTAAACTGGAGAATACATGATCAAAAAGTTAAAGCCATAAGATGTGATAATGGCACAGAATTTAAAAATGCTAACTTAATTAACTTTTGTGATCTTAAAGGTATTGACAGGCAATACAGCTCACCCAGAACTCCACAACAAAATGGTGTAGCTGAAAGAAGAAATAGAACTATCATTGAAGCAGCAAGATCAATGTTAGCAGATTCAAAGTTACCAATCACTTTTTGGGCTGAAGCTATTAATACTGCCTGTTATGTTCAGAATAGAGTATTAATAGTGAAGCCACATTTTAAAACACCATATGAACTTTTTAATAAAAGAAAACCCTCTATAAGTTTTTTAAAATCATTTGGTTGTCCTTGTACTATTCTGATTACAAGAGAACAAATTGGTAAGTTTGACTGCAAAGCTGATGATGGAATCTTTGTAGGATACTCTACTCAGAGCAAATCATACAGAGTATTCAACAAAAGACTTAGGATAATTGAAGAAAGCATCAATGTATCCTTTAATGAAAATGTTCCTAATGAACAAGGAAATGGTCCAGATTGGCTATTTAACATAGACAATCTAACCAAATCCTTTAATTCTAACATGGATTTAAATGCAGGAAATTCAAATTGTCACTCTCAAAAGGAAGGAACATCATCTGTTAATACTGGTCAAGAAGGGATGAGATACATAGTAGTTAATACTGCTCCCATAGTCAATACTGAGGACAGTAATAACTCAATTTCTGGAACCAGTAGTAACTCTGAGAATGAGGACAGTAGTAATTCAAATACTACTGGTACCAGTAATAGTACTCAAAATACTACTGGTCCTAACAATAACCTAGATTCTCAAGATACTACTGATACCAGTAACAACAACAATACTACTGATCTCAATGAAGACAATAGCAGTAGTAACTCTGACCAAGATGATGATGAACCAAACATCAATGACAATGAAGGATCACTAGAGGAATAACTTCCTGAGACAAATGAGTCCAATCTTGAAAATCAACTAGTAGTTGATAAAGCTACAACTACAAGGACTCAGAAGAACCATCCATTAGACCTTGTTCTAAGTGATGTTAACTCACCACTGCAAACAAGAAGCAAATTAAATAAAAGTTTAACTGCAAACATTTGTAACATAAGTCTAATTGCTAATGAATGTATGTTTGAATGCTTTTTATCTCAGGATGAACCAAAGAAGATCCAACAAGCAATGAAGGACTCAAACTGGATTGAGGCAATGCAAGAAGAACTCCTTCAATTCAAGTTACAAGCTGTTTGGACACTTGTACCTCTACCCAAAGGAAAAAGAGCCATTGGAACAAGATGGATCTTTAGAAATAAGAAAGATGAAAGGGGTATAGTGATCAAGAACAAAGCCAGACTTGTAGCCCAAAGATACACTCAAGAAGAAGGAATAGACTATGATGAAGTATATGCTCCTGTTGCTAGAATTGAAGCTATAAGAATATTTCTAGCATATGCTTCTGTTAAGGTAAAAAGCCTTGCCCCTTTAGATCTTAAGATAACAAAACAACCTAGACTAGCTTTGATTTATATGTAGAATAATATAGCTAAGTTTAGGTCTGATACTGAGTGATCAGTATTGGAACTCAGTATCAGTACTCAGTATCAGATAGTGATACTGAGTACAAGGACTGAGTAGAAGGACTGAGTGATACTCAGTATAGTAACGGACTAAGATCAAATCCCTTGATCTTAGTCATTTTCCTTGCTTAGTCCTTCGGTTACTCCTTTGCTCATTATGTAAGATCTCTATAACATTATAAATAGAGATCATCTTGCAAAGGAGTACTCACCAATTCACTCTACACTTTCATATCTTGTAATTGATCAGTGGTATTGCTTTTCCGCAGCATACCACACTTAGTGGATTTGTACACCGACTCTAATACTGTGTTTTACACTTTAATTGTCTTTTGTATAATCATTCTAATCAATTAACTAACAAACCAGGGGTGTTGTGACCTAACAACTGGTATCAGAGCATGTACTAAATAATCTCTTATTTAGTCGATCTATAACCCTGGCAGCCATTTCCTACATCTATCCCTCCAACACTCAAAAATCCAAAATATCTACAATTGTTGCACCAATTATGTCTGGAAAGGGAGTACCCATCTTTGATGGAAAAGACTTCCATCAATGGAAGCTCAAAGCTCAGTGGTATCTTGAATCTATTCACCATGAGATGCTCACTGTGCTAAATGATGGTCCCATCATTCCACAAACTGTGGAACCTGTTGCTGCTACTGATGATGCTCCTGAGGGCATAAGATCTGTACCTAAACTAAAGCACAACTGGACTGATACTGACCGTCAGTTGTATGCTTTAGACTCCAGAGCTAAAGGGGTGATTGGTAATGCTGTTACCAAAGAGATACTTAATGCAATTATGAAATTGCCAACATCAAAGGCTATGTGGGATAGCCTATCAGTCACCTATGAAGGTACAGCAAAGGTGAAGTTGCAAAGAAAAAGCAACATGAGAAGGAAATATGAAAATTTCTTTTCAATTCCAAATGAAGACATCACCACTCTCTATAACAGGTTCAATACTGTTATCCATGATTTAATCAGTGTAGGCATTGTGAAAGAGGAAGGAGAGCTTGTTCAAAAGTTCCTGGATAGTCTTCCTCAACAATTTCTTGACATGACAAACTCTGTCAATGCTGCTAACAACATTGAGTCATACACTCTTCAAACTTTGTATGGTCTAATGCTGAATCATGAGGAGAATAATGCTGCAAGACTGATCAACTGGAAGAAAACTGACAAGTCTTCCACTGGTATGGCTCTAGTTGTGCAACAGGCTTATACTGTGACTGAGCCAGATGAACCAGAAGTTGATCTTGCTGATGCTGAGGCAGAAGAGCTTGAAACTCAAATGGCTCTCATGTCTATGAAGCTGGATCAGTTGAAGAAGAAGAGGCTTGGTGTTAGCTCTTCTAATACTGACCCAAGATCAGGTCTGTGCTATAGGTGTGGAAAGCCTGGACATATTGCTGCAAATTGTCATACCAAGTCTTCTGAGACTGACCAAAATGACAAGATTGCATACCGAGCAAAAAGATATAGAGACAAATATGTCAAGCTGAAGAATTGGAGCAAGGGAAAGAGGGCAGAAGGAAATGGAGCACCTCATCAAGCACTTTACTCAGAAGCCTGGATGGATGAAGAGTTAAGTGATGATGAAGAAGAGATTGAGAATAAAGCCTTTATGGCTTTCACTGAAGATGATTTGAAGAGTTCCTTTGAAAAGGATATCAAAGAGGCTGAGAGGATGAGTGTTCATACTGATTGGGATTCCACTCAGTTGTACAAGGTAAGTTCCTTTCAAACTTATTCAGTGAATGAAAAAACCAAGATTTTTGAGTATATGCTTGTTGATCTTAAAACTTCTGTACAAAAAGAAAAAGCTTTAAAATTAACAATTAAAGAACTTGAAAGGGTAAATAATGAAAACTTGGATAAATTAGCAAAATATAAAGATTTAGAACTAAACTTTTCAGATTTAAAAGACATTAACCAAAGATTAGCTGATAAAGCTCATTTACACAAACTTGAAAAAGAGAAATTTGAAAAACAGTGTAAATCTTGGGGAAATGCTTCAATAAAATTAAATAAATGTTTAAATGAACAATTTCCAGAAAATGTGAGGGTTGCACTTGGTGTTGATCCTCAATTTAAAAACAGGAACAATTTTGCTGATTTATTTGAAGAGTTTTCTACTATGAACCCTATTAATTTTGTAAAAGCTAAAACTTTATGTGAAGTTGGATGTCAAACTGAGTCAGATGATGAAGAAAATGAAATTTTAGAAAAACCTATTGGTCCTTCCATCTGCTCAAAGTGCTATACTGAGCTACAAGAACTCAGTATTGAATTTCAAATAACAGAAATTTCTGATACAGAGCTACCAATAGTTCAGTATGACACTTCTGCTGTTCCACCTTTTGAATTATTATTTAATACAACAACTTTTGAATTATATAATGATAATAAGACAACTTCTATCTCACATGTTTCATCAAATACAGAAGTTGCAGGAACAGAAACATTATATACTGAGACATCTAAAGAACCTGTTAAAGTTGTTCCTTCAAAACATGATAAACAAAAGACAACTTCAACTAGGTCTTTGGTTGGCAAAGACAAGAAGTCTACCACTAATAATATTAGAAAGACTTCTCTGCCAAATAAAAATAAGCAACCAGATCCTCCATCTCCTAAACCAGTTAAAAACAATGTTAATACATCTATTAGAAATAACAAAATTAATATTTTAAAAACACTTGGTGATCAGGTCAAATCTTTAAGTAAACAATTTGCAAAACTCGTTCATACTGACCTACCAAAAGTGAAACATTTTTCTAAAATACCATATGAAAATATGTTTAGAAATAGACCTAGAAAATGTTATAGATGTCATCATACTGGTCATAAGGGAGATGAATGCTGGACTGATCTCTCAAGTCCTAGGTACTCAGTACCAAAGAAAAGGAGAGAAACTAAGTCAGTATCACCAAAGAAAACTTCTAAAGTTACCCCTGAAGTGATACCGACCTCTCCACATAAAGAGATCAAGTCAAATTGTGTTTATCCCACCAAAGGTCCCATTCAAAAATGGGTTCCTAAAAAGAACTAACTCTTATTTTGTGTCTTGTGCAGGGTGACAGAAAGTGGTACTTAGATAGTGGCTGCTCAAGACACATGACAGGCAGTATGGAATACCTTCTCAATTATACTCCAGAGAAGGGTCCTTCTGTCAAGTTTGGAGATGACTCGGTGGGAAAGACAAGAGGTTATGGTGTGATCAAGGCAGGCAACATAACTTTTAAAAGAGTTGCCTATGTAGAGGGTCTAAAACACAATCTGCTCAGTATCAGCCAGATGTGTGATGATGACAATGAAGCTCGATTCAGAAAGGTTGCAGGAATCATCTACAATGATAAAGGGCAGCCTGTACTCATTGCTAGAAGAGAAAAAGACGTATATGTGGTCAACCTATCTGAAATAGACCCAACTATTCGAGTATGCCTGCTTTCTAAAGTCAAGCCAGAATTACATTGGCTATGGCACAAGAAACTCTCTCACATCAATTTTAGAAATATCAACGAGCTCAGTATGAAGAAACTGGTGAGAGGATTGCCCACAATTACTTATTCAAAAGATAAGTTATGCTCAGCATGTGAAATGGGCAAGCAGAAGAAGAGTTCATTCAAATCTAAAGTCAATCATTCCATCAATGAACCTCTTACTATGATACATATGGATCTTTTTGGCCCCATCAGCACACCATCTTTGGCCAAAAAGATCTATACTCTAGTCTTAGTTGATGAATTTTCAAGATATACTTGGGTCATCTTCCTCAAGACTAAGTCAGATGCAACAACCGAAATCATTGCCTTTATAAAAAGAGAGGAACTTCAAAAAGGCAACAAGGTCAAGCAACTTAGAAGTGACCATGGTACTGAGTTTAAGAACTCAGTATTAGCAGATTTCTGTGAAGAAAAAGGAATCATTCAAAACTTCTCTGCAGCCTACACACCACAACAAAATGGTGTTGTAGAAAGAAAGAACAGAACACTGATTGAAGCTGCAAGAACTTTATTATGCCATGCTGGACTGGCACTGAGTTTCTGGGCTGAAGCTGTAAACTGTGCAAACTTCACTCAGAATAGAGCCACTATAGTCCAAAGACATCTGAAGACTCCATATGAGTTATACAATGGCAAGATTCCTAATGTGGAATATTTCCACATCTTTGGGAGTAAATGTTTTGTACTCAGTACAAAACAAAATCTCAATAAATTTGCTCCCAAAGCAAATGAAGGTGTGTTCATGGGCTACTCTCCACACTCTAAAGCTTTCAGAGTGTATATCATCTCAACCAAGATGATTGTAGAATCCATTCATGTCACATTCGATGAAGATCAGAATGAGCATTCTACCTCAGCAAGTGAAGACATAAGTGGCATAGATATTCTATGCAATCCAGAACACTCCATTGCTGAACAGCCTAAGTTTCATCCACACTTTATTCCTAATAAGTTTAATGAAACTGATCAAGTTCAAACTCAGTATCACTCAAATGAGACTAATACTGAGGTTCCCATATCAGAGGACCTCCATACTGAGTTTCCAACTAATGATCTGAACCACTCTATTTATGAAGAAGGTGAAACATCCAACACTTCACAAGAATCCACATCAACTCTGCAAAATGAAGATGAACAGCAACCTGCACTGTCTAATACTGATCAGAATTCCACTCAGTATCAGACAGACAACACACCAAATCAACAAGATATTGTTGATCCTATTTTAAATGCTCCCTTAGGAAACAATTTAAAGGAACACAGAGACCATCCACACTCAAACATTATTGGTCCTATTGAAGAAGGTGTCCAAACAAGAAGAAAATTAGAATTTCCAACCCAAGCAACTGCAAACTTTTGTTTCTTCTCAAGTTTTCTATCTACCATTGAACCAAAGAAAGCTGATGAAGCTTTATTAGATGAAGATTGGGTAGAGGCTATGCAAGAAGAGCTCACAGAGTTTGAAAGAAACAAAGTTTGGAACTTAGTACCACCTCCTTCTGGCAAAACTATTATTGGTACTAAGTGGGTGTTCAGAAACAAGATGGACAAGGATGGTGTTGTCATCAGAAACAAAGCAAGGTTAGTTGCTCAAGGTTACAGGCAAGAAGAAGGCATTGACTATGATGAAACTTTTGCACCAGTTGCAAGAATTGAAGCTATTAGGTTGTATCTTGCATATGCAGCCTTTAAGAATTTCAAAGTTTATCAGATGGATGTCAAAAGTGCTTTTCTAAATGGAAAACTACAAGAAGAAGTTTATGTTAAACAACCTCCAGGTTTTGTTGATCCCAAATTTCCTCATTATGTTTTCAAGCTTGATAAAGCTCTATATGGGCTCAAACAAGCTCCAAGAGCCTGGTATGACACCTTGTCTGAGTATCTTATTGAAAATAAGTTTACAAGAGGTAAAATTGATAAAACATTATTTTCAAAAAGGAAAGGTTCTGACATCTTACTCATTCAGATATATGTAGATGATATTATCTTTGGTTCCACTGACAAGTCAATGTGTGACTGGTTTGCTAAGATAATGTCAACTCAGTATCAGATGAGTATGATGGGAGAACTTACTTACTTTCTTGGTTTACAAGTTGAACAAAAGCCTGATGGCACTTTTATAAATCAAAGTAAGTATGTGCATGACATGTTAAAGAAATACAAATTTGAAAATTTATCTTCCATGCACACTCCTATGGGTACTCAGGATAAGATAAGTAAGGATGAAACTGGTAAACCAGTATGTCAATCCACATACCGAGGTATGATTGGTTCCTTACTTTACTTAACTGCTAGTAGGCCTGATATCATGTTTGCCACATGTTTGTGTGCTCGGTATCAGGCTGATCCTAAAGAATCACACATGAAAGCAGTTAAGCGCATCTTTAGATATCTTACAGGTACTCCTAACCTGGGTCTTTGGTATCCCAAAGACTCAAAGTTTGACCTTGAAGGGTACACAGATGCAGATTTTGCAGGTTGTAGATTGGACAGAAAGAGCACAAGTGGAGGATGTCAATTCCTAGGTGGAAGACTAGTTGGCTGGTCATCCAAGAAACAAAATTCGGTAGCAACTTCCACAGCAGAAGCAGAATATGTTGCTGCAGGAAGTTGTTGTGCTCAATTATTATGGATGCAGTATCAACTCTTAGACTATGGGTTCAACTTTCATAAGACTCCTATTCATTGTGATAACAAGAGTGCTATTGCTATCACAGAGAACCCAGTCTATCACTCCAAAACCAAGCACATTGATATCAGACACCACTTTATTCGAGATAATGTGGAAAAAGGTAAGGTTGAAGTAAATTATGTACCAACAAATGAACAATTGGCTAATGTGTTTACTAAACCTCTTCCTGAGGAAAGGTTTATGTATTTACTAGGGCAATTAGGTATGTTGAATCCTTAATCTTTATTAAATTTCTTTAAAACTGAGCGCTCAGTATCACTCCTGTGGATACTGACCACTCAGTATCACTAGTCTGTTATCATCAAAATTTAAAATTTTTTATTTTTTATTAATTTCAAGAGTAAATTAATTGTTTTTATATTTTTTAAAAATTTTTTAAAATTAAATTTTTTTTTAACTCGGTATTGGGGTATGACGGCTCTTACACCGAGCTTAATCCTCATACTGCTCAAACGGTAACCTTTCTTAATAAGAAAGTTACCGTTGGCAGAGGATAAGGCAGTCAAATCAGCCGTTTTTACTTCCCAATACCTTAATTATCTTTCAAATCTCCTATAAATAACCGTTTATTTTTACTTCAAATTTTTTAACTGTTATTTCTTTCTTTCATTTTCAATTCTCTCTGCGATTAACGATTTCACTTTCTCTTAGCAAACAAATTCTTTTTCAAATCACAATCACAGATGGCGAATTACACTTTTGTTGCTCCAAACGTTGAATCGGAAATCCAATTCCGAAATAATGAAGTACCCAGGTTTGCGAGGAACAACATCACAGCAAATTTCAATATTCCTCAAGCCTGGGTATGCCAAGAATTCACGAACATCGTGACTTTTATGAAGCATTGCCCAATTGCTCGTGCACTGACATTATCTCCTCGAGCAACTTACCCAGAAATGTTATGCGAGTTTTGGTACTCTGCCACACTCGATTCTCCAGATATGATTGCTGGATGGGTAATTAGGGATCAAAGAAGAGCTTTTGTTTCTACTGCAATCATTCGTGAAGCACTGAGACTTCCCGCCCAAGCTCAGTATGACCCATTTGTTGATAGATCAGAGGCACGCTCTGTACTGCCATTTCTGGGTCGAAGAGGAACAACGGGCACAATCAAAAGAAATGAATTTGGTCCTATGTGGGGTATTCTCATCACAACAATAATTCGATGTATGACCCACAAGACGGGAGCTTTGGACCAAATAAACGAATTTGGGATGCAAATAGTACATGCTCTGTACTATGGAAGAAATATTGATTTTGCTCGCCTAATTTTCAATGAATTAGCTACTCTGGTCCGAGCAAACACAAGGGAATGCAATGTCCCTTTCTGCAGATTTCTATCACTCATCTTTCAACACTCAATGCCCACACACATTTATGATGATTTTCATAGTCCAAGAGTTGATCTTCCTCCGCTTAGTGAGAATATTTTCTTTTATAGGCCAAGAGAAGGAGAGCCTCTTCTAAGTCCTCCTATGTGGGCCATTGTTCAAGAACATATAAATGATGAAGAAGATATGTCTGATACTGAGTCAGACAATGATGGTGATGATGATAATGATGATAATAGTGGCAATGGAGCCCAGGCTGGTCAAGATATTGAGATGCAGGATATTCCACAAGTTCAAGAACCAACTATCTCTCCACCTGCACAAGATCTTGCTGCTCCTCATATTGAAACCGTTCTTGAAACTGAGTCCTCAGAAGACACACCATTGGTTCTTCATAGACGAAGAAGGAATCTCTCTCCTATCATTATGGGAAACTTATCATCTGAGGAGGTGCAGCCTGCAAATGTTCCATCATTAACTGCCTCTCTTCAAGCCCAAAGCCTAGTTGCAGCCACCGCTGACCTTCCAAGTCCAGAACTACCTCCATCTGCTCAACCAATTGAGGAACCTCATGTTCCTCTTGATGTGGAGATTCAATATTCACAAACTACAATGGAAGGTGCTCAGCATAACATAGAGGTCGGTATTGAAGATGTTGGTGATGCACATCAACAAACACATGATCCTGCACCGACCTCTGCAGATGCTAGAAGAGAATCTGACAGAGTCTCAGGTATGAATTTCTAAAAAGCCCTTAAACTTATATATATATATATATATATTTCATTCCCAAATAGAGACTAAGTATTGGCCAGTACCAACTCAATACTGACCAAAGTCTCAAACGATCTTTCAAATATATATCCCTTTATGGCCAACATAGCTAGCCCACTGCTGCTATGCAAAATTCATATACTGAGCACACTAAATTGATCATTGTCAGTCTACAGTTGTCTCAACATTTAAAGAGACAATGGTGGTTGATGTCATAATGACACCCACTGGTGCTGCTTGAATAATGTCCAACTTATTTTTGAGTTGGGTAGCATCATTCAAGAAATGATCCCAAACCCTTAAGCCACAAAATCCAAAAATATCCCATGGGGTTTAGCCACATTTCTGTTATCACTCTCATACCGAGTGATAAACGTTGAAAATAACAAGAAGCACATCCCAGGCTTCGAATTCCCACACCCAAACCTTTTAGTAAATGTGACTTATCCTATACTGAGCTACTTAAATTTTCACACTCACGTTTACTAAAATCTTCTTACACATGCTATGCACAAGTCCACAATATTTCATCCTATACCAGATGAAATACAGACTTCACAAACTCTGTTTATATGATTGTAGAATTAAACAACACCACAATTCTATTTGATAAACCTTTCTTTCTAACCAGTTTTATATTTTTGTTTCTTTAGCACCATCTGTGCAGGGCATTCAGGCATCTCAGGCTGCAGCAGACCAAGTGACTCTGCAAGCAATCATGCAGCACATTCTGGCCATCCAACAAACTCAAAATGTAATACTATCCAGAATGGACAAGATGAGTGGTGATATTGACTTAATAAAACAGTCAGTATCACTCCTTCAACAACCACAGCAGACTCCACAAACTCCACCAGGTTCACATGGTGACCACAATGAAGAAGGAGAAGGAGAAGGAGGTGCTGGTGATACTGATGCTGCAACTGAGCCCATGCCCTCCCCTACTCTTGAACAACCTGAAGGGGACATGGGTGGTGATACTGATCCTCTTCCCTCCTCATCAAATGATAACAAAAGGGGGGAGAAGAGACAAAGAGATACTGAGGTTGATCAAACTGAGCCTTCTGCTCAGGGGGAGAAAAGAAGAAGATTGAATGAAGATCAACCTCCACAACAAC
This sequence comes from Calendula officinalis, assembly GCA_963853835.1. Taxonomy (NCBI): domain Eukaryota; kingdom Viridiplantae; phylum Streptophyta; class Magnoliopsida; order Asterales; family Asteraceae; genus Calendula; species Calendula officinalis. The sequence goes on from OY970820.1 coordinate 37,123,370, forward strand.
AACATCAGCAAAGCCCTCATACTGAGCCATTTCGCATTCAGTATGAGAGAAGAAGACAAAGAACAAGGTCAGCATTACAAGTTCAAGACCCACTTGAGCCATCTGCTCAGGGGGAGACTCATACTGACCAACCACAGCAAACTTATTCTGAGCCACCTGCTCTTGAAGAGAATAATTTACAAATTGTGGTCTATAGGCCTTTCATCTGGCCTATTGCTGATGATGAAGATGAAGAACCAGATTTAGTAAACTATGCACTAAATCTGGTAGAACAAGAAAGTTCTTCATCATCATCCTCGGATGATGAAGAACCAGAAAATCTGGTAATTAGAAGAAGGAGTTCCTTATCAAGAAGACCTATCAATGCTGTTCTCACTTCTTCTGAATCAAGTGAGGAATCTGCTCCTCTGGTAACAAGACAAAGAAGACCTGTTCTTACAAGGGACAGTGATACCGAGCAGGCTCCAAGACTGACTCCTCAACAACTCTGGGCAGAAGAAGAAAGATTTTTATATGAGCAAGAGTTGGGAGTCAAAACTGAACCAGAATCTGACCCAGATACTGATACTCCTGGTCCTTCACATAGAATCTCAAGAAAGGGTCCAGACCATATTCAACATTATTGGAATATGGTTGCTGCTAGGACTCAGTATAAGGAACAAAGAAAGGAGTTCTTGAGGACCAAAACATTTCAAAATGTAAGGGGGATACATTGGTTAAATCTGGATGTCAATAAAGTAAAAGTGAAGCTCAAAGAAGGAAGAATTACTATCACTTGTACTGGCTTAACCAGTCCCCCCATGAAGATATTTATTCATGATATTCAAAGAATTGGTCTTCAAGACTGGTGAAGATCACAAGACTGATCAAAGAGCTTCCAAAGAAATCAACCTATGATCAAATAGTCTTGGATGAGATCTGTGCAGTAGCTGCAGTATGTTATGAGAAGGACTTACTTCATGAAATAGAGTACAGAACACTCAGTGTGATGACTGAGGCTTACTCAAACAACAGACCAGAGTGCCTTCATACATACAAGTATCTTAGAAAGTATCCTCTTCCTCCTAACCTTGTCTTTCAGGATCAAAAGAGTGTCATATATCCAACTTCTGGATATATGTATACTGACTCAGAGGATAGAGAATGCTTCATTTCTGATGAAGATCTTCCAAGAGCTCAAATCAGTCACCTTGTTGGACTGAAATGGATGATCACCAAGAAAGAAGACTCTTGGTTCAGAAAAAAGATTGTTGCAGTACTGAATAGCAGAAGGGATGAACTCAAAAGCAGAGAAGAGTTTGTTCACATCAAACAAGAAGTCTTCTATGAGAATGAAGCCATCAACAGCAAATGAAGAAGAAGATATTGTTACCTATGCTGTTGTAATTTTTGTTTATCTCTTTGTAATTGTTTTGTTATCATTAGATAGGGGGAGATTGTTAACGCAAAAAGCCTTGCCCCTTTAGATCTTAAGATAAAAAAAATAACCTAGACTAGCTTTGATTTATATGTAGAATAATATAGCTAAGTTTAGGTCTGATACTGAGTGATCAGTATTGGAACTCAGTATCAGTACTCAGTATCAGATAGTGATACTGAGTACAAGGACTGAGTAGAAGGACTGAGTGATACTCAGTATAGTAACGGACTAAGATCAAATCCCTTGATCTTAGTCATTTTCCTTGCTTAGTCCTTCGGTTACTCCTTTGCTCATTATGTAAGATCTCTATAACATTATAAATAGAGATCATCTTGCAAAGGAGTACTCACCAATTCACTCTACACTTTCATATCTTGTAATTGATCAGTGGTATTGCTTTTCCGCAGCATACCACACTTAGTGGATTTGTACACCGACTCTAATACTGTGTTTTACACTTTAATTGTCTTTTGTATAATCATTCTAATCAATTAACTAACAAACCAGGGGTGTTGTGACCTAACAGCTTCATTTAAAAAGTTTAAAGTCTATCAAATGGATGTGAAGAGTGCATTCCTATATGGGAAAATTGAAGAAGAGGTCTATGTTTGCCAACCTCCAGGTTTTGAAGATCCAAAACATGGTGATTATGTGTTCAAACTGGATAAAGCTCTGTATGGCCTACATCAGGCACCAAGAGCATGGTATGACACATTATCATCATATCTATTGAAGAACAACTTTAAAAGAGGAGCCATTGACAAAACTTTGTTTACAAAGAAAGTCAAAGATGATATTCTACTGGTACAAATCTATGTAGATGATATCATCTTTGGTTCAACCAATGATTTATTATGCAAAGAATTTGAAGAACTGATGCAGATAAAATTCAAGATGAGCTCTATGGGTCCAATGAACTTCTTCCTTGGACTCCAAGTCAGTCAAAGAACAGATGGTATTTTGATAAATCAATCAAAATATGTCAAAGACATCTTGGAGAAGTTTGATTTGAAAGACTGCAAAAGTGCAAGTACACCAATGGAAACACACAAACACCTACATCCAGATGTTGAGGGGGAGGATGTAGATGAACACTTATATAGATCAATGATAGGCTCTTTGATGTACTTAACTGCATCAAGACCTGACATTATGTATAGTGTTTGTGTGTGTGCAAGATATCAAGCTAGACCCAAAGAACTACACTTGCAAGCTGTCAAAAGAATATTCAGATACATGAAAGGCAAACCATCACTAGGTCTATGGTATCCACATGATTCACCATTTGAACTCATAGCCTACACGGATAGTGACTATGGAGGTGAATGTCAAGATAGAAAATCCACTACTGGTGGATGTCAATTCTTTGGATCAAGACTGGTGTCATTGCAATGTAAGAAGCAAACAAATGTATCAACATCAACTACTGAAGCAGAGTATGTAGCTTGCTGTGCTCAAGTACTCTGGATTCAAAACCAGCTTCTAGACTTTGGTATCTCTATCCTTAAAACTCCTATTTATATTGATAATCAAAGTGCTATTAGTATTGTGAACAATCCAGTAAAACACTCTAAAACTAAACACATTGAAATAAGATTTCATTTTATAAGAGATTGCAATGAAAAGAAATTAATCAAAGTGGTTAAAATTCATACTGATGATCAATTAGCAGATCTTTTTACAAAAGCATTTGATGTAGGAAGATTCAACTTTTTGGTTAGCAGTATTGGAATGATTTTAATAAATTAATTTCTCAAATCATGTGTAAAGTTTTGTTGTAAAAAGTTATTTATCTATTTAAGTGTTTTACTACTGATAGGTCTGCATTACTGGTATGTAGGTGTGTGCACAAAATACTACTGGTAGTTCATTACTACTGGTGTGTATTAGGTTTACACAAATACTACTGGTAAGTCAGTACTACTGGTGTTCACATATACTACTGGTCTTACAAATTAGGGCAGTAATGAAATTCATTAGTTACTACTGATGTCTATAGATACTACTGATTTCAAAATCCTTAGTTACTACTGACATTCTTAGATACTACTGACGTTTTATTACTGGCTTCTAATTTACTACTGGTCTTTCAGAATCAAAATTACCAAACTAACCCCCATGAAAATAACCGTTATGTTATGATTCGAAGGGCAATTTAGTCTTTGTGCAGGTTAAATCGAAAGATATAAAAGGCGGCAGTCGATTAGTTTATCATTATCTTTACTTCGATTCACTAAATCCTCTCGATAAACCTAGCTTTCGATCAAAAACCCGTCATCAGTAACAAAATTCTTAAAAGTTTCTCTCAAATCATTGTAACAATGGCAACTCTACAATCTCTCAATGTTCAAACCGATCTCAAATATTCAGAGTTCCATAATATGTGTGCGTTTTTACGCAATCCTGACGGTACGAAAGACTTTTGACCAATCGTTCAATTTTTAAAGAACTCATACATTAAGTTCGCGTTAACTGTGAAACCAAAAGCATACCAACAGCACTTGGTGGATTTCTGGACCAATGCTGAAAGAACAGAGGGTGCAACTGTACCCATGATAAAATCATCGGTGGATGGAAAGACGATCACAGTCACAGAGCAATCTATTCGACACCATCTACAACTACATGATGATGCAGGTATGTTTACACTTCCTAAGGAATTCATTGCTGAAATTTTAAACAAAATGGGTTATGAGGGAAGACTTAACATCGTAACTTTTCAAAAAGGTCTTCTCTCCCCTCAATGGAAATTTTTAGTACATACCATTCAGCATTGTATTTCTCCAAAACGAAGTACTTGGAATGAGTTTAATAAAGCAATAGCCTCTGCTGTTGTCTGTTTATGCACAGACCAAGTATTTAATTTTTCTTACATGATTTTTGAAGGTATGTTGGGAAATCTTAGTTCCACAAAGTTTTTAATGTATCCCAGATTTCTCCAACATATCATAAACTGTGAATTACAAAACTTGTCAACTCCCAAAAATATTTTTATCATTGAAAGTTTTCTCAAATATGAGAAAACAATTTAAATTTTCGGGCAAGGAAACCCCTTTGTTTCCTAATATGATCAAAGATCAAACTCAAATTGGAGAGGGTTCAATCATAGATACAACCCAAATTGAACCTCAACCCACTCCATCACCCCCAAATACAGCCCAAACAACACCCCAAATAGTCACTCAATCACCTACTATAGAAGTCCTGAATGTGTCCCAGGAACTTGAAATTAATCTGCAGAGTGCTACTCTTCACTCTGTGGAAGACCTACCAAACAAAACCCAAAATATTTCCACTACTTATAAAAGAAAGAAATCTTCTTTAAAGGACACCAGGGGACAAATCGAGTCACACCCCAGACTCAAAGAGTTGTCCTCCAAGGAGGAGAGAGGACATGAGGCGAGGGCTTTCACTACTGATGCCCCAAAGGTGGGTGCACAGGACAGTGAAAACATCACTAAGACCCAGACCTCGGCAACTTTAAGTGATGAATCCTTTGAGGAATTGCTTAAAGGACCCCGGTGCCAAGAAACCACAAGGGGGGGCATCTCTGCTTCTTCTAGGAAGAAGAGAATGTCTAAAAGACCCAATGAATCACCAAGAAGTGATGAGGGCAGATCTGTGGAATTGATGGAAAGGAAGGAAAACCTTCAAACCAATGTACCTGTTAGTGAGCCCGATGATCTTGCTAGATGGTGTGAGGGTGGTATTAAAACCAAACAATTGACGGATAAAGTGGATTCTCTTGAATCCACTGTACAAGATTGTCTTAAGTATCTTACAAATCAGGGGAAAACAATTGCAATTATGAAAAGACATGTCAATACCATCAACAAGAGAATGAGGTTATATGAACACAGGCTTCATCAACAAACAAAAATTATCAGAAGATTGAAAAAGAAGGTTGATGATAGTGAGGCTCCTCCAGTTGAGCTCACTAAGGGGAGAAGGATAATATTCAAACAATGATTGATGAATCAATTGCAGCAGCAGCATCCTCTCTCCTAAATCTGAAAGAAACAACTGTTGATGAAGACCAAGAAAAGATGGTTGTTGATGATGAGCCAATGACTGCTGCTCCCATAGAAGAACAAACTGAAAAAGAAACATCAGTAGTAACTCCTACTACTGATATTATAGCAGTAGTAAGTCAGGAAGAGGAAGTAAAAGCAACAAATACTACTGATGCCCTATCAGTAGTAACTCCTGAAGTCACACCAGTAGTAACTACATTGGTTACTACTGAAGAGGAAGAACTGCAACTTCCTGAGCTAATTAAAAGAGAAAAGTATGTCATCATCTCCAAACCACCAACACCTGATCAACCACTTATCATACCTGACATTGATGATAATGTGAATTGGTTTGAGGTAGATGAATGTACACTTCCTCCACATCCCAAGATACTACCAGAAGACCAACTTAAACTATTTTATCCAAAACTACTACTTCATGGTATCCCTGATATGAAATACATTCCACCTCCACCATCTGCTTACATTGGAAAAGGAAAAGAAGTTTATGATGATGATTATCCAAACAGAGCATTATGTCATCACATGGTAAACAAGATTAATCATGTCAGATCAGAAAAGCAATCTAGATGGAGAATAAAACATAGGAAATTTTTGGAGAGAGTGGAGATGTATCAAGCACTTGAGGAAAATAAAAGGAAGGTTCAAAGTGCAATTCCTGTTCAAATACCTATTCAAGCAGAGGACATTCAGATAGAAGCTCAAAAGGCAGAATTCAAAAGGATCAGAAAAGTTGAAGAAGAACATATACAATGCCTTGAGTATTTAGTCTCTGAATGCAAGAAAACTAAAAGTGAATTAACAGATGATGTGTTTGAACAGAAGGCCAATATGATTGAATTTTTGAAATCAAAAGGGCATAGTGCAAAGTCTCTTGGAAGAATGAAGATGATTACAATCATAGATAAATATTGCACTGCTAAGAAGAAGGATTTGGCTGAACAAGAAGCAGAAGAAGAAAAGAAATCCAAAGCCTTAATCCCAATTAGTCCAACATTAATCAAAGCTGGTAGTGTATCAACTACTGGTAATACCTCAACTCCCCAATCAAAGAAAAGAAAAATTGTTGATCAAGAACAAAGCACTCAAAAGAAATCAAAAACACAAATTGTACCTGTTCTTGAAATGCCTGTTGCTCCCTTGCAGAACAATCCAATCATCAATTGGAGGGTTATGCAGAATAATGTGATAGAAATTATAAGGGAAGATAAAATTGTGCAGAGATTTACTGGATGGCTACCTTTGATCATGTCCTGTTCAAGAAGTGATGTCATTAAACTATTGATCATTGGAAAACCAAGGATGTCAAAGAAATCATGGAAAGATTCTGGTGCTGGATACTTGACTAGAATAATAGATGCTGCTTTTTATCCAGACAACTACCTAGAACAATTTACTGATGCAGGAAATGTTTATGCTTGGAATGTGATTCCAACTGCACAAATGTATTTTTTTGAAAAATCTGGCAAAGTCTGTGAGCTATATTTGTATGAAAAAGAATATCCTCATTCTGAGAAGACTATGTATCAGATATTCACAAATACAATGATGAAGCCATATGATGCTGTTATGTTCCAAAACAAATTAAACTATTTCACAAAGAGGAACATCAAATACATCATTGAGCAAAGAAGACACCAGAATCAAAGAACCCTTGAGAAAAGAAGAAGGGAACAAGAAGAACAAGAGAAACTTAGTTGATTGAAAGATAATCAATAAGTTTAGTGGGAGATTGTTGGAGTAAATCACAGATCAACTTATTACTGATGTTGCAGTTAGTACTGTTTATGTTTATTACTGATGAATATTATACTTAGTACTGATGGGGCAGAATTGTTTACTACTGATGAGTTGATACTGGTGAAGACTATAACTTAGTTACTACTGATCAAAGCTTATTGAAGATACTACTGATCAATAGTAGTTACTGCTGACGATGGATCTGGACTTAATACTGGTCACCAAAGTTACTACTGACGTTACTTATTTACTACTCGTGATTGCAGAATGATACTGATGAGCGTATATGGAACATATCGAGTCCGAGATCTTCGTAGAGATAGTTATAGAATGTAATTCAATGTATATCTTATATAATTCGAATGTAAATCAAGTCCTAGAATAACTAGGGTAAATAGTTTAGCTTCAAGGACTATTATAAATAGTTCCTTACGAATTGTAAACGTACGTGTGTATTGTTTTAGTCGATAATATACATTGAAGCTTTTTGTGAAACTGTGTTCTTAATATTTTCGTTTATTATTTACAGTTCATCGTTCTTAATATATTGATATAGTGTTGATCCACTGCAACTTCTATAATCAATTAGATCTAAAGGTGTTTATTAACTTCTTCATAGTTAATCGATCCTGACAAACAGTATATGTCTGAAAAGTCCCTTTCGTAATTAATTTATTTAAAATAGCAAACGGATTCCAATTTCAAAAATGAAAGTATTTCCGGAAACGAAATTCAACAAGGAATCTAAAAATATAAAAATCACATTTTCATTCCAACTATATCACAAGTCGGGTATTTTAACCCTTTGGTTAAAATACCGCAAAAGACAGCAGGCTAATTAAATTAACTAGGCATTTAATCAGATAATCATTTAATAAGATACCTTAAGGTCAATAAACTACTAGGCCGGATTTTGGGATGTTACAAGAACATTCACGGTCACGAAGGCGGACGACAAGTAAAAAAATAATCCCTCTTCCCTTGCGTTGATTTTACTAGGTTTGTGTTAATTTTCATACCTATGTAAAGCTAAATAACTTGTGAGTACTATTTGAAGTATGTTTTAATCTGTTCTTTAATGTATGAAACGTTCTTATAGTATTTGAATACTTTATATATTTACGTTGATTTGTTTGTCATGATTATTATTTGTTAAGCGTAATTATATTCTTATATCTTCGTTCTTTTTAAATTAATTACAATACAAGTTGTAATGGTTGGACTGAGCGTGTTTAACAATCATTTGTGATGTTATAGACGATGGGTGCCGAAACACACAATTTGTGCTCATATTTGGTCTATTATTGACGTTTTGTCTATGAAACCTAACTACCCTAAATAAAGTAAAATAGTTGAATTGATTCTTTATGATTTTTATTTGTCTTTGGTAATCACATATTTAATTATTTTCTTAGATTAAGTACAAGACATGTTCTAGTGGTTAGACTGACCGTGTTTTACCATCCTTTGTGATGCTATAGATAGTGGGTGCCGATACATATAGTTTGTTCTCAATTTTTGTATATTAAAATAATATTATCGGTTATGTCTATGAATCCTAATTACTCTAGATTAATAAAATAATCATATTTAAGAATATTACAGAAAAGATTGACTCTGAAAATAATAGTGATTACATTCATTTCCATGAGTTTCATTTAAGAGGATAACGGAACAAAAAGCAATCATTATGCAGTTACATATATCTGTTTAACACCTGGTGGTTCATCAATTTTTATAGCTGTTCAAGTGTAATTAAGTCTTTCTGAAGTTAAGTACGTAAAGTGTTGGAGCAAAACACAGATCAACTTATTACTGATCCTGCAGTTAGTACTGACATAATTAGTACTGATGGGGCAGAAACATTTACTACTGATGAAGTTGATGCTGGTGTTCACTATAACTAAGTTACTACTGATCATGAGAAGATTGAAGATACTACTGATCATTGTAGTTACTACTGACGTTGATTATGGACTTACTTCTGATCACCAAGTTTACTACTGATGTTACTTATTTACTACTGGTGATTGCAGTTACTACTGATACGCGTTTTTGGAAGATATCAAGTCCGAGATCTTCGTAGAGATAGTTATAGAATGTAATTAAATGTATATCTTTTATAATTCGATGTAAATCAAGTCCTAGAATAACTAGGGTAAATAGTTTAGCTTCAAGGACTACTATAAGTATGTTCCTTACGAATTGTAAACGTACGTGTGTATTGTTAACTCAATAATATACATTGAAGCTTTTTGTGAAACTGTGTTCTTAATATTCTTGCATATTGTTCATACAGTTCATTGTTCTTAATTATTGATATAGTGTTGATCCGCTGCAACTTCTATCATCAATTAGATCTAAGGTGTTTATTAACTTGTCTATAGTTAATCGATCCTGACAAGTGGTATCAGAGCTTATTGGTTCTAGATCTACTATTTGTTAAGAACAACAAAAAGTTTTAATCTTTAAAACACACACATTATTAATCATGACTGATAATAATGAAAGCACTCAGGCCAACAAAATCCCTATGCTCACTCCCAATAACTTTGGGATGTGGAAGAATCGTATTAAGCAATACATGCTTATTACAGATTATTCTATGTGGGAAGTCGTTTGTGAAGGAAACAAAACTGGTCAACTTCAAGCAAGCAGCTCTGTAACTGAGGCAGACAAACTTAAATGTGAGAAGGAGAAGAAAGATAAAGGCATCGAACTCAAAACTCTAAGCACTCTCCTACTGGCTATTCCTAATGACTATCAACATCTCTTTGTTGAATATGATGATGCTAAGATGCTTTGGGAAGCACTGGAGAAGAGATTCGTTGGGACAAAGAGTACAAAAAGAAACATGAAGTCTGTTCTCAAACAAGACTTTGAAAATTTCAAAGGAAAGCCCAATGAAACACTCACTCAAGTGTTTGACAGATTCAACAAACTAATTGGTGAACTCAACCAAGTTGGTGTAAAGATGGATCAAGAAGATGTCAACATGAAGTTCCTAAGATCTCTTAGTGAAGAATGGGCCATGTACACAGTGGTGTATAGACAAAGAGATGCTCTAGAAGAAAAGGAGTTAGATGAACTCTATAATGATCTCAGAGTGTTTGAAACTGAGGTAAATCACAAAAACCCTTCTATTTCTTCTAACAATGCTGCATTTGTGTGTAGTACAGGTCAAGGACAAGAATCCTCCACAGGAAAGGCTGCAGATTCTGAGGATACTGCAAGAGAATCCTTCTTCACTAGTCATGTGCATACTGCATTGATTAGTGATGACTTGGAACAATTGAATCCAGCTGATCTTGAGGAGATGGATCTTAAATGGCAGATGGCTATGCTGAGCCTAAGGACCAAAAGATTCTTAAAAAGAACTGGTACGACAAGCCTCAATTTCAACAAAGGTGACAAAGCAGGATTTGACAAGACTAAAGTCAAGTGTTACAACTGTAACAACCTTGGTCACTTTGCAAAAGAATGTCCTCAACCAGACAAAAGATCAAAATCAACTGCTCTTGTGTCACAACAAGGACAAGGCTATGACTGGAGCTTCCAAGCAGAAGAGCATACTCAAAATCAAGCTCTCATGGCCTTTACTGACAACAAAACTGAGGTAAAATCTAAACCTTGTACTCCTGAATGTGCTAAAATTATTAAAAATCTAGAAAAAGAAAACACTAAATTAAATGAAGATCTAGCAAAAGCAATCAGAAGAAATCATGAGTTTGATAGTGTAATTGCTGATCAAGAACATCAAATAAAGGTGTACAAGATGATTGATCAACGGATCAAGGAAGAATTGCTTCAAGCTGTGGATGAGAAAGAGTTCTATGAAACAAAAAATAAAGAACTAACAAGTAAATTAGAAGAATGTCAGCTTGAAATTGAACAAAATAAATTAACAATTAAAAAGTTTGAAAGAAGCACTAAAATTCTAGATGAATTAACTAATAATCAAACTACAGAAAAAGTTGTTCATGGGGTGGGATATCATGCTGTACCACCTCCACACAAATTCATTCCTCCACTTAAAAACAGTTCAGAAAGAATCATTAATGAATTAAAAACTGCAAATCAAACTGAATCTAATAATGAAACATCTGAATCAAATGATTCTTCAGATGATGAGCAATCAATTGAATTTACAATATCTCAAACTGAATCACCAAAATCAATTGATACAAGTTTTCACACAGCTCAAAGTCCAAATGATTCTCCTAAATATAATGCAGAAAATATACCCAAAATTCTAAAAAGAGGAAACCAAAGAAATAGAAACCAACTCTTAGAACAAAGAAAAACAATAAAGGCTCAAGAAAATAAATTAAAATGTGTTATTTGCAATAAAGTGAATCATTTAGCAAAGGATTGTCACTTCAATCCAATAAATTGCAAGGAGTTCAAGGAATTTAAAGTTTTTAAAGAAAATGCAAAAACTCAAAGGTTAAAAGATACTACTGGTCCTTCAGTAGCAAATACAATCAAAACTCCAATTGCTGAAACTACAAGATTTGGAAGAAGTGCACCAAGATTTGTGCAAAACAGAAGAGTTGGCAGCCCAAAGAACAGCAATTACTTCAAGAACAACGGAAAATCCAATCAAAATAAACAATATTTTAAATTTTCCAACACCAGTAGAAACTCTAACAAATTTACTACTGGTGCTAACCCTAATTATAATGCTGTATGGTACCAGTACATGAATACTACTGGTAAAAACCCTAATTTCAAAAATACTACTGCTCCCAAAACAAATTTCAAAAACACTACTGGTGTTAACTCTAAAAACACTACTGGTCATTCTAAACATGGTAAGTACCCAAATACTACTGGTCCATCAGTAGTAAAGTATTCAAAAGCTAAAAACAATGGGTATCAACCAAGATCAGTAGGAAATTCTCACACCAGTAATAACTCCAAAAGGACAGTAGTAAAACAAAATACCAGTAATAAACAAGTATGGGTACCAAAAGTCTTTAGAGTTAAATCCCCAACAGCTCATTTCTCAAAGGATGAACCCAAGACATATAAAGCTTGGGTTCCCAAACTTAACTAATCCTTTACTCACTTGTGCAGAGCATTCAGATCCCAGAAGAAGGAAGAACATGGCATATTGATAGTGGATGCTCAAGGCACATGACTGGAAATCTGCAAATTCTTAAAGATTTCAAGTCATTTGATGGAGGATATGTGGCATTTGGTGAGAATCCCCAGGGAGGTAAGATTACAGGTAAAGGTACTGTTACTAATGGAAAAATTACCTTTGATGATGTATTTTATGTAGCTGAACTAAAATACAATCTTGTCAGTGTGTCTCAAGTTTGTGATAAAAAGAACAAGATTCTGTTCACAGACATTGAGTGCATCATTCTTTCTCCTGATTTTATTTTAGATGAAAAATATGTTGTTTTAAGAACTCCAAGGAGAAACAATGTGTATTGCCTGGATATAGGGGGAGAACTCATTTCTACAAATGAGGTCAACTGTTTTATATCCAATGCAAACACCACTGAATCAGAACTTTGGCATAGAAGGATGTGTCACACAAATTTTAAAAACATGAATAATTTAGTAAAAAGAAATCTGGTCATTGGACTACCTCAAAAACAATTCATGTGTGATCATCACTGTGTTGCATGCCTAAAAGGTAAACAACACAAGACTTCTCATAAGTCCAAAACTGTGAACTCTATTTCTGTTCCTTTACAGCTCTTACATATGGACCTTTTTGGACCTACAAATGTAATGAGTATTGGAAAGAAACAATATTGTCTAGTTATTACTGATGACTTTTCCAGATATACATGGGTTTTCTTTCTCAGGACAAAGGATGAAACAAGTGAACTCATAAAGAACTTAATTATCAAACTGGAAAACACATCTGATCAAAAAGTGAAAGCCATAAGATGTGATAATGGCACAGAATTTAAAAATGCTAACTTAATTAACTTCTGTGATCTTAAAGGTATTGACAGGCAATACAGCTCACCTAGAACTCCACAACAAAATGGTGTAGCTGAAAGAAGAAATAGAACCATCATTGAAGCAGCAAGATCAATGCTAGCAGATTCAAAATTACCAATCACTTTTTGGGCAGAAGCTGTTAATACTGCTTGTTATGTTCAGAACAGAGTATTAATAGTGAAGCCACATTTTAAAACACCATATGAACTTTTTAATAAAAGAAAACCTTCTATAAGTTTCTTAAAATCATTTGGTTGTCCTTGTACTATTCTGATTTCAAGAGAACAAATTGGTAAGTTTGACTGCAAAGCTGATGATGGAATCTTTGTGGGATACTCTACTCAAAGCAAATCATACAGAGTATTCAACAAAAGACTAAGGATAATTGAAGAAAGCATCAATGTATCCTTTAATGAAAATGTACCTAATGAACAAGGAAATGGTCCAGATTGGCTATTTGACATAGACAATCTAACCAAATCCTTTAATTCTAATATGAATTTCAATGCAGGTAATTCAAATTGTCTTAATCAAAAAGAAGGAACATCATCTATTAATACTGGTCAAGAAAAGATGAGATACATAATTGTTGATACTGCTCCCATAGTTAATACTGATATCAGTAATAACTCAAATATTGAAAGCAGTAGTAACTCTGAGAATGAGGTCAGTAGTAATTCCAATACTACTGGTACCAGTAATAGTACTGAAAATACTACTGGTCCCAACAATAACCTAGATTCTCATGATACTACTGACACCAGTAACAACAACAATACTACTGATCCTAATGAAGATAATTCCAGTAGTAACTCTGACCAAGATGATGATGAACCAAACATCCATGACAATGAAGAATCACAAGATGAACAACTGCCTGAGACAAATGAGTCCAATCTTGGAAATCAACTAGTGGTTGATAAAGCTACAACTACAAGGACTCAGAAGAACCATCCATTAGACCTTGTTCTAAGTGATGTTAACTCACCACTTCAAACAAGAAGCAAATTAAATAAAAGCTTAACTGCAAATATGTGTAACATTAGTTTAATTGCTAATGAATGTATGTATGAATGCTTTCTGTCTCAGGATGAACCAAAGAAGATCCAACAAGCAATGAAGGACTCAAACTGGATTGAAGCAATGCAAGAAGAACTCCTTCAATTTAAATTACAAGCTGTTTGGACACTTGTACCTCTACCCAAAGGAAAAAGAGCCATTGGAACAAGATGGATATTCAGAAACAAGAAAGATGAAAGAGGTATAGTGATCAAGAATAAAGCCAGACTTGTAGCCCAAGGATACACTCAAGAAGAAGGAATAGACTATGATGAAGTATATGCTCCTGTTGCTAGAATTGAAGCAATAAGAATATTTCTAGCATATGCTTCATTCAAGAAATTCAAAGTCTATCAAATGGATGTTAAGAGTGCTTTCCTATATGGGAAAATTGAAGAAGAGGTATATGTTTGCCAACCTCCAGGTTTTGAAGATCCAAAACATGGTGATTATGTGTTCAAACTAGATAAAGCTCTATATGGCCTACATCAGGCACCAAGAGCATGGTATGACACATTATCATCATACTTATTGAAGAACAACTTTAAAAGAGGAGCCATTGATAAAACATTGTTTACAAAGAAAGTCAAGGATGATATACTACTGGTACAAATTTATGTAGATGATATCATCTTTGGCTCAACCAATGATTTACTATGCAAAGAATTTGAAGAACTGATGCAAATTAAATTCAAGATGAGTTCCATGGGTCCAATGAACTTCTTCCTTGGACTCCAAGTCAATCAAAGAACTGATGGTATTTTGATAAATCAATCAAAATATGTCAAAGACATCTTGGAAAAGTTTGATTTGAAAGACAGTAAAAGTGCTAGTACACCAATGGAAACACACAAACACCTACATCCTGAAGTTGAGGGGGAGGATGTAGATGAACACTTATATAGATCAATGATAGGCTCTTTGATGTACTTAACTGCATCAAGACCTGACATTATGTATAGTGTTTGTGTGTGTGCAAGATATCAAGCAAGACCCAAAGAACTACACTTGCAGGCTGTTAAAAGAATATTCAGATACTTGAAAGGCAAACCATCACTAGGTCTATGGTATCCACATAATTCACCATTTGAACTCATAGCCTACACAGATAGTGACTATGGAGGTGAATGTCAAGATAGAAAGTCCACTACTGGTGGATGTCAATTCTTTGGATCAAGACTAGTGTCATGGCAATGTGAGAAGCAAACAAATGTATCAACATCTACTGCTGAAGCAGAATATGTAGCTGCATCTGCTTGCTGTGCTCAAGTTCTATGGATTCAAAATCAGCTTCTAGACTTTGGTATCTCTATCCTTAAAACTCCTATTTTTATTGATAATCAAAGTGCTATTAGTATTGTGAATAATCCAGTAAAACATTCAAAAACTAAACACATTGAAATAAGATTTCACTTTATAAGAGATTGTAATGAAAAGAAATTAATCAAAGTAGTTAAAATCCATACTGATGATCAATTAGCAGATCTTTTTACAAAAGCATTTGATGTAGGAAGATTCAACTTCTTGGTTAGCAGTATTGGAATGATTTTAATAACTTAAAATCTCACTTAAAATCATGTGTAAAGTTAGTGTTGTAAAATATTATTTTCTTAAGTGTTTTACTACTGGTATTGCTGTACTACTGGTGTGAAAGTGTATGCACAAAATACTACTGGTAATTCATTACTACTGGTGTATTTTAGGTTTACACAAATACTACTGGTAAGTCAGTACTACTGGTATTCTCATATACTACTGGTTTTGTATGTTAATGGTTACTACTGATGTCTATAGTTACTACTGATGTCAAAATCCTTAGTCATTACTGATGTTAGTAGATACTACTGACGTTTTACTACTGATATCTTATTTGCTACTGGTCTTTCATAAACACAATTACCAAACTAACCCCCGTGAAAATAACCGTTATGTTATGATTCGAAGGCTATTTTCGTAGTTTTGCAGGTTAAATCGAAAGATATAAAAGGCGGCATACGATTAATTTAGCATTATCTTCACTTCGATTTGCTAAAACCTCTCGATAAACCCTAGTTTACGATCAAAACCCTTCATCTGTAACAAAATTCTTGCAAAATCTCAACAACAATGGCAACTTTACAAGCTCTCGATGTGCAAACCGATCTAAAATACTCAGAATTTCACAATATGGTTGCATTCTTAAAGAATCCCGACGGAACAAAAGATTTCCGTCCGATCGTAAAATTTTTGAGAAATTCATATATACAGTTTGCCTTAACTGTAAAACCAAAATCATATCAACAGCACTTGGTGGATTTCTGGACCAATGCTGAGCGAACAGAAGGAACAACATCATCAATGATAAAATCTAAAGTAGATGGAAAGCACATCACAGTAACAGAACAATCAATCAGACACCATCTACAATTACACGATGATTCAGGTATGTCTACTCTTCCTAAGGAATACATTGCTGAAATTTTGAATAAAATGGGATATGAGGGAAGACTGAATATAGTTACTTTTCAAAAGGGTCTTCTCTCCCCACAATGGAAATTTTTAATACATACCATTCAGCACTGTATTTCTCCTAAAAGAAGTACTTGGAATGAGTTTAATAAGGCAATAGCCTCTGCTGTTGTCTGTTTATGCACAAACCAAGTATTTAATTTTTCTTACATGATATTTGATGGTATGTTGGGAAATCTTAGTTCTTCTAAATTTTTAATGTATCCCAGATTTCTACAACATATCATAAACTGTGAATTACAAAACTTGTCAACTCCTAAAAACATTTTTATATTACCTGAGTTGAACAAGAAAGTTTTCTCAAATATGAGAAAACAATTTAAATTTTTGGGCAAGGAAACCCCTCTGTTTCCTAACATGATCAAAGATCAACCCAATATTGGAGAGGGTTCAACCATTGCTACAACCCAAGTTGAACCTCAACCCACTCCATCACCCCCAAATACAGCCCAAACACCAATCCAAATAGCCACTCAATCACCAACCCAAACAGAAGTCCTGAATGTGTCCCAGGAACTTGATATAAATCTGCAGAGTGCTACTCTTCACTCTGTGGAAGACCTACCAGACAAAACCAAAAACATTTCCACAATTTATAAAAGAAAGAAACTTTCTTCAAAGGACACCAGGGGACCAATCGAGTCACACCCCAGGCTCAAAGAGTTGTCCTCCAAGGAGGAGAGAGGACATGAGGGGAGGGCTTTCACTACTGATGCCCCAAAGGTGGGTGCACAGGACAGTGAAAACATCATTAGGACCCAAACCTCGGCAACTTTGAGTGATGACTCTTTTGAGGAATTACTCAAAGGACCCCGGTGCCAAGAAACCACAAGGGGGGGCATCTCTGCTTCTTCTAGGAAGAAGAGAATGTCTAAAAGACCCAATGAATCACCAAGCAGTGATGAGGGCAGATCTGTGGAATTGATGGAAAGGAAGGAAAACCTTAAAACCAATGTACCTGTTAGTAAGCCCGATGATCTTGCTAGATGGAGTGAGGGCAGTATTAAAATCACCCAATTGACGGCTAAAGTGGATTCCTTGGAATCCACTGTACAAGATTGTCTCAAGTACTTAACCAATCAAGGAAAAACTATGGCTGCCATGAAAAGGCATGTAAATACCATCAACAAACGAATGCGGTTCTATGAACACAGGCTTTATCAACAAGCCAAAATCATCAGACAATTGAAGAAAAAGATTGATGATAGTGAGGCTCCACCAGTTGAGCTCACTAAGGGGGAGAAAGATAATATACAGACAATGATTGATGAATCTATAGCAGCAGCAGCATCCTCCCTTTTAAACTTAAAAGAAACAAATGTTGATGAAGGCCCAGAGATGATGGTGACAGAAGAAGAGCCTATGACTACTGCTACAATGGAAGAACAAGTTGAAAAGGAAATACCAGTAGTAACTTCTACTACTGATATCATAGCAGTAGTGAATGAAGAAAAGGCAGCAAACACTACTGATGCCCTATCAGTAGTAATCTCTGAAGACATGCCAGTAGTAACTAACTTGGTTACTACTGATGACATTATTGAGCTGCCACCACTACTAGAACCTAAAGTGATACTTCCACCATCTCCAAAAAGAAAAACAACACAAATGGTGGTGAAAGATATTGATGATGATGTAAATTGGTTGGAAGTTGATGAATGCTCCCTGCCTCCACATCCTAAAATACTTCCCATATCACAGATACACTACTATGGTCCCAAATTTGTTATTGAATCTGAACCAAATATGAAGAAAGACAATTACATAGGAAAGGGAAAGGAAGTTGCTGATGAAGACCAACCTAACAGAGCACAAGGTCATGAAATGGTCAACAAAATCAATTATGCCAAATCAGCCAAACAGGATAAGTGGAAGGTAAAAAGAGCAAAATATTTAAAGAAGGTTGAAGTCTCTCTAGCAAATGAAAACAAAAGATTAGCAGAAAGGGCTAGAATATTGAGACAACCTTTCACAGAAATCAAATTGGCAGATATAGCAGATATATCAAAACTGCCACAATTTCAACAGAAGATCAAAACTAAACAAGTTGCTGAAACAAGAAAGGAATTACAAAGAAGAGAACTGGAAAAATTTAGGCAACTTGAACATGAAACAATAAAACTTCTTGAAGCACAAGTACAAGAATGCAAAGAGCAAAAGGCTGATATGCCAGAACAATTTGCAGAGAAGAAGAAAGAAATGATCACATTCTTGAAATCAAAAGGTTACAACACAAAAGCCTTTGGAAGAATGAAGTTGATCAATTTAATTGAAAAGTACTGTGTAGAGAAGAAGAAGGATCTTACTGAACAAGACATTAATGAGAAATACACCACTAAACTGGAACAGATAGACTCCAAAGAAATGAAAGAAAGAAAAACAATATCTGGAGAATCATCTGGTGTATCCTCTCAAATATCAAAGAAAAGAAAGACAATTGCTTCAGAACTTGATCAACCAAAGAAAAAATTACAAATGGTTCAAGTTTATGATCTCCCCATTGCTATCTTACAAAATAATCCAATCATCAACTGGAGATATATAGATGATATGATTGAGATTGTCAGAGAAGATAAAGTCACTCAAAGATTCAGAGCTTGGAAACCTTTGGTCATGTCCCTAACCAGAAGTGACATTATCAAGATGTTGATCATTGGTAAACCAAGAATGACTAAAAAGTTCTGGAAGAATTCAGCTGCAGGTTATCTTACTGAAATGATTGATGCTGCTTTCTATCCAGAAAATTATCCAGAGAAGTATGCAGATTCAGAGAATGTTCAAGCTTGGAATGTGCTACCAACTGTCAACATGTACTTCTTTGAATATACAAGTAAGAAATGTGACTTATTCCTTTATGAGAAAGAGTATCCTCATTCTGAGAAGACTCTCTATCAACTATGGTGCATGAACTTCATTAAACCTCATGATGCTATGCTATTTCAAAATATAATGAATGAATTTGTAAAGAAGATTAGCAAATACATTATTGCACAAAGGAATAAACAAAACCAACAGACATTAGAAGGTGATAAAAGAAGAGCAAAACTGTTGGAAGAAAAAGAAAAAGAAAAGAAGAAATAAATGGAAACTTGATTGATTAAATCATAATCAATAAGTTTAGGGGGAGATTGTTGGAGCAAAACACAGATCAACTTATTACTGATGCTGCAGTTAGTACTGACATAATTAGTACTGATGGGGCAGAAACATTTACTACTGATGAAGTTGATGCTGGTGTTCACTATAACTAAGTTACTACTGATCATGAGAAGATTGAAGATACTACTGATCATTGTAGTTACTACTGACGTTGATTATGGACTTACTTCTGATCACCAAGTTTACTACTGATGTTACTTATTTACTACTGGTGATTGCAGTTACTACTGATACGCGTTTTTGGAAGATATCAAGTCCGAGATCTTCGTAGAGATAGTTATAGAATGTAATTAAATGTATATCTTTTATAATTCGATGTAAATCAAGTCCTAGAATAACTAGGGTAAATAGTTTAGCTTCAAGGACTACTATAAGTATGTTCCTTACGAATTGTAAACGTACGTGTGTATTGTTAACTCAATAATATACATTGAAGCTTTTTGTGAAACTGTGTTCTTAATATTCTTGCATATTGTTCATACAGTTCATTGTCCTTAATTATTGATATAGTGTTGATCCGCTGCAACTTCTATCATCAATTAGATCTAAGGTGTTTATTAACTTGTCTATAGTTAATCGATCCTGACATAAAGATCAACATATAATTCGTATAATTAGATTATTATTGTAATAGTATAATTGTAATACTCATATTTTCCACACTATTTGTTGTTTAAGTTTTTATTTCGGTGTCTTTAAGATCTGACTTCACTATATATAAAAGCACTACAAATTATGATCAGTTGCTAATAAAAAGCAGTGTCTTATGATATTTGTGGGTCAGTGTAGGCAGTTGATTTTGGTTACAAAGCAAAAGTAATCCCAACCCAACATTCGTTTTCATTCCTACAAATTATAATCAATTTTTAATTATACTTTTCTATCTAAAGGTACCTTTGACTTATGGACCACATAATGTTTAGCACAAATCAAGATGAAAACGGTTATTTTTGCTTTGAGGTACTTAACAATCTTCATGTAAGAGAAAACATTATGTTATTAAAGCTCTGCTCCAAAAAGGTTCGGAAATTGTAGTCTTGTAGATAAAGACTTGGACCACACAAGTATGGAGCTCATGTAACATATTGGAAAAATAATCAAGGAGAAGACTAGGTAAGTATGGACAACGTAGGTATTTAATTTACTATTTACTTGTCCTGATTTTTTTTTTTACTCCATTTTTATCTGAATAAGATAAGGAGTAGCAAATCGGTATGTCAAAACGGGTCGGCTAACATTTTTTTGTCCCTTTTTTTAATTTTGTAAATAGTTGATGGTTTTATTATTGCGATTTAAGAGTTTTTAAGCATTTAAGAATACTTTGGATGACTTTGAACCTGTTTGACCCATATCCATTTTATCAAAGTTATAAAATGTTACCCATTTGGAGATAAAAATATAAACCAAGTTGACCCTCTTTCGGGCAGATGGGCCGAATTTGACAGTTTAAATAATATCACACCATCCCATAAACCGATGGTTTAACTTTAGAGGTCAAATTAACTTATTTACCGATGATCAAGGTGAATTTAAATCGATCGATCGATACATTGCAACAACACTAGAAAAAATTTCGAGACTTGAACCATGGATTGATACATTGCAACACTAGAAAAACAAACAAAATAGCATTTAGCCCGTATACAACGACAAATTACTATTGTAACCAATCCAAATATTGTTTGCAATTATTAATATAATCTTGTTGGATGATTACATGTTTTAAACATGAATATTATTTAATCAGATATGACTACGAAGGTTTTAATCTTTCATGAGATGCCAATATAACCTTTCGAATCCATATATAGTGACTTCTAACACCTTTCATTTGTGACTAAACTTGGACAACTCCTTAACAAGCCTATCTAATTCCATTGATGAGCTCCCACCTTCCTTAACTGCTCCAATTGCTTTGTTTTTTAAATCGTTTGCTTTTAGCTTCTGTCTTCCATCCCCACTCATTGACTCACCAATTATATGGGCTAACTCACCAATGATCGGTTCGGTTCGGTATGGCCCGATAATCACCCCTACCTTTGTGTATCTCCTCCCTGCATACAACCACCACTTTTTCCCAATCATTTTCTCTTCCTTTTTAACAGTACCATCACCGCCACCACTTGCCACCAGCAAACTTAGGCCAACGACTGTTAAAATGATCATCAACCATCATATTCTCTATTAAATGCTACTACTTTATACATTTAAGATTCTATTAAGTTTTACTCAAGACGTACTACGGGATTTTCATAAAATAATCAAAAGTTTTATTATAAAATATTTCCAATGATTTAACTCTTAGATAAATATACTAATTATGTGTTTGATATTAGTTTGTATTAAACAAACTATAGGTTCAAATATATTTTCTAGGAGCAAAAAAAACCCGTTAAGGCCCCAGAGGTTTGTCCGTGCTAACTTCAGACTACCCACAAAGTCGGTGATCATGCTAGAGTATATTAATAAATAATAATAATAATAATAATAATAATAATAATAATAATAATAATAATAATAATAATAATAATAATAGTAGTAGTAATACTAATAATAATAATAATTTGGGCGTAAAGGGAAAAAAAGTGAATTAAAATAAAATGAAATATTGGGCTCTTAAAATTGAAAAATCTTTGGGCTTGGGCTAAAAACTAGTTAATTGAAATAAACAAAAAGCAACACCTTGAGTTAAATAAGTAGCCTCAAGCAGTCATCTATACTCGAACACTTGACATGCTGGTAGAACACATACGGAGCTTGCGATTTTTTTTCAAAAATGGGGTTGGTTTCTTGTTAATTTTCACAAATATGGCTGTTTTTACCAACTTTCAAAAAATAGGGTTGCAGGCCTCCTGGAGGCCGGTTTTCATTAAAAAGATGGGTTCCTGGAGACCAGCTTTAGGCCAATCTGACAACATAACCTGACAACGAGACTCCCCGAGACCGGTTACCCATTTTTGTCTGAGTTAGAGCATCCCCAATGGTTAACCTCACAGTAGCTTATTACTTTTGCCACATCAACAATCTACTCACCAAAAAACTTTTACATAAATAGCATCTCCAATGATTAATCTCTCTAAAAGATTTTTCTATTATAATATTTCTAATTTACCTTTATCTATCTTAAATGTTTTATAAATACCCCTTATATAATTTGACACTTTTTATAACATCCTTACTAAATATATTATTTTTTTAAATATCTCATACAAATATATTATAATAATTGACACTAAGTATTATATAATATATTTATTTACAAATAAAAATATAATAAAGAATTTATGTACAATATATCTAAGGTTTAAAATGGAAGATTATTATACATAGGGGACTAAAAATGACAAACATTAAAAGTCCATTAGAAGCTTAGTAGAAAAAAAATCTTTACAATAAGCTTTTAGAAAAGCTCCCAATTTCAATAGTAAAAAGTCATACAAAAACTTATTGTAATAATAAAAAGCTTTTAAAAAAGTTACCATTGTAAATACTCTTAATGGTAAAAAGGTGAGAGAAAAGGAAGATAGGAGTAGGCTTTTTAAGTGATGTTGATTGATTGGTTGATAAAGATTAGAAATAATAACAAAATAATACAGATGGTAAAGAAGTATTGTAGAAATCGAGGCCAATACATAGCTAGAGAAATTTTTTATTTTAATAACTAGTTCTATTTGTTTTTTACTCACAACGTTAAATGTCTTCTTGATTTTTCTAGGGATGTTTAATTTACATAATATACATTTATGATAAATAAAATATTAATAAACATCTGTTCATAATAGAAAACATAAAATATGCGACGCTAGCGTGAAGGACTTTACTCATTTCCTTTGTTTTCTTTGTTTAAGTGGTTTAGAAGAAAAGTAATTTAATTGAAAAAATAATTTAATATAATTGCCTGACAGTTTGGTTATTGTGTATAAGATTCTATGAAATTTTCATTTGGTCATTTTCATACGTAAATGCGATTATTTATTTATTTTTATTTTTTTTACTTTACTTTAATATTTGTTTTGCATCAAATCTATATATAATATTTTATCATTATTATTTTTCCGTCATTTATTTTATTAAAAATATTAAACGTAAAAAACATAATAATCTACATCCGCTGGCCTAATATGGCTCGTTACCAACATATTTAAAACGATATGATTAAATAATAATGCCTATAGTACTGAAATTTTTGTTACTTGGCCATTAACGTATTGTTTTAAATGGTAACTCATTAAACAATATACAATCACAAGATTCTATCTCATGCATGACCCAAGCCATAGAAGAGTTTAAGTAAATTTCAATGGGATTTCGAAGATTTCATGGATATTAATTAAAATTTTAATTAACTTTATGGATGACCCACCTCATTTTAGTTGTTTATTATTTTAAATAAAAGAATAAATAAAATAAAAGACAATCTCTTGCACAACTCACAAGTAAAGAGAAATTTGAGCATCTCCAATGGTACCAAATAGGCAAATAGTATTATAATAAAGCTTCTAAGTGTATTAATTTTAAAATATATAATAAAGTTTCAAGTGTATAAAAAATGATACCAAATAGGCAAATAGTATTAATTTTATTAATAAAAAGTAAGATTAAATAAAAAAACACAGTTCAGTAATCCCGGTCTGACCGGATTCATGGTTAACTTGCACGGTCGAAACAGTTGTTAAACAAACTTTTAACCCGGTAGATTCGGCCCGTCATATTTTCCTTTTCCGGTCAGACCGGTCCAGCTTGTCAATCAAACATGTGGGGTTTATTAAATTTAATTACAGTTAATTATATATGTAATTTTTTCTAAAACAAATTAAAGTATTAATATCAATAAAAATAAACGTATTTTAATATATAGGGTAAATAAGATGATATATATTTAAAGCTAATAAATATTATTCTATTAAATGTTACATTAAAAAGTATTTTTAAAGTTAATACTTTTGTCACAAATTTAATCTTTTTCTCTCTCATCTCATCATTCTATAATTAAATCATAAATTCCAATCATTGTAATAAATTCCAATCATTGTAAGAGTGCATTTAGAGGGAGGGGTGTGGTGTGGTGGCGAGTTACCCCTCGCCACTTGCCACCTAAGCAAAAAACACTCCGCCACCATACCTCACGTTAAGTGAGTGAGGGGCTCGTGAGTGGTCCGACGGAGGAAAGATGAGAGAGTGTGTGATTTTTTAAGGGTATTTTTTGAGTTAGAGGTATTTTGATAGATACCAAATGAGTATTATTGGTTAGTTATGATATTTGGGGTTTTAAATATGAAATGTGAAATAATGATGTGGTGTTTAGGTGGCACTGATTTAACGTTTTGGCTTGAGCCACCATACCTCATGCTCTTAGAGAGAGCCTTATTTTTTTTGCATGCGCTTCGGTTTCTACAATACTTTTTTACCATCTTTATTATTTTATTATTATTATTTCTAATCTTTATCAACCAATCAATCAACATCACTTAAAAAGCCTACTCCTATCTTCCTTCTCTCTCACCCTTTACCATTAACTTTGACAAAAATGGGTAATCAGTCTCGGGGAGTCTTATCGTCAGGCTATGTTGTCAGATTAGCTTAAAGTTGGTCTTTGGAAACACATCTTTTTAATGAAAACTGGTCTCCAGGAGGCCTGGAACCCTATTTTTAAAAAGTGGTAAAAAACAGGATTATTTGTGAAAATTATCAAGAAACCTAAAAAAAATATCGCAGCTTGCTAGCTGCGCCAGCTTGTGATTTTTTACTATTTATCTTTTTAAGTATATATTTAAATACGAAAATTGATCAAAACAAAAATATTATCTTTTTTATCTTTTGGTAAATGTTATATAGTTAATTATATTCAAGGAGAAAACTCTAATTTAGGGTAACTTTAAAATATGTTTCCACAAACAGGGTGATTCTCTTTATTACAAAGTAAATGCTTATGGTTTTTGTAGTAACCATTTTATAAGTAAAAACAAAGCATAATCGAAAAGAAAAGATATATTGATGTTTGTGAACTACATAAACATGATTATGTAATTTTTATGCCTATGTTTTCATAATATATTTGTTATTAGTTTTATTAAAAATTTATTAAACGTTACATAAATGATTGATTTGTTATCAGGTGCTCACCATCCTTCCTAGTTTTTCATGTCATAATATTCAATTGGTTCGTTCTGAGGAGGCCAACATCTTGCATGATTTGCCTAATTCGTCTGTGTATTCATTCATAGTCCGTCCGACTCCTGAATATAAGCACAACCCATTGACACTAATTATCAAATGCTTAAATTATTAATTAATCTAATATAAATCTTACTTGATCACATATTCTTTAAGCATAATAATTGGACAAATTCAACTATCCCCTAAACTTTGATTGGATGACTATGCTAAGCAACAACATTCGTCTTTCTAATTCCATTGATGAGCTCCCACCTTCCTTAACCGCTTTCTCTCTAAGTTCCTCTGCTTTCACTTTCCGAGTGGTGTCCCCACTCATTGACTCGCCAATTAACTCGGCTGAGTCAGGTACTGTATCCAGGCCCTTCACAAACCCGCACCAACAATATGAGCATCAAGAACCAACTCCCATTCCGGGTCGGATTCCTTGTAGTCCCGAGTCAGGCTCGGAAGATGATTCCATGGAAAAGTAGGCGAATCATGGAAGATGGTGACCTCCTGCAATGGAATGTTGTGACAAACAAACAGAGGTGAAGAAAAACCCGACCCGGGGGATACCCAGTTTGTTAGCGAGGTGGTTGGTGGGTCCAGCCAAGGAAGAAATCAGAGAGGAGTGGGTTATAGGTTTCATGTGTTACACTCAGCAAATACTTTCATATCAACAACTTCATGAAATTAGGCCATTTTTACCCCTTTTCATCTCTGTCCAAACAACTTCTATCTGCACCACTGAGATTGGTATTACCTCAGATTTTCAAATGCTATTTTTAAAAAATATTTGAGCTCAAAATGTTAGATTAAAACAAAAACTAGTTAATAAATTGTGAGTTTTCGTGATGATCGATTAGGTCAGTGAGTGGCAAGGGTTCATCTTATCTAACCTAGAAGCCCATATTTGAATCTTAAGATTTCTATTTTCTCATTTTCTTTTTTTATACCTATTCAAGAATTTATACTTCTCATTCAATTATTATACTGTCTACTAATAAAATGTCATTTTTTCCTACTTAGAAATGAAATAATTATTTGTAGTTTGAAATGAAAGTTTATTTGGGACTCATTAAAATAATAAGATTGTCATGTATTTTGAAAGTAATCTATATGAATACTAGCTGGTACCCGCGCAATGCGGCGGCGTTCACTCTATAACTACATTTTATGACAAATAATTTTTGTTCGATCGTAGCATGTCGTCATAAGCCAATCTTCGACATTCGAAGCAACAACACTAAATTGATTTGGACATTACACACAGAAGTTAGAAAAAAATTAGGGGTGAGCATGGGGCGGTTTGGGGCGGTTTTTAACTAAAACTAAACCCCGCCCCAAAAGTTCGGGTTTTAAGAATTACACCCTGTTCGGTTTCGGTTTTTCGGTTTCGGTTTTTTCGGGGTTTTCGGTTCGGTTTCGGGGTTTTTTCGGTTTTTTGTTTTCCTTAAATTTATGAATTTGTTACCTTAAAAATTAATATTATAATTCAAACTCCCAAACCTCTTAGCACATTTCATTATAAATAAAAAACAACTACTAAGTTTAATATAATGTAATGATAAATTCAATAACATAACTCGAAACTTAGAAAATATAGGAATAACTCACCTAGAAATTCAATCATATATTTTATTTAAAAGATAATTAAATGTCAAATCTTTTATAAATATAAGAATTTTTTTAAAATTTTTGAAAGATATATAATGGCGGGGCGGGGCGGGGTTTTCGGTCGGGTTTTTCATATGCCCCCGAAAACCGCCCCAAACATTCGGGTTTTCCAAATAATCAAAACCGTTGACATCGGTTTTTCAAATGGTTCGGTTTTTTCGGGTTTTTCGATTTCGGTTCAATTTTTCGGTTTTTATACTCACCCCTAGAAAAAATCATACATTTAGCAAATCCATATAGTATGTCGTATAATAACATCCCGAGTCACAAGCACTCTCCTTTTTTAATTATTTTATTTTTCTCGTCATAGTAATGCGACACAAAAGGTATGAAAACACATATTATAGTTTCCGCTTGAAGCAAGTAAACATGAATATTTTTAAATAGCGGGTGATGTTCTAACGACACCTTTTAATGTATGTACCACATCCAAATGCTTAATATATTGTTCACTTAGCTGTAAAATCTATACTGTATGGTATAACCATTAAAAGTTATGGTACTAAAATCAGTTCTCTTTTTAAATAAACACAATAATGTTTTCTTTTAAAGCTATTTTTTAACCATTTGAGATCAAACACAATTCAGTTATTAATTTATTCATGACATCAACTTGATTTATTATTCGCATGATTTGGAGTTTTATTCTTTCTACTCAGGTGATCTTTTTCACAACTCACAAGTCTCCGATACATAGTTTTTAAGGCATTTGTTGTTTTGCTTCTTATTTCGACCAATTAAGACTTTTGATGAGCACAAATGTGAGAAAGATAATTAGGGCCTGCAGTGAATTGAATATGCTTGAATCTTGATGAGTTGGGATTATGAGGTAGGTTTAGAAAGTTTGTTACAAAATACATACATGTTGAAATACAAAAGCACCAATTGTTATTTCCGATTAAATTTCCTTTCAATTTCTGCTTCTACAAAAGCATACTACAAATAAATTGTAGGGGCTAATACCAATTTTCATTAATAAAATATAATTACAATAAGGGAAATTGACGAATACGTTTACAAAAGATTGAAACAAACTAAATAGAACAAACAAGTACAAGGTTTTGGTTGAGTCTCGTGAAATTCACGATCCCCTTAAAATAGATTCGTTGTCTATTTCCCAGGGTAAAACAACCGAGTAGTTTTACACTACCGGATATAATCCAAGCCAGAACACTAACAGAGTTTAGAGTGTTTTCTTTAAGAGAGAAAGCTGTAAAAGAAGAAGTAGGTGTGTAAGGTGTGTTTACAAATGAGACCCAAGGTCTCCTTTTATAGTGTAGAATGAAGACTAATGTTTACTCAAAACATTTAATGCATTCATTATCATTAAACAAGAAATCAAAACAGTAATCTGCACTAATTGCAGAATTTTCGTAACTGTTCTGCTCAGTCCTTCTGGTCAGTCCAGGAACTCAGTCCGAGAACTCAGTATCAGAACTCAGTATACGAACTCAGTATTGGAAGTCAGTGCAGCAGGTCAGTATCAGACTGCTGCTGCGCAGGTCAGTATCAGACTGCTGCTGCGCAGATCAGTATCAGACTGCTGATGCGCAGATCAGTATCAGACTGCTGCTGCGCAAGTCAGTATTGGAAGTCAGTATCAGACATCTGCTGCGCAGATCAGTATGAGACTGCCTGCTGCGCAGGTCAGTATCAGACTGCAGCTCAGTACACGTCGAACACTCAGTGCGAGGAGGTCGGTATTGATCGGTTCAGTACTGAGGTGGTCTGTAACATCCCGAGACCCGACCCTTAATATTTTATTACTTTTGGTAAGTAATATTTTATTGTTTATTGTTTTATTATTTTATATGATTTTATTTGATTTATTTGAATTAATTGTATTTTTAACCATGGGGTTAAAAATTAGTAAAACTGAGATATTTATATGTCAAAATGATTTTTACATATTTGGGTTCATTTCTGAACCAGGGTTCCAAAAATATCTTTGTTGTTAAAATTGGAGTTAGTTAGGTCTAAATTACTTATCTGTGAACCTATTATCCTATACTGTGTTTAAATGAAAATACCTGTGTTTGAGTGAGGGGTGTACGTGTTATGTGTTAGACATCTGTCAATTTACTCCTTAATTTCTCTAGTCTCTCTCTCTGTCTCGACATCACACACAACACACATACATTTTTGAAGTTTTCTCTCAAAATTGAAGAATTGGTGCTTGAATCCTTTGATTTCTGCTGTAAATTCGTGATTAGAAGCAAGATTAAGTAAGTTTCCTTCCTTCTTTAGCTAGGGTTTCATGTTCTTGATGTAGAAATGAACTAGGGTTCTTGAACTAGTGGGTTTTCTTGAAATTCTTGTTGATTCTTGATGGAAATCCGAAATTGATGATTGATTTGGTGTCTATTTGAGTTCTTGCAAGTATTGTATGCATTGTTGTTAGTTGTAGTGCATTTGGTGAAGCTTTCATAAAGCTCCATCAATGGTGGATGGGGGAAGAAGATGGAGATCTTCCCTAAATTGGTGAAATGTGAATTTTGATGTTCTTGATGTTGTGTTAGGTTAGTTATGCATGTTAGAATGGTAATTGTTAATCTTGAAGATCACTAGATAGCTATTGTGAAAATGCATAAATGATGGTAGTGTTTGGCTAGATGGAAATTTGGTCATAACTAGCTAAAATTGTGAATTGTTGACTTTGGTCAAATCTGGGAATTGACTTTTAGTCTTGTATGACTTGTAAACTCTAATTATCAAATTCATGCTAGAAATGTGTTAGTTGAATGAATTGTAAGCTCAAGTGTGTAGGTTTCATGTCTTGACCCGTTTGGTTGCTTAATTGTGAAATTGACTTAAGTAAAGTCAAAATTGGTAACACTTGCAATTGGATGCAAGAAGTATGTTGGTTATGTAAATTGGATGTTGATCATGTAGTTTAACTCATTGGATAATGTTGTGTGAATGTCCGACATATGATTCTTGTTTTGACCCGTTTGGGCCTAAGGTGCAATGTGACCAATTGGCATAACGAATTGACTTGTTGAAGTTTAGACTTTAGTATTGTTTATATGTGCAATTGCAAGTAATTGGTTATGAGATGTTGTTGCAAGATTTGACTTTAAGCTTGTATTATTTATTAAACATTTGGTGATTTCGGGTAACTAATTCGGTATTCATTTTGTACAGGAAAAGGGAAGGAGCCTCAGTGATATAAGATCATTGAGCTCGGCACAAATAAGGAAGCTAAGGTGAGTGGACTTAACCTTCTTTCTTGTGTGATGTACAAAATTAGGGAATGGTAGAGTTTTGGAGAAAAAGTGCAGGAATTGTGTATCTGGGAGAGTTCGCGTCGCGAACTTATGGTCGCGATCGCGAACTCGGGACAGAGAGTTTGGGGTCTGGTCGTGATGTAGTTCCCGAATCGTGAACTCTTAGTTCGCGACGCGAACTATGAGTTCCCGACGCGAACTATGTCAGGAACAGATTCTTGGCTGCAATTCTTTTTACAAGTTTATTCTTGGTCTAGTGGTCAATGGTAGTATGTGCACATGTTTTTTTTTTAGAGGTTAGCTATGGTGGTTTTCGGCTACACTTCGTTACTCTTGGCAGGGGCGATCGGACTCCTTCGTATTCGTTATGTAAGGAGGGATCACCGTGCCTCTAGTAAAGAAGCCATCGGTTGACTGTTGTTGGCCGACAACAGTTGAAGGTCCTCGCCCGACCGCCGATCCTCTTTTAACGTCCAATTGCTTGTGGAAGTTTGGACGGGTTTCCTTATTGATTTCCCTCGATGTTCTAATTTGTGGTAGTTATGCAAATTGACGTTTATTTCTATTCACTTAGCTTTGTGCTAATCCCTCATTTGTTGACTCTTTTCAGGTTGTGGATTAGGCTTGTTTAGAGTCGGATTTTGGAAGTATGACCGCACTCTGATTTTGTATACCGGGTCGAGCCTGTTTTAGTAACACCTTAAAATGTTTTAAATATTTAGTTATTATGTAAAGTTTTTATGTTGTGTAATAATTTAGGATGTATGTCTTCTTAAATCGCTTCCGTATGTTTATTTATTTTAAAAAAAAAAAAAAAAAAAATGGCTCTAGATTGTGGTGTTACAATTTGGTATCAGAGACCGGGTTTGGCGATGGTTGCACATTTAGGTGTACCATTCCCAAATCTTGGCTCGAGTTGGTCAAACTTCCATAATTTTGGGAGTGGATTAGTCGAGTGAATATGAATTGTGTGTTAGTAGTAGTTAGTAGTTAGGTACTAACGATTTAAACTAATAGTTTGTGAGATGTTGTGTTTGTTACAGATATGACAGATAATGATCCCAATCCGCCGATAACCATGCCGAACCCCGAACAAGGAATCATTGGTACTTCTCGGGATACAAATGAAGACAGGGAAGATTACATTATAAGAATGGAAAGTCGTTTAGAACATCTTCAGAATCTGGTTGATAGCATGAGCCAGAACCAAAATAACCAACCCCCAAATTTCCCTCCCGTGTTTACTCCATCAATGTCCGTTCCCTCCATGCAAATTCCCACAACTCCCGCTTTTACCATGACGGTTCCCCTAATGTCAACCACACCTGAACCTAATACAATAATGTCACAACCACAATACTTTTATGTTAACCCAAGCCAGGGTTTACCTCAATACCAATTTACCAACCAACCCTACCCATTCGGCATGAAACCAAGTTGCACTTTCAAACAATTTCTAGACTGTAAACCCCCTGAATTCAGTGGGAGTAGAGATCCCAATGTCACTATGAACTGGTTAAGAGAAATGGAAAGAACATTAGATGCTTGCGGGTGTGATGACCAACACCGGGTCATGTATGCCACCCGAAAATTAGTAGGTGGGGCTATGAATTGGTGGGATACTTTAATTGAGCATCTACCCAAGGAAGTTAAAAACAGTATAACATGGGATCAATTTAAAGAACAGGTGTGCAAACGTTATTGCAATTCGTTTGAGATGGATAGGATTCGGTCGGAATTCTTAAATTTACGGATGACTGAAAGGATGACAGTTGATGATCTGATCGAGCAATTTAATGAAAAACTGAGGTTTGTGCAACAATGGGTTCCCGATGAACCATCGAAAATAAAGCATTTTATTGGTGCTTTGCGACCCGAGTACCGAACCACAGCAAGGCTTGCAACCACACTTTCACAGGCTTTTGATTTGGCTAAAACTGTTGAAGGTGATTTAAATTCTCGTGATTGGGTGACCAAAGATAGACCGGAGTATCAAAAGTTCAAGTCCACACAATCGGGTTCTCAACAAAGCAAGAAAGGGAAAGGAAATCAAAGGTTTACTAGTCCGAATCGTAAACAGTCGGGTGGAAATTCGGGTCAAAGGACACAGTGGTGTGTTAGATGTAGATCTTCTCATAGTGGGGCTTGTACGGCCCAGACGATGCGGTGTGTCAGGTGCGGACAGTATGGGCACGAGATGAATGATTGTAAATTCCCAAGAAGTGTTTGCTGGAATTGTCATAAAGAAGGTCACCGAGTAGGTGATTGTCCCTCGGATAGAAGATCGGGTTCGGGTTCTGGGTCGGTTGGGGGATCGGTGGCATCATCTCCTCAAAAGAGGAAGAACCGTCCTACATCAGAGGGTCGAGCCTTCAAAATGACGGTCGAAGAGGCTACCACTACTGATGATGTCATCACTGGTATGTTCCCGATAAATAACATTGATGCACGTGTGTTGTTTGATTCTGGAGCTAATCGCTCATTTATTTCTGTGAATTTCCATGCTAAATTAAAATTGCCTACATCTGTGGTAACTAATCCATTGGAAGTGGAAGTAGCTGATGGTTATGTGGTACTAGTCACAACATCTGTGACTGGGGCAAATATTAATATTGATGGGGCGTGTTTTAATATGTTTTTACTCTTAATGCCAATATCTGGTTTTGATGTGGTCCTTGGAATGGATTGGCTTAGTTTAAATAAAGCACTAATAAATTGTGATAAGAAATTGATTTCATTTCCATTGCCTGACGGGACACACGTAGTGGCCCGTGGGGATCGGGTTAATACATCTCTCCCTATTATTTCATTCATGAAAGCTAGAAAATCTCTAGCCAAAGGATGTGAATCGTTTCTTGCTTATGCCATTGATGTCAGAAAAGAAAAGCAGGTTGTTAGAGACATCCGGGTGGTATCGGAATACCCGGAGGTCTTTCCCGATGAGTTGCATGGGTTACCTCCTATTCGGGAGGTAGAATTCAAAATTGATTTGGTTCCGGGAGCCAGTCCCGTAGCCAGGGCTCCGTACAGATTAGCACCGTCAGAAATTCGGGAAATGATGACACAGATACAAGAGTTATTGGATAAGGGTTTCATCAGACCGAGTTCTTCGCCTTGGGGTGCACCAGTTTTGTTTGTTAAAAAGAAAGACGGCACTATGAGAATGTGTATTGATTACCGTGAGTTGAATAAGAGAACGGTTAAGAATAAGTATCCGTTACCGCGTATTGATGACTTGTTTGATCAGTTGCAAGGGGCTTCATACTTTTCAAAGATCGATTTAAGGTCGGGTTATCACCAAGTCCGGGTTCATGAGACCGATATCCCAAAAACCGCGTTTCGAACGAGATACGGTCACTACGAATTTCTAGTCATGCCATTTGGTTTGACGAATGCTCCCGCTATATTCAAGGATCTTATGAACCGGGTATGTCGACCGTACCTTGATAAATTTGTAATTGTTTTTATTGATGATATACTAATTTATTCCAAAACCGATTTGGATCATGAGAATCACCTAAGGCAAGTTTTAGACACTTTGAAACGGGAACAACTCTATGCTAAGTTTTCAAAGTGTGAGTTTTGGCTCCGGGAAGTTCAGTTTTTGGGGCATGTAATTTGTCAAGAAGGGGTGAAGGTGGACCCATCTAAGATAACCGCGGTGATGAATTGGAGTGCCCCGAAGACTCCATCCGAAATTAAAAGTTTTCTAGGTTTGGCCGGTTATTATAGAAGGTTCATCAAGAATTTCTCAAAGATTGCTAGTCCGTTGACAAAGTTGACACGAAAAGATGTTCCATATCGGTGGGGTGATGATCAAGAAAGGGCGTTTCAATTGTTAAAACAATTATTGTGTCAAGCTCCAATACTAGCCTTACCCGAAGGCTCGGATGATTTTATAGTTTATTGTGATGCATCTTATTCGGGTTTGGGTTGTGTACTAATGCAAAGAGACCGGGTGATTGCTTATGCCTCTCGTCAATTGAAATCCCATGAAAAGAATTACCCGACCCATGATTTAGAGCTCGCGGCGGTGATTTTCGCATTAAAGTTATGGAGGCATTATCTTTATGGAACCAAATGTGTTATATGTACCGATCATAAAAGCCTTCAATATGTTTTCTCACAAAAAGATTTGAATGTAAGGCAACGAAGGTGGTTGGAGCTCATTAAAGACTATGATTGTGAAATTCGGTACCACCCGGGGAAAGCTAACGTAGTTGCCGATGCCTTAAGTCGTAAGGGATCATCGGAGGTGGTTCAGTTTATGCGTATGAAAATCGTGTCCGATCTTGTCGATAGGTTGAGAATATGTCAAATAGAAGCCTTAAAAGACGAAAACTTGAAATCGGAAATTATGTTAAAGCGGAAAGATGAGTTGGTTGATGATTCGCGAAGGTTGAAAACGTTTCGGTCACGAATTTGGGTACCGTTACTCGGGGGATTACGGGAATTAATATTGGAAGAATCGCACAAATCACGTTTATCTATTCATCCGGGTTGTACAAAGATGTACAATGATTTGAAAGTTTTGTATTGGTGGCCCTCTATGAAGTTAGATATTGCCCGTTTTGTTGAAAAATGCCATGTTTGTGCTCAAGTCAAGGCCGAACATCAAAAACCGTATGGGTCGTTAAAACAGTTAGATATTCCCGAGTGGAAATGGGAGAATATTACAATGGATTTCGTCACGAAATTACCTCGTACCCAAAAGAACCATGATATGATTTGGGTAATTGTCGATCGGTTGACCAAAAGTGCTCACTTTTTGGCCACAAACGAAACCGCATCACTCGACAAATTGGCTAAGTTGTATATAGATGAGATTGTTTCCCGACATGGTATTCCGTTATCTATTGTATCTGATCGGGATCCTCGATTCGTTTCCAATTTTTGGAAGAGTTTGCAAAGAGAATTAGGTTCTCGGGTGAATTTGAGCACGGCGTATCACCCACAAACAGATGGTCAGACAGAAAGAACCATTCAGACTTTGGAAGATATGTTACGGGCTTGTGTAATGGAATATGGTGGGTCGTGGGATTCTCATTTGCCTTTGATCGAGTTTGCTTATAACAACTCGTATCATTCGAGTATTAAGATGCCACCATATGAAATGTTGTATGGTAGACGGTGTAGAACTCCCACATGTTGGCTCGAAGCGGGAGAAAAACAGTTTGCGGGTCCCGAGATTGTTCAGATAACGGCCGATAAGGTGGCGATTGCACGTGAAAAGTTAAAAGCCGCTCGGGATAGACAGAAAATGTATGCGGATCCACGGCGTCGACCCGTAACTTTTGTTGAAGGTGAACGGGTTTATTTAAAGGTTTCTCCGTGGAAAGGTGTTATCCGTTTCGGGAAACGGGGAAAGTTAGCACCGAGATTTATTGGCCCGTTTGTTATTCGTCAAGTGGTGAATGACCAAACCGTTGCACTTAATCTTCCTCCTGAATTGTCGGGTATTCATGACACGTTTAATGTGTGTTATTTGAGGAAGTGTAATAGTGATGAGGAAATACCGGTATTACCGATTGCAGATTTAAAGGTGGATTCGAGTAAGCGGTTAATTGAGGAGCCGGTTGAAATTTTGGATCGTAAGGTAACAAAGTTGAGAAAGAAACAGATACCGATGGTTTTGGTTAAATGGAGACATAGTTTGGGTGCCGATATGACGTGGGAAACCGAATCAGATATGAGGAATCGATATCCGAATTTATTTGATCAAGGTGAGATTCCGGGGACGGAATCTCTTTAAGGAGGGACATCCCGAGACCCGACCCTTAATATTTTATTACTTTTGGTAAGTAATATTTTATTGTTTATTGTTTTATTATTTTATATGATTTTATTTGATTTATTTGAATTAATTGTATTTTTAACCATGGGGTTAAAAATTAGTAAAACTGAGATATTTATATGTCAAAATGATTTTTACATATTTGGGTTCATTTCTAAACCAGGGTTCCAAAAATATCTTTGTTGTTAAAATTGGAGTTAGTTAGGTCTAAATTACTTATCTGTGAACCTATTATCCTATACTGTGTTTAAATGAAAATACCTGTGTTTGAGTGAGGGGTGTACGTGTTATGTGTTAGACATCTGTCAATTTACTCCTTAATTTCTCTAGTCTCTCTCTCTGTCTCGACATCACACACAACACACATACATTTTTGAAGTTTTCTCTCAAAATTGAAGAATTGGTGCTTGAATCCTTTGATTTCTGCTGTAAATTCGTGATTAGAAGCAAGATTAAGTAAGTTTCCTTCCTTCTTTAGCTAGGGTTTCATGTTCTTGATGTAGAAATGAACTAGGGTTCTTGAACTAGTGGGTTTTCTTGAAATTCTTGTTGATTCTTGATGGAAATCCGAAATTGATGATTGATTTGGTGTCTATTTGAGTTCTTGCAAGTATTGTATGCATTGTTGTTAGTTGTAGTGCATTTGGTGAAGCTTTCATAAAGCTCCATCAATGGTGGATGGGGGAAGAAGATGGAGATCTTCCCTAAATTGGTGAAATGTGAATTTTGATGTTCTTGATGTTGTGTTAGGTTAGTTATGCATGTTAGAATGGTAATTGTTAATCTTGAAGATCACTAGATAGCTATTGTGAAAATGCATAAATGATGGTAGTGTTTGGCTGGATGGAAATTTGGTCATAACTAGCTAAAATTGTGAATTGTTGACTTTGGTCAAATCTGGGAATTGACTTTTAGTCTTGTATGACTTGTAAACTCTAATTATCAAATTCATGCTAGAAATGTGTTAGTTGAATGAATTGTAAGCTCAAGTGTGTAGGTGTCATGTCTTGACCCGTTTGGTTGCTTAATTGTGAAATTGACTTAAGTAAAGTCAAAATTGGTAACACTTGCAATTGGATGCAAGAAGTATGTTGGTTATGTAAATTGGATGTTGATCATGTAGTTTAACTCATTGGATAATGTTGTGTGAATGTCCGACATATGATTCTTGTTTTGACCCGTTTGGGCCTAAGGTGCAATGTGACCAATTGGCATAATTAATTGACTTGTTGAAGTTTAGACTTTAGTATTGTTTATATGTGCAATTGCAAGTAATTGGTTATGAGATGTTGTTGCAAGATTTGACTTTAAGCTTGTATTATTTATTAAACATTTGGTGATTTCGGGTAACTAATTCGGTATTCATTTTGTACAGGAAAAGGGAAGGAGCCTCAGTGATATAAGATCATTGAGCTCGGCACAAATAAGGAAGCTAAGGTGAGTGGACTTAACCTTCTTTCTTGTGTGATGTACAAAATTAGGGAATGGTAGAGTTTTGGAGAAAAAGTGCAGGAATTGTGTATCTGGGAGAGTTCGCGTCGCGAACTTATGGTCGCGATCGCGAACTCGGGACAGAGAGTTTGGGGTCTGGTCGTGATGTAGTTCCCGAATCGTGAACTCTTAGTTCGCGACGCGAACTATGAGTTCCCGACGCGAACTATGTCAGGAACAGATTCTTGGCTGCAATTCTTTTTACAAGTTTATTCTTGGTCTAGTGGTCAATGGTAGTATGTGCACATGTTTTTTTTTAGAGGTTAGCTATGGTGGTTTTCGGCTACGCTTCGTTACTCTTGGCAGGGGCGATCGGACTCCTTCGTATTCGTTATGTAAGGAGGGATCACCGTGCCTCTAGTAAAGAAGCCATCGGTTGACTGTTGTTGGCCGACAACAGTTGAAGGTCCTCGCCCGACCGCCGATCCTCTTTTAACGTCCAATTGCTTGTGGAAGTTTGGACGGGTTTCCTTATTGATTTCCCTCGATGTTCTAATTTGTGGTAGTTATGCAAATTGACGTTTATTTCTATTCACTTAGCTTTGTGCTAATCCCTCATTTGTTGACTCTTTTCAGGTTGTGGATTAGGCTTGTTTAGAGTCGGGTTTTGGAAGTATGACCGCACTCTGATTTTGTATACCGGGTCGAGCCTGTTTTAGTAACACCTTAAAATGTTTTAAATATTTAGTTATTATGTAAAGTTTTTATGTTGTGTAATAATTTAGGATGTATGTCTTCTTAAATCGCTTCCGTATGTTTATTTATTTTTAAAAAAAAAAAAAAATGGCTCTAGATTGTGGTGTTACATGGTCAGTATGAAAAAATCAGTACTGAGGAGGTCAGTACGAGACAACTGCAGTGTCAGGTCAGTATCAGACTGCTGCTGCGCAGATCAGTATCAGACTGCTGATGCGCAGATCAGTATCAGACTGCTGCTGCGCAGGTCAGTATTGGAAGTCAGTATCAGACATCTGCTGCGCAGATCAGTATGAGACTGCCTGCTGCGCAGGTCAGTATCAGACTGCAGCTCAGTACACGTCGAACACTCAGTGCGAGGAGGTCGGTATTGATCGGTTCAGGTGCAAAAATTGACCCGCACGAGCCCGGAATTTCGGAGCTGCATTCGTGCCCGCAGGTCGCTCGGGCGTACACGAGTTCAAGCCATTTCGGGCAACTCAGTCCAAATTATTTGCACCCCCCCCCCCCCCCCCGCGTAGGCGTGCGGGTAAAACCCATGTATAAGGATTTAATCTTCCATACAACTTCCAACCTTATAAACCAACAAATGGTTACATCTTTTTCCTATGTGGGATACTCTCCCACATCCCCCACTTCCAAGATTTCTTGTATCAAACACCCTACTTTGAGAGTCGATATCTCATTCACCACAACTCGACTTTGGACACGCTATATACCGTTGCGTAGCTCTCATATAGGAGAACACATAGCTACCAACCAATAACTATATATAACACATATATATATAATTATATAGGTCCAAAGTTGGTGAAAAATCATTTTATCACAACTTTTTCCAACATAAATAAACCCGAACACTGAGCTCCCAGCATATCTTCATTGTCATAAGCTCCCACAGAACAATTGCAAATCTAAAAACTCCCAGCATCTCTAAAAAGAGCACCTCCAAGTATCAATTTGAACTCATTTTAAAGTTTACATACAGTTTGAATTTTTATAAAAAAGTAGCAGTCAACAAATGTTTTAGTAGTTAACTGAACAAACCCGATAAAATTGAATATGAAATGTTATTTGGATGATAAAAAAAACTTTCAATATATTTATGCTCTGTTTTTTTGCTTAGAACTTGAAGTTCACTAATTTACAGAAAAGTAACTGTAGATTGATCTTCATGTGTAAAAACTAAAAAGCTTGAAATTAAAGCATACCCATAAGTTTCATGTCATGATATTGATTTAAAATCGTTTTAGTAGTTTACATAAATAGTTTTGACTTTCTTCAAAAAAAATGTAAAAGTCAACTATTGTTAGATCTCCAAGTGTAACAAAATTAAATAGGCATAAGATAAAAAAAAACATTTATCTCCATTTTTTTGTTTTAATTAAATTATACATAAAACAAGTATTTTAATTTTAATTATAAACCCAGCTTAGCTCAACTGCATCAGTATACCTGTCCATAAGATCAATCTTCATCAAAACCGCAAACGTCTACTTCCCAGTAGATTCCCATTTCACCAATAATAAACCACAATAATTAAATATCAATATCTTCATCTGGAATTCAATTAGGAGAAAATAACTGCACACTTTATTTTACCCATTTGACCCGTTAGAGATACAATATAGTTGACCCGAATGGCCAATAGTCTTAAGTCCATGTCCAAGATAACTTCAATATATACAAAATATAAGTATGAAAAACAACATTACATATTTGAATACGTTATTTCAGTATTAATCAAATTTTTTGAGTTCATTGAGGACATTTAATCACCCGTTTCCTTTTTAACTATTTTTTCTCGTTTTATCCCATTCGACCCATAAGATATACAACATAGTTTGACCCATTTATAAGTAGATACTTTAAAATTGCTACCTATAATTAACAAGATACAAAAATAAACTTGCTTTAGAATCAGGCAAACACTGAGAGAATGCGTCAAACATAAGTTTCAGGGCAGCCCGTTCATCATTTGCATCTTCTGCAATAATATGTGAAACTTTAATTCAAATATATTATCAAAATATTATTTTATAAGCAACCGATCGTAAATAGAATATTTAGAAGACAGTAAAATTTTTAATTTAAATAAAGTCGAACTGTATTAAATAAACATGAAGACCATTAGTCTTGATAGTTCAATCAGCTGCATAAACATGTACATCTCCATCTTCCATCCTAAAATGATGCTTCTTGCAATTTAATAAAAAAATTAAGTTAGAAATGATAATATAATAAACTAAAAGGGCTAAAAAATAATCTGGAGTCTCTGTGCTACCAAACAGATAGTCAATTCTCATTTTCCAGACGAATTCTCTTTCTCTGCAATTCCATTCTCTGCACTCATTTCTCTGCAATTTCGATCTCTGTACCAAACGTACCCTTAATCAATCCACATATGCTCACTCTCCCCTTTCAAGCACGTACACTTCACATGATTTCATTTTCTTTGTTTTTCTAATTTATTTTTTTCAAACAAAATAAAATTCTGTATATTTTAAAGAGGAAATTACTAAAGTAGGACAAATGATCGTCATATGTAATTCTTTTGAAAAGA
The DNA here is from genome assembly GCA_963853835.1 of Calendula officinalis. Taxonomy (NCBI): domain Eukaryota; kingdom Viridiplantae; phylum Streptophyta; class Magnoliopsida; order Asterales; family Asteraceae; genus Calendula; species Calendula officinalis. The sequence goes on from OY970820.1 coordinate 37,164,861, forward strand.
GTTTCGAGTGATATCTGTACTTATTTATTGATCAATTAACCGCGGTACTTTTTCTTCAAATAATAAGGCTTAAACACGTAAACATTAGCATATGAATTTAAAAAGCCAACATATAATATATGAAAAGTTATCATGTGGTTTAACACCATTAATGTCATATTTTGGTATGAAGAATGTTGTAATTTAAAAAATGAAGATCGTATGTCGCAAAAAATTAATACATAGTAAATTGATTCATAGTAAGGTTGCTATCAACTTGCTGTCAAATGAAAATTTTCTTACACCGGTTCTAAATTCGAAAATTACACAAACCCGAACGATTTCTACAGTCCAGTTTCAGATTTTCCAAATGGAGTATTAAATATATATATATACGTTATTTGAATATTATATATTTCCTTCTTTTACATATTAGTAGCTTGAAAAAATATCAAGTTTTATTAAAAAAAAAATAAAAATAATTAAGATAAAACTATGATATGATGTAAGACACTGAGGTGATTTCTACCACTTTGGTGGGAATAGTGAAAATGAATGGTAGCCCCTTTTGTGAAAGTGACCGGTCACATCCTCCCCTTGACAATCGTTGACCAACGATGATCACCTTATCTGGCGACCTCCATTTTTTCCAGCCGAGTTTCATATGATTTTGGAAAAATTGAATATTTGACTCTGAGACAATTTTCTCTTTAGTTTATCACTTGATTTTAAACATAGTGTCCTATAGACTATAATATGCCCCCCATTCTAAAACACTTCAAATATACAATTAGTAACTATATACCGAACATTTTTTTTTAAACGGTTTTTAATAAAAGAACTAGCTAGAAGCTAGTTTCCACCGAACATATTGTTAAATGAAGAATGCCAATTGACCTGTTTTGTTGGTGTTATAACTTTTAAGTTTTAACTATAAAAATCATTGGTTAAAAGTTATTATTATTATTATTATTATTATTATTATTATTGTTGTTTTGTGTATGTCAAGGGTAAGTAAGAAAGATGATGGAACAATAGGAAACATTTTTCTAACTTGAGGCATCATATTGTTCGCCATATAATCTATAGAAAGCCACTGATAAGATCACAAAAATGATAACTATAGAGTACCCAAAAAATAATGTACAAAAAAACGCACACACTCTAGGGGAATTTGCAAATATGTTTTCAAATTTTGTGCAATTTGTCAACTTCTTGAAACTTGGGGGTTTGTTCTTAAACTTGATTGAAATAACCGCCGCTCTGTTTATAAGCCTATTTGAAACTCACCAGCACAAAGATCGCTCCTTTTTTGCATAAAGTTCAATCCTTTAACTATTTTTTCCAGAATATAAGGAAAATTAATGCTGGGAAGTGTAAAAAGATTCGATTTTTATACTTATTTCTCTGATGTCGTTTAATATTAGCTAAATTCTTTAAAATTGTTGATCACAAGATCCACAGAAAAAAGGTCTTTTTAGCAGATTATAACTTCAAAACTTGTTAAAATTTTAATGGGTATTTTCTTGAGTTATGTTAAGTTGGATTTTGTGGGTGTCAATTTCATAAATTTGTTGCTAAATTGAAGAAATTTCAAGTTTCTGTTAGGGTTAAGAAGAAAACAAGCTGGGAGAGGTTCTTACAGGGGAAGCTAGGGTTTGGAAAGAAGATTAGAGAAAATATTTTAGGTTTATTTTGTTTTTCGGGATCAAAATTTAAATTTTATTAGTTTGGGGTGAAATTAATCATTTTTACTAGAAATTTTTTAGAACATCGTTGAATGAAGATGGGAGTTGGTGCATTACATCAAACACTCAACACTCTTTGTCTTAGTACTCATTGGAATTATGCTGTTTTTTTGAAACTCGATCCTTGAACTCGAATGTAAGATCAATTCGATTTTTATTTTTTTTAATGTATTATTGTATTGCATATGTTCTTGTTTTAGGGTTTTGTTTCTTGATTGTACATGTAGGATGCTATATACTAATAGTTTTTATTATTGATTTGGCAAACAGGTAAAACTGAAAATAAAAATAGCTTAAAAGAAACAGGTAAAATTGGTTGAAAGTAGCCCAAAATGTTTTCTCAATGCATAAAACCATCTAAATCATTTTTACACAAAAAGTTAGATTATTACTTCAAATAATATAATATCTGTAATCATGATTGACACGCTAGTTAATCCTAAAAAATTCTGGATTAAAAACGCCTTTTAGGTCAACAACTCAACTCAACCCGACTTGACCCATACAAGATAACCCGTTTTGACCCGCTACACAACTCGATTATGTTTTAAAAGTAACAATAATAATATTGCTTGTGATATAATTTTTTGTAGGATGTTGACTTGTGAAGATGCTTATTATGACAAAAATGATTCTTCAGGGACCAAACGGGTAAATTTACCCGATGAACGGTTTGCACAAGACCTTCTTGGTCTAGTAATTGCATAAAACAATAAATGTCTTATCACCAATATTCTCTTGGGCAAGGGTATGTTTGTCATTTCATTAAAAATCTTATTTTTACTTGAAAATAGTGGTGGCAAAATGGGCGGCCTTGTTGGGTCATGCAACGGGTCACAACTTTTTCGTCCAAAAAATTACTTTTTTTTTATCATTTATAGTCAATATTTCAGTAATAATCTAAATTTTTGAATGAAATGATTTTAGGAGGTTTTATGCTTCAAAGATACAATTTTTAGCCACTCTCGACTCGTTTGACCCATTTCTAATAAATGGGTCGAATTTATTACGTTTAGTTTAAAAATTTTAATGACTCCTTTATTTTTCAGAATTATTGGTCAAGTTGCAGTTATGGATAAACATATGTGGATTTCTGGTGATCAACTTGTTAATGATCCCCACTTGTCTTATGATGTAAGGGATAGTTCTAAATTTCTAATACAATATATTTATTTATTTTTTTTTTTAATATTTTATATATAATGTCACAATTTATTATATTTTGCAATTTGGTGTATTTCAGGATTATGTTGTCTCCTTTCTTCCCCCAAAATAAATAAAAAAAATAATAATTTGTGATTCATGAAATAAATTAACGTTTTTTTGCGTTTGTGTTGTTGTGAGTGTTGTTCCTCATGGAGTCGTACAACTCGGTTCATTAATTAATGTAAGACAATTTCTTCTTTTCTTTTTTATAGAACACATAATCCAGATCGACCCGTTTGAGAAAAAACATAATTCAAATCGACCCGTTTGACCCGTTCGTCTAAAATGAGCAGATTCCCGAGGACTTGAAGATAGTGAATCAAATCCGAGAGATCTTTCTTGAGCTACAAGCAAGCAATACTTCATATAACAACACAATTACTTCCATAAATCATGGAATCAACAATTCATACACAACATCAAATCTTGATACAAATTAAACCCAAACCGACCTGTCTTTCAAATTTCCCGCCAGATTCGAGTTATATGAAGCACTCGGGCCCGCTTTTTATAACCAACCCGATAATTACAATTGGGAAAAAATCAATAACATGCCCGAAACAAGCAGTAGCAATCTTCTAGAAGCTGTTGTTGCTAATGTTACTCAAAGTGATAGTGAATTTAGTAATTCGGTGAAACGGGTCGAGGCCCGATTTTGGTGATATGCAAACTAGTGACGGGTCGGGTAACGGGTAATATATGACCCGTTTGACATATGTATAGATAGATGCATTGCACATGCATAAAAACTACATTTTTTGCGGCTTTTGACCCGTTTGACTTGTTTCTTTTTAACCTAATTAAAGTCGTACACGTTTGACCCGTTGAAGATAAAACACAGCGCGATTCTTTTAGCTCAAAATTTTGACAAAGTTTACTTTCTTACAGCTACTCAGTAAAGAAACGGGCATACGAGGAACATCAAATCACGAGCAAGGTTCAAGTTGGGCAATGGAGGTTGGAAATCAAATGAAAGTTTGTCCCGTAACGGTGGAAAACATAACGGTCAAATGTTGGTGGAGGTATTGTTGATGCAAATTTAATTAATAACATATTCTTTTTTGTTATAAAATACTCTTGTATTTTATTGGTTTAGATGATGTGTGAAGAAGGCGTTCATTTTCTTGAGATAGCGGATGCTATTAGGAGTTTGGGTCAAACTATTTTGAAAAGCGTAATGGAACCCGATGGTGATATATTATGGATGTGTTTTGTTGTTGAGGTTTGATTTTTTTAACTTAAGTTTGAAACAATGATCAGAATGTATTTTAGTACCCCGAACTTGGTTGACTAGTAGGTTCTCTGCTACCGTGAATTATTGAACGTGCAACTCGTAACTTGAACTTGATAAAATGGTCAATTTAGTACTATGACTCACTGATTTGGTCTTGTTTCTCTCGAGATTTGCTTCTAATATCAATATATTAAGAAGAATGTATATTTTTAAATCCGTCTAGTAAGTCAAATAAGAAAATGCGATCAAATTAATCAGGCAAGGTACTAAATTGAATAATTTGTCAAGTTTAGGGTATCATGTTGCACCTTTAATAGTTTAGGGTAATAGAGGACCTACTCAGTCAAGTCCACAATAGCGCTGTCAAATCGTGTTATCGTTTCGTGTTTTTGGGTAACACGACACGGATTCGTTCAACACGAAAACAACACGACACGAAGTCGTGTTTTATTTTGCTAACACGAACACGACACAATAAAAAAACGATAAACACGAGATATATAATAAACATATCAAATTTCTTACTACATGCTAAAAATACGACAAAAATATAACATAAATTTCTATATGTTTCCAAAATCATAACTATCGTGTCAATTTCGTGTTAATATCTGAACACGAACACGACACAACTTCGTGTTTGTTTTACACGACACGAACACGAATTCAAATTTCGATTTCATCCCAATTTCTTTCCGTTTCATGTATTTTTGTCGTGTCGTGCCAGGTTTTGACGGCCCTAATCCAGAGGTACTAAAATGCATTTTGGCCTATATGAAATTATCCAAATCGAACCCTTTTTAGGTAAATGTTAGACATTTTTATGACATGTGTTTTATCGTTTAAGCTAGTGGTGATGTTTTTTGTAGGGACAGAATAACATAAATGTTCATCGAATGGATATACTTTGGTTACTTGTTCAAATATTGCAATCGAAGGCAAAGACTTAACTCGGTAGCACGTTTTTGCCAATTGTATTTTGAAACAACTCTATTGCCCGTTGTGTTTGCTGCTAATGAGTTTACAAAATTTATATTGTTATATTGTTTATTTGTTTATTTGTATTTTGAAACGACTCTATTGCTTTTGTTTGTTTGTTTATTTGTATCATTTCATTTTGTAATTTATATTGTTATACTAAAGATAACATCTTTATCATATGTTAAGACTCGTACTTAAAAACGGTGTACAAAATTTGTAGAAGAAAAATAATCAGAAGTAAAAAAATTACAATGATTAGGTATATTTATATGTTCTGAATTGGTATTTTCCCACTATCTTCTTTTTTTGGCATTATTTATCTCCATTTTTTTGGCATTATTTACTTGACCGGCTGATATATCCACGTTTAGTTTTTCGCTTTATTTACCTCGTTATTTTATACGGGTGTCTGTTTAAGAAGACCCGTAATTTGAAAAATACTAAATGTTGTAAACAATCTATGTTTTTTCATCTTTGTTATCTTCGTTGCAATGTGATGTACATAGTGATCTTCATGAATCTTTTAAACTATTTATAGTAATGTGTTTTCAGGATAACACTTCCACAATGCAAAGTGTTAAAACTTAGTCAAACAATTCCTTCACATGGAGATATGATTAAATTAAACATGTATATGTGTCTTAGTCTCCTTGACCAAAATTCATTAGGCAAAATCTTCTCTAATTTGGGTTACACCTGTGAATGATTAAGATTGCTTTAAGTAGCTTCTAATTATTTTATAATCACCTATAGGTTTAGTTGTATTATTTTTTTAGATCATCCAACATAAATAATCGATTTTTATAAGTACAATAATCTTAATAAAGAAAGAAAGCTTAATGACAGAATTGAATTTTTTTTTATTCCGAAACATACGATAATAAATAGTGATAGCATTAATCCTATATATGTTATTTCAAGTTTAGGAGATTGTATGTAATTAATGACCTACTTTTTGTGAATCTTAAACTCGTTTCACTCGTAACTCTTTTGGTCATAGTGATACAATGATCTAAGCGTTCAACTTTAACTTCTTGCATATGTTTAGTCTCGTGAATCGACAGCTACGAAAGTGTTATCATCATTTGATTAGAAAGAATAGATTATAACTTAAACTACATACATTAATCCATGTTTTATGGTATGGACTTTGAACAATTGCCTCCCATTCAAACTACACCATTAATAGAAATGCAATTAGTGGATTCTTTGGACCATTTTAACTTATTATCAGTGTTCAATTATTGGTAAGTATACAAACTAATTGTATTTATTAAGCATCTCTTAGACTAATGAAACTTTTTTCATTTGTCTTGTACCGAAAAATAATGATTTTTTCTGTTATTCTAATCGTATGATGTCGATGCGTATAGATCGTCTTTGGATCCTTTAGGAACTGCATATGTAATCTTTGACAATGACCTGCATGTGTGTTTTAGGAGCTCTAGATTTAAAAGATGTATACTTTGTCCCTTTTTAACTACTATAATTTTCAAAAGCCATATGTTAGATATATTAAACAAATGTTCGATTTGCCACCTAAACTATTTTTTTTAATTAAAGAGATCACCCAAGTAAACTATTTTAATCACAAAAATAAAATGAATATCAATGCGGTTGGAATACCGTATTTAACTTAACGGGCTTGTAAAAAATAGCTATTTATGTTTATTACATGTCATAAACATAAACGAATTAACTCTAGCTACATAAAATTAATAAAACAATACAATTAAGTAAATAGAGTTGTTAGAAAACTAAATTTCTCCTAAATGGTCCCATAAAAGTAAAAATATTGGGAGCTTTTAGTATACCAACATTTTTTGAACCTGAACCATATTACTCTTGAATTGTAAAATCACCAACTTAAGCTAAACTATAGTAGCAATCTCATCATAAAATTGCATAGTAGTGTTGGACTTTTTGTTAAACAATCTAACCCTTCTTGCATAGCTATCTCTTGATATAAAAATAAGAAACGAAATAATATTAAAAAAATAGGAACAATAAAGTCCATACCTTTTGTCATGTTATATATCGGCGTCGACCCGTTCGTTACATCTTCTGTGTCATTTACTTTCATATAATCGGGTTAGTGATAAAATCGTGACCAACTCAATAAAAATAAGCTTAAATTTTAAATAGTATTCAATGAAAGTCAAATAATTTAACAATAAAAATCTAATAGGATATAAATGATACCAGTAATGCTAATAAAAATGTTGAAAAACATAAATAAGAAAAAAAGGTATAAAGGTAAAAATGTAAACATTTTTTAGTTTTGATAATGATTGACTGCCAATAACATGCATTAAAATTTTATTTTTTAATTAATAGATAAGTGATTTCTAAAATGCAGGGGTGATTGTTGGTTAATATATAACTTTTTAATGCATATTATTAACAGTCCTTAGAGCTGTCATTATCAAACCCAACATTTTATATATGTTTTTAACTACTTATATTCTTAAAATCCAATATCTGTGATTTTAATCCGTTTTTAAACTAACTTAGTAATGCATGTTATTAACAGTTCTAAAAGCTATCATTATAAAAAAAACATTTTTATATAGATTAATGTAATAGATAATTACAAAATAGACAAAAAAACAAACATCTTTTCTTAAAAACAACTTGTGCGGCTTGATTTTATCCGACAGTACGACTCCATGTGGTAGGCAGACATTTTTTGTGCGGCCCAAATTACTTTTTGTGCGACTGATGTGCAAATGCTATGTTTTTGTGAGAGACTAATTTATATGCGGGGAAACCATACTAGTAAGATTTTATGTGGAGTCCCATAAATCTTACGTGGGCCGACCCCACACTCTAGTTGGATGTCATGGGGATAAAAAAATTTTAGAATTTCAATTTTTACTTTTTTTACATTTATAAATCACCCTTAATGCAATGCAGATACACTTTAAAAAATAGAACATTCCTAACCGTAGCAGAATATAGTACGTAATATCATTGTAATTAGCTTTTGTAGAACACAAGTAACGATCATACACTGTACACGTGTGGCGACCCCACGTGCTAGTGGGATGTCATGGCGGAACTTTGTCGACATATCTTTGCTTATTTTGTGTTAAATGAACCCAATTCAAAGCGACATTAGTGACACATGCCGATTCTTTTGTCTAGTGTTATGTTTTTCTTTTCTAAAATCGGATGACTATATATGATGTCATGAATAATATATCGATGCAACGGTAATGATCAATAATACGTTGAAATCGTTGACCGAAATTTTTGTGCGATAAAGATCGAATTTCTGTCAATGATATCGTATTACATAAGTCGGTATATGTGTATAGTTAGTTTTTACGAATGTCACAAATTTCGCTAGTAAGTTATACTCCGATTTACCAGACATTATCAGGCAATAATCGACGAGGGCAATATATTAATGAACGGATTAGCCGGTCAAACAAGAAAATATGTGTGCTGCTAGCCAGATGTAGCCGATCAATAAGTAAGAAGTGTGACGGATTGAAAACACGGGTCTTTGACCTAACCGCGTTAAACCGGGCCTATGAAACCGAATTGTGTCAGAATTTTTGATTTTTGAACACTAAATACTATTTGACGCCGCTAATTTTCAATCTTGAAAGTACACTTTTCATAAATATTAACAAAAAATGATAGAGTATTACACATCAAATTTATCATAACTATTTGTATCTTCTTGTGCAAAATTTATTAATATGAAACATGTAAGAAGTAGATAGAGTATTACATTTCAAAATTCACTTACCAAACTACCCACAAAAAACAATAAATGAAACGAATATTTTTATACATCTAAAATGTTTTCAAACAAGACTACCCGTCACGCACGACCGTTCGGCTGGTCGTGATCACCACCTCCATCATTGCCGACTGATCGCCACCGTTACGGGCTATTGCCGACCGACCGATCGCCACGCTGAGTGGTCGACTGCACGACCATTGGGGTATTTGGTCGCATGCTCTCCGCCTCTTTCATTTCATACACATGCACACACATATATATATATTAATAAATTAATATTTAATAATTTAATAATATATTATATATAAAATAAATAATATATATATATATATATATATATATATATATATATATACATATATATAGGGGTGAGTTATATAGAGAACTCATTTACCCTTTTAGCCAATCAGAAATTAGATTAATATTTTCCATTTAATTAAATGTGAAGGGCAATTCTGGTATTCCATATATTTCGGTTTTTTTAGGCACAATTAATTTAGATACTATAATTATGGAATGTTGAGATTTAAATCCTACAATTAATTTAAATCCTATAATTTCGGTTTTTTTGGTATTCCATATATCTTCCTTTTATAATTTCGATTTTATTAGGGATAATCAGAATGTTTGAAGACTAGTATACTTCCTCCGATACATTAATGTAATTTGATGTTCCATTCTTTTATAATTTCGATCTTGTACCATTCTTCCTTTTATAATTTCGATTTTATTACAATACATCAATGTAATATGATGTATCATCATTCATGTATCATTTATACATTAATATAACTCAATACATCAATGTATCATCATTGCTGTCTTCACAAAATTATCACTAAAAACAGAAAAAACATTGATGTCTTCACAAAATTATCGCTAAAAACAGATAAAACATTGATGCCTTCACAAAATCAAAACATTCATGTAATCAAAACATTGATGTCTTCACAAAGTCAAAACATTCATGTAACCAAAACATCGATGGTGCGGGTGGTTGACGTCGTCGACTGAAACCCTAGATCCGCCGCCGTCGACTGAAACCCTAGATCCGTCGCCGTCGACTAAAACCCTAGATCTGCCGCCGTCGACTAAAAAACCCTAGATCCGCCGCCGTCGATTGTAACCCTAGATCCGCCGCCGTCGACTGAAACCCTAGATCCGCCGCCGTCGACTGAAACCTTAGATCTGTCGCCGTCGGCTGAAACCCTAGATCTGCAGCCATCGATACTAACCATGTTGATTACCGAAATGCAGGCATGTGAGGGCCAAACGGTGGCGGAATAGTCATTTGCGGGCCAGAGGATGACGGAGCGGAAGTGGCGGGGCATGTCGACGGGCGGTGTTCTTCTGAGAGATATGAGAGATGGAGAGAAAACTTCTAAACAAAGACATGTGGTTACAGATCTGGTCAAAGAGGGCGGTTACAGATCAGGTCGCCGGTGGTAATCCGCCGAAGATACAAATCATCGGTGGTTTCTGTTGTGAAGATGGATGGTTGCCGGAAGTTTTCATTAGAAGGGGAGGTCCGGTGGAGGTGGAGTTGTGATTGAGGAGGGAGAGAAGATGCACACACATGTTTGTATGTGTATGTGTGTGTGCAGTTAATATGTATATGGAGAGATGGGTTTATTTCCTTTTTGAATTCTTTTTTTAAAACAAAAAAACATAATTGTAAATGTCAGATTACGAAAGTACCCTTTTTATTTATAGAGAGAGTTCTCTATATAACTCTCCACTATATATATATATATATATATATATATATATATATATATATATATATATATATATATATATATATATATATATATATATATATATATATCTACTATCTATAATGCATTTAGACCTTTCTCTAAATAGCACTTTGAAAATTCAGCCAAAATCTTTCCTTTTTTGTCTTGAAAAATAGTTCAAAAACTTATGCAATAACCAGATATATATATATATATATATATATATATATATATATATATATATATATATATATATATATATATATATATATATATATATATATATATATATATATATATATATATATATATATATATATATATCTACTATCTATAATGCATTTAGACCTTTCTCTAAATAGCACTTTGAAAATTCAGCCAAAATCTTTCCTTTTTTGTCTTGAAAAATAGTTCAAAAACTTATGCAATAACCAGGCTTCGAACACGGGACCTATAGCACAAACAACGAATTGTTTACCATCTGAACGGGAAGAACAGACATTAATCATTTCAAAATCGTTTAATTTAACCCTAGGCGTCCTTTTCTCAAAAAAACGCCTCCTCAGTTCCGATTGCATCGATCCCTTCCCTTTGTATATCGGTTCCTTCAAGACACCTCCTCGATTCCCGTTCCATTGGTTCCTTCAAGGCACCTCATCGATTCCTTCATTGTGCATCAGTTCCTTTCTCCCCTATTGATTCAATTCTCCCTTAATCCTAGACGCCTCCTCGATTTTGTTGCCTTGATTCCTTCAAACACAGTCGTGTGTCTGCCTTAATTTTCCTAAATCTAAATTTGTCTCTCAAGTCTCCCAACATCTCTCACCCACAACCACAATTAAAAGACGGAGTCTCTCAATCTCAATCGCTTCTACTTCTTCTTCTTCATTTCCCGCACTCACAAGCACAATTCAATGGCAGCGTCTTCCTACACTAAAATTAGCTACTTGCCTGGTTCTATTCCGGTATGTAGGTGTTAATATCTTGATGTTTGAAGGAATCAAGGCAAAACCATAATATGAAATAAGAATGCATCTGAACTGTATGAGTTGAAGGAAGTTTGTATTTTTCATGCTCAATAGACTAAGCGATTGCTTTGGTAATGACATGATTACTTCTTTTATCAATCTTTGAAATTTTCAATTTGTTTGTGTGGTGGATTGAAGGTTTATCTGGTCACCGTGTATGCTTTTGCAAGCTTTAGTATGAAAATATACATGCTTGATGTAAACATATAAGATAATTTCTTGATTAATATTTAAGTAATCATGTGCTTTACCCTTTATGTTCAGGTTGTCATCACAGATGAAAAGGCTTCAACTATACAACAGGGTATATGAATCTAGCAGGGTATATGAATCTTAAAGACACAGAGCAAATCTGTAAATACCTCAAGTCCAAACGGTACTTGACTACTTGCAATAAAATCGTGTAGATGTTATTGTAATGCATAAGCTGATCACAAATCTTGAACCTGATTTGACTGTTGTTTGTAGGTACAAAAGAAGCTGCTAATGAGAATAGAAACTCAAGGAAAATACTTGCAGCAAGGAATATTAGAAAATGTACTAAAAAGTATCTTGCTCGAAATGAACTCATATGGCGAGCATGATGCAACACGAGTTGAACTAACCAACTTCAACTTAACACTCTCAGATCTCATGGAAAATTTAAATGGAGAACAAAGGGAAGAAAACATTACTAAATTTAGCCTTGATAGTAAAAAGGGAACCACAACCGTAACACACGAAGATATAAATAAAAATCGAGGGCGATGGTGGGTCCATCATTTTTTTATTTGATTACGAGAGGTAACCATAATTTCATTAGAGCAAATCAAGGTTTACTCGCACTCGGGTCCATAAGTTGTGATGTAGAATGATGCTTTCATGTTAGGATGCACCCTATGATGTTATTGAGATTTTGTAGATTGAAACCTGAGTCTATGGACTTTCACCAAGGCTCTGCTCTTGGTTTCGATTTAACATCTTTGGTGAGTGATGGTTGTAACTCCAAGATTCGTAATAACATCAGTTATTAAAATAAACAAATGATATTGATGTTGACACTGTATTGTTATTCTTTTAATTGTGATAAAAACTGTCTATTGGTGCAATTTCTTTTAGTTTTTATATTTTTGTGTCAAATTATTATTCTGAATTAGTGTCCTATCGGTGCAATCTTTAGTTGACATAAAGTTATCTTTATTAATCATTTAAACTTTAAAAAGTTGAAATTAATGCCACCACCTACAATCATCACTATACACTGTCACTATCACCATTCATCAATTGGTCGCCGCCAAATGTAATCGCAGGGTACCCGCCGCCGCATTGCGCGGGTACCCTGCTAATATGTGTATATATATATATATATATATATATATATATATATATATATATATATATATATATATATATATATATATATATATATATATGGTCGAGTTATATTAAGAACCTTGATTTCAAAAAGAACTCTGAGAACTCTTATTAACCAATTAAAATTTAGTAAATTAATTTTGATTTATTTAATTCATATTAATTACTCAGGGGTATTTACGACATTTTACAAAAAAAAAATTATTTCCTCTTTTGAAAATTTCTTAAAATTTAGGAATTATTTTTGAAAATTTATTGTTATTTTTTCATTATTATTGAACCAGTTGTGCATATATGTTTTTTTGTAATTAGTGTTTTATGTAGGTTATCCATATATGTCGAGACGGTTGTGCATATATGTTGCGAGTTTGTATATATATTGAACATATATGTAACATAAAGCCGACATGTTTAACAAACAAAATCTATATGATCCAAAATTTACAAAATTGATAGAGCAAACATAATACATACATGTAAACTAATTCATACAAAACGTCAAATCAAAAAACACATATATAAATATTCGAGCAATAATATATATGTATTCAAATGGCTTATGATGTGCAATAACATATATCCTTTTTAAAAGCAACTTTCTTCTTTATATACCCTAACACAAAATGTTCATTTCCTCTTTTCCCAATTCTATAACTTGTCAATGTTCCTTGTATCACCCACTACAAAACATGAAGAAGAAAAAAACATATATGCTTAATATTAATAAGTAAAGGTCCGGGTTATTACTCGGCCCTGATGTGATGACCGGGTTACGGTTTAACCGGCGGTTGTGGTTCAACCGGTTTAACCGGCGGTTGGTGGTTCAACCGGAACATCTAAAATGATAGGAAAAAATATTACTAACCTTGCGAACTGGTCTTCCTCTGGATTCACCATTCATTTCTATGGTTGATGTAGTTATTTCTGCATATTAACATATCAATATTGACTAAATATAAACTTTAATTTAAATGTCACATAGTAGTTGCTGCAATAGATCTTAAAGTAAAGAATAGCTATATTTTCTTACTGCAACAAATTTAATAGTCATATATCTTCTGTCAATAAAGGCATTGTGCTTCTCCATAACAGCTGCAAAACAAATAAAGTCAACACATCATAATAAAAAAGTCGACACAACAATAAACAAACACACACATACTTGCCATCTGAACCATCACGTTTGAATAAACAGTCGAGAAGAGAATCATAAACATAAACACTGAGATTGAGAGATTCAGAAATTAAACCATGTGACAGTGTTGGTGGCCGGTGAACGCAGGCAGAGAAGAAAACAGCCTAAGACTGGTCGTAGAGATCGAAACGAGCCGAGATGAAAACGCAATCTGAAAACAAGGGGCAAACGACTGATTTAGGGCTAACTCGTCGCCAGAATCCTGTAACGCCCCACCACGACCCACCGCCGTGTACTGCTATCACCGTTTTCCAACCACCACAATTTTTCAACCTGTGGCGACCTCTGTGAAGGGTTTCATTGTACCTGATCGACCCATAGGACCGACCACCTAGTATGCTTGGTTCGACCATACTGACCAAGAACATGAACTTGTTCTTGACCGGTTAAAACCAACTAGCTGATTTAATCCCTAAAAGCGGAAGTGGTATTAAACCTAATCCTTAAACCCTAAAGGATTGGGTTGTTGGAAATCTAGATTAGATTAACAAGAAAGAAACTTTGTACGAAGAACTCGAACACACACACATACTTGTGTGTGTTCGTCGACTACTACCAAGAACCCTAGGGTTCTTGGTTCGACTTCGAACAAGAGGGAGAATAGGAAAGAGTGTTCCATGAAACATACCTTAGTTAATGCTTAAGATAGATCCACTGATGATGAACACGACGAGCGATCCTCTAGATGATCACTTGCAACGATCTTGGTCTTCGAAACACGAAGAACGAAGAACACCAAGTGATGGTGTTCTTGGTTCGTCCGAATAGGAGATGGGGGAAGGGGTTGGAATTCGTGTAGGGTTGCAAAGAATGATTAGGTTTAAATGAAACCTTAAGACTTCTATTAATAATAGAATAAGTTTCATTTAAGTCCTTCTAGTTTAATTAAGATTAATCTCTTAATTAAACTTATCCTTTTACACTTCCATCCCTTATAGTTTAACTAGTTTATTATTGTTGCACTTAACTACTAAATGTCTAGTATTAATACACTAATAATTCGGTACCCATATACACGAATTATATACTTGTATTTATACTTTTAATAATTAATTATATAATAACTTTTATATAATTTATACAACAATACTATCCAATTACTATATGATTTAATAGCTTTAAATCATATTATGGATAATCTATAATTAACACATTGTATATTTACTCAACTAGTAAATGTACAACTACTTGTATATTTAATACTTAACTGATTCATAATGACTATTATGAATCATTCCTCTTCGTAGTATCATTGCATAACTTGCTCGTATTACATGCACTCACCGGTGTGACCCATAAGTGTTTCGTAGACATGGATGTATCATCATAGGTTGACTAAATGTGCACATAAATCCTTCAGACTCCCACTTGTGCAAGTTCGTAACCTTTGTCTTAATGATACGAGCTACAGTGGCCTTCTAGATGGGCATGTAGGTAACCAACCCCATAAAAACAGCTTATGTAACCCTGGTATAGTTTTGTGAAAAACTCTTAATAGTGTCTCCTAGTAAAGAACACTCTGTCTTTACTTCTTGGGTAACGTTGTTACGCTTATCCCTTGCAGCACGATATTTGTGATAACGAATACGAGCATGGTAGAAATTATCAACTCCTGTATTCGAAACCATTTCATGACTTTTTGATTCAGACTGTTGTGATAAATGACAAAGAACAAATCAGTTCGTTTGGGCATGGCCATGCATTTTCCAGTTATCTCATCACGTCAAAGGACCCATTAATATCTCTCCTAAAGAGGAGGTGCAATTACCATCTTGTTATATTTCGATTTAAAATATAACTTTCTTTGTACCCAGTATCGCCTCGTATGACAAACATTTCTCAGAATTGTCTAAGACGAACCAAAGCACATTAGTCATTGTATCCTAAACGATGACGTTAACGTCCCATCAAGGTTCCCACCTAGACGAGTAGTCACGGATTTTGTATCTTTTTGAATAAAGAAAACCTTTTATTCATGGATATTGTAAAACATACAAAGTCTGAATAAGAATGATACCAACTCATGTATACCAACTCATGGGTAGTTGAGGAAATCTTGGGTACACGGTTTTTTTTTATCAAAAATCTTTCTTTTACAAAGTACTAATTTACCCTTATCATTAATTAATTACCAAATATATAATTTAATTTATTTATGAATATGACATAACAAATCTTTACCGTTAATCTTAAATCCAATGATCTAGATTGATCAATTAAAAGTTCTCAGAGTTCTTTTTAAAATCAGGGTTCTCAATATAATCCTTCACTATATATATATATATATATATATATATATATATATATATATATATATATATATATATATATATATATAGGGTGCGATTCAGTGCAGAACCGGTTTAAGTTACAGAACCGCAGAACCATTTTCCAGCCAATAAGAATGCACGATTTTTAATTTATTAAATATATTTAATAATAATTCATGGAGGGCAATTAGGGAATTAAATAATATCGGTTATCTATGGTAACCGTATAAGGCATTTAGTGTATTCCTAAAAATAAGCAAAGTTGTTTATTCTATGTATTTAAACTAAAAAAACAGTACATGTCTTTCGAATATTAATTAAATGTATGTATTTAAACTTAGTCAAAACAATGAATGGGCGACATCTATATTTGTAACAGTGCATGTGTAAATTTCTTAAAACAAGGAAGGTAAACAATTGTAAACAGTTGATGTATGTTTATACATTACGTGTTTAGAACAATGAATGTTTAAATGAGTTACAACATGTGATGTATAGCATAGAAATCATTTGATGTTTATGCCGTAAATAATTTTTTACATATGATGTTTTGACCAACTAATGTATCAAAAAGATAATTATGTTATTTTACGGTTATTTTGACCAACTCAAAGATGCTCTTTATTATAACAATTTTAAAAAACGTATAACATATATGTACAAAATAATACTTATAACACACATGCACATTCTACATCTATGTACAAAAAAACTAAATAACACATATGTACAAACATAGATGTTTCTTTTTAAATTATCCTCTCCATCTTCATCTTTGTCAATTTTTAACAATCTTTATCGTCTTCATAATCATAACAATCCTTACCAAGCATCCACAAGCTGTAAAATACAAAATAATCTTATATCAAACAAATTTTTTGATATATACATGTGTGTATGTAGAGTATCTATATATTATATACACTTGTAAATCGATGTATATTCCACTTATGTACATACACTTATAAAAATTACTAATTATTATTAACAAATAATTAAATAATAAAATTAAAATACCTCTCTACTTGATGGCCATTTGTCTAGGTGGAGGAGCAGGGAGTGAATGTGAAGGGAGGGACACCAATTTACCCCACCCAATATTTGATTCATAATCATAAACAACCCCACACCTGTAATTCACAAAATCAACGACATTATACTCTGTTTTTGTGATTTCATGATTTAAACCAAAACTTCAAATCAAATCAAATAAATAATAAAATCAATACCGAGCAGCAAATCACAATGGGGTGGCTTTCCTCCAGAAAATTCAATATTTAACTCATGGTGTTAAAAAAGATTTTCATCTTCAAAAAGAAAAAAAACCACAAAAACTTCAACTTTTTGTAACAGAGGCACAATATGATTTTAACAAATATATAATATAGCATGAATTACGAGTGTGGGAATATTGTTTCTTTGATTGGAAGCAGAATGAGTGTATTTGGAGAAACCGAGACCGCCACACCGCACCTCGAACCAGAGACTGTCACAACCAATTGGTCCTCAAATTGGCGATCTCCGTCATCAATTTCGCCCTTCGAATAACAGCCTCTCAAACTCGCAACATGAATACGAACCCTAATCCCAACATTTTGATTTCAAAAATTGCCAACAGGGGAGACGCTACCTTCCTAGATTGTGGCTGGGTTAATGGAAGTGGGGTTAAGGTTACAATCAAACGTCGGAGCAACCTTTCTTCAATGGAGAATCAGAAACTCTAATGACTGGAGGACCTGATGAACTCGTACCATTCTTCGCGAGATTTGATGAATTCGTCAGACGCGGTGATCTTCCGATCTAAGATGGATTCGTAGGGTTCTTCGCCAGCACAAAATCTAGAGAGAGAAAAAAGCGAGAGAAACGTGATAGGAGAGAGACGGTTTATAAGAGGTTTTCTTATTTACACAATTACTATGATACCCTTTACATTTAATTATTTTGTACAATATAATTTGATTTATTTACACAAATGCCACACAAGATCTTAACCGTTAACTTCAAATTTTAATGGTCTAAGATTGGGTTCTGCGGTTCTGCAGCTTAAAATGGTTCTGCGTTGAATTGCTCACTATATATATATATATATATAATATGCAATTTAAAGGGAAAAAAATTGGTCGCCAATTTGGTCGCCCATTACGGGCGTTGGGTCGATGTCTGGTCATGTGTTTGACCAGGAGAGAGAAAGCTGATGTGGCGCAGAGGTGGCAGGGGTTACCAAATTTAGTTTGGTCACCCATTACGGTTAGTTTTATATTCCACTAGACCAATAACCCATATGGTAAATATTTTTATGAATTTTGTTGTATAATTACATGGTTGTGACCAATTAATTCATCTATACCAATTTCAAAGTATGAATTTAAACGAACTTGATAATCGTTTTTGAGAAACGTTCAAGGAGGTCCATTATCTTTAGGAAGTCCCAGGGAACAAATCTCAACCATTGATCAATAGGATCTAATGGTCAAGATGAATCATATATTTTATATATTGAGGGGTATTTTGGTCATTTTAAAAAAATAAAAATATTTTTTTATATTTTTTATTATGAAAGGGTATTTTGGTCATTTGGCACTTAAAAAAAATTTCGATTTTTTTATTTTTTATTTTAAACTTTTTTTATTTTTTTTATTTTTTTATTAATTCTTTTATTAAAAAATAATATTTATATGATAATTACGTGAATAACTTAATCACATGTGATTTTAGTGTAAAATCATGTTTTAGTTAAATCACATGTGATTCAGAATGCAATCATATGTGATTCACTATGCAATCACATGTGATTTACTATGCAATAACATTATGTGTTATTAATGAAAAACTAATAATTTTTAAGATAATAATAATAAATAAATAATTTTTAAAATAAAAAACTAAAAATTTTAAAATAAAAAATAGAAATTAATTTTTTCAAAATGACCAAAATACCTCTCAATTAAAAATTAAAAAATAAAAAAAATAAAAAAAATTTAAAATAAGAAATAAAATAAAATAATTTTTTTTAGTGCTAAATGACCAAAATACCCCTCCATGTATAAAGTATGCGATTAATTTTAACCATTAGATCATATTGATCAATGGTTAAGATTTGTTCCTTAGGACTTTGTAAAAATCATGGACCTTTTTGAACGCAACTCAATAATTTTTATACCTCCTTTTTCTTTAAACTTTTTGTTTAGAATAATAGAACTTCATATGTTATATTGAAAAAGAACAAGAAATTAGAGAGTCAAGACGGCCCAAATTGGAAAACGTCACTCGTGCGGGTTGGAAAGTAGCATTCACGATGTCCCACTCGTGCAATCGTGCGGAATATCACCATCAAAGTAGCTACATGTGGGTCTCACTCATGTGCCATAACAATTTAGAAAGAAAAAAAAAACTCGAAACTAGAGCCAATACTACATGGTATGAGGGAAAAAAAATTGTGGTTGTCTTTTTGACATACCCTCCATACCATGAAAGTCACTTGAACACCATCCCCCACCACATCATTGGGGTGAAATGTGGGGGAACCAGAGTAAAAATTGAGTGGTGTCATATATTGCTTTTTTTTTTTTTTCCAGGAGTGTCACTTATACTAGTAAAAAAAAAATTAAAAATATGAACACTATTTCAACACTAATTGAAAAATTTTTAGGGGTTGCCCATCCTCTCATTGGGGGGGGGGGGGGTTATGAAGGGGAATGGATCACGCCCCGGGATTGAATACGGGTGTGGTAGAGTGTTTTGGTGGGACCTTCTCCAAATGTGGATGGGTGTAGTGAGTATTGGTGCAAAGTGAAGTCTTATGTTTGTTTAGTTGACATGTGATATGAATTTTTATGTGGCTGGTTGTATCCTTACCCACCGGCCTAAAATATTTTATGCTTTTTTTTATAAATATATAAGCTTGATTATGTGATTTAACAAAGCTTGACTTCGGGGTCAGAGAATTACGGTCGATCTACAACTAAGATTGTGGATCATACTCTATTTTTTTGTTGGTTTCTACTTCAATTGACGTTTTTGCTTGATAGTTGGACTTGTAGTTTGGTATAATTGGATGTAAGATGTATATATGAGTATTTATGAATGGTATTTAACAATGCATGTTAATAATTTTTACAATTGTAAAAATTTGTAGATGTAAACATTTTATTTTATAATTAAATGTATATAAATTGATGAAATATGGATTTGGTCCGACAATTATTGTGTATGATGGTTGGTTGAATGGTACGGAAATGGAACGATGATTACGGAGCTGAGGTGGTGTTAGGCTGTATGTTCGTCTATAACAAATCAATCCATATTATCTTTTGAAAGTGGCCTAATTAGTAATACTTCCTCCTATCTAAGTGATATATTTGGAAGATCACGGAGTTTAAGACAATATTAAAGTATGAATAAAATATATTAAAGTAGATAATTAGTGGATGATGAGTTCCACTTTTCTTGAATAAAAGTAAGAGCAGCAAGAGCACGGGGTATGGGCTCGTTAACCGCCCGTTATTGAGCTATAACGGCGCCGAACCCACATCGTGGGTGGCGCCATTCGATCGTTATCCGGCCTCCGCCGAGCCATTGACGAGCGTTAAAAGGAGGCAACGGCTAGAAAATTTAAAAAGGAGGGGGGCAACGGTCTGATTTTGGGGGGGGGGGGTAACGGTAATAAAAAAAGAATTTAATTTTTTCCAAATCTTTTATAAATACCAACCTTTTTCATCCAAAATTTATACCATCTTTTACATTATTTATACGCTTCATCTTCTCAAATCTTTCACAATGTCTAACCCCAACGATTTCATTAATCAATTGCTTGCTTTCCAAAGCGTCTTCCCGTCAATGGCTTCATCTAGTTCGGCTCCTCAATCATCTAACGCACCATTTAGCCAACCGTTTGTAAATCCCTTTCAACAACCCTTAACCCCGGAACAACTTGCGTTCTTGCAAACGCAACAAGAAATGTTTCAACAAACCGCCCCAAATGAACCAATGTTTCAACAACCCGACACCCCTACCGAACAATTCACTTCGTCTAACAAAGTTATTCCGGACACACAACCGGAAGAACCGTCTTCCGTAAGGAGGAGGGCAAAAGGAAAGGGTAAGGCCAAAGAAAAAGCGGCGCCAATAAAATGCACACGGTGGAGTCAAGATGAAGAATGACGTTGGCACAAAGTTGGATCTCCATTTCAGAAGATCCTGTCCGCGGGTGGAACCTAGATCTTGATTCGTTATGGGATATAGTTGTTGCCGAATACAGTCTGTGGTATCGTTTCCCCGTAACAAGGACATGATTACCGGAAAGTGGACATCCTTGACCCGGGAGTGTGGAAAATTTCTTGCAATTGTCGAACGAACACAACGACTTAGCGGTGAAAACGACGAGGGTGTTTTTACTCGTTGTCTACAACAATACCAACAGAATGAAGTTGCCGCGTTCAAGCATATCAAGGCGTGGGAATTTCTGAAACATCACTCGAAATGGTACACACCCGAGCCCGTTCAACCCGGTAGAAGGCGACATGTGGAAGCACTTATAGGCGACTCTGGAGATTTTGAAGACCCGAACCCACTTTTCCGAGGCGTTACCATCGAACGACCCGCAGGGCCCCCACGAAATCTAAAAGTGCCCGTTCGGACACGTCGGGAAGTGTTTCTAAAAAAGACAAATTCAAGGAAATGGTTGAAACAAATTTAGAGAAAGATCAAGCTTTGAAATCGGAGCACCAAAAGGAAAGATCGAGATACAAGGCGTTGTCATTCCTTGGAATTGACACAACACATATGTCGGATGAAGATAAAGCGTTGGTCGAGTTGGAGAAGGAAAGGATTCAAAACAAATATCGATCTTGATTTCTATGTTTTTTAATTTATCGTAGTTTTAATTTTCGTCTTTTTAATGTATCGTTCGTATTTTAATTAATCGTATTTTTAATTTATGTTTGGGTCCTTTAAATATACAAAAAAGAAAAAAAAAACTAAGTGGGGCCCCTATAACATGGCTATAACTAAGCTACCAAGGAGCCACATTTCCTTCTCTTAGTTATAGCCAAGTTAAAGGATAAAAAATGCTATAACTAAGGTATAACTAAACTCCCACACCTTGTACTCTTAGAGCAGAAGAGTAATTTCACTTTATTAATGTGATATGAAGGAAGTATAACATTTGTGTATAAGTGAATAGTGGCATTCAACTGAGGCTTTTCTTTTCTTTTTTTTGGCCTTGACTTTCCTTTTACTCTTTTATTGGCCAACTTTTTCTTCATGCCTTCATTATTAATTTTCCGTTTACTCTTTTATTGGCCACATAATAGAGTTTGTTATTGAGATATGTTTCACTTAAAAAAGGTAATATTTGATTTAAAAAAAAACTGGTTTCAAAGAGGTCTTAATTTACAAGATAACAGATTATAGGTGTAACACCTCAAATTTTAATACAAACCATTTGCCCAAAATAAATCATTTTTCATAAATAGAAGAACTATTCCAAAAATATGGATTTACAAAAACCTTTGGTATGAAAATCAGAGTATAAAGTTTGGTGTTACAAAATAGATCAAAACCAAAGCTAAGCATAATCCAATCTAAAGTTCTTCTACTCTAGGCCCCGCATCTCTATCCATGCGTACCTAAGCCTTCGATCCCGAACCTGAGTACATAGCAAAACAAAACAAGGAGTACGTGAGACAAAACGTCTCGTGAGCTACATGGGTTTAGACCCGACAATAAAATGAAATGTCACGTTTCATATAACCAATCAATATACATATATATATATATATATATATATATATATATATATATATATATATATATATATATATATATATATATATATATCCAACTATCCAGTCTAGTCACCTTAGTGTAACCCTATCAACCTTGCTTACCTAGCAATCACGTCTAACTATCGGGTTGCCCCCGAACTAGCTAGAATCACATACATATCTAGTTATCGGGTCGCCCCCGAGCTAACTAGAAACAAGGTATCGGCAATAGGATCGCCCACGCTACCGATACCGGTCTTGCCCACCGGAATACGTCCAATGAGTAAGACTACTATCGTGGTTGAGTTGATGGGAATCCACCCAACTGCCCCTCACACCACACCTATTGTGGATGAGTCGATGGGAATCCACCCAACTGCCCATCACTCCACACCTCATGACCGGGAGTCGCCCGTGTCATCACATAACTAACGTGGAAGAGTCGATGGGAATCCACCCAACTGCCCCTCAATCCACACCTCATGATCGAGAGTCGCCCGTATCATCACATTATCTCAATCTCATCATAACCCAATGGTTATGTCAATCTAGCTCTCGGCTATCACGTCTATCATCAACAAGTTAGTTCAATACAACTATCGGTATAACTAACTACTAACTACTAGTCTACACAATTAAGCAAATAGACCATAACACAAGTAATAAAAAATGTATTTCATAGGCTATGTACTCAGTAAATTTCCACACGTACTCACCTTAGCAATAAAGATGCTTAACCGTATTCTTTCCGCCGGTTCCTTGTTCACAATTCGTCCACCTCAACACTTCACCGAATGTCTAAAACAATTATCACAATAAGATTATCAACACAAACTACTATCAATGTGTTCATCTACCTCTAGATAACACCCATCAAACCATTTCCCCCAAATATATTGATTTACCAAACCCTAGGTTTAACCAACCCGAAGATTCTTACAAATCATAATCATACACTTGTTTTCCTTGTTAATATACCATCTATTAAGTGTATACACCATTTATTTCACCAATAATCACCAACCCAAGAACTAGGGTTTCAAACCCTAGCTTCAAGATCCATAGATCTTGAGCTACAAAGATGAAAGAGTGAAGATATACCTTTAATCTTCCACTAGGAGTGAAATCTACCAAGGATTTGTGAAGAAATCAACCCAAACCAGTTGCTATGCTCGAAAATCGCCAAGAGATAAAACTAGGGTTTTGATATCGCATTAAATGAGCTCAACCCGTCTTTAATGCTGGTCGTCCAGAGTTCCCGGCGCGAACTAAGTTCGCGTCGCTAACTTTGCATGTTCGGCCATACTTAGCGATCGCTAACTCATCGCGAACTACTTCGCGCCTCAAAGCCAAACTCCCTGGAGCTAGTTCCCGATCGGGAACTCATTTTCGCGTCGCGAACTCCCTTAGGCAGCAGGGCTGCACTTTTCCAACTTTGTCTCGACCCGGTTTCGCCCATAACTTTCTCGTACGGTGTCCAAACGACACGAAACCAATTTCCACGTGTTTTATATGATTTATCCATAATTATCATATTTTTACATATTTTATTTATTTACAATTTCGGGTCGTTACAACTATCTACCCCTTAAGAAGATTCCGTCCTCGGAATCTCATCTTAGTTCACGAAATCCGGGTACCTCTTCCGAATCTCGTCTTTGACTTCCCAAGTCAAATTCGGCCCAAGTGAATGCTTCCACTTGACCAACACCAACTCGATCTCCTTATTCCTAAGCTTCTTTGTCTTTGTTTCTAGAATAGCCTCGGGCTCTTCAATCAACCGGTTCGGGCCGTCAACCCGCAACTCTTGCAACGGAATAATATTTTCAACTTCCCCGATAAACTTCTTCAAATAACTTACGTGAAAGGTGTCATGCACACCTTGAAGCTCGGGCGGAAGTTCCAACTTAAAAGCTTGAAGCCCGACCCGTTTCAATATTTTAAATGGTCCCACATACCTTGGACTTAACTTTCCTTTCTTACCAAACCGCATCACACCTTTCCAAGGTGACACTTTCAACATGACCATATCACCGACATCCAAGTCGTATGGCCTTTTCTTCAAACCCGAATAACTTCGTTGTCTATCTTGGGCGACTTTCATGTTGGTTTGAATAATACCGATCTTCTCATTTGTCACTCTCATGATCTCGGGACCCGTGAGTTTCGTCTCTCCCGCTTCCAACCAACAAGATGGAGTTCTACATTTTCTTCCATACAACGCCTCAAAAGGCGGCATCTTAATAGTCGAGTGATAGCTATTATTATACGAGAACTCGACTAACGGTAAATGTTCATCCCATTTACCACCGAAGTCTAACACACACGATCTCAACATGTCTTCGACCGTTTGAATCGTTCTTTCACTTTGACCGTCGGTTTGCGGGTGATAAGCCGTGCTCAACCGCAACTTTGTACCCAACTCTTCTTGTAAAGATCGCCAAAATCTCGAGGTAAACCTCGCGTCCCTATCGGACACAATCGATAACGGAACCCCGTGGAGTCGAACCACCTCATCAACATACAACTTAGCCAATTTCTCAAGTGGCAATGTTTCCCGAATTGCTAAAAATAACGCACTCTTGGTCAACCGGTCAACTATAACCCAAATGGCATCGTGACCTCTACTCGTCTTCGGTAAGCCTACTATGAAATCCATAGTTATATCTTCCCACTTCCCGGCCGGTACAACCAACGATTGAGCTACCCCATACGGTACTTGATGCTCGGCTTTTACTTGTGCACACGTGGCACACTTAGAGATATACTTGGCCACTCTCGTCTTCATTCCGGGCCACCAATAAACCCGTTTCATATCTTGGTACGTCTTTGTACTTCCCGGGTGAATCGAATACTTCGATTTGTGCACATCATACAACAACTCCTTTCGGATACCACCGAACTTAGGAACCCAAATACGACCGCCTACGGTCTTCAACCCTTGTGCATTTTCGAGAAAATGTTGGTTCTTACCTAACCGTTCTTGTCTTAACTCGTCTTTTCCCATAACCTCTCGTTGGGCATTCTTGATTCTTTCAATGATGCTCGAGACAACTTCTATACGTGATAAAATTCCCCGGTTCGTGTTTTCATAGACTTTTCGGCTCAAGACGTCGGCCACTACATTAGCCTTTCCCGCGTGATACACAATCTCACAATCATAATCGGCAATCAACTCGATCCACCTTCTTTGTCGCATATTAAGATCTTTTTGAGTAAACACATATTGTAAACTTTTATGATCCGTGTACAACGTACACCGAGTACCATACAAATAATGCCTCCACAACTTCAAGGCAAAAATGATCGCCGCCAATTCCAAGTCGTGGGTCGTGTACCTTAATTCCGCATTCTTCAATTGTCGCGAGGCATACGCGATCACTCTACCTCTTTGCATCAACACACAACCGAGCCCTTGATTCGACGCGTCGCTATAAACCACAAAATCTTCCATACCATCCGGTAACGTAAGAATCGGCGCGTTACACAACTTTTCCTTCAACAAATTAAACGCCTCTTCTTGCTTCTTTTCCCACACAAACTTCTCACTTTTTCTCGTTAACTTCGTGAGTGGAATTGCGATTCTCGAGAAGTCTTGTATAAATCTTCGGTAATAACCAGCTAATCCCAGAAAACTTCTAACCTCGGTAGGAGTCCTCGGAGGCTCCCAATTTGACACCGCTTCGATCTTGGACGGGTCAACCTTAATACCATCACACGTCACCACGTGACCTAAAAATTGCACCTCCCGCAACCAAAACTCACACTTTGAAAATTTTTCATATAATTTCTCCCGTTTCAACACGTCTAGAACAAGCCTCAAATGACCTTCGTGTTCTTCTTCGGTTTTTGAATAAATCAAGATGTCGTCAATAAACACGATCAAAAACTTATCAAGGAAAGGTTTACAAACCCGATTCATCAAATCCATAAAAATGGCCGGTGCGTTTGTAAGACCAAACGGCATCACTAGAAATTCATAGTGACCATAACGTGTGCGAAAAGCCGTCTTCTCGGTGTCGCCTTCTTTCACCCGAACTTGGTGATAACCCGACCTCAAATCAATTTTCGAGAAATAATTAGCACCTTGCAATTGGTCGAATAAGTCATCAATTCTCGGCAACGGGTAACGGTTCTTAATAGTTACCTTATTCAACTCTCGGTAGTCGATACACATTCTCATCGAACCGTCTTTCTTCTTAACAAATAACACCGGTGCACCCCACGGTGACGAACTCGGACGAATAAAACCTTTATCTAACAAATCTTGCAATTGGGTCATCAATTCCCGCATCTCGGTGGGAGCTAAACGATATGGAGCACGAGCAATCGGCGTCGCCCCCGGCACTAAATCAATTTTAAATTCGACTTGTCTCTCCGGTGGCAAACCGGGCAAGTCATCGGGAAATACCTCGGGGAAATCCCGAATAATCTTGACATCATCCATTGACTTCTTTTCTTTTCGGCCGTCTAATACATATGCAATAAACGATGCACAACCCTTCGATATACTTTTCCTCGCCTTAATGGCGGTAATCACATTAGGCATGTGATGTCGTTTCTCCCCATACACATACACTTTCTCATTCTCGGGTGTCCTAATCGACACAATTTTCTTTCCACACAAAATCTTGGCTTGGTGCATACCCAACCAATCCATACCGATAACCACATCAAACGCCCTAATTCCCATGGGCAACAAATCCACCTTAAACTTTCTACCGTCTATTTCTGTTTCACAATTTCTATAAACACATTCAACCATAGACGTTTTCCCGTCGACTACTTCTATCTCATAAACCTCATCTAACATTTCGGACGGCACATTCAATTTACAACCGAACTCATAAGACACAATCGAATAATTGGAACCCGAATCAAACAAAATATGAGTTGGCAAGGAGTTAATGAATAAAGTACCTGACACCACATCGTGTGCCTCCTTCGCCTCCTCCCGAGTGAGTTGGAAGGATCGCCCCTTCACCTTCGCCGGTTCCACTTTCTTTTGAGCCGTGGACACCATCGACTCGATTCCCTTCTTTGGGCACACATTGCTATAGTGCCCCTTCTCGTGACACGAGAAACACTCAACATCGGCCAACGACTTGGCCCTACAATCTCGGGCTATGTGCCCCGCCCTTCCACAATTAAAACAAGATTTCGACTCTCCTCGGCACGCGCCGGCATGATTCCTCCCGCATTTCTTACAAGAGCCTACACTTCCTTGTTTAGAGAAGCTCGAGGTGAACTTCCCTTTTTTGAACGAACTAGAGCCGGTCTCGGCCTTCCTTTTCTCGCCCACATGGGTCCTCTCGGCAACCCGCGCCGCATTTACTTCCTCGACACCCCGGGCGGCACTAATAGCCTCATCGAGTGAGACCGCCCTCTTAACCTCCAACTGGTAGTCCCACGGTAACCCACTAGCATACCGGACCACCCTCAACCTCTCATCCGAGTAGGTTTTAGCAACAAACGGGAGTAATCCCGTGAACTCTCTCGAGTACTCTTCGATCGACATATCACCCTTCTTAAGGGTCACGAATTTCTCGTGCATCTTTTCCAAATCCCTTTCGGGACAAAATTTCTTTTTCAATCTCGTGGTGAATTCATCCCACGACATCTTCTCAATCACCTCCCTCCCGAGGGTCTCATACACAATATCCCACCAAACCATCGCATCCTCTTTTAACAATTGGGACGCATACGTCACCATATCAACATCCTTACACTTGTTACTTCCGATAACCCTCTCGGTCTCTCGGATCCACCTCATGGTTACTTTCGGGTCCGAACTACCCGTATACATATTTGGCTTACAAGCCATGAAGGATTTAAACGAACAACCTTCTTTCACAATGGGCTTAGCCCTAGCATCACTTTGGCCACCCGTGGAGGATTTCCCTTCCCCGGTGCCACTACCCCCGGTTCTCTCTTCCGACTTAGCCTCGGATTCACGGTCTCCTCCCGACCTCTCACGGTCTCCAATGATACGGTGCACTTCTGTTAGGTACTAGAAAGTTGTAATAGATAGTCTAGGGGGTAAAGTGTAACATTGTATATAAGTTAAGAATAGTTTAGGAAATGGTCCTAACTAACCAAGAATTAAGCCATGGTATAAATACCAAGGTGTAAGGCTTAATTCTTCAACTTTTGCACAATTATCATTTCAATTTCTCTGCATTTGTTCACTCTCTCTCTCTAGATTTCTCTCACTAAAACCCTAATTGTTCTTCATCCTTTTTCCATCTAGAATCATCATCAAACACCATTTTATGGATTGAATCAGTGTTATTGTGCTTTTCAATTGGTATCAGAGCATAATTTCATCTTGAAAACGATCGAAATCCATCAATTGGTGTTAAAATCAGAAGAATCAGTGGGTTTTTGAAAGTTTTTGAAGAAAAAGGGGTTTAAGATCAAAAATCAGATTTAAGGTACTATTTCTTGTTATTATGGATTGAATAGCTTCATTTTGTTGATATATTAAGCTTAGAATCAAGTTAGGATCGAATCTAATCCATTCTGATGAAGAATTTGGATTTTTAGGAAAAACCATTAAAGCTTCAAAAACCCTCTAAATTCAAATTTTCGAATAGATCTAGGTTGTTTTTGAGTAAAATAGTAGTAGTGGATTGAAGGAAATAGTTTTTGGGTCATTTTGCAAAAAGAATCAAAGTTTTTGGCTAAGAAACGACAATTTTAGGATCAAATTAGTGGGTTTTTCTGTTCTGTTCGTCACTGTTCTGCCAAGAACAACTTCGGCCCGAGAACAGTAACAAGTTCGGCCCGAACTTCAACCCAAAGTTCGGCCCGAACTTCAACCCAAAGTTCGGCCCGAACTTCACCCCGAACTTCGGCCCGAACTTCACCCCGAACTTCGGCCCGAACTTCACCCCGAACTTCGGCCCGAACTTCTACACAACTTCGGCCCGAACTTCTACACAACTTCGGCCCGAACTTCTACACAACTTCGGCCCGAACTTCTACACAACTTCGGCCCGAACTTCTACACAACTTCGGCCCGAACTTCTACACAACTTCGGCCCGAACTTCTACACAACTTCGGCCCGAAAACGCTTGTTTCGATCGCTTAATTTGCGTTTTTGTGATTTCTCGGTCAATTTCCAAACTTCGTTTAGCCCCAGTTTCTAACCCGGTCGTCGTTTTTCCCTAATTCGAAAATCTTAGGCACATTTAAAGTATACTTTATCATCTGGAATAACCAGTTTAAGATTTCGGTAATTTTGAATTTTTGAAGACCAATCCACGGTCTACATCACATATTCTATTCCAGAACCTTCTCATTCTTAAAATTTTCTTTACCCCGTTTCAATCAAAAATTCCCGTGAATTGTTCTTAACATGACTACCAAAGAAACATTGTCTGCCGGGTCGAATGCCCAGGAGGATAAACAGTGCATTGCCAACCTGGCACTCATGGCAATACCAACTGAGGCTACAGCTGTGTTAGGCATTCCAAAAGATGATGAAAATGAGGTACTCTCTTTCTCCTTTGACTCTTTATTATCTGATTCAGACACTGATGAATCAGAGAATTCCTTGTTTAATGAAAAACTTTTTACTAAAATTGATGAGAAATCACATTTGACAAAAAAAATAACTGATTTGGAATCTGAAAAAGGTCAACTCTTAAATGATTTGAGTGAATTAAGTCAAGTTTCTCTTCAAATAACTCAAGTAAACAAGGAATTACAAAATCAGTTGTCTACATCAAAATCAGCTCATAAATTTCAAATTTCTGAATTACAAAATAATCTACAAAAACAAGTAAATACAACCAATGAATCCAATACACAAATCTTAAAATTAAAGGAAGAAAATTTAACCTTTCGTCGCCAACTTGAAACTCTTGTTCCTCAAGTAAATCAAAATAATCGTTCAAATCAAAAAACACAAGAGTTACAACAACAATTGTCAACATTTCATGCTGCTCACACCAGTGAGGTAAATCGTCTAAATCACATTATTAATACAAAAAATCTTGAAATTTCTAACCTAAAAACCATGAAAACGGTGTTGAGTGATAAAGACGACTCCAAGCAGCTGATAAATGACTTGGCGAATCAACTAAGCCGACAGCAAACATGGATGAAGTCCTCAGACATCAAGATAAAAGACTACCAAGAACAGTTGAAGACGGCTGACATCGAAATTCAAAAATTGAATGAACAAATCAAAAACATAACAAACGATTTTAAAAAGGAAATCGATGAACAATCAACAACTATCCACAGTCTTACTGTCAGAAAAGAAAATGCTGAAGAACACATCTCAAAACTGGAGCAGACGATTGTGAAAGCTGGTCATACTGAACAAACGATAAAATTAAACCAGCCTAAAGAGTTCAGATCTTTCAAGTCAAAAGTGGGTCTTGGAGCAGAAAACATCCGCCCTCTGGAAAAAGCTACAGATGTTCTTCCAACGTTATATAACTACGATTACATGAACTTGGGAATCAGGCAAAGCTTCCTTCATATGCCAGATGAAGAAGCAGAAATCGAGAAGTTCAACAGAGAAAAGAAGGAACACGTTCAAATTTGCTTTAACTATTCTGAATTGAACTATACATATGAAAAGAATAAAGCAAAATTTGAAAACAATGAGTACTTCCCGATTGTCACTCCAGAAGAATTTTCCATCTCTGACAATGAAGTTTTAAAACCAACAATTGAACCGAAGCTTTATGTTCCTCCATTAATTTTAGAAAAGAAACTTGTACAATTAGAATCTGAAATTGATGAAATACAAAAAGCCTTTGATAAAGAAAAAGAAAACCTTCAAAATAAGATACATAATTTAGAGGACACCATTTTAGAATTAAAAGCTAAAACGAACAATACTGTTTCTCAAAATTCTAAAGCCTCTTTATTAGGACCAGCACCAACAAACCCAGTTCCAATCATCTAGAGGAGAAACTCTAATTCACCTGTCCTAAATGCTTCCATTAGTACTTTAGAGCCTCGGAGCAAGGAGCCCAAGCCCAATGGAGTCAAAGGAGATGTGCAGTCTAAGAAGCCGAGTTCGTCTAAGTCTAGCACGCCTAAGAAGCCTTGCGAGCTTAAGAAGTCTAGACCATATACGTCTTCAGTTTCTTCTTCCACTGTTAAAATTAACAATAACAACTCCAAAAAATTTAAATCTCCGGCACTTGCATTTGGAACTGTGTATGATGCTTCTGTTTATCGTCCTGTAAATTACTCACCTGATTTTGGTAATGTGTGTGTCAAATCTGAAAAACTTGGTAAAAAGATATTGAGAGATAAATCTACAAATAAACAAATTTCTCAGAATGATGATCGATTTTTTGTTAAGCTAAATGCTCCATGTGGTTTAAAAATCAATGTTTTCCATAAATCTGGTAAAATTATAAAATCATGCAAAACATGTTTTCCACAACCATGCAAGAAATCTGTCACTCATCCACACAAACCAAATAAAAAAGGTTCATCTTCACATGCTTCCAAAAAGGCGAAGAGTTCTTCCAAAACCCCACCAATCTCTGATAAACACTCATCTTCTCGTCGCAAAGTTTCTCGAGGATCTTCCGCACCTAAGTCAAAGTCTTCAGGTTCCTCAAACAGCGACAACAAAACAACGACCAAATCTTCAACGTTTGTGAAATACACATGGATCAAAAATGAAAAATCTCGTTGGATTATCCAATCCTCTGAAAAATCTTTAAAATGGGTAGTTAAATCCACAACCTCTGAACTGCCTCCTTGCAGTTCTCCAAAGCTCTAAATTAATCTTAAAATAATTTTACATAAAACATCTGTCACTAATCGTATAGGACCCATACATAATTGGGTACCAAACATGTTTTAATTATTTTATGTAGAATTACCAGAAAGGTGTTTGGAGTTTGGAGAATGACTTATACACACATCAGTGTATAACTCGCGCCACAACAGAATGACTTATACACATTCAGTGTATAACTCGGGCCACAACAGTATGGCTTATGCACACTTCAGTGTATGACCCGAGCTTCAACGAAATGGCTTTTGATCAAAACGGATTCAGAACCCGCTCTCAAAAGAAAGCAACAAGCTCAATCAAGCTTCACCGCAAATACTCTCATTCAACCCTCCGACGATGTATAAGGTACGTCCTCAAAACTCAAAACTTTTTAATACTTTTGTTTTGTCGAGGGGGAGAAATATTAATTCTAGGGGGAGAATTATTATTTCTAGGGGGAGAAAATTCAGAAAAACAAAAACAAAATACCCAAATAAAAAGTTTTATGTTTGTAACGTTAATCATAAGTTGTTGTAATATCCGTAAACGATCTCTTTACTAGTTCTCTAGTAAAGATTGCATCAGTTTATTACAAATTCTTTTAATTCTCGTTACTTACTACTTCAAAAGACATACCTTCCCATGGTTTGCCAGATCCGGCCACACCTTCCCAGGGAAATATTCCAGCCAACTGGTAAATGTGAGGGTTTAGGTCTAGGGTATAGTAATAGGTGAGTGCAAGGTGATGTGAAAACATGATAAATCAAAGAAAACACACCTTATGAGTGCATCCAAACCGAAAACAAACCGGGCAACCAATTAAATAGGTGATCATTCATTCGTTGAATGTTTCACTAGACTTTACTGGCCCAGTAAAGCAAATGCACGCCACCACCAACTACTCAAATTCCTCTCAACAGGGATTTGTTTCATTTCATCAGGGGACGTAGCACAAAAGCTACTGACTACTCATTCGGAGTATGTCGGTATTGAATAATAATAACCTCCTGCCCCGGGTTAAGTCTCTTTGTATGCACAGTGTGTCTAGTTCTCACCCCCAAGAATATTTCCAATATAGGACACCTGCACTACAAACATGGATCTCCGTGAATCCATCGGAACACTCGTAGTGGCATCACAATCTGATGTTTCACGAGGATCGAGTGGAAATCCTGCTAGAGCTAAAATCACGCCAACTCTAAACGCAGGTCACACATTTGAACCAACGGTTGTGCAAACGACTACCGATTCATACCGTGTGCTAACGGATACTCTAAGTGAGTCCGGTGTTACCTAAAATCCATGTGAAACTCCTAAAACGAAACATCTTCAAAAAGCTGATTAAAATGCACATGAGCGTAATAGTCCACTCTCAAATTACTCCTATGATCTGCTAAACCCAACATGATCTTCCCCGGAGCCACCGACAATATAGGAACTAAAAAGTGAGGGTCCCAAGGTCTAGGTGAGCAGAATCAAGTATCATGGGATCTTGATTGGGGTGCGCTGAGGTAAAAATTGAGAGGGGGTATGAAGTATGGGGTGCAAATCAGCTTATCACATGGTAAAAACAAAAACGAGGGTGTGGTTGAAAAATGAAAAAGTGAGTTGAGTGAGGAGCGTATGTGAAAGGGTTAAAAGAAAACGGAAAACCCTCCCTAAACCGAACAAATGACCGTGTAACCTCATCTATATCAGATTGCATATGTTGCTTTCTGATTAAGACATCATGGACCCAGTGATGCAATGCACAACCCCCACTGACCACTCAAGTACAAAAAGTACTTGTTTCAAAATCACGGAGATAACCACATCCACTATCGACATCTCATTTGGAGATTGTTGATATTGAAAAAGAGGACTCACCTCCAGTCCTCGCCTTCGTTTGTCCACATATAGAGTCTAGAACCGAATTAAATTTCTCTAGGACACAGGCACTCTACCAAGCATATCTTTGAGATATTGCCGGAACATTCATAGTGATACCAAAATTATTGGTATTCCACGATGATTGAATGGAAATCCTACCAGTACTAACATCAATGCCAACACTGAACGTAGGTCACACAGTTTCTGTAACTGTTGTGCTAACAGGCAATCTATGTGATCCTGGGTTACCCTGATACATTCTTGTGCGAAGATCAGACGACCGTACTCCATTCTTATCAACAACGGTCACTATGTCTGATAGAAAATCTGATGACTGTACTTCAATCTTATCAACAACAGTCAATATATCAGATAAGGGATTCTATGACCGTACTCCAACATTATCAACAACGGTCAGAAAATCCACAACATATCAACATTCTGCACTGCTTCAACTTCAACAAACATCAGGAACCAAGGATCTGCAGCAAATCGACAAACGCCACAACTTCAAGAAAGGACTTCCGCTGCTAACCGCTCTATCTATGGGTCTACATTCAGTCGATTTGCATGAAGTCTTCTGGAATACTTTATATTGGTTGAAAAGCCGATTAAAAGTATGTCTGTCACTGATGATTAAAGGCTGATGCTGTTTTATCAACATAACTGCTCAACGGTTCAATTCTCAGCTCCAGCCTTACAAACACAGAAGTCTTCAAAGATATGCAACCTAGTCTACTATTACAAAGGGGGAGATTGTTAGGTACTAGAAAGTTGTAATAGATAGTCTAGGGGGTAAAGTGTAACATTGTATATAAGTTAAGAATAGTTTAGGAAATGGTCCTAACTAACCAAGAATTAAGCCATGGTATAAATACCAAGGTGTAAGGCTTAATTCTTCAACTTTTGCACAATTATCATTTCAATTTCTCTGCATTTGTTCACTCTCTCTCTTTCTAGATTTCTCTCACTAAAACCCTAATTGTTCTTCATCCTTTTTCCATCTAGAATCATCATCAAACACCATTTTATGGATTGAATCAGTGTTATTGTGCTTTTCAACTTCTTCGGCCACCGTTCCCTTAATTTGATCGATAATAGTTTGGAGATCCGCCATGGTTACCGGAGTTCTATTAGCTCCGACCTCTATAACATGGCTATAACTAAGTGGGGCCCCTATAACATGGCTATAACTAAGCTACCAAGGAGCCACATTTCCTTCTCTTAGTTATAGCCAAGTTAAAGGATAAAAAATGCTATAACTAAGGTATAACTAAACTCCCACACCTTGTACTCTTAGAGCAGAAGAGTAATTTCACTTTATTAATGTGATATGAAGGAAGTATAACATTTGTGTATAAGTGAATAGTGGCATTCAACTGAGGCTTTTCTTTTCTTTTTTTTGGCCTTGACTTTCCTTTTACTCTTTTATTGGCCAACTTTTTCTTCATGCCTTCATTATTAATTTTCCGTTTACTCTTTTATTGGCCACATAATAGAGTTTGTTATTGAGATATGTTTCACTTAAAAAAGGTAATATTTGATTTAAAAAAAAACTGGTTTCAAAGAGGTCTTAATTTACAAGATAACAGATTATAGGTGTAACACCTCAAATTTTAATACAAACCATTTGCCCAAAATAAATCATTTTTCATAAATAGAAGAACTATTCCAAAAATATGGATTTACAAAAACCTTTGGTATGAAAATCAGAGTATAAAGTTTGGTGTTACAAAATAGATCAAAACCAAAGCTAAGCATAATCCAATCTAAAGTTCTTCTACTCTAGGCCCCGCATCTCTATCCATGCGTACCTAAGCCTTCGATCCCGAACCTGAGTACATAGCAAAACAAAACAAGGAGTACGTGAGACAAAATGTCTCGTGAGCTACATGGGTTTAGACCCGACAATAAAATGAAATGTCACGTTTCATATAACCAATCAATATACATATATATATCCAACTATCCAGTCTAGTCACCTTAGTGTGACCCTATCAACCTTGCTTACCTAGCAATCACGTCTAACTATCGGGTTGCCCCCGAACTAGCTAGAATCACATACATATCTAGTTATCGGGTCGCCCCCGAGCTAACTAGAAACAAGGTATCGGCAATAGGATTGCCCACGCTACCGATACCGATCTTGCCCACCGGAATACGTCCAATGAGTAAGACTACTATCGTGGTTGAGTCGATGGGAATCCACCCAACTGCCCCTCACACCACACCTATCGTGGATGAGTCGATGGGAATCCACCCAACTTCCCCTCACTCCACACCTCATGACCGGGAGTCGCCCGTGTCATCACATAACTAACGTGGAAGAGTCGATGGGAATCCACCCAACTGCCCCTCAATCCACACCTCATGATCGGGAGTCGCCCGTATCATCACATTATCTCAATCTCATCATAACCCAATGGTTATGTCAATCTAGCTCTCGGCTATCACGTCTATCATCAACAAGTTAATTCAATACAACTATCGGTATAACTAACTACTAACTACTAGTCTACACAATTAAGCAAATAGACCATAACACAAGTAATAAAAAATGTATTTCATAGGCTATGTACTCAGTAAATTTCCACACGTACTCACCTTAGCAATAAAGATGCTTAACCGTATTCTTTCCGCCGGTTCCTTGTTCACAATTCGTCCACCTCAACACTTCACCGAATGTCTAAAACAATTATCACAATAAGATTATCAACACAAACTACTATCAATGTGTTCATCTACCTCTAGATAACACCCATCAAACCATTTCCCCCAAATATATTGATTTACCAAACCCTAGGTTTAACCAACCCGAAGATTCTTACAAATCATAATCATACACTTGTTTTCCTTGTTAATATACCATCTATTAAGTGTATACACCATTTATTTCAACAATAATCACCAACCCAAGAACTAGGGTTTCAAACCCTAGCTTCAAGATCCATAGATCTTGAGCTACAAAGATGAAAGAGTGAAGATATACCTTTAATCTTCCACTAGGAGTGAAATCTACCAAGGATTTGTGAAGAAATCAACCCAAACCAGTTGCTATGCTCGAAAATCGCCAAGAGATAAAACTAGGGTTTTGATATCGCATTAAATGAGCTCAACCCGTCTTTAATGCTGGTCGTCCAGAGTTCACGGCGCGAACTAAGTTCGCGTCGCTAACTTTGCATGTTCGGCCATACTTAGCGATCGCTAACTCATCGCGAACTACTTCGCGCCTCAAAGCCAAACTCCCTGGAGCTAGTTCCCGATCGGGAACTCATGTTCGCGTCGCGAACTCCCTTAGGCAGCAGGGCTGCACTTTTCCAACTTTGTCTCGACCCGGTTTCGCCCATAACTTTCTCGTATGGTGTCCAAACGACACGAAACCAATTTCCACGTGTCTTATATGATTTATCCATAATTATCATATTTTTTACATATTTTATTTATTTAAAAAAATTGGTTTCAAAGAGGTCTTAATTTACAAGATAACAGATTATAGGATCTTATTTTGCCATCAAACTTTGACATGAGATGCACACATAAGTACATAACTACACAAAGTAAAACAAATGGATAGAAATTTACATAATAATTAAGGATGAAAACAAGTTGAATACAATCAGGAGAATAACAAAAGTCTCACATATAACTTTACGTTTTATAACTGAAACGTGTACTGATATAGTCATATAGACCACCTTTTGGGTATCGTATGAAAATACTCAAAATCAAAGTTCAAGCAAACCTAGTATATAAATGTATAAACATCCACTCACCACTATAAGCAAAAAAGTGCCTTGTTAAGACTCGAAAGATCACAAACTTATTCATATTATAATTAATTATCAAATAGTACATTTATGCATTATTTAAATGGAAAGATTAGTTGAAACCCCTCACTTACATTATTGTATAAAGTTAATAAATAAAATAATAATACCCCCACTAATTAACTTACTTATTCCCTTCTTTGTCTCTAAGAACACTCACTAACTCTCTTTCTGGCCAATTAAAGGGGCCAACAAGTACACATGACTGAAAGCTAATCTTCCATGGAAATAGTGTGTAAGAAATAATGCGTAAAAAATAATGCCTTCCAGGAAGGAAACCCCTAAAAGTATAGAAAAGCATCTAATGAACATTATAACGTTTCCAACCGTAATACAAACTGATATTTTACTTTTTGCCAAAGTAGCGTCATGTCAGCTGATATTACTACTGACACATTCATATTAATAATATCATTCACTTAATATTTTGGGCTCCACACGTTATAAAATCTATACACACGAAATACCAACTTTTTATGTAAATTCCCCACCATTCCACATGCTTAGCATATGAGGTTAGTTAACGGGGATATTTGGACGGAAGGACGAAAATCCTGAATCTAAAAAAGTTTAGGGACAAAAAACCCGAAATAAATATAGGGACAAAAACGCAGAATCGAGTATACCACATGGACAATTTCTGAAATTTACTCTATTATATATTATACACTCACATATATATACATATACATTTAAATTTAAATCATAATATTTTCACATGAATGCCATATAATTAATCAAGAACTCACCTGATCAGATAATCCTGGGAATCAAATCTAACAAGTGGATCTCTCTCTGTCTTGCACATGGCTTTTGCTTTCGAATCATTGAAACGTATCATTTAGTATTAATTATGTATGTGTTTAATTTCATCTGTATCAGTAAATTAAAAGAAACACATTTTTAATTTTATATTTATATGTTTAATTTTCGTAATGAAATTTGATAGATAAAAAAGCAGTGTAATAAGAATATATATCTTTAATAGAATACATGAACATAATAACATTCTTTACTTACATTTGCATACTCGTTATGTGATACATGTATGTAATTCACCCATCAATTGAGTGTTCTAAGTTCATGTCTCATCTAATATCTATGTAAATACTAGGCTGTAAAGAAGCATGCAACATTGCATTAAAAAAAGGAAAATGCTAATGACAACCCTTAGGGTTGTCATTAAAAATGCAAAATACACAAAAGACAACCCCCTGAATTTTAGAAATATTACTTTTTTAATCAATGTACAAGCTTTTTATGCATGTTAGTGACAGCCCTAAGGGTTGTCATTAACAAAACCCTTAAAAAAAGTACGCACACATAAGGTTAGACGGGGTATAAAGTTCATTTAACCATTTGACATAAAATGTGAAAATTATAGTTAGATATAACCAAATTTTTTCAAATTCATATACGTAATAATATAACATTTCATTTATATCAACCAATTCAATTGTGTAATATATGATACACGGAATTTAAAACATACTTAATTAAAAAGGGGTTTGGTACTTTGGTTGTGGGGTTAATATTTAAAAAAAAAATATCATTCTATTATAACAGGAATTAAAAAAATATAAGTGTAGGCCATCAAGGGAACAATTTGAAATAAAATTATTCACTACACCATTCATCCCCATCCTCTTTTGTATTTATAAACAAGGTGATCATAGTGTTTCACCAACATCAAAACAAAAACAAACCTTTTAAACTTAATCATCAATTGAGGACTAGAATTTTTTTCATAGAGATTGGATTTTAATGACAGGATTAGGTTCTCCATGTGGTGCTTGCAAGTTCTTGAGAAGAAAATGTGTAAAGGGTTGTGTATTTGCTCCTTATTTTTGCCATGAACAAGGAGCTTCACATTTTTCAGCCATTCATAGGGTTTTTGGTGCAAGTAATGTCTCTAAGCTTCTTTCTCATCTGCCCGTTAGTGATCGATCTGAAGCTGCGGTTACCATAGCTTACGAAGCTCAAGCTAGGCTTCAAGATCCAGTTTATGGCTGCGTTTCACATATCTTCGCACTACAACAACAGGTTAGTAATTTCTAGTTAAAACGTACAAAAAACATAGGTTAGTAATTTCTAGTTAAAACGTACAAAAAACATTAACAGCAGAACACATACACCCTCTAAACTATTTCGAAATCTACACCATTTTATCTACATCAGGACTCGAACCTGTAACAACATACCAACATTAGGGAACACCTTCTAATACCTTATACTGCTAGGCTACAACCTATCAGTTTGTTGGTAGTTGGAACTTACAAAATAATTATAGTTTTCACTTGGGAGGAGAATTATTAAGTCATGAGTTTATACAAATTTGTTTAGCATATATTGCTCATGCTTCCTCATGACCTTGTTAATCTTGTATATGATTAACTAAGTCAACTAAACATCAAGCTGATTGCTGATCATTGATTTGGTTTATTTATTTCACAGGTGGTTAGTTTGCAATCACAATTAGCTTCTTTAAGGGAACAAGCATCTCAAAGACTAACAAATATACCGATATGTACGGATAATATTAATCCCATTAATGGAAGACACCCTTCTTACCAACAAACACAAGACATGAAGAATTGGTTTCATCAATATTCCGAGAATTCATGCATGAACATGCCTCATTTTGATCCAAACTCGATGAACGATATGATGAACTACAAATCGATGGCGGAAAACTTAGATAATTCGCTTCTCAAAGAAGAAGACGGTTCGTTTTCGAGCTTTGAAGAAGGTTCGAGTTACTCCATTGATTCTTTGGACATGCAAATAAGCAGCAACCAGCAGGAATGGAGTTATAGAGATCACCATGGTGAAGACCTTCAATCGTTTGCTTTTGGTTATTGAAAAGCACAATAATACTGATTCAATCCATAAAATGGTGTTTGATGATGATTTTGAGGAGAAAAGTGAAGAAGATGGATTAGGGCTTTTAGTGAGAGAAAGTAGAGAGATGGGAGAGAACAATTGCTGTAAATTGGAATGTTTAATTGTGCAAAAGTTAAAGAATTAAGCCTTACACCTTGTTATTTATACCATGGCTTAATTCTTGGTTAGTTAGGACCATTTCCTAAACTATTCTTAACTTATATACAATGTTACACTTTACCCCCTAGACTATCTATTACAATCTTTCTAGTACCTAACAATCTCCCCCTTTGTAATAGTAGACTAGGTTGCATATCTTTGAAGACTTCTGTGTTTGTAAGGCTGGAGCTGAGAATTGAACCGTTGAGCAGTTATGTTGATAAAACAGCATCAGCCTTTAATCATCAGTGACAGACATACTTTTAATCGGCTTTTCAACCAATATAAAGTATTCCAGAAGACTTCATGCAAATCGACTGAATGTAGACCCATAGATAGAGCGGTTAGCAGCGGAAGTCCTTTCTTGAAGTTGTGGCGTTTGTCGATTTGCTGCAGATCCTTGGTTCCTGATGTTTGTTGAAGTTGAAACAGTGCGGAATGTTGATATGTTGTGGATTTTCTGACCGTTGTTGATAATGTTGGAGTACGGTCATAGAATCCCTTATCTGATTTATTGACTGTTGTTGATAAGATTGAAGTACAGTCATCAGATTTTCTATCAGACATAGTGACCGTTGTTGATAAGAATGGAGTACGGTCGTCTGATCTTCGCACAAGAATGTATCAGGGTAACCCAGGATCACATAGATTGCCTGTTAGCACAACAGTTACAGAAACTGTGTGACCTACGTTCAGTGTTGGCATTGATGTTAGCACTGGTAGGATTTCCATTCAATCATCGTGGAATACCAATAATTTTGGTATCACTATGAATGTTCCGGCAATATCTCAAAGATATGCTTGGTAGAGTGCCTGTGTCCTAGAGAAATTTAATTCGGTTCTAGACTCTATATGTGGACAAACGAAGGCGAGGACTGGAGGTGGGTCCTCTTTTTCAATATCAACAATCTCCAAATGAGATGTCGATAGTGGATATGGTTATCTCCGTGATTTTGAAACAAGTACTTTTTGTACTTGAGTGGTCAGTGGGGGTTGTGCATTGCATCACTGGGTCCATGATGTCTTAATCAGAAAGCAACATATGCAATCCGATATAGATGAGGTTACCCGGTCATTTGTTCGGTTTAGGGAGGGTTTTCCGTTTTCTTTTAACCCTTTCACACACGCTCCTCACTCAACTCACTTTTTCATTTTTCAACCACACCCTCGTTTTTGTTTTTACCATGTGATAAGATGATTTGCACCCCATACTTCATACCCCCTCTCAATTTTTACCTCAGCGCACCCCAATCAAGATCCCATGATACTTGATTCTGCTCACCTAGACCTAGGGACCCTCACCTTTTAGTTCCTATATTGTCGGTGGCTCCGGGGAAGATCATGCTGGGTTTAGCAGATCATAGGAGTAATTTGAGAGTGGACTATTACGCTCATGTGCATTTTAATCAGCTTTTTGAAGATGTTTTGTTTTAGGAGTTTCACATGGATTTTAGGTAACACCGGACTCACTTAGAGTATCCGTTAGCACACGGTATGAATCGGTAGTCGTTTGCACAACCGTTGGTTCAAATGTGTGACCTGCGTTTAGAGTTGGCGTGATTTTAGCTCTAGCAGGATTTCCACTCGATCCTCGTGAAACATCAGATTGTGATGCCACTACGAGTGTTCCGATGGATTCACGGAGATCCATGTTTGTAGTGCAGGTGTCCTATATTGGAAATATTCTTGGGGGTGAGAACTAGACACACTGTGCATACAAAGAGACTTAACCCGAGGCAGGAGGTTATTATTATTCAATACCGACATACTCCGAATGAGTAGTCAGTAGCTTTTGTGCTACGTCCCCTGATGAAATGAAACAAATCCCTGTTGAGAGGAATTTGAGTAGTTGGTGGTGGCGTGCATTTGCTTTACTGGGCCAGTAAAGTCTAGTGAAACATTCAACGAATGAATGATCACCTATTTAATTGGTTGCCCGGTTTGTTTTCGGTTTGGATGCACTCATAAGGTGTGTTTTCTTTGATTTATCATGTTTTTCACATCACCTTGCACTCACCTAGTTCTATACCCTAGACATATACCCTCACATTTACCACTTGGCTGAAATATTTCCCTGGGATAGGTAAGGCCGGATCTGGCAAACCATGGGAAGGTATGTCTTTTGAAGTAGTAAGTAACGAGAATTAAAAGAATTTGTAATAAACAGATGCTATCTTTACTAGGGAACTAGTAAAGAGATCGTTTACGGATATTACAACGACTTATAACTAACGTTACAAACATAAAACCTTTTTGATTTGGGTAATTTGTTTTTATTTTCTTAATTTTCTCCCCCTAGAAATAATAATTCTCCCCCTAGAATTAGTATTTCTCCCCCTCGACAAAACAAAAGTATTAAAAAGTTTTGAGTTTTGAGGACGTACCTTATACATCGTCGGAGGGTTGAAGGAGAGTATTTGCGGTGAAGCTTGATTGAGCTTGTTGCTTTCTTTTGAGAGCGGGTTCTGAATCCGTTTTGATCAGAAGCCATATTCCGTTGAGGACCGGGTTTCAAGCTGAAGTACCTGAAAGCCATTATTTTGAAACGCGAGTTATACACTGAGGCGTGTATAAGTCATCCTCC
The DNA here is from genome assembly GCA_963853835.1 of Calendula officinalis. Classification (NCBI taxonomy): domain Eukaryota; kingdom Viridiplantae; phylum Streptophyta; class Magnoliopsida; order Asterales; family Asteraceae; genus Calendula; species Calendula officinalis. Next base: position 37,209,195 of record OY970820.1, read on the forward strand.
AAACTCCAAACACCTTTCTGGTAATTCTACATAAAACAATTAAAACATGTTTGGTACCCAATTATGTATGGGTCCTATACGATTAGTGACAGATGTTTTATGTAAAATTGTTTTAAGATCAATTTAGAGCTTTGGAGAACTGCAAGGAGGCAGTTCAAAGGTTGTGGATTTAACTACCCATTTTAAAGATTTTTCAGAGGATTGGATAATCCAATGAGATTTTTCATTTTTGATCCATGTGTATTTCACAGACGTTGAAGATTTGGTCGTTGTTTTGTTGTCGCTGTTTGAGGAACCTGAAGACTTTGGCTTAGGTGCGGAAGATCCTCGAGAAACTTTGCGACGAGAAGACGAGTGTTTATCAGAGATTGGTGGGGTTTTGGAAGAACTCTTCGCCTTTTTGGAAGCATGTGAAGATGAACCTTTTTTATTTGGTTTGTGTGGATGAGAGACAGATTTCTTGCATGGTTGTGCAAAACATGTTTTGCATGATTTTATATTTTTACCAGATTTATGGAAAACATTGATTTTTAAACCACATGGAGCATTTATCTTAACAAAAAATCGATCATCATTCTGAGAAATTTGTTTATTTGTAGATTTATCTCTCAATATCTTTTTACCAAGTTTTTCAGATTTGACACACACATTACCAAAATCATGTGAGTAATTTACAGGACGATAAACAGAAGCATCATACACAGTTCCAAATGCAAGTGCCGGAGATTTAAATTTTTTGGAGTTGTTATTGTTAATTTTAACAGTGGAAGAAGAAACTGAAGACGTATATGGTCTAGACTTCTTAAGCTCGCAAGGCTTCTTAGGCGTGCTAGACTTAGACGAACTCGGCTTCTTAGACTGCACATCTCCTTTGACTCCATTGGGCTTGGGCTCCTTGCTCCGAGGCTCTAAAGTACTAATGGAAGCACTTAGGACAGGTGAATTAGAGTTTCTCCTCAAGATGATTGGAACTGGGTTTGTTGGTGCTGGTCCTAATAAAGAGGCTTTAGAATTTTGAGAAACAGTATTGTTCGTTTTAGCTTTTAATTCTAAAATGGTGTCCTCTAAATTATGTATTTTGTTTTGAAGTTTTTCTTTTTCTTTATCAAAGGCCTTGTGAGTTTTATCAATTTCAGTTTCTAATTGGACTATTTTCTTTTCTAAAATTAACGTTGGAACATAAAGCTTGGGTTCGATGGTTTGTTTAAAACTTCATTGTCTGAGATGGAAAATTCTTCTGGAGTGACAATCGGGAAGTACTCATTGTTTTCAAATTTTGCTTTCTTCTTTTCGTACGTTGAGTTTAAGGCATCATAATTGAAGCTAATTTGAGCATATTCTTCCTTTTCCCGGTTGAACTTTTCAACTTCTGCTTCTTCATCTGGCATATGAAGGAAGATTTGCCAGATTCCCAAGTTCATGTAATCGTAGTTATATAACGTTGGAAGGACATCTGCAGCTTTTTCCAGAGGACGGATGTTTTCTGCTCCAAGACCCACTTTTGACTTGAAAGATCTGAACTCTTTAGGCTGGTTTAATTTTATCGTTTGTTCAGTATGACCAGCTTTTACAATCGTCTGCTCCAGTTTTGAGATGTGTTCTTCAGCATTTTCTTTTCTGACAGTAAGACTGTGTATAGTTGCTGATTGTTCATCGATTTCCTTTTTAAAATCGTTTGTTATGTTTTTGATTTGTTCATTCAATTTTTGAATTTCGATGTCAGCCGTCTTCAACTGTTCTTGGTAGTCTTCTATCTTGATGTCTGCGGACTTCATCCATGTTTGCTGTCGGCTTAGTTGATTCGCCAAGTCATTTATCAGCTGCTTGGAGTCGTCTTTATCACTCAACACCGTTTTCATGGTTTTTAGGTTAGAAATTTCAAGATTTTTTGTATTAATAATGTGATTTAGACGATTTACCTCACTGGTGTGAGCAGCATGAAATGTTGACAATTGTTGTTGTAACTCTTGTGTTTTTTGATTTGAACGATTATTTTGATTTACTTGAGGAACAAGAGTTTCAAGTTGGCGACGAAAGGTTAAATTTTCTTCCTTTAATTTTAAGATTTGTGTATTGGATTCATTGGTTGTATTTACTTGTTTTTGTAGATTATTTTGTAATTCAGAAATTTGAAATTTATGAGCTGATTTTGATGTAGACAACTGATTTTGTAATTCCTTGTTTACTTGAGTTATTTGAAGAGAAACTTGACTTAATTCACTCAAATCATTTAAGAGTTGACCTTTTTCAGATTCCAAATCAGTTATTTGTTTTGTCAAATGTGATTTCTCATCAATTTTAGTAAAAAGCTTTTCATTAAACAAGGAATTCTCTGATTCATCAGTGTCTGAATCAGATAATAAAGAGTCAAATGAGAAAGAGAGTACCTCATTTTCATCATCTTTTGGAATGCCTAACACAGCTGTAGCCTCAGTTGGTATTGCCATGACTGCCAGGTTGGCAATGCACTGTTTATCCTCCTGGGCATTCGTCCCGGCAGAAAATGTTTCTTTGGAAGTCATGTTAAGAACAATTCACGGGAATTTTGATTGAAACGAGGTAAACAAAATTTTAAGAATGAGAAGGTTCTGGAATAGAATATGTGATGTAGATCGTGAATTGGTCTTCAAAAATTCAAAATTACCGAAATCATAAAATGATTATTCCAGATGATAAAGTACACTTTAAATGTGCCTAAGATTTTCGAATTAGGGAAAAACGACGATCGGGTTAGAAACTGGGGCTAAACGAAGTTTGGAAATTGACCGAAAAATCACAAAAACGCAAATTAAGCGATCGAAACAAGCGTTTTTGGGCCGGCAAGTTGGGTAAACCGCATTCGGCGTTTATCACGTCGTAGCCTTCGTCTTTAGCTTCGATTTGGTTACTCGTGGGCTCGAAACGGACACCCGAGCTGAAAGTTATGACCGTTACAGTACAGCCCCTTTTGTCACGCGAGTGTAGAAAGAGTTCGGGCCGAACTTGTGTAGAAGTTCGGGCCGAAGTTGTGTAGAAGTTCGGGCCGAAGTGTGTAGAAGTTCGGGCCGAAGTTGTAGAAGTTCGGGCCGAAGTTCGGGGTGAAGTTCGGGCCGAAGTTCGGGGTGAAGTTCGGGCCGAAGTTCGGGGTTAAGTTCGGGCCGAAGTTCGGGGTGAAGTTCGGGCCGAAGTTCGGGGTGAAGTTCGGGCCGAACTTTGGGTTGAAGTTCGGGCCGAACTTTGGGTTGAAGTTCGGGCCGAACTTGTTACTGTTCTCGGGCCGAACAGTTTCTTGCGCAGAACAGCTACGAACAGCCTTAAAAACCCACTAATTTGATCCTAAAATGCTCGTTTCTAACCCAAATTCTTTGATTTAAATCACAAACTGACCCAAATACTATTTCCTTCAATCCATTACTACTATATTACTCAAAAACAACCTAGATCTATCCGAAAATTTGAATTTAGAGGGTTTTTGAAACTTTAATGGTTTTTCTTAAAAATCTTAATTCTTCATCAGTATGGATTAGATTCGATCCTAGCTTGATTCTAAGCTTAATATATCAATAAAAGGAAGCTATTCAATCCATAATAACAAGAAATAGTACCTTAAATCTGATTTTTGATCTTAAACCCCTTTTTCTTCAAAAACCTTGAAAAACCCACTGATTCTTCTGATTTTAACACCAATTGATGGATTTGGATCGTTTTCAAGATGAAATTATGCTCTGATACCAATTGAAAAGCACAATAATACTGATTCAATCCATAAAATGGTGTTTGATGATGATTTTGAGGAGAAAAGTGAAGAAGATGGATTAGGGCTTTTAGTGAGAGAAAGTAGAGAGATGGGAGAGAACAATTGCTGTAAATTGGAATGTTTAATTGTGCAAAAGTTAAAGAATTAAGCCTTACACCTTGGTATTTATACCATGGCTTAATTCTTGGTTAGTTAGGACCATTTCCTAAACTATTTTTAACTTATATACAATGTTACACTTTACCCCCTAGACTATCTATTACAATCTTTCTAGTACCTAACAGTTATATTAATAATTAGTTGATCACAAGCTAGAGAAATTAATCAAGATCATTTTTGGGATCATACCCACACACACAAAAAAAATATAATATATATTTCAATGAGTGGATTCATTTTTGTAATGTTTGAGTATAATTAGTTAATGCAAGCTAATTAAATAATTAAACTAGCTTAAAGGAAACACAAGAAATTAATGTTCATAATGTTATTTGGATTAATACAATACATCTTTTTAAATAACAGTCTCCTAATAGTACCCCGTGCCTAGGCTTCTTGTAAACTAATGCTTGAATTTAGGGTAAACAAGGAGTGATGGTGTGCACTAGTTTACAGGAAGCCTAAGCACAACTACTAGTCTACCATTAAGAGAGTGACGATAGACCAGATGTTGTAAACTAGGGGTGAATATTTGGGGCTGAAAAATCCGAATCGAACCGGATCAAAAAACAATCAAAACCAAAAACATGTAATCGGTTCGGTTTTGAAAATTCATCATTTTTGTTTCGGTTATATCAGTTTTAGTTCGGTCCTCGGATAGGAATGAGTATTTGGGCTAAAAAAACTAAACTGAAACCGAACTTAACCAAAACCGAAAACATGTAATTGGTTCGGTTTCGGTTTTGAAAATTTATAATTTTCAGTTTCAGTTCGGTTTCTGGACCGAGCTCACCCTTATAGTAAACCTCTCTTGTTGCCCGTAGATCAAGGCTCGGTAATGGTGATATATATACTAATATACGTGACTAGATCTTTTGGTCAAGTTTCGGTACGTTACATATGCATGTTGTCAACAACCAACATTCTTTTATTGAATACTTGTTCGGGAAAAAGGGAAGAAAAGAAAACATTCATGTCATGTAAAATTTTTATATAATTATTACTCACTCAGTCCTAAAATTAATATCCATAAAAGATATACATTTTACAGAGAGTACAATTATATAACCAATAAAAATTCATCGTAACAACTTGAGAATTTGTTTGTTGAAATTTAGATATGAAAATGACTTGTCATTATTCATTTGCTTTAGGAAGATAAATGTAGTATCTTGTTAGCAGTATTTTCTTATAATAAAGTGTGTTATAAGAACAATATAGAAAAAGTTTATTCTTACTACAAAATAAATAAAATACTGAACTAGTTGAAAATATGGGCCTTCCTATTCTTATTAGTCAAGCTTGGAGAACATAGTATGAAAGACCTTGATTGGTGAAGGGCTTAATCCCTCAATCATCATTATAAATTTTTATTTTTATTTTTTGAACAATACCTAAATTTACTTCAAATTGGTCAATATCAAGATTAAAATTATGACCTTAAGTACATTATACAATTTCTGCCCATGAGAATATGTTTGTTTCAAAAATATTCAGCCCAATTGAAAATTGTGGACTTCTTTATTATAACAAAACTCATTGCCCTAATTTATGCAACTTATTTAAAAGACCATTAATCTAAATCTACTTGCATTGAGTGGACAAAATTGAAACATCGGATAACATGTGAAGATAGTAATTTTGTAATTCGGTTGTGAAAGTTAGAAGTAATTAGTCAATTAGTTTCTAATATTTTCATTGAAAGCTATAAATTTATAAATAGTTAATATATGAAAGATTGTGATTCCACACATTTGAAATGATAATATACAATTCCATAAATATCAACTTAGAAGGTTGTAACCATTGTAATATATAATATTCTACTCATTTTTCATTTTAATAAATTTAAATGTCACACGTTGACCCATTATAGATACAATCGAACCCTCGTTTAAAAGGTAGATGGGTGAGATGTGGGCGAAAAATTGGTTTGTGATTTGGAACTGTATTAAAGCTTATCCGATCGGAGCGGATCGGATCTGAATATGTCAGATTGGGTCGGTTCTAGTATCTGTAGGCAGGCATCACCGAGATTCCGAAGGCCATGTGCGAATATAAAAAAAATGGGCCCCTAAATACAAGATATATTAAAAATATTTCGATTTTCTAATTTATTTTCCGTTAACTTATTAAGTTGGTTTACAACTCTAAGATTATACATAGAAGATGTATGTAAAAATTGAGCCCCCTCCAAAATGTGGGCCCTATGCGGCTACATTTGTTGCACCTCTTCAAAGACACCCCTGTCTGTGGGGCACTCCAGTTTCAAAAACCGGATTAGGTAAAATTGGATTCAAAACCGGCTTTGGGCATTTATAAGTGATTTGGAGTGCTAAATGTACAAAAAGGGATCGAATCCGGTTTCGATCCTATGATCCTATCTGATTCGGTTTCGATCGAATCCGGTTCCAGTCAGATTCGGTTTTGACCAACTTTGATCAAATTCGACCTTGTTTTGAATCCAACTAGGATTTTTAAATCTGATTTGTGCACTTCTAGGTAAAAATGCGACCTTTAATTTGTATAATTTATTGAACATGGTTCATGTTTTCAGTTATGGTCATTAAGAGATACATGGTAGACTCTCTGTTTCCTGTATTGTTTATTTGAAACATGCTCATCTAAATAGTTCATAAAAGAATTTAATATAATGCTACCAAATTTAATTAAATGTGTAAATAAATATATTCTAAATACTTATCAATCATGACAACTAAAATGATACATGGTATTTAAAACATCATGTAATTAAAAACATAGCTATTAAATCAATCATTTGCAGACCTTTGTCTAGTTCCACTAGAATAAAACAAAATTATGGTACGTTTGAACAAATTAATTGGGATGATGATTAATTTCAATAATTAAAAAAAAAATTGAACTATAAACCAATCAACTGCTTGAGAATAACATATATTACTCTGTAGAAAAGGAAGTGGAATTTTTATGTGTGAGTAACATGATAATTTTGTTTTTTGCTATATGTTATTATGTTTTAGAGCTCTTCCGTAAGAATATCTAGTTGTTAACATAATACTGTAGACCTGTAGTAAATTATTAGGTTATACAAAAATACTGCGTACAAATAATTGAGTATCAAAAGGCTTTTAGCATATTACTATAGTGTATGTCTTATTCTTATAGTCGATGGTTCAGGTCTCATTATGAATATATACTATTCATGTTTAAAAAACATAACAATTGAGCACTTTTTTTTTTTCCATCGCAACATGATCTTTAAATGATACTCAATTATCGAAATAGTTACTTTAACAAGTGTATTGACTGAAAATTAAATTTTGCTCCGAGAATATCTCAAATACATTATATAGATAAACCTACGTTATTTACATTAAAGTCCCTCAACTATTAATATATATTCCATTTCTTAAAACACGACAATGAGGCAAATGAATGTTTTTTTGGAAGGATCAATACGAATTTGTACTTTACGCATTCGTGCTATGGTGTTAAAAAAAGTTAAAAGAGATGCATACTTGTTTTTGCAAATTATGTGTTAGGAATATTCTAGATGATATTCCTTGAGATTTGATGTGTCAAAACTTGGAAACTACAAGGACCTAAATCGAAGATATAGAAGTTCAAATTTAAATAAAGATTTAGGAGATAATCATAAATGTAAAAGATATAGTATATCTTTATTAGTTTAAAAGATTTAGTTATTATCTTTTCCTTGTAAGTCTTAGGTTTTCTAGTATATAAAGAAACCTAATGACATAGAATTAGATGTTCTTGAAACCCACGTTTTAACGTGTATGTGTGTGTACTCTAAGCCTCAGGGTCGTATGATCCTGTTAACCAAAACCGTTCTACATATTTATATGTAGAATTGGGGCTTTTAGTAATCATTGTATATGAAGATGATGATGAAACCTTGTTTAGCTATACAAATATGTTTATCTAATTCCGCAATATTATGATTTGTATATATTTATTCCAAATTAAGAACTAACTATTCTTGAGCCTAAGGATCGATTTATTAGAGTTGTTCTAAACTCAGCATTATGTGTTGTCGAATATTATTATTAAAAGTGATATAAAAATGGATTAATAAACTGAAAACAATTGGGTTATGGTAGTAAACCAATGATGTGCAGTCAATCAAGGGGACATTTTGTCGATTTTTAAACTTAAAAAGGTTAACAAGGGTTTACATTAGGTGAAGCTACTTATTAGCCCCTTAAAACACAGCACATGTGGACCCATTTATATTTTCTTTTACTTCATTTTTACTTTCTGACTATATTAAATTTGACATTTGAGCTATACTTTTTTTCTATCAGTTAGTTAATGATTTGAGTTGAACAATAATATCTATAAGGGATACTCAAATTCTTAACCTGTGGAAAATAAACTCCACCACGTTATTCACGTGAAGAAAAGTTTTCAGGAAGACTCGAACTCGAGATCTTGTGAATGAAAAACACCCAAAAAAAAATTTAGTTACCAGTTGATCTATACTTTCTACTCTCGAATTTAGTTACCAGTTGATCTATACCAACTGGTTGAGCAATGCTATGACAAGTGTTATTCGCATATTTTCTACTCTCAAATGACATGTTAGAGGTTACGAGTTTGATCTTTTCATGAGTAAATATTTTTCAAATGTCAAATGAAAGGTTCAGATTCGGTCACAATAATGGTTAAGTCACGTACATGTTGAACATAAACTTAACCACCTTAAAGGATCCCGTTATAAAGGTAAATATCCTAAGGGGGCGTTTGGTTCGCTGGAATCCTTGGGAATTTGCAGGAATTGGAATCCAATTCCTATGGATTCCTATGTTTGGTTGGATGGAATTGGAATCCTTGGTTGGAAAATATTCCATCAAATAAGGGAATGTGAATTCCATCCAAAGATGGAAGGATTTTGAAATCCCATGAATGAAGGAATGTGCAGATTACCATATTACCCTTAAACACCTTTGAACCTTAAACCAACCACCACCCGCCTCTGCCACCCACCACCACCGCCACCCGCCGACGACCACCACCTACCGCCACCCACCATCACCACCCGCCGCCTACCACCGCTACTGCCACCCACTACCCACCACTACCGTTGTCGCCACCCATCATTTCCACCACCACCCGCCACCACCACCACCCGCCATCGCCGCCACCGCCCACCAACACCCGCCGACTACCACCGCTACCCGTCACCGCTACAACCACCCTCCACCACCACCGCCACCAACACCTCCACCACCACCTCCCGCCACCACCACCACCATCGCCACCCACAACTACGACCACCCTCCACCACCACCCGCTGCTACCGCCACCACCCATCCACCACTACCGCCACCCACCAACGCCACCCACCGCCTCCACCACTACCGTTGTCGCCACCACCACCACCTTCCGCCACCACCACCATCGCCACACACCGCTACGACCACCCTCCACCAAAAATCCCGCCACCGCCTCCACCACCCACCCACCACTACCGCCACCACCTCCACCACCACCACCTACACGAATAAGGGCAAATTCGTCTTTTTACAAAATTCAAATTTCATTTCCTGGCAACCAAACATAATATTGAATTGAATTTCAATTTCATTTCCTGCCAACCAAACAGAGTACGGAATTGGAATACAATTCCTGACAATTCCAATTCCTTCATAGATTCCAATTCCATCAGAAACATTCCAGCGAACCAAACGCCCCCTAAGAATTAACATTGCAATTTAACAATTGCTCTAGACCTTGATAAGAAAGATTGTTAGAAACATATGTTATGCCCATTATTCTATGTTCCTGATTTTAAGAACATGAACAACTATTTGATCCTAAAAGTTAAACATTAATCATCTTTCTAAACACGGGGATGCGATATTATATGCTAAATAGCCTAAACTTGAACATTCCAACAAGGCAACAATAAAGTTTAAAGAAGTAACCTTCACGACACATGTAGTCCTTTACATGGAGTAATTAACTAGGTTAATCACAAATATATATTTTTTTTTTCTTACATAAAAGGTATTAAATAAAAAAATAAAAATAAAAATTCGTTTTTCCTCTATTTACAACTGTAACTTCTTTTACGAGTCACGAAAAGTGACATTTTTGTAATGCAATATTTTTTTTCTATAAATATTACTCCCTCCGTCCCACAAAAAACTTCTCATTTGGCTCTAAATTTTTGTCCCACAAAAAACTTCTCATTTCCAAATTTAATGGGCTCCACATAATAAAAAACTATTATTAAAGATTTCACCAATAATATCCACTAACTATCTTTCTCTCTCCAACTCAACCTTATATTTTAATCAAAAGTATTGTCAATGACCCCACCACTAACTATCACCTAAAAACTTGTGCAAAAAGCAAATGAGAAGTTTTTTGTGGGACGGAGGGAGTATTAAATTACTAATTAGTTCTTCGGATTCATTGTTTTCCTTTTTTAATCTTATCAAGAATGACAAAAGAGTAAATTACATGGATGGTCCTTTAGGTTTATAGTATATTTCACCAATGGTCCTTTAGTTTCAAAAATTACACCGATGGTCCTTATTTTTGAAAAGTTTTTCACCGATGGTCCTTTACCAAAATGTCCGTTTATTTTTAAAGTTAACTAACATCACATGTGATGCACTTGGGGGTATTTTGGTCAATTTGTCTTTCCCCTTCTCATTTAAATTACACGGATGGTCCTTTAGGTTTATAGCAAATTTCACCAATGATCCTTTAGTTTCAAAAATTTACCAAAATACCCCTCAAGTGCATCACGTTTGATGTTAGTTAACTTGAAAAATAAACGGACATTTTGGTAAAGGACCATCGGTGAAAAACTTTTCAAAAATAAGGACCATCGGTGTAATTTTTGAAACTAAATGACCATTGGTGAAATATGCTATAAACCTAAAGGACCATCCATGTAATTTACTCATGACAAAATTACTAATTACCCCTTCAATCTAACTTTTAAAACTAACTACACGGACCCTGGTTTGTATAAGGCTATGGGGTATGGGTACCACACTCACATCAAGTTTTTCTGCCACATCATTTGTCACCTCAGCAATCACATCACCCCCACACCACATCATCTATAAGAAATACTCACCACACCACACCACACCAATTTTTTAATATTTATTCCCCCCAACAGCTCTTTTTTGCTCAAAATTTGCACCCCCACATGCGTTACTCGGCGTTGTGCGTTTCCCCTCCCCACCACGCCTACCCCCACGCCGTTGGGGATAGGGGGGGGGGGGGTGTGTGTGTTCCTTCTCCACCCCACACTGTTGCCATGCCACCTCACCCCACACCCTCTTCTTTCCTACACATACCGAGTAGTTTAAACATATCTTTAGGCGTTTTATTTTTACACTTCTCATCCTACGAGGATATTTTTACATTTCTCATATTTTTTAACTTATGATATAATATGTTGTTCTTCTTACTCTTTGATATTTTTTTTAGTTTTATCATACACAAAATACTTCTATAAAAAAGTAAGAAATATATATAATTGTATGAAGTTCTCGCGGCATCATACAAGAAACTATCTACTAGTTTTATACAAAAATAGGTAAAAACAAATTAGACCATATCTTTATTTATTGCTACGTGGGATCAAAATGGATGGATTATGAATTTTGGAGACAACCCAAAATTCAAGGACTTTACCATAAAAAAGGTCAACTAGTTTTTGCTTCTAATGGTTTTCATTTTATAATTTAGACATATTTTTTTTCCTGGGAACTGAGCCTGTTAAAAAACCAATAAAACGAAAACAAATATTGGTATATGATAGATTATTCATTATTTTATAAAGTTTTAATGCTCGCACTATTACGAAATTACATAGTACATACCATAGTTAACGTACAACATGTCAATGAGAAGATCTATGTTTGTCAAAATCTTCATAATTTCATATTTCATTTATAACGCTTTATAAGGTTTATGGATAATGGACATATACTTATAAAACTAAAAGGCATGTGAGTTGATAAGCTAGCATAACGTTATAACATAACAGACGCCATTGCATTGCGTAAATATCCTTATAATATATTCTCAACGAGTCAAATGAACTATTCATACCCACAACATAGATCGGGTATCCAATTACCTATATGTATTTTAGACATTCGTTTTAGAACATCATTTTTTTTATAAATTTAAACTAATCACAAACAACATATCGATCATATTCTCAAGTAACATGCAACCAAGTTTTCAAATTCATGGTTTTCACCATGAGCAATTTCTAGAAACTTTAACAAGATCCATGCTTTATAGTCTCATCTAATTCATATCTAACTTAAACTTTATATACATATTTCTCTATCCCATAACATCATATAATATTTGATCAAACTTCAATTCCTCATCATTCTCACTGCAAGTTCTTGAAGCTCACCCAAATCACTTTCAGAAGGTTTCTTGTTGTAGAATTCATGATCCTCATCATGATAACTTCTGCTTTGAATATAGCGAATCGACATTCCTTCATTGCTGTGATCCATTGACTCCATTGAACTTTGTGGTGATGCGTTGAAGTTCATGAAGTTTGCAGCATTCATGTAATTCTGATAAGCCATTGATCCAGCCATGTTTGCAGACCATTGACTTTCAAGATTTCTTGAATCCACGTGTCCTTGTGCCATTTGTGCTTTGACTTGCATCAATTGTGCTTGTAAACATGCAACCTAATAAAGATGAACTAAATTGGTCATAAAGATTTTGTATAAATTTGGCATACAAAACATTGGATTATGTATAAGTATTTATATGATTAGGACAAAATTCAAACTATTAATTATATACTATAATAAAAAACATACCCACTCGTGTAACAAATATGGAGGTTTACAAAATTAACTTGTAGGTTAAGTGAAGTGCTCAAGAAATTTGACTAATTGAGAAATAAAAAGAATTTTTCAGACAAAAATTAACTCAAATTTCCAAACCCAAGGTAATGGAATCAAAATTCCAATATCTGCATTTCATTCTCACAATTTAAATCCATAGCTAAATGGAATTCCCATTCTTATCAAACAAACACCCCCTATATGTAGCATCTACTAGTTTACACTTTAAACCTTAACAGATTTAGTAATACAGTTGATGGTTGATTGATTATAATTTTTATTTTCATAAATTAATAAAACTCTCCAACCAAATAAAAATTACAACCCGTTTATAACATATGTTTTGGGAAATTTTATAACCTAATTCTAGAACGCTTTTTTGGTGTTTATGTACAGGGTCGGCTCAAGGAATGTTGCAAATGGCATATGAATACGTCCTATGAAAATAATGGGCCTAATAATTTTGTTACACTGTATTAGTATAGTTTTTTTTAGTGACCCAAGTAATATTATGTTATATTATTTATAACGGGATTAACAGCAGCACACAACTACAAATGAAAATTTAGATTTTTTATTTATTTATGATTTTTGATTATTTAAGTTTTATAGGCTATTTTTTTCAGAAAATGTACCATGCCTCCAAAACTCCAAAGCCGATTCTGTTTTATGGCCTAATTTCGATTGTTTAAAGTTTATACCTGTTGTTGTAAGGCAAAGATATGTGCAACACATCCATAAACAGGATCTTTGATCCTAGCTTGAGCTTCATAAGCAATGGTGACAACCGCCTCACAACGGTCGGCAACCGCCACATGTTGCAACATTTTTGAAACATTGCTTGCACCAAACACCTTATGAATGGCGGCAAACCTCGCCGGACCTTGTTCCGAGCAGAAATATGGTGCAAAGATACACTCAGAAGTGCATTTTCTTCTAAGAAACTTGCATGCACCACACGGTGAACCGGTTCCTGAAGTGGCCGCCATGGAAGAAAGCTTAAAAATTAAGCTTGTAATTAAGTTTGTATGGAAGATGAACTGAAAGAGAATTAAGATGATCGAGTGCACACGAGGGGACTAGAAAATTGTGAGAAAAAAAGGCTTTTTAAAGGTGGGAAGGGAGACAAAGAAGGTTTGTGTGTAGGGGTGTAAAGAGACAAGTAGTAATGGCTTATGCATTTTTGGAATTGCTTGTTTAATGAAGCTTAGACTATTCCAACATGAGTATTTAATATGCTTACATACATACATTTTGTTTTGGCTCTTTCTTCTCCATCTTTTATTTACAAGCTAATAAAGAGGTGTTTGAGAAAATTTATTTAAGTCAAAGCTGATTTTTACAGAATAACTTCTATCAATTTCTTGACAAGGTACAATTATATTACTTTTCTTTTCATCTACCACAGTTTACATTTCACATCTCCCATTAAAAGGCGTAATTATCTTTTAACACTAAATTACTCTGTATAAATAAAAAATTTCTGTAATAATCAACTCCCTTTTTTAAAAAGGCTTTTAAGCTTACATAAATCTAAATAAACTTAAAGAATATAATTTATTTAACCTTGCATAAACTAGTAAGCTTAAAACCCTTTGAATAAATTTTCTCAAACATCTCCTAAATAGTCTTCAATTCCGATTTTGTAATTCTAATTCAACCTTTCACACTATAGAATTACTCCATAACAAATATCATTGCCTTTTTCTCCTTTCCATCTCCTCTTTTCTATGCTTTATGTGTTATTACTAGACATAAAAAGTAGGAGAAAATAACACATTTGTCTTTAATCAATAGTAATAACTAGGTGTTGCATGTGTCAAAAAAAGGGTTAATAGCTATATGGATTTGAGTTGATTTAACACTCTTTACACTTCTTTGTTAAATCTTTTGATATCTATAATTAAGTGATGTCTTAAGAAGATAAATAACTATATTATTAAAAGATTAATGTATCTTATTTAGATAACACAATTAACAAGCTATAAACATTTAAACACAAAACACAAATATTGCATTTTCAATGTAGAATGGGTGTGTGATCAATAGTTCAGATTGTAATAGCAAGTTTGGTATGTATCTAACAGATGTCACAATGAATCTTGAAAATATTCAAATACTATGGAATTACTAAATTACTATTTCTTATAAAACCAAATCGATTAAATAACTTACATCTTAAAGTGACTAAATACGTAAATAGAACATAGATTTTTTTAAACAAATTCTTTAATTTATTGAGCATTATTTACTAATAAACATTCTATATAATTAAGTCTATGAACATTAATATGAATTAACTTTCCAACAATAACATTTATAATTAAAAACGACATTTTGCATATTTTGAAATTGCATATAACATAGAAAACTTGAAAAATATATAAACCTAACCAATGTACATCTACAAGATCAATTTCAACGGCTTATAATTGAAATAAAATAATAACTATTTGTTACTTTACACGGGTATCGAACATCATATTTGTTTTTTTATCAGTAAAAAAAGTAACTGAAAAGAGCTTCAGCAATGTCATCACCAATTAAACATCATATTCTAGTAGAGCCATCGTTCAATGAAATTATATGTAATAGATTCCTATTCTAAGAGCATCTCCAATGGTAGTTTTTTCAAAAACTTATTACTATTTTAATAAGCCTTTGAAAGACTTTTTACCATTGGAATGCCTAGCTTTTTGAAAAGCTTGTTGCAAAGACTTATTCTCTACTAACCTTTTAACCATCTTTTTATGTTTGTCATTTTTAGCCCCTTATGCTTAATAACATTTCAATTTAAACCTTAGATTTGTTATACTTCCTCCGTATCAAAATAAGTGACACACTTTTCATTTTAGGGTGTATCAAAATAAGTGACACACTTTGAAAACTTTCCTTATTTGGTAAAAATAGTGGGACCCATACTCACTAACTATCCACTTTAATAAAGTGAAATTACCCTTATACCCTTACTTTTACTTTTAAAACTCATTAATATCACCTTATTCAAGAAAAGTGGGACCTATTCTCCACTAACTATGTACTTTAATATATTTTAACCTCTACTTTAATCTTTTACCTCAAAAAACGTGTAAGCCAATTTGTGTCACTTATTTTGATACGGAGGAAGTATATAAATTCTATATTATATTTTTATTACTTAATAAATAAATTATATAATATTTAATGTCAATTAGTATAATATTTTTGTATTAGACATTTTAAAAGATATAATGTTTAGTAAGATGTCAAAAAAATTGTTAAATTATATATAGGGGTATTTATACATTTGAGATAGATAAAGGTAGACTAGAAATATTATAAAAGAATAAGCTTTTGGAGAGGTTAATCATTAGAGATGTCATTTATGAAAAGGTTTTTTATTAGTAGAATGTTGATGTGACAAAACTAATAAGTTTTTATGAGGTTAACCATTGGGATGCTCTAATACAGCGATTGTTCTTTTAGATATTGATTGATGCGTTCGTGCGTAATTCAAAGATAATGATGTGTTCGTGCGTAATTATTCAAAGTATGGTGGGTCCAAATGGTGACAGTTTGGTTTTCAAAGGGGTGTTTTAAAAATTAATTTTCCGCCGAACGCCGCACCTGGGAACTACTGCTCTTGTCGTTTTTCATTTATAATATTTTCAGACACGTGGACATAAGTCACGACTTGCACCACCATTTAACCACACTTTTTTAATCAATATGTTGACATTGACGCGTAACTAAAATATGAACACATAATTTGGAGGGACAATCATACTATTCCACATTTTTGTATTTTATGTATCATACTAGTAGTAATTCATTCTAAAACAAAATATATTACCAAACTGTTGGGATATAAACATTCTAATACTGATGCTGCAGTTAGTACTGATCAAAGAATATCGAAGTTAGTACTGATAGGGCAGAAAAGCAAAACACTACTGATGATACTGATCTTGGAAGTTACTACTGACGATCAAGCTTACTACTGATGTCTATTTATGGTGTTGATCGAGTCCGAGATTCTAGTATAGTTAGTTATAGAATATTTATCTTTTGTATATTGATTGTAATCGAATCCTAGAATAACTAGGTTAATATTTTAGGCTTCAAGGACTATTATAAATAGTTCCTTACGAATTGTAAATGTACGTGTGTATTGTTCGAATTATTGAATATACATTGAAGCTTTTTGTGATTACTGTGTTCTTATTATCATTCTTATTCAGTTACAGTTTTCGTTTGTTCTTAATCAAATAACAAGAGTGTTAATCCGCTGTAACTTCTCTTGTTAGTAGATCTGTGATTAAATAATCTGTTTGGGTTATTCGATCCTGACAAGTGGTATCAGAGCTTTAAGGTTCTAGATCTATGAATTAAGAACAGCAAAAAGTTTCATACTTTCGAATCCAAAATTGTTAATCATGTCTGATAACAATGAAAGCACACAGGCTAACAAAATTCCCATTCTCACTCCCAACAACTTTGGGATGTGGAAAAACAGAATCAAGCAATACATGCTGTAACATCCTGAATTTTCTAGTAATTAAATATTAATTTTAATTAATTTAAATTACATTTATTCGTTTATTCTATGTGATAAATTGTGTGACGTTTCGCGATCATGTGAATTAGATTTATTTTGTGACGTTTTGGCTACACATTTATGTGTTCGTTAATTAATTTTGTTATGATGCGTGACGATTCAATTTCATACATTCATGTGAGTATATAATTAATTGTGTGGGACTTATTGTAGACACGACATTTAATTCCGGGAGTTTGAGTGTAGGGACGAGGCCGGGCAAGGGCCAGGCCGAGAGACCCGCAATTTTCCTTGTTTTGGTTTCGTGAGCAGGCAAGGTTAGCCAAATAGGGCCGAACCCCTTTTATTTTGATCCTCCTCTATATTGTGTTCGGTCCAAGAGGGAGAGATTAGAGCCCAAGTCATTAAGCCCGATCCTTATCGAAGCCATTTGGTTATAATGCGTGTTAAGAAAATCTGCCTAAACCAAATCCCTAATTTCCCATTGTTCGTCGGCAGCCAAGCATCTCCAATTTCCGATTTATATCTTCCAACCGAGCAGGAGAATGAGAAGGGTTCGAGTTTAGTGTTGATTCTTCTGTTTCATTGTCGAGTTCGAGCAGATTGTACCGAAATTGGAAGAGCTGCGGGGTTAATTGTGTCATAGGGCATCTCGAGCAGGTGTTGTAACCAGAATTGTGGGTTGAGCAGGTGTCATATTTTTGTAGTATTCTATTCTTTCACTTGATCAATTCCATCTTGGATTGTTGTTTCTGAATTATATCCCGTGTACTAATTTCTCCATATGGTCGGGGCATTGGTGTAATCGAGCAGGAGGTTGCAAAGTTCTAGAGTTTTGTGATCAAACGGATATAATTGTCAAAACTTTGTAAATGGTTGTCTTGGGTGCGTGGTATTTTATTGTTTTGGGGTGTCGGAAGTTTAAATTTGTCCAGGCAGCATGTGTACTTGGGATGTTAACATATTGAGATCAAAAGTCAATAGTGGGGTAAATAAATACAATGGGAATGAAACTCTCATTCAAAGATATCATGGTGCGTTACTTTGAGGTGCTTGTGGGATTTGTCTTAATTGACAAATCAGAATCACAAAAATGGAATAGAGGTGCTGCCTCTAATGTTGCGGTGGTGTTTGGTTCAGATTTCGTTTCGAGTGGTGGCGATCATCGAGTGGTGGTGAGCGTCAGACCAATTGTGTAATCGAGCCGAGGTTATTGTGATTCGGTAGTTTTCGATTCTTTCTCTTGTTTTGTTTTTATTATTACTTCAAGATTTAATCAACTTTATAGGGCTGTTCATGGGGCAGAAAGAGACCGAACCCATGTCGGGTCGGGTTTGTTAAATCGGGTCTTTTGACAATACATTTTCTGGCAGATTCGGCCCTTCTGTTCTCGACTGCTTTTAATTGGTTTAAAATAAGATTTTGGATTTTTGGCCCGCGTTGGTATTTTTTTTCTGAGTTAGCTTTCCAATTCCGCAACCCTCTCGTCAATCTGATTTACGGTTTAAAAGTTATACCCGTTTTAATATGTTGCTGTTAGGAAATTGACCTGTGCAGCATGCCTGTCTTGAGACACCATTTTGAGACCCTTAGAATCTGTTTCGTCCAGTGACCGTCTCACAGTGATTTGTAGTTCTGGTTGTCTAGTTTATGCGATAAAAAGGTGGGAAAAATCTAATGTGCCATATAGGAGTTATGGCAGTTCCCGTGAGACTAACGGGTGCTGCCAATTTTTCTAAATTAAGTCCTTGGGGTGGATTTTAATGTGGGGTTTCTTTTAATGTTTTAGGATCGTCTAAGAGATAATCCGGTGTGCCATTGACTGTCGGGAATCTTTCAGAGCTTACGTTTCTCGAGGTGAGTATTCTCACCGTGTATTCAGTTTTAACGTTGTACATGCATGACTTATGTGTTATACTAGTTGAACCATACTTGTTATCTGAGTTTGATATGTTATCTGAGTATCTGAGCATCTGTTTATTTATTTTGATCTGAGACATTGTGCCTGGGTAACTGAGCTCGGCACAGAGTCATTTTGTGCTACTACTTGCTAGGGCATCTGAGATAATTATGTTAAAAAGATAAAAACATAATAACACACATCTGAGTTTTTGGCTATATGCCTATCTTGGGATCACCTCCCGTCTGAATTTTTGGGATCACTCCCGTCCGAGTTTTTGGCTTACACCTATCTGAGGTGTGATGAGGGGCGATCGACCCGAATCACACAAGCGCGCTATATAAATTAAAATCTGAGTAATAAAATCCGAGAAAAATAATTCTGAGTAATTAACTGAGTAGATTCTGATTAGGAGTACACCGATGTGCCCTTATGTGTTGTATGCTTTAATTGTTTGAATTTTGAGATTATTCACTCAGCTTCCCGGCTGACCCAAAACTTTCCCCCACATTGTTTCAGGTACTAGCAAAGGAAAGGAGAAAGTGGACGGTTGACCGCTGTATTTTTCTCGTGCTGATGTTGGCAGCATTTAATATTTTTAAAACACTTTATTTTATCTCAACTATTTTTGCATTAAATACATTTTTAAATGAAGAGATTATCATTGGGAGTTAATAATTCAAGTATTGGGACCTTTTAATTTAATATCTTGTACTACAATTTTTTTTTATTTTTGTCAAATTTTGGGTGTTACACATGCTTATTACTGATTATTTCATGTGGGAAGTTGTTGTTGAAGGCAACAAAACCATCCAGACTCAAGTAGCGAGTTCTTCAACTGAAGTCGACAAACTCAAGTGTGAAAAAGAAAAGAAAGACAGAGGAATTGAATTCAAAGCCTTAAGCACTCTTTTGCTTGCATTTCCAATGATTATCAACATCTCTTTGTTGAATATGATGATGCAAAGAAGCTGTGGCAAGCACTGGAGAAGAGGTTTGTAGGCACCAAGAGCACCAAAAGAAACATGAAGTCTGTTCTGAAGCAAGACTTTGAAAACTTCAAAGGCCAGAAGAATGAATCATTGTCACAAGTCTTTGATAGGTTCAACAAGCTTATTGGTGAACTAAATCAAGTTGGTTATAAACCAGACAATGATGATGTCAACAGAAAGTTTCTTAGATCCCTTGGTGAAGAATGGTCTATGTATACAGTTATATATAGACAAGGAGATGCTTTGGAAGAAAAAGAGCTGGATGACCTATACAATGAACTAAGAGTGTTTGAATCTGAGGTAAGTACTAAAACTCCTAATTTACCTTCAAACAATGCTGCTTTTGTGACTAGTACAGGAACATGTCAAGAGGCCACAAAGAATGCAGGAATTGAAGATGTAGCAAGAGAATCCTTTTTCACTAGTCATGTGCACACTGCATTGATTAGTGAAGATTTGGAACAACTCAATCCTGACGATCAGGAAGAGATGGACATCAAGTGGCAGATGGCAATGCTGAGTTTAAGAACAAAAAGGTTCCTCAAAAGAACTGGCAGGAAAAATCTGACTTACAACAAAGGTGATCGTGCTGGATTTGACAAAACCAAAGTCAAATGCTACAACTGCAGCAATCTTGGTCACTTTGTCAGGGAATGTCCTAGCAAAGATCAAAGATCAAATTACAACAAAAACAGCACTTCAAATTCAACTGCATTAGTATCTCAAGAAGGACAAGGTTATGACTGGAGCTTTCAAGCAGAGGAACATGCTCAGAACCAAGCTCTTATGGCCTTCACTGACTCTACTACTGAGGTACATTCTAAATCTTGTACTCCTGAATGCATTAAAGCATATAAAGAATTAGAAAAACTTAACAAAGAAACACTTGAAGAGATGATATTAAACAGAAATAGGAGAATTGAATATAATGGTTGTATAGCTGATCTTGAAAATCAAATTAAAGAATATGTTGAGTCAAAATTAAAAGAAACTTTAATTAAATTAGAAGAATGTCAAATGGAATTAGAACAGAATAAATTAACTATTAAAAAATTTGAAAGAAGTTCTAAAATTATTGATGAATTAACCAGTAATCAAACCACTGAAAAAGTTGTGCATCGAGTGGGATATCATGCAGTTCCACCTCCAATTAATTTGATCCCTCCTCTTAAATCAAACACAGAAAGAACATTAAATGAATTAAAAATAGAAAATCAAACTGAAACCAATAATGATTCATCTGATGATGATCAAACAACTGATACAAGTTTTCATACCACACAAAGTCAAACTGAATCCCCAAAATACAACTCAGAAAATATACCAAAAATTTTAAGAAGGGGAAATCAAAGAAACTTGAACCAGTTAAAAGAACAAAGAAAGCCTGAAGGTGCTAAATCAACAAAATTAACATGCTTAATTTGCAACAAAGTTAACCACATAGCAAAGAATTATCACTTCAATCCAATTAACTTCAAAGAATTCAAAGACTTTAAAGTTAACAAAGAAAAAGAGAAAGCATTGAAACTAAAACAAACTGTAGAAGCAAAAGAAATAAAAAATCCACATGTTGAAGTTCCCAAATTTGGAAGAACTGCACAAAGATTTGTGCAAAATATCAGGCTTAAAAGTCCAAACAGAAGTAATTATTTCAAAAACAATGGAAAACAAAATCAATTTCCACAATACTCAAAGTTTTCAAACATCAGTGGGAACTATTCCAGGTTTACTACTGATAAAAACCCTAGTTAAAATGTTGTCTGGTACAATTACAAAAACACTACTGACTATGCTAAAAACTCACATTACCCAAATACTACTGATCCATCAGTAGTAAAATACTCAAAAGCCAAAAATTACGGGTATAAACCTAGGTCAGTAGTAAAACGGAACATCAGTACTAACCAACAAATTAAGACCAAAACTACAAACAAAGCTCATCAATTTAGAAAAACTTACTCTTCAAAGGATGAACCCAAGACAAAACAAGCTTGGATTCCCAAAATTAACTAATCCATTTACTTTATGTGCAGAGCATTCAGATCCCTGAAGAAGGAAGAACATGACATATTGATAGTGGATACTCTAGACACATGACTGGAAATCTTCAAATTCTCAGAGATTTCAAGTCTTTTGAAGGTGGATATGTTGCATTTGGTGAAAATCTAAGAGGTGGTAAGATTACAGGTAAAGGTACAGTATCAAATGGTAAGATCACTTTTGATGATGTATTTTATGTTGCTGAGCTTAAATATAATCTGGTTAGTGTCTCACAAGTCTGTGATAAGAAGAACAAAATTCTTTTTACAGATGTAGAGTGCATCATTCTTTCTCCTGACTTTATTTTAGATGAAAAATTTGTTGTTTTAAGAACACCAAGGAGAAACAATGTGTATTGCCTGGATATAGGGGGAGAACTCATTTCTTCAAATGATATCAACTGTTTTATATCTAAGGCAAACACAAATGAATCAGAATTCTGGCATAGAAGGATGTGTCACACAAACTTTAAAAATATGAACAATTTAGTTAAAAAGAATTTGGTAGTTGGTTTACCACAAAAAGAATATATGTGTGATCATCACTGTGTTGCATGCCTAAAAGGTAAGCAACACAAGACTTCTCATAAGACCAAAGCAATCAATTTTATTTCTAATCCTTTGCAGCTCTTACATATGGACCTTTTTGGACATACAAATGTAATGAGTATTGGAAAGAAACAATACTGCCTTGTTATTACTGGTGATTTTTCTAGATATACTTGGGTCTTCTTTCTTAGGACCAAAGATGAAACAAGTGAGATTATAAAGAATCTAATTGTAAAGCTGGAAAATACAAGAGATCTCAAAGTGAAATAAATTAAATGTGAGAATGGCACAGAATTTAAGAATACTAATCTAATTGATTTTTGTGATCTTAAGGGTATTGACAGGCAGTACAGCTCACCAAGAACTCCACAACAAAATGGTCTAGCTGAAAGAAGAAATAGAACCATCATTGAAGCAGCCAGATCCATGCTGGCAGATTCAAAATTACCAATAACTTTTTGGGCTGAAGCTGTTAATACTGCTTGTTATGTTCAAAACAGAGTATTAATAGTTAAACCTCACTTTAAAACATCTTATAAACTTTTTAACAAAAGAAAACTCTCAATAAGCTTTCTAAAATCATTTGGTTGTCCTTGTACTATTTTAATTACAAGGGAACAAATTGGTAAGTTTGACTGTAAAGCAGATGATGAAATATTTGTAGGATACTCAACTCAAAGCAAATCTTACAGAGTATTCAACAAAAGGCTAAGGATCATTGAAGAAAGTGTAAATGTATCCTTTAATGAAAATCTGATGAATGAACAGGGAAATGGTCCAGATTGGTTATTTAACATTGATAATCTAACCAAATCTTTTGATGTTAATTATGAGTATAATACAGGAGATTCAAACAATCAAAGCCAACAAGGAGGATCATCATCAAATGGCAGTCAAGACATAATGAAATATATCTTAGTTAATACTGATCCCACAGTTGATACTGATGACAGTAGTAACTTTGATAACCCTAGTATTCTTGACACCAGTAACAACTCCAACTCTGAAGATACTACTGATCCAAGTAGTAACTCTGAACCTCAAAGTTTTGATGATGAACCACACAACAATGGTGTCAGTAACAACAATGAACCACCTGAGTTTAATGAAGAAAATGTTACTACTGACACCAGTAGCAACGAAGAATCTCCACAAAATCCAGACAATCAAGAAGAAACATGGACAGATGCCCAAATTCCTGAATCTAATGAGTCAAACATTGATAGTCAAATACCTGTTGACAAAGTTCCAGGAACAAGAACTGAAAAGAATCATCCTTTGGACCTAGTCCTAAGTGATGTCAATTCAAACATGCAGACAAGAAGCAAATTCAATTCATCATTAAATTCAAATGTTTGTAACATCAGTCTAATATCTAATGAATGTATGTATGAATGTTTTCTGTCACAAGAGGAACCTAAGAAGATTCAACAAGCAATGAAAGACTCAAACTGGATCATAACAATGCAAGAAGAACTTCTTCAATTCAAATTACAAGTTGTATGGACTCTTGTACCTCTACCAAAAGGAAAAAGAGCCATTGGAATAAGATGGATCTTCAGAAACAAGAAAGATGAAAGAGGTATAGTGATCAAAAACAAAGCAAGACTTCTAGCCCAAGGATACACTCAAGAAGAATGTATTGACTATGATGAAGTGTATGCATCTGTTGCTAGAATTGAAGCAATAAGAATATTTCTGGCATATGCTTCATACAAGAAGATCAAAGTCTACCAAATGGATGTGAAAAGTGCTTTCCTTTATGGGAAAATTGAAGAAGAAGTATATATGTGTCAACCTCCAGGATTTGAAGATCCAGAACATGATGACTATGTGTACAAACTAGACAAAGCTCTATATGGCCTTCATCAGGCACCGAGAGCTTGGTATGACACATTATCATCATACTTACTGAAGAACAATTTCAAAAGAGGTGCAATTGACAAAACTTTGTTCACAAGAAAGGTCAAAGATGATATACTACTGGTCCAAATATATGTATATGACATCATCTTTGGATCAACAAATGATCAACTGTGCAAAGAGTTTGAAGAATTAATGCAGATCAAGTTCAAAATGAGCTCAATGGGTCCAATGAACTTCTTCCTTGGACTCCAAATCAATCAAAGATCAGATGGTATCTTGATTAACCAATCAAAATATATCAGAGACATTTTGGAGAAATTTGCAATGAAATACTGCAAAAGTGCAAGCACACCAATGGAAACTCACAAACACCTACATCCTGATGTTGAGGGGGAGGATGTAGATGAACATCTTTACAGATCAATGATAGGATCTTTAATGTATTTAACTGCATCAAGACCTGACATTATGTATAGTGTTTGTGTATGTGCCAGGTATCAAGCAAGACCTAAGGAATTACACTTGCAAGCTGTCAAAAGAATCTTTAGATACTTGAAGGGAAAACCTTCTCTTGGTCTTTGGTATCCTCATGCATCACCATTTGAACTCATAGCCTACACAGATAGTGATTATGGTGGTGAATGTCAAGATAGAAAATCTACTACTGGTGGATGTCAATTCTTTGGATCAAGATTGGTGTCATGGCAATGCAAGAAACAAACCAATGTTTCAACATCAACTGCTGAAGCAGAGTATGTAGCTGCATCTGCTTGCTGTGCTCAAGTTCTATGGATTCAAAATCAACTCCTAGACTTTGGTATCTCTATTCTTAAAACTCCTATTTTTATTGATAATCAAAGTGCTATCAGTATTGTGAATAATCCAGTAAAACATTCAAAAACAAAACACATTGAAATAAGATTTCATTTTATAAGGGATTGTAATGAAAAGAAATTAATCAAAGTAGAGAAAATTCATACTGATAATCAATTAGCCGATCTTTTTACAAAAGCATTTGATGTAGGAAAATTCAGTTTCTTGGTTAGCAATATTGGAATGACTTTAATAAATTAATTTCACAAATAAAATTCATATGTAAAGTTTTTGTACAATTTCTATTTTTACAAGTATGTTTTACTACTGGTTATTTATTACTACTGATCGTGTTTTAATCGTACAATTTAGTACTGATAGGGTTTTTAGTATAATTAGGTTAAGTATAGAAACAACACTTACTACTGACGTTTTTACTACTGATACTTGTTTACTACTGATCGACCGTTATCTGTAAAATACAACATTTTACCATACTGACCCCCATATAAATAGTCGTTGGGTTATGATTCGAAGGGTATTTCGGTCATTTTGCAGGTCAATTCGAAAAATATAAATAGCTGATTGTGATTAGTTTAGCATTATCCTCTCCTCGATTCGATAAACCCTACGCTAAACCCTAATCTCTATAAAATCCGATCAAAACCCTGCATCAATAGCAAAGAAATTCCTTCCACACATCATTCACTCTAGCAAAATCGATCAAACTCTCTGTGAAATTATCAATTTCAAAGCTCAATATCAAACAAATGGCTACTCTAAAATCCTTAGAAGTAAAAACCGATCTCAAATTTTCTGAATTTCACAATATGTGTGCATTCTTTAGAAATCCAGATGGCACAAAGGATTTTCGACCCATAGTTATGTTCTTAAAGAACTCACACATCAAGTTTGCACTCACCATCAACCCTAAAGCTTATCAATAGCATCTGGTTGATTTCTGGGAAAATGCTGAAAGGATAGAAGAATCAAATATATCAAAAATCAAATCCGTTGTAGATGGCAAGCCAATCATCATCACTGAACAGTCCATCAGACATCATCTTCAACTGAATGATGAATCAGGTTTGTTTTCTTTACCTAAGGAAGATCTTGTTGACATTTTACAAAAAATGGGGTATGAAGGAAGACTAGATATAGTTACTTTTCAAAAAGGTCTTCTTTCACCTCAATGGAAATATCTAGTTCATACTATTCAACATTATATCTCTCCTAAAAAGAGTATTTGGAATGAGTTCAACAAGTCAATATCTTCGGCTGTTGTTTGTCTGTGCACAGGATTCCTAACAAGTCATGATTTTTGAAGGAATGCTTGCAAATCTGTCATCTTCTAAATTTTTAATGTACCCAAGATTCCTAACTCATATTTTAAACTGTGAAATTCCAAATCTCTCAATACCTAAAAGCATTTTTGTTACACCAGAATTAAATAAAAAGGTGTATTCTAATATGAGGAAACAATTTAAATTTTCTGGGAAGGTTACTCCATTGTTCCAATTAATGATCTATGATCAACCCCCAACAGGAGAAGGTTCAAGTCACCCCATTGAACCCCAACCAACTCCCCCACTAAATACAGCCCAAACACAACCCATTCAGTCCACTCAATTACCTGAACCAACAGATGTCATGAATGTGTCCCAGGTACATGCAATTAATCCACAGAGTGCTACTCTTCACTCTGAAGAAGACCAGACCATTGCCAAACAAATTTCCAAAACTTACAAAAGGAAGAAAACTTCCTTAAAGGACACCATGGGACCAATTGAGTCAAACCCCAGACTCCAAGAGTTGTCCTCCAAGGAGGAGAGAGGACATGAGGAAAGGGCTCTCACTACTGATGCCCCAAAGGTGGGTGCACAGGCTAGTGAGAACATCAATAGGACCCAGACCTCGGCAACTCTAAGTGATGACTCATCTTTGAGGCAGCACTAAGAGGACCCCGGTGCCAAGAAACCACAAGGGGGGATACTACTGCTTCTTCTAGGAAGAAGAGAGTGTCTAAACAACCCATTTTATCACCAAGAAGTGATAAGGGTAGAAAGAAACAAACTGAATTGACAGATAGGATGGAAAACCTAAAAGCCAATGTACCAACTGAGCCCAATGATCCACCCGAAGGGCTGTGGGCAGTATTAAACCAACACAATTGACGGATAGGAAGGAAAACCTTAAAACCACTGTACAAAATTGTCTGACTTTAATGAATAATCAAGGAAAAACATGACTTACATGAAGCATTACATCAATACTCTGAACAGAAGACAGAAGAGGTTCGAGTACAAGCTTCAAAGGCAATCAAATTTGATCAGAAAGTTACAAAGAAAGATTACTGATAGTGAGGCTCAACAGGTTGAGATCACTAAGGGGGAGAAAGATCAAATTCAAGGAATGATTGATCAATCAATAGCAGCAGCAGCCCTCCTAAATCTAAAAGAAGCTCATGGTGAAACATGTCAGAGTTATGGTGAAGACCTGAACAAAGGAATAAAAAGTATGGAAGAGGATGTATTTGTGTCTGCAAATCAATCTCAAACAGCAGAACAAGTAAACTCTCCAGTTACTACTGAAGTCATAGAGACTATTGATCCTATGGATACTACTGAAGTTAAGGATCAAGAGGTTGTTACTACTGATCATATTGAACAAGAAGAAATACCGGTAGTAAATGCTCCAGAAGAAAATATCATTCCTACTACTGATGCCCTAGCAGTAGTAACTACAACAACAACCTCACCAGTAGTAATCACATCACAACAGTTGGTGGTATTTGAACCAGAGACTACACCAGTAGTAACTACCTTGGTTACTACTGAAGATGAAGAAGAACTTCCAGAAGTTCTTGAACCAACTGTTATCATACCAAGACCTCCAACTCCAGAACTACAACCACTTATCATACCTGACATTGATGATAATGTGAATTGGTATGAAGTTGATGAATGTGCACTTCCTCCACACCCCAAGATACTACCAAAGGATAAAATACATTTATTCTCTCCATCAATTGTATTTACTCCTGTTCTTGATATGAAATACACTCCACCTCTACTTTCAGCCTGTGTTGGAAAAGGAAAAGAAATTTTTGATGATGACTATCCAAACAGAGCTCTAGGTCACCACATGGTAAATAAAATGAACCATGTCAGACCTGCAAAACAAGACAAATGGAAGTTGAACATGATAAGGTATCTGAGGAAGGTTGCAAAGACTCAAGCTCTTGAAGATAAGAAAAAGGCTGAAGAAGAAAAACTGAAAAATGCAGCAATTCAAGAAGTTGATACAACAATTCAAGAGGTTGAAGGATTCCTGGTAGAAGATCAAAAGGCAGAATTTAATAAACAAAGAAAAATAGAAGAAGAACATCTGAATTGCCTTGAAGATCTAGTAGCAGAATGTAAAAGAGAAAAAACCGATCTACCAGATGAAATTTTTGAACAAAAGAAGAAAATGATTGACTTCTTAAAGTCAAAAGGGCATAGTGCTAAGTCCTTTGGCAGAATGAAGATGGTTACAATAATTGATAAATATTGTACTGCCAAGAAGAGAGAATTAGCATAATCTCAAGCAGAAGAAGAAAAAGAAAAAGTCTTAGTAGAGATTGATCCCACAATCATACTCTCCAGAACACCAATATCTGGTGAACCTTCAAAGCCTTCTAAAAAGAGGAAAGAAATTGAACCTGAAACAGAATCAAGGAAGAAAGTAAACAAGATATACAAGTACTTGATTTTCATGTTGCTCCCATTCAAGATAATCCAATTATCAATTGGAGAGTTGTTGATAATGTCATAGAAATTATCTGAGAAGACAAAACAACTCAGAGATTTAAGGCATGGAAACCAATGGTTATGTCCTGTAGTAGAAGTGACATTATCAAAGTTCTAATCATTGGAAAGCCAAGAATGACTAAGAAGTCATGGAAAAACTCAGGAGCTGGATACATAACTCAAATGATTGATGCTGCTTTTTATCCAGATAATTATCCTGAAATATTCACTAACACAGAAAATGTTTATGCTTGGAATGTGTTACCTACTGTGAATATGTACTTCTTTGAAAGAACCAGTAAGAAGTGTGAGCTGTACTTGTATGAAAAGGAATATCCTCATTCAGAAGAAACAATGTACCAGATCATCACTTGCTCTTTCATGCATCCACATGATCTTGCTTTATTTCAAGAAAAATATAACTACTTTGTGAAAAGAAACAGCAAATACATAATTGCACAAAGGAAAAAGCAAAATCAGAATACATTAGAAGGTGATAAAAGAAGAAAAGAAAAGTTGGAAGAGATGAAAAAGAAGGAAGAAGAAGAAAAGAAACTTGGTTAATTAAAAGTGAATTAACAAGTTTAGGGGGAGATTGTTGGGATATAAACATTCTAATACTGATGATGCAGTTAGTACTGATCAAAGAATATGGAAGTTAGTACTGATGGGGCAGAAAAGCAAAACACTACTGATGATACTGATCTTGGAAGTTACTACTGACGATCAAGCTTACTACTGATGTCTATTTATGGTGCCGATCGAGTCCGAGATTCTAGTATAGTTAGTTATAGAATGTTTATCTTTTGTATATTGATTGTAATCGAATCCTAGAATAACTATGTTAATATTTTAGGCTTCAAGGACTATTATAAATAGTTCCTTACGAATTGTAAACGTACGTGTGTATTGTTCGAATTATTCAATATACATTGAAGCTTTTTGTGAATACTGTGTTCTTATTATCATTCTTATTCAATTACAGTTTTCGTTTGTTCTTAATCAAATAACAAGAGTGTTAATCCGCTGTAACTTCTCTTGTTAGTAGATCTGTGATTAAATAATCTGTTTGGGTTATTCGATCCTGACACAAACATCTATAATGATGATTAAACGCATGACCAGATAATTCTTTGGCCATTTCTCATGCAAACTTGTTCGGTTGTCGGACCTGATTCTTACCAGAATCAAACTTTCGAAGGAAAAAATGTCGATACCATGTTACCAATTATGGAAATACTCATTAAAGTTATAAGTTGTATTGATTTCATTAGATAGAGTTACAGATAAATGTTATGTGCATAAAAGGACCCTACACTATACATAAAAGAGGGTGTGTACCACATATTGTAACACATACACCACAATCAATGATTGATATGTTTGTACAGTTTGCAATATACACTATGATTTATGGATCAAAAGATATGACATAGAAATTAATTCTCATACATAAAAAACATAAGAAATAAACAATAATAATTAACTATTTAACAAAACTTTGATTATGTTTTTCTGAGTTTTCGAACTTAACTATACTTTTTGTTGTTTATACTAAGAATTACAAGTATATAATTTCACAATTGTGAATGGAGTCAAAGGGTGGTCAAAGAAGATGTATTAAACTATTATAAATGGGTTCTAATATAATTTATAAAGTGGGTTAATTAAGTGCTACTTGACGTTGAAGACTTAGTTTTTGACCAAGCAAATTACTTGTATTGAACTTTGAAAGATTGGACAATGAGGAAAAGGGTCATCTTAAATGAGAGTTTTATTGGCTTAATGTTGAGTCTTGTTTGACTATACTTAATATCAAGTGGTGACTCCAAAGCTTTCTTGTGTACAATGCTTCATTTAATTTGCAAGACAAGAAGATATATGTTTTTGTTTGGATTTTTTTTAATAAATAAAATGGTGTTTTTTATAACGACAACAAATAATAACGTTAAAACAACCCAGCGACAAGCTAGTCTAAGACTACCCGTAATGGGTGACCAAACTAAGTTTGGTCACCCCTGCCACCTTTGCGCCACATCAGCTTTCTCTCTCCTAATCAAACACATGACCAAACAGCGACCAAACCCCCGTAACGGGTGACCGAATCGGCGACCAATTTTTTTTTATTTTTTTTTAAGAAATTTCGTTTTATTAATATATATATTATATAATATTTATTTTATATATAATATATTATTAAATTATTAATTATTAATATATATATATATATGTGTTTATAAGAGAGAAAGAGGCAAAACCGGCGACCAAAGAAACAGCCGAACGCTCGAGTAGTCGACCTTTCAGGGTGAGGGACGCGTCGGCGGTGATCGGGTGTAACGGTGGGGGACGCGTCGGGTGGCTTATGTGGCCGGTCGCGACCGAGCTTCCGGTCGTCCAATACGCCCGGTCTAATAGTTTCTTTCTCAAATTAATCCAAAAGAAAACAAATCCATCGGATTAAAATGAACAATCCATCAATAGAATTTATCGTCTTTTCACACACCAGCTCATTTCTTGATTTCCAAATTTGTCATAGATATGTAAGAATAGCAGCCTTGAAAAATGGAGCTTATATCTCTGCGCGCAGAAACAACAATCTAAAGAGATACATGACACAAAAAGAACAAGGGTGTTTCTATTTGCTATTTGTTTTCTTAAGTTTCTATATAGAAAACAAAAACAAGCAAAAAAGACAAACTCTATTCACTATTTAGCTCACTGGGAATGTGCATCACTTTTCTATGGGCCTAAAGCCCAAAATACTAAACCCAAAGAAATTTGGCATGAAGTAGGTGTGTCTTTGAACTTGGACCTTGAACGTGCTATAAGCCTATAACTAAGAAAGAGTTAGTACTTCCATGTTCCATGAGTTCCATCCCTAAATAAAACTTCCATTTATAGTTTCGTAGATTTTAATGAAAAGTTAGTGGTGGAAAAATGAAATATTTATTTAGGGCAAATTTGAGAATTTTATTTAAGAATAGATAAAGTATTTGTTATTGTAACTTTTTACGTGTGTTTGTTATGTCCAATTGTCCATGTGTCGTCCCATGGAGCTTTTTGTGCCTTTGTGACATGGGTTTTCTCGGATTGTTTACTTTCTCTATGTTAAACCAAAATTTCATTAAGCGGTTAAAAAAAGAAAACTTTTTGTGCCTTTGTGACATGCGCTTTCTCGGGTTGTTTACTTTCTCTATGTTAAACCAAAATTTCATTAAGCGGTTAAAAAAAGAAAAAGAACTCGTGATAAAATGTATCTTACGAAGCCTTATCTTACATTATGTCTAACACCGTCTTCATGAGCTATTTTGTAACGTCAGCATTGTCATAGCACACATTTTAGGACCCTGGTAATAATAGATACATGTTTTACTTAATGAAGTTTGCTTTTAATTGTAGGGTTTTAATACTGAAAGTTTGTTTTTGAATGCATAAATAATTATACGTGGGATTAGTTCCTAAAATCATGAGTTTGTTATAGATTGATGTATAAGTTTATAAAACATCTCTTAAGCTGTTATTATCAAAACCTTTAATTGTATTTGTAACAAAAATCTTATGTGACAACATTTTCTTAGTAGCTACAAACCGATAAGGACACACTCTTTAATAGCTAAGATGGATCGATCATAATGTAACTTTCTCATCTTACTTTTTAATTGTTTTATTTTATGCATTCCAAATATATACAACTATTTTTGACGTCTTTTTTGCACTTTAACCAACCATAGTTTGCTTCATTGAACTTGTGATAAGTTCATAACGTGTCCTTCGATTCTTAGTTCGTGTACAATTCGTTGGTTTACGTCACAAAGTGATGTGTAAGCTTAAATTACCACACGAAAGTTCATTCACATCTAACACCAACCCAAAAATCAATTATCATGAGTATATATATATATATCCTTTTCCGTCATTCAAATAAATTATAAATTCAATTATCATATCTGAGTTCATGTATAAGCAAGCTTTTTAGAGCTTTTAGTTTTTTTTTTTCTTTTTATGAATTTAAAAGCTATTAAATTTATTTGGGCATGGGATTTTTTAGTTTTTATTTAATAAAAAATACTGTAAAATAAAAAGCTACTTCAAGTAGTTTTTGAAAAGATTTAAGCTTCTAAAATGGAAAATTGCCACAATATCCTTAAATAATTATATTGATATCATATTTAACCATTTTATATGTACCTATATACTATCATGCAGTATTTTAAAGCCCTAGCTCTGTATACTTACCAAATAGATTTTTATAAATAAAGATTCAGTTTTCAGCTGTAAATAAAAGCTTTAGTTTTCAACTTCTAGTTAGTTTTTGTCAAACATACACTATTACCATCATACTTATTAATTTTGATATTTTCCCTTTTTTTGATTTAATTTATCTTGAGTTCCTTTTTCTTATTAGTTTAAATTAATTAAATAGTTATTAGGTTTAATGATTATATTCTTCATAATTAATAAAATGCATAAGCATTTAGGATATTGTTAAAAAGATTACTTACATTATTTTCCTCGGTTAAAGCATTATAATCAATATCTTTAACATCACAATTTTTAGAAATGAATATTGGCATTTTTACCATATGATTAAATATATAAATAATGATATGAAATACGTGGAGAATAAATGAATAATTTATGTCCCAAAATACTATTTATATATTGTGTTTCATAACGGTGGGCGGTGGTTCTGCCATTTTCCCCCAACAGGTAAGCAACCGATCACTCTCCTTTTTCATTAATTTTAATATAGTTTTTATATAATTTCTACTACCGGCTCTGATCAATGTTGCCGGAGATCTGTTTCCTTTCGATTGATGGTGATAATTTCACAATTTTCAATTTCATTTGCTATTGTTTATGATTAAACCCTAACGAAGGTACCTGTGAGATTGCTAATTTCAACTGATTTGTTGATTTCATACAGAATCGTATAACCGACGGTTACATCCATTGATTAGCTATGAATACACGAAGGTTATTGTCTCTATACTTGATTCATTATTGAATTTGCTCCATTTGTATAATTCGCTGCTTAGATCAGTAAATTAATAGTTCGCTACTCGTAAAATTGTGTTTTGTAGATCTCGTTATGTGATCTCACGGAAATTGAGCATTAAACATGCTTTTTAGATTTAATTCTGGTTGCTGTAGAGTGATTTCTGCAATGAATTATGTTTAAATTCTGTTTTAGAATGCTGATGAATTGTGGATTAGGTCTACATATGTTAATAACATGTACCTGTGTTAGAATAGCAACGAACACTTAGGTTGGTGGTCCATTTTGGTAATTATACTCAATAATGTCCTGACTTCTGACCTAAAATTTATCCCTGAATTTATCCTCTTTTTTAATTTAGTGAACTTTCGGTTAATCGTATATCAGCTATGTCATTTCATTCTATTTTTTAACATATTTTTTTAAAATTTAATGAAGGGATGTACGTGGAAACAGATCTGCTCTGTTTGATGACATTGAAGATGGTGGAATTAGGGCAACTTCTTCTTACTCCTCACACGAAATTGATGAACATGAGAATGAGAGAGCCATGGATGGACTGCAAGATAGAGTTCTTATGTTGAAAAGGGTAATTAAAATTAAAATAATTATAAATTCAAGATTTATTTGAAGTAAATTTAATCTTGATCATCTCAAAAACAGTTGACAGGTGATATACATGAAGAAGTGGATGGTCATAACCGAATGTTGGATAGAATGGTATGTTCTTTGCAACGTTTAAAAAAAAATTCCTTTTTTTGTACATATTTCTGTCGTAAAATTATAATAATTTTTTTATTTTTCTCATCAGGGGAATGATATGGATTCATCAAGAGGTATCCTCTCTGGAACTATGGATAAATTTAAAACGGTATGCATGTATATATAATTTAATTATCTATATTCATAATATATTTTTTAATATAACCGAATCGATGTAAATGTGTTCAGGTATTTGAGACAAAATCAAGCCGAAAGATGTTTACACTTGTGGCTTCATTTGTGGTGGGTTTTCTAGTCATATATTATCTCACTAAGTAGTTAAATCATATACTCATGTTTCAAATGTTGGATATGTGCTTGTTTATGTAAAGAAATCTTGTTCAAATAGATATTTGTGTGTCGGATTTGACCGATTTTATGTTGGTTTTCGTGTTTTATAATCTCTCGTGTTTGTTGTACTTTTATACTTTAAATTATATGTTTTTTTCGGTGTCGGTTTGTGCTTGGTTTATGTAGTTTCCAACTTTCAATCCACTTGTAACATTTTTACATTTACATACAAGAATTTGTCATGGATACATTTGTTGTATTATAGAAACAAGGGTACTCGATCGCGTTAAATATAGACAGTTATACTTTTATCTGGTAGTAGAGAGGTTGCATCCTGAAAGACTGAGAGTTCTCTAGTAAAAAACAAAAACATGTGAAGTTGTGGGTAAAAAATACTGTGAGATGTCACAAGTATAACATTTATTGTATTGTGGTTGTAATTTATCGTTAAAGTTTTTACTGGATGAAACCATTTTCTTTCGGCAAAAAAGAAAAAGAAAAAGAAAATGTTTGTAAAATGCTGAATAGGAATAAAAAATTTATTGAAGGAATATTGGTGGATAAAATGGAAATTACAGTGGCAGGGTACCATTCTACCACTAGACCACTGGTACTATTCATGATTACAGGCCTGTAATGAAGTTTAAATTGTTAGGTTAATTGTTAACACTTCGGTTCATAATAATAAAATATAACATAGTATTATATGTGCTAATAATTAATCTAGACTATTTACATATGCAAGAAAAATATATTGAGCCTCTTATTTTGATAAGTCCTGTTTATATGTATATTTGGAACATCTCTTGGTTACTTCCAAATTAAAGCGCTATAGCGTTAACCATAAACTTCATCTGCAAAAATAAATTCATACAAACAAGTATTAGGATTTTTTTTTCCAATAAAATGTTAGTTGTTAACCGTAGTCCTAACAAGTAAGGAACTATTGTTAGCAAAAAGCTTATATTTCATACTAGAGTTTTAATGCCTTTTTATCATGAAATGAAGAGGTATATATTGCCAATTCAAGGATTAATATCGGGTAAAACATAGTATATGGGAGAACAAATATAACATGTTTTGAAGAATCTTTTATGGAATCTGGAAATGTAATATTTATAAACTTTTAACAATACCAAATATATGTTTCATTTGTTTAAAAACGATTTGTATTAATATCTAACAAAAAGTTAGAGAAAATAAAGTTACAAGAAATTACATGATCGTGGATGACTACTCCACTCATACCAAATTAAGATTACATACTATTAATCCATAATTAGAAGAAATAATTTTTTTGTAACGTGAGTTATGACTCGCTATGTGAGCTGACTAATCTCATTGAGACCACCCGCTTTGTAGTAGCCCGAAGTCGGCGCAGGTGAACCTCCATGGTCACAAGAAGATATTTGTTTTGCTCACAGCAGAGTTTGAACCCGGGACCTAGCCTCCCGGAATTTCACCCTTTAGGAGATCAAATTCAATCATTAAGCCACCACCCTTGTGGTTAGAAGAAGTAAAATTTAAAATCATATTTGAGCGAATCTTTTCGAGACCTTTTGTATTTGAAAGCCATATCGTTCTTACATCTCCGAATAGAATTACTATAGACAAACACATTTCTAAATGATTTACATGAATAATACGCTTGGTTTGATTTAAATACTTGAGTAGTTGTTTTTTATTCCCAATAAAATGCATAATGAAAAAGATGTATATATATAATCTAGCTTCCAATAATTCAGGGTGAAGTAGAGAGATGGTGGTGAGGGGTGACATCTAACCAATATATCACCCTTTATCCCATACTTTATCTATTGTCTTTATACTAAAAACATCCACATTTTCTCTCCTCCCTTTGATTTCACCTGTTAGTGAATAGGGACCCCCCTTCTTGTAAACCCTACTCGGCCAAGACCCTCTCTCTCTTTCTCTCCCTCTCATAGATATCTATGTATAGGGGGTGACAATTTCTGATTGTGACATGAAATTCGACTTGGAACTGAAATGAAAATAAACACGTTTAGGTATCGATTCAACTCAACTGACCCGTTTATTAAACAGGTTAGGTTCGGGTCAATGATAATAAATTTGGGTCGACATGTCAACCCGATTAATAATTAAAATATATTCAAAAATATATATATGTATATTTAGTTTATTGTTTACTAGTTTAAACGTAAATAATAGTTAATAAAACTAAAAGGGTTGCTTAGTAATTTGGCGTTTTAGTATTTTGATATGAATTTGTAAAATAATAACAACATTTTTACCCGGCCCTTTTAATATGTTTGACATGCTAACATATTTAACACGGTTAATCAAACGGGTTGTATGGTTCAAGTTCAGGTTGAAGATAAACATATTATAGTTGAGATATTTGACCCGTTTATATATATATATATGTTGGTTTCAGGTTGAACGTTTCTGACTTACCAACCCGAATCCGACCAAAATTGACATCTAACCTTAGAGAGAGAGAGAATGATGGTTTAGCATATTAGGAGAATTAGAAATCATGTACTCCGTATGATTTATAAACTGATATATAAAATGTCGGGTTACCATATAAGGAAAAAGACATCATGAAACTGACTGACAAAAACTCGCTATCATTTATTGGGAACTAGCAAAAGGTGCATCCATGTGTTGGAACCACATCCACATGCAACTCATCTTCAGCCCTTTTGCATTTCATAATATTGAGATCGAAGACAAATATATATGATTTTATTTATTGATATGAGTACATGTATGACATAAATATGCCTTCAAAGACATACCATGAAGACTGTCTTACTTGGTCTTTTTCATGAAAAAAGATATGGAATCAGATATGATCCCCGTACATATACATTTATTAATCCATAGATACTTGAGTTTTCTATCCCCCTATTTTAGTGTTTCCATTGACTCAAATTAAGCTACTATACGTACATGAGGCTTTGAACGTTTCGTTATTGTAGTTTGACCAAATTGCACGTTTCATCCGTATTATTCCGATAGTTAGCGGGTCTTCGTTAGATCAGGATGCATGTACAACTCACGTGAGGGCATTTTTGTCATTTCAGAATTGGAAGATCGGTGTGAAATGTCATTCGTGGTCATGTTATCCTATGATATGGCTTGTAACAAGATTTTATAATGCCAATTTGCAATTAGCTTCATTGCAAATTTAAAGCGGCGGTGCTATACATTCTTTGGACTCTTTTAGAAATTTTGGAATTAGACGATCTTGAACTTAAACAAGCTTATAAAGATAACTAGGCGACAATGTTAAAGTTTTATCATTTCTTTGGATTACTAGTAGGCTTAAGATATTCTCGCTAAATTGGCTAGCTAGAATGTAGTTGTAACCCGTGTAACACCGAACAATTGCATAATTTGTATCTTGTGCTCTAAGTACTCCTTGCTAGATTTTTTTTTTTGTTAATTTCACGTGACGTTCAAAAATAGTTAATAGAGTAAATCTTGTTTTGCTGTTAGAAATACCGTTCATTATACGCTGAATTAGCTTGGGGTGAGCATTTGGATCGGAAAAATCAAAATGAACCGAAAACCACCACAATCGGAAACATGTAATCGGTTCGATTTCGGTTCTAAATATTTAATTTTCGGTTCGTTTCGGTTTTTGGATCGATCTCACCCCTATGTCAACCAATGCGCGTTGATCGACAACATGTTGAAATTGTTCCCCTTGTTTGTTGTTTCACCATCATCATTTAAGAAAAAAATGGACGTAAATTAACAACTTAAACATAAATACTCCGTAATTTTAATGAAAGAGAAACAATAGATCGAATTGAAGGAGATCACTTAGAAAGCAAAAAGCTAAATCTAATATCTTCCATTAATTTTCATGGCTACCAAACATATTGATCAAACACTTTATCTAGATACATAAGAACAAGAACTAAACATGCATAAACCCTAATCGATCATACTCTAAATAGCTAATTGATGAACTCAACTAATTAAGAACCAAATTATTTTCAATCCGATAGAGTGGATCGATCAAGATCGTCCAAGTCGAAGTTCCAAATCCAAACCCAAACCCAAACCCATCCCCATTTCAACCCTAGAATTACTCTCTCTCTTCTTCCAAACATTGCTTTCATTTTCTTGATCATTAACATTTGCAATAAATCCGTTAATATTCAAATTCTTCCTCAAATCTCCACCGAAGTTTGGAGCCGAACGTGGTACGGTGGGAAACATGTCTTGTTTCTCTTCATTTTCTAGGGTTAAAGATGGCGAAGAGAGAGATAGAAGAGAAGAATGGAAGGTCTTGTACGGTTGTAAAGATGGTGGTGATGAGAATAAATTAGGGTTAGGGTTAGGGTTTGGTTGATGATCAAGAGAAGGTGAAGACAATCTGAGTCTAGCTCTATCTCTTCTATGGACATTCATGTGACCACCAAGAGCTTGTGCAGATTTGTACTCTTTCTTGCAAAAGTTGCACATAAAGTTTCTTTGGCGCCATGAGATTCCATCGTATCCATGATCGGTGTCAAAGATGAAGGCGTTGTTTTCCCATTTGCTTTTGAACTTGTGATCCATTTGACACTAAAAAGAAGTGAAGATACTTGTGGTGAGTGTGTGTGTGTGTGTGTGTGTGTGAGAGAGAGAGATCTAGAGAGAGATGTTTGTAGAATGTAGCATGTAGTGAAAAGGTATAAATGTCTTATTTATTCGTGAGAAGGTTTTGGGGGTGTTTCAAAGTGCGTGTAGTCGTGTGTACGGATTACGGTCAGTCGGTCACTAGCTACGACACGTATATTATTTGTACATGACATTTTTACATAGAAAAGGTTAATAACAAGAAATAGCTACGTTTTTATAAGTGTGTTAGTTTATGTGAAGTTTTTTTTTTTTGTTTCTTGATCATTAGATACATCATGTACTTCTAAAAGGTGTGAAGATTAAAATAGTTATGTAGCCCAAAATGCTTGTAATAAGTTCTATACATGATGATGCGACATTTTTATAGTTTAATGTGTACTTATAAGAATTTGAGAAAATCGGTATCTAAAAACAAGAAGCTTGGATTACAACTCCCATCAATTCCACCTAAATTTACATAATTTTGACATCGGGAATGTAAAAAAAATACTACTTTATATAATGCATTTTTGACATTCCCAAATTATCAGGACTAATTTTCAGACAAGACAGTTGCTATTTCAAAAAATATTTTCGTTTTGAAAAAAAAAAATAATTGCCCATGACTAGAACTGAAGACCTTCATGTTATTAACAAGTATCTCTAAGCAACTGAGCTGTTATAACAGATATTGATTACTTGACTGTAATGACTTATATACCATATTATACTTATTAATCTCTAAACTTAAATTATCGTATCGACCACCACCCACCACGACCATCACTACTCACTTCCATCGCCCACAAGGCCACAACCACCACTCACCACCATCACTAAGAACCACCACCGACCATAAAATATAATTACAGGTACCTGCCGCCACGTTACGCATGTACCGTGCTAGTTATCTTGAATAAGAGTAGGCTAAATAATATTAAAGTCGAAT
This sequence comes from Calendula officinalis, assembly GCA_963853835.1. Lineage (NCBI taxonomy): Eukaryota > Viridiplantae > Streptophyta > Magnoliopsida > Asterales > Asteraceae > Calendula > Calendula officinalis. The sequence goes on from OY970820.1 coordinate 37,250,035, forward strand.
TTCACATAAAACTCCATACTAATTAGTCCCATGAATGTCTTATTTTATTTTTATGAGCTAAAGCATACCCAAAACTATAAGCCAATATATACTTTGTTATCTTAATTAAATTATATAGTATAAACTTACATTAGATGGCGTTTGGATGTGAGATAATCAGAGCTAGCTTTCACGATAACCAAACACTTGAAACAAATAATCACTTACAAAATGTGATGGCAAACATCCCCATAGCAACAACAAAACTAGATGAAAATTGAGAAAAAGCTAGTAGATACAAAATAAATTAAAAACAAAATACCAGTTTTTCGACTCTTTAGCTATGTTAACTCTTGCACCTGATCTAACTAACATATGTAGGTTATCCTGAATTTTAATAAAATTTAATAAATATATAAAAAGAGTAATTTGTTCGAGCTCATTTTCCTTCCTCGTGGTCTGATGTACGGGAAATGTGGTTAATACATTATTTGTTGTCACGATTTTTCCTGAAAGTGAAAGAAATGGTTAATTACATTATTTTAAGGTTTTTTATTTCTTCTTTAAAAAGAAAAGGAAAACTAAAAAAAAGGACAGATAAGGAGTCAAATTAAATTTCTCCATTAAATATAATGGGTCGATTTGGGTTGTATTTTTATGACACATGGGTCAAATATAAAAACTAAATAGGAACTCTTTTTAATGCATACACAACCTCTTAAATTCTTTTTTATGTTTTTGAAAATTAAATTATTATTGTAATAACCAATAATTTATACAAGATTAAAAGAGAAAACAGGCGTTAAAGTGTTAGCGGGTCAACCTAATTTGACCAGGCGTTAAAGTGTATGTGTGTTGACCTAACCCGACGCGTTCAATCTCTACTCAAAACTATGCTATTACAATAATAAAGTTAGACTTATTATCGTAAAGCAATTTAATAGGTTTTATGCATTTGAAGACATCTCGGATAACTTTTAACCCGTTAAAATATAAACTTAACCCAAGTCGACCCATTTGTATGTAAACGGGTCAAAATCGTCACACTTACTATACATATAATATAACCTGCCCCTATATATAGTCATATAGACTACAAATTACACGAGAACCTAAAAAGTAATAAGATCTATTGACAATTTTACCCTTTTTTTCCATGCTCGTTATTAAAGATGAAGGGCGCTGATGTGGCATGTATATATTACTTTTAGTAAGTTAAGATTAGCATATACTTAAGATTCATATTAAGATTAGTATTGATACTTTTAGTAAGTTAAGATTCATAGCTGGAGACTTATAACATGGGCGGATGAATGGCGCTGATGTGGCATCCGGAAGTTGGACAGCTGGCAAAATGGATTTGTAAAAAGATGAAGCTTTGGAGTGAATATATCATAAGGAAAACTAAATGAATATGGATACAGTTTATGAAGATAAATAAGGAAGGTATAGATACAGAATATTGACAGCTGGCAAAATGGTATTGGTAGGGTGGATAATATTAGAGGGCAAACTATATGAAACTGTATCCAACTATACACGAATTGCTACTGTATGTATTAAACTATGAAAATTACCTCTTGATGTAACAAACTTTTTAAAAAAATTAAGTAGATTATATCAAAAGTTTGTTATATCAGAAGTTAATTTTCATAGTAAAATAGATACAATATTAATTTGTATAGAGTTAAATACTTTTTTTTTCATATAGTTGGTCTAATATCAGAATCAGAAATTGGAGTCTTACCAAAAAGTCAAAGATGATGATGATGCTTTATGCGGGCCTTCTACTGGTACTGGTGTAGGAGGAGAGAGGGGGGGGGGGGGGGGGGGGTATATCTCAATGAAGGTTGACTTTTTTTTATAAAATTTCCAAAAATATATATAAAAAAAATTGGACACCGAACCAGTTTGACAGTAGAAGGCCCTGTTTTTTGTAATTTTACTTAAAGCAGTCAACAGCTATAATAGAATATGTCAAGTTATTCTCCTAATATCAATGAGATGTAATTAAGAATATATGCAAATAAAGCATGATATAAATGTAATAATAAACTATATTATTATACCTAGTGAATAAGTAGTGTGATGATTTATATTTAGAAAGTCAACGGAGGGTACCTACTTGGTCAAACTATATAATATCAGAAGAAGTCATCAAAGGCCCCCTCCCTGTCACTTTCCCAGTTTTCAGATCCTGCACAAACCAACCATTCACCAAAAAAAAGAAATATATAATTTTGGATGAAAATGAAGGTTTGGGAGAATTTTGTGAGAAAAAGAAGTTTAAGGGGTAAAAATGTAAAATGAGAGGGAAAATTCACTAAATAGTAATTTAGTTTCACCATTGTTCCACCAAGAGGTTTGACCACTCACATCTATTTACGTAGCACTTCATTACATTTAGAAGGTATTTTTATAGTTATAATAATTAATGGCCAAAATGCATTTTAGTACCCTGAACTTGGTTTACTAGGTCTTCTACTACCATGAACAATTAAAAGTGGTGCATGGTACCCTGAACTTAACAAAGTACCTGACTTACTAATTTGATCTTGTTTTCTAATGTGATTTGCTTCTAGTATCAATATATTAAGATGAACGTATATCTTTCGGTAACGAAAATAATTCAAGTAAGAAAACGCGATCAAATTAATGAGTCAGGGTACTAAACCGACCATTTTGTCAAGTTCAGGATACCATGTTGCACCTTTAATAGTTCAGGGTAGTAGAAGACCTAGTCAGTCAAGTTAAGGATACAAAAGTGTATTCTATTTTACACAATTGGAACGTAACTGATAATAAGGTTAATATTTAAAATAATTTCACACCAGTGAAACAAAGTAATTAAACCTTCTAAAAACAGTTCAAATGATTTCAAGTTTAACAACGCCAGCTATTATACACAATTGGCATGCCACGTCAGCATATGTAACCGGTAATATATGATCACTTTTCAAAAATATTTAACAACATAGAAACACAATTAAAACAAACCTCTTTAATTTTTTTATTTTTTTATTGATATCTAGGTGGGACACCAGTGAAACTTTGTTACTGTTTAGTGATTTGAGGGGCAAAAACGGAATTCTAGAGAAACCAAACTAACTAACTAACTAACTAACTAACTAACCTGGTTGTTTATCAGGAAGAGAAAGATCATGAACAATCGTCTGAAAAGCAGCAGGAGTGAGTGCAGTTTCTTGATTTTGATTTTGATTTTGATTTTGATTTTGATTTTGTGGCGGGAAATTTAAATCAGAATCATTTGATGTAATATCAGAAGAAGTAGAAACTGCATCATCTCTAATAATAAATCCAGAAGTTACACTTGAACTTGTTGAAGCATTTAACATACTTTTTAGCGATGAAAATTGATCCGACATGCTGTATAGCATCCTGAGCCACACTAGATACACGTGGCATTAGTTTAAATTAATAATATTATATATTATATTATATTATATTATACTTATTTTTATTTTAATTATCATTTTTTACCCTTAACTTCTTTTTGCTCACTTCATATCTCCCCACTTCACAACAAACTGTATATGAATGAACCTATGAAATAATTATTATTTTATTTTTAATTACAATTTGTAAGGGCATTTTCGTCATATGACATGTTTTTTTTCTTTCTAAATGAGAAGTATTATAATTAATTTTATATATTAATATGTAAATTAAAATAAAAAATTATCAGGACTAATCAGAGAGATTTTTTTTTTATTTTTTAATTTAAAAAATAAATAAATAAATAGTATTACCTATTTAAAGCTTCCTGAAGTTGAAGTACCCTTTTTTCAGTTTCTTCTAGTTTTTGCCTCCTAATTTCACTTGATTCAAGAGCTTGATTGTATTTCTTTTCACATTCATCAGCTCTTTGTCTCTCAGATTCTACTAAAGCCTGCATAAAATTTACAAATTTTAAAAAAAATATAACCCTACCCGACCTGTTTTGGTACGAACCCATTTCAACCCGTTACCCAACCCGACCCGCCCATGTGTCACCTCTAATTATAACATATAAAATCAAAGACTTTATTGTGCCACCAAAATATTACCTTCAAATTTTCTACTTGTACACTTAAACTTTCAATCATTTTACTTTCCTCCCCTGAAACTTTGGCTTTTTCCCCAATAGCAAATGTGTCATCAGATGCTTCCATTTGATCTTTGTTTTTATTCTACAAAATAAGGTAACTTTATGTAACTAACCTTGTATATATCTAGTTAAATGTGATGAGGTGGCATGCCACATCACCATTTACCTGCTATAAAATTACATACAATCTTGACCCACCTCATCAAGGTGAAAACAAGTTACATTTTCGTGTAATTAACCATTAAATTTACATTTTTTCATAGTATTTAAATTGAATTACCTTTCTTTCATTGTCTTCCATTTTTACACGCATATAATTGACTGTATCAAGGGCTGCAACAAACTTCTTTTCAAATTCATCAGCTCGTTGTCTCTCTAATTCCACTAGAACCTGCAAGAAAATATGTATATAAGATAGTTAATCCTGAATTAAGGTCTAACTAACACACACACACACACACATATATATGTATACATAGGGTTAGGATCCGTGAGGACTCAACTACAATTCTCAATCAATTGTTTAATAAATATTGGATCATTATAAAAAATATTGGATCTTTACTTTTTCTTCATAAGGAGAAATTGGATTATTATCAGGAAATTTTAGATTATAATCAAGAAATTTTGGATCATTATCAATCCTCACCCGCTCTCACTTACACACACACACACACACACACACACACACACACACATATATATATATATAATTACCTTAAGATTTTCCACTTGAACAGTTAATCTTTCAATCTTTTCCTCAGTAGAAAGTGGCACGTCTTCCACAACTGACAAATCTCCATCAGAAGCTTCCATTGCAGACCCGTGTTCCGTTGCTTCATTCAATTCAGTCTACATAATAATATAACTTTATATTTTTTTATGAGACAAACTCATTTTTTTTATTTTAATATTTTTATTAAAACAATCACACATTTATTTTAAGCGCCTAAATTCCCTTTACTAATTACATAACCATAATTAGTTTCTTTACAGTGCACATATTTGACATTATTTTTATAATTGAAGAGAAAAAAGTATTCATAATATTGAAGTTGAAGTACCATTCTTTCTGCTTTTTGAAGTTGAAGTACCCGTTTTGCTGTTTCTTCCAATTTTACCCTCATATTTTCAATTGTTACTAGAGATTCAGAAAGCCTATTTTCAAATTCATCAGCACGTTGTCTTTCTGACTCTAATAAAGCCTGCATAAACGGGTCGCCATTTTAACATAACGGGTCAAACTAAACCAATCAGAAAAATAAACGGGGGGTCGCCATTTTAAAATTCACTAAAAATAAGTTCAAGCGTCTCCAGAATTGTTTTATTTATAGAAAAATTATCATAAATTTATTATTTACAGAATCAAAAGATGGACACAACTATTAACTATATACACGTTTGATTTGATCAAGACTTTCAACCCATTTGACCCATTCCCCAATTACTTTTTTTTATTTGAACAGTTTGAGATAAACATTATAAATCAACACATTCATAAGTAACTTTAATTTAATTAAACCAATATTACCTTTAGTTTTTCAACTTCTGAAGTCAACTTGTCAATCTTCTCGGTCTCCGAAAAAACAGTTGACTTTTTCCCATTATTATAAGCTTCAAACTCTCTTTCCTTGGTAAGCAATCCATCTTCCAGTTCAGTCTGCATGATGATATTATTTTATATTTCTGATTATAAAAACATAATATTTTACATGTTTCTTAAATCAATCACAATCCACACTAGTTCCTAAGATCCTAACATTTAATTCAGGAATTTCAGGTTAAACTCGGACCCAACTACTTTATGGTCAACATTTAATGATTGACTAGTCATATTGATCTTTTTTTCTTTTTTAAATAAAATATTTTATAATTATTTTCAGTAATTTTGCAAGTATTTTACATTACTGCATAGCTTCATCAGAGGCTTCGGTTGCAGGCTCACGTTCCTTGTTGAGCAATGCGTCTTCCATTTCAGTCTGCATGATAATGTAATTTTATATTTCTAATTTCTCATGTTATTTTAAAAAATCAAAATTACATATTCAATCTACCAATAACAGCCTGACACGTGGCATGACAACTACATTATATTTGGTGCCCAATTATTCTATGCATCTATATTTCCATTGCTAATTACTTAACCATATGATGCACTAGTAGATAAAACATCACTAAATAAAAATTAAGAATAAATTAAGAATATATAAAGAATTAGATTGAACTATTAAAAAATAATTACCTTATCATGTTCCTTGACGATAAATCCATCCTCCGATTCATTCTGCATGATAAAAAAATAAAGTAATTTTACATTTCTGCTTATAAAACATAATTTACATGTTTATTAGAGAAAGAAAAGATATTACAATCCACAATTGTAGTTAGGGGTGAACATGGTACAAAAACCGAACCGAACCGAACCGAAACGATAATGATAAATTTTCAAAAATTAACCGATTACATGTTTTCGGTTTTGGTTCGGTTCGGTTTGGTTCGCTTTTGATCATTTTGGTAATGATACTTTTTTCCATCTGTTTTAGTAATTACAAGTAGGAAATGTTGTAAATAAAGTTTTACTTTTTTTTCCCTATCTGTAATTCTCTAGGATAACTAAAGTTTTTTCTGCTCTTATCTGGTTACAATTTTTTTACTCTATAAATACCAAATTAGCCAATTTTAAAAACTTACAACTACCAAACCGGATTGAAAAAAAAGTATAACTACCAAAGCAGATCAAATATGAAAGTATATTGCCTAAATAATTATACTAAACTTGCGATGAAAGATTTTCTATTTAATTAAACTTACCTTTTGGTGCTCCTTTTCTGGGGTAAAACTGTCATTCTTAACATGAAATGTGTCATTTGACTGAGTCTGCATGATAAAAAAAATTAAATATCTCTAATTAATTAAACAGAGTGAATTTTCATGTTAGTTAAATATAATAATATCATATTTACAGAATAGAAGATCTTTTATTTATTTTGGAATAATTTATAGATATCTAGTAAAATCACTAAAAATATCATATTTACCCATTCCATAGTAATTAAAATATAATCAGTTACTTATAACTGTTTATTTTACTATTAATCATAGTTTTAAAGTTGTACCCATGTTTCAGTTCCTTTTGATTTCAAAATTTCAATTGTTTCCAGGGCTTCAACATACTTCTTTTCAGATTCATCAGCTCGTTTTCTCTCAGATTCTAATAAAGCCTGCATGCCAATAATTTAACTAATAATCTAATTAGATAAACTAATACTGATAATTATCTAGAAAAAACAAGATAATGCATATGGAGACCACCCAACTACTTTTTATACTTTACAGGCCACCTAAGTATGTATCTAGTTTCACTATCCATCCAAAAACATGTTGCATGACGAAAATGCCCTTAATTCTTTTGAAAAGACAAAAATACCCTTGGTCAGATACATACATGGGTGGCCTATAAAGTAATTTCAGTACCTTTCTTTCAGTTTCTTCCAACTTCATGATTTGAATTGTTTCTTGGGCTTCAAGATACTTCTTCTCATATTCTTCAGCTCGTTGTTTTTCTGATTCTAGTAAAGCCTGCATGCCAATAAGTATATACGAGGGTAAATTGGTAATTTACAAACAGAGAGACAGAGAGAGAGGAAGAGATAAATTCTTGACTAAAAGAAACTGTGAAAGCTTGAGAAAAATAATAATATTATGCTCTATTTAATTACTGTCATATTAGCTTATATTAAACCGAAATTACCGTCAAATTTTCAACTTCTGCAGTTAAACTGTCGATCTTTCCAGAGTCAGATCCTTCTGTTGCAAACCCATGTTCCTTGGCACTCAAGCTTTCTTCCAATTCAGTCTGCATAATGATGTAACATACATTTTCATAATATATATATATATATATATATATATATATATATATATATATATATATATATGTGTGTGTGTGTGTGTGTGTGTGTGTGTGCATGTAAATAGAATTAAAAATATTATTTGAAACTAAATAGTGTTACCTTCAAACGTGTTTGTAACTCTAAACGTTCTGTGAGCTCTTTCACTTGTTTTTCAAGATTTTCCTTTGCATCTTTGAGTGCACCAGCATCTTTTGCAGCCTGTATATATGTTAATAATAAATAAATAAAAAAAGTCAGCAGAATTTTTTAATCATAGAAAATCAATAGTGAGAAATTAGGGCTTATAAAGCATTGCAACCTAAATATATAAAATAGCTAATAAATAAATAAAAAATACTATATATTTGCTTAAAATAGTAGATGAGTCTCACTATTTATTAGAACTGTGTACACTGAAGAAGAAAAATATCTAATTCTATTTCTTAATGATCAAAACATGTAAATATACAGACACAGAAAACGAATATGAGAAACCATCTAATAACTAATCTAGAAGTAATCATTAACAATAACTTAATCATAAAACTTACTTATTACCTATCTTCAACTTAACTATGACCTATTTACTTTAATGTATTAAAAAATAAATAAATAAATAAATAAATAAATAAAAAGTCATACCATTTTTAATCTTTTAAGTTCTCTTCTAGCAACTTGGGCCCTCCATCCACATTGTGTGACAACTGTCGCTTTTAACAGTTTCTTATAACGTGTATAATCTTTATAACCACGCCATTTGGCCTACAAAAAAACTGACTTACATTAGGAAAAAAAACATAAAAATAAAAATAAATTAACAAAAAGTCAGATGAAAATAATAACGGTTACTGACTTGTAATTTAGTAGCTGCCATGTATATCCTTCTGAATTTGAATTCAACACGAGCAGCCATTGCTCTTAAACCTGCTTGGATGATTTCAACTGCATATCTGAGTCTTGTGTAGGATGATCTTATTGTGTACCGCCTAAAATTTGTTTGGATTTTAGTTGTTACACTTTCTTTTTTCATATCTTCATACATCATAGCAGCAAGCTTTCCTAGTACAAATAATCACACAAAAAAAGTGTGAGAGAAATAAAGACATTATATATGGTTATAACGTGTGGAAACGGGTCGGGTCAGAACGGGTCGTTTTTAATACGGGTCAGGTCAGGTTGACCCCAAAAAAATTTGTCGCTTTCTTTTGAAATTTATATATAGTTTATGTACTGACTACTAAATATAGTCATATAAATGAATAGATTTAGGTTTGACTTGAGTATGTTATTATTTATTTTTGATAAATTATTAATATATGATGATATTGAAAAAATGTGGCTGCCATATCAGCAAAGTCATTGCAAAGATTTAAGAACTAATCGGATGGTGAGAAAAATAAGCGATATAAAAGGGTGATGTAAATTAAAATCCACTTCATGTTACTTTTTACATGTTCAGCCTGTTCCATTTTACCCAAGTTTTATAAAGTTTACTGATTTGACCCATTAGATAAACGGGTCAGAATTTGAAATTGCTACCTCTATTTAGATTGATTAAAGCCAACAAATTTAAAACTAGAGTAATTTACAGAAATTGTCCTTGTAGTCTTCCAAATTATACGATTTTGTCCCTATACTTCTTTTTCATTTTTTTGTCCTTGTACTTTCTAATTTCCTTTATTTTTATCTTTCCGTCTAAATTGCTCCGTTAAATGACCAAAATACCCTCACATGCTTGGGATGTGAGGTTACTTAACGGAAAAATTTAGACGGAATGACAATAATAGGGGAAATTGAAAAGTTCAAGGACAAAAAAAGAAGAAAAAAAATATATAGGGACTAAAATATAGAATTCAAAAGACCACAGGGACAATATCTGTAATTAACTCTAAAAATTATGTAGCCAGGAAACCACTTAATGTGACAGTTATCATAAAAAATAAAAGTAAAAAAAAGTCAAACCTCTGCATAAGGTTTGCAAAGCAACTGCAAGATTAGCCATAGCAAGAAAACGTTTCCTAATTAGATAACTTCTTGTCATTCTCTGAATAACAACAACTGCATTGTTAAACTTTTCTGCTCTCTTTGCATCTAAAGCCGCCATGTGTCCAGCTCTAAGAAACACTTTTGATTTTCCAATCTGCCATCTCATATATATATATACATACATACACTTTATAAGTATAAATTAATGTACTTAACTACAAGAATATATATATATATAAATAACAAGATCAATGACCAAAATGCAATGAACTTTAACCAAATTTTGTATCATTTATTAGGAATTTAGGATAGCATTACAGATATAAGCTCAAATATTAAGTTTCTTCTAGAAGCATCAAAGATTTTTATTACCTGAAACCCCCGGAGTCCTGCCTTTTTTAGAATCTGTCTACAAGCATCCTTTTTGTCATAACTGTTAATACAACAAATATATTAGCAATTAATATTATTGTATATGTATATATATATATATATATATATATATATATATATATATATATATATATATATATAGTAATTATTTGTGAGTATAGTATCTTTTTAAAGATCGCGTTTATTTTAATATTTTAATTAATAGTTTGATTATATTTTGTAATTTATTTTAATTAAATTTTTTATATTATATTCAAATTAATTTTTTTATGGATTAATTTCATAGAATAGTAACGAAGTTTCAAAAGTATTTCATCTAGGTCACTCAAACTTTCCTTTCGCTCTCTAATAATAACCAAGTTTCACAAGTGTTCCAATCATATGAAATTTACCTTCTATTATAGGTTACCAGGTCACCTTATACATAATTTAAGTGTTCCAACTTCCAACTATAGGTTTTTTATATATTAATTTAAACAAAACAAGATAACCTGATAACCAATAATAGAAGGTCAATTTCACATGATTGGAGCACTTTTGAAACTTTGTTACTATTCTATGATATTAACCTTTTTTTTATTTAATAAAATATGTCATGTTGGTAAATAGAGTGTTAGTTGATTTCTACTTGATGTGATTTGCCCTAAAATGATTTTTAACTTACTTTTTTTTCAAAACAAGGGGTACCAGAAGACCAAATCGGCTAACAAAATCAGCAAAAGTCTTGTTAGTAGGGTATCCAGCACAACTAATACGAATTGCTTCTAGAACACCCTGTAAAAAGAGAAAAAAAGAGAACCACTTCAATATAAAATAAAGTTTAAATTTAATTTTTAAACATTATTATGTAAAATGTAAAATTACTCACCCCACAACGTAATTGGTGAATAATGTTGACATTATCAAAAACAGTAGGTTTAAGAAGATTATTTGGTTTCACACATCTAATATAATGAGGTTGTGTAGAATTCAAAGTCTCCATCAATTGTTGAAGTTGTAGCTGCATTCATTAAAAAAAAAAAGAATTAGATTTAAATATAACATTAAGGATGTTAAGCTAGCGGTGGCAATACGGGTCGGGTTCGGGTTCACGGGTCAGAAACATTCAACCTGAAACCGACATGTTTATATAAACGGGTCAGATATTTCAACCCTAACATGTTTACCTTCAACCCAAACACGGCCCATATAACTCGTTAATTAAACAGATTAAATAGACCATGTAATCGGTTACTTGGAGAGTAATTAGATTGGGACTTTTATATATAAATATGAATAAAAGTATATTATACATATAGTTTCCCTAGTTCTTAAAAATAGAACATATTTTAAAACCTATAAGTAAAATGTATCACACTAATATTGTATATAATAAATAATAATATGTATTCTGGAGAGTGGAGTGGTTAGAAAGTGAGCATTTTGGAGAATTTGACTGAGTTTGACCAAGTTTTGACCGATTTGACTGCATGAAATTAATAAATATGTAAATAAAACTTACTTTAAATCGAGAACCAATTGATGAGAACTTGGATTTCTTGGTTGCATCATCATGTTGTTGAGGAAAAAGTCCCGATACAAATGAGCACTTGGAAGCACTCAATAAATCTTTATGTTCAGGAACAATATAATCTTTATTTTTGTCTAGAAATTGATCAGCCTGGTAGTGAACCTGAAGAAATTGATAAAAAAAAAAAAAGAGAGTGTTGACTTTGACTCACATATACAAGATTTTAACTTTTTTACATTTTACCTCCCCAGCATAATGAGTAATGATGAAATCTGAGCGAGCCAATTTTGGTTTAATAAATCTTCTGTGATTTTTAAATGTCTGATAAAGCTTCTGTGCAAATGTCTCAGGAGTTGACTTTGGAAACATGCTGGAAAAGAATTTAGTTAATAATGAGTTAACAAGAAACTTATTCACCAAGAAATTACACATATGTATATATATATATATATATATCAACATATGTATATATATATCAAGGAAGTCCTTAATTTTCTTGAAGTCCCAAGGAACAAGTCTCAACCATTGATCAATAATAATTAATAATTAATGGTCAAGATTAATCACGTGTTTTATACATGGAGGGGTGATTTTGTCATTTGACACGCACATAATTTATTTATTTTTATGTTTTTTTTTAAATTATTATTTTTTTAAAAATGGATTAAAATTTATGTGAGTGCCAAATGACAAAAATACCCCTTCATGTATAGAACATGTGATTAATCTTGACCATTAATTATTTTAATTATTATTGATCAATGGTTGAAAAAGTCTCTACACACACATAATGTGTGTGTGTGCGTGGATTCACATAGTGTTGCTTACCAGGCTTCATCAAGTAGAGCAATGATCCCACCAGGTTTCTGCAAATAGAATACAATAAGAAATATGTTTTTTTTGCCTGATAATTAGATCTAAAATAATTTAATAAATTAATTTAATAAATTTAACCTTTTCAATAAGATCTAAGATGTCCTTATTGTCTACATATTCTATGTAGCTCCAGTCAATTTCGTCTTTAGTGTATATCTCTTGCTGCATCCTGAAGACATGCTGTTTGAAAGAGAGAAATAATAATGGAAAATTAATTATGATATTAATATTTTTGTAAATATATGAAATTTTAAGTCACACACCTGATTGAAGTGCTGTTGCAGCTTCTCATTAGTGAAATTAATGCAAAACTGTTCAAAACTGCACAATTTGAACAAAGTTATGATATTATATTGTCACAATTAAGCCAATGAAGAAGCAATTTATATTAATAATTATTTTTATGGAATTTTACCTATTGTTTTTAAAGCTCTCAAAACCATATATATCAAGGACACCAATCAAAGAATTTGACTTTGGATCTTGCCCAATTGAAACATTAATTTTATCAACCAACCTGTAAATATGGAATAATAAACTATTTAGATGCATTACAGGTGGCAAATTCGACCCGTTTACTTATAAATGGGTCAATTTGGGTTGTGTTTTATGTCAACAGATCAGATAAAAACAGAAACAGAGCAGGTCAATTGGGTTGAAAGCTACCAAAAGTCTATTTATATTGCATAAAGCCTCCAAAATCCTTTTATTTAAGAAAAAATTACATAGAATAGCAACCTACTTTACCAAATGGTCTAATTTGGTAATTATACTTTTTTTCCCAAGACTAGTTTGGTAATCAGATTTTTTTTTTTTTTTTTTTTTTTTTTTGCACTGATTTTGGTAATTCATGTTTTTTAACCCTCTGGTAATTACGTTTTTCCATTAAAATAACCATATTAGCCCATTTAAAAAAACTTTATTTATAAAGTTGGTACATAAAAGAAGTATAATTACTATATTAGACCATTATTGTTTTTACAATCATAACTAATGTAGTAGTTATTTACTGAAACATATTAATTGGAAGAAGAAAAAAAACATCAATCAAATTAAATCCTCAATATATACAAAAATATTATTCGACCCATTACTCAATCAGCCTGACCCGTTCACATTAAAATAACCATATTAGCCCATTTCAAAACGTGTGTGTGGTCAATTTGGTCAACATAAAAGACTGAAATTAGTCAATTACCAGTCAAACAAGCGAGAATATAAGGTTTTAGCCAAACCATCTCTACTAAAGGTTGCACCTGCAGGATCAAGGCTTCTTTTGATAACTTCTTCTGGAGTGATCATCACACGTTTCAGTACTGCATCTTCCAGTGCATGTACATCACACCTATACATACACAAATATAAACACACACACACACATAATATGTATATATGTATATACATATATAGTTTGAAAAATGGAAACACACATTAATAGCTCTGCTGTCATCTGAAGATGAAATTTGGATTTATCATCTTTTAGAATTGATGTATCAGCTTCTTTCCCTTTAGCAAATTCAAGATTACCAAGATGGAGAATTGAAGCCACAACTCTGAATATTGCATCCTGAGAAAAAATATGTATGTTATTTTATAAAAAAAGATCTTTTTCCAATGTATATAAAATGAGAAATGCTATTTAGTCCTACCTTTTAGACCTACTAATCAACAACCTAACCAATGAAATGGTGACATGTGTCGTTTCCTCTATTGATTTGGCCAAGTGTCATCATTTTGTGGGTTGGTTGATTAGTAGGTCTACAAATGTAGGACTAAATAGCATTTCTCATTTTATATACATTGGAAAAAGATCTTTTTTTTTTCTTACATATAATGACAAAAAGGTGAAATAAGTAACCTTAAAACAAAAAATAATAATAATTCAAGTATAAAGATGTTAAAAAAACCTGTTCTTTTTGGCTTATTCCAACAATATCCATGGCTCTCCTTGTGGCAAGATAATCATGGGCATCGTTTACACCAACAAGCTCATAACAACTTGATTGATTGAGATAATGAAAAGATTTTGGATCTCCCAATTTATATTTCTTGATTTCCTTAAACATTAGAAAAAAATAGAAAAATTAACACTCTTTTTGAGTAGCTAGACTAGATATCTTATCGTTAAAAGGGTATTCCCATTATAATGGGTTCCCCCGGGGTGTCCGAATGTATGGTAGAAAATGTAAATGACAAAAATGCCCCTAACTTTAAAAAGAACACTCAATACAAATAAAAAATTTGAAACGTGAAACGCTAACTATACCCTTCATTTAGAGTTATAAGGGTTATTTATTTATTTATCTAAACAAATAAGACCCACTAATCCTAAACACAGGGTATAATACTAGAATTGGTGTTTCACATTTCAACTGTTGTTTGTATTATTTTAGTTTATAAAGAAAGGGACACTTTTGTCATTTTACAAATTCTGATCATATATTCGATAGGAACTGGTATAAACAAAAACAAATACATTCACAGGTGGTCTATAAAATTGTTTAGATATAATTTGGCGGTCTCAATATAAATTATTAAAAAAATATTTAAATCAGAAAAATAACTACCTCGGGGGGTGCTGCACAAAGGAGATAAAAACAGTGATAATTGCGTTCGGGATCTGAGATTTGGCAAACACGAGATCTTTCTAGAAGGTATGTCCGGATGGCTGCTCCAGATATTCTTCCATGTGCATCAAACTGAATTTCAACAAATTTTCCAAAACGACTGCAAAAAGAAAAGAAAAAAAAAAGGATCAAGATATTTTAAGTTACTGCAATCATTAAATAAGTACTCTACAGGTGGCAGTTTCAACCCATTTACCAAGAAACAGAATGATTCGGGTCATCTTTTTACTTCTAACGGGTCAAAATTGGTAAACTTTTAAAACTTGAGTATAAATGGAACAGGTCGAAAGTTACCTGAAGTGCTTTTTAATGTTTACAACCTCTTAAATCTCTTTATTAATATATATAAAAATTAGTGTTTAAAGGTATAGTTGCCTAAATATTAATGTCTTATTCAATCAGTGTACCTTTTTGTACGTATGAGTCATTGAAAGATGGTTTCATCATTCATATCCCCATTTGGGTCATTTTGTAACCCGTAATCTTAAACTTTTTAAATAAATTTTAACATTAAATGTAAATCTAATATTATTATTTAACATTTTTATATAAAAGTTTCGTTTTAGAAATCCACTTTTCTTGTTACAAAATGACCCAAACAGGACACGAAGTCACAAAGCCATCTTTTAATCGTTCTGATATGCAAAAAAGGTTCAATAACTAAACAAAACAAATGAAAAAGTAAGTTAGTATTTCATGCAAAAAAATACTGTGTAATTAAATTGAACACAATCATTTATAAAAGTCAACCCGGCCCATGTTGACCAGTTATGTAACGAGTAGCATAACTTTAACAGTTGTGCACCTGGAGTTGTTATTTCTAGAAGTTTTTGCATTGCCAAATGCTTCCAGAACTGGATTCGACTGCATTTTACAACAATTAATCAAATATAATTGACTACATTAGCCTTAAAAACAATTAAGACAGCCAATAAACATTTTGCCAAATGTTAATTAATTAATTTTTTATTTTTTTTGTGAATTAATGATTAAATTTATTTTGGGAAATCTTACTTCTAGAACTTGTTGTTCAACTGTTCTTCCTTCAGTGCCTTTATGCCCACCAACATATGCAAGATATCTCATAAGCATTTTAGTAGTCTCAGTTTTACCAGCACCACTTTCACCACTAACCAAAATCGAGTTGCTTTTTCCTCCATTAACCATTTCCCTAATTCATTTCAAGTAACCAATTATTTATTATATAAATAAAATAAAATAAAAGAAATATTATTTATTACCTGAAAGCAAATTCTGCAATTGCAAATACATGAGGACTTAAAGCCCCAAATTGTGCTCCTTTATATTTTTCCATTATGTGAGTTTCATACAAGTGAGGTAAACTATGAAATGGGTTAACAGCAATCAGGATATTTCCTGTATAAGTCTGCCATAATGTCAGAGTGGGTTACAATATCATGGGTCAAAACGGGCCGGGTTGACCCACTAACACTTTTTGTGCATTTAGAAAAATATATAACTAATTAGTAGTTTTTTTTACCTCGCCTGGCTGAATAAAGTTAGGAAAATAAAATAATAAAAATTGAAGTCGGAAATCATCTTACATAGATTTTATCTTGTTGGTATCTGATAGATAGGTTTTCCAAAACTCCAGGCTCGTGTAAATAAGAAAGCCTAGTCATGTCATCAACTCCACCATCAGGATAGTCCATTTCTTTCGGGTATATTTTTGATAATTTTGTAACAACCTATAAAAATTATAATTATAAATATAAACATAAAAGTAAATCTTGTCAAAATTTGATTAAAAAAATTAACTCTACAAAATTCTATGAGGACTATTGTTCTTTAAAGATGTTTGGATGATTCTTTGTGGTAATTATAACTTTTTAAGGTCCGTTTTGGAAATTACAAGTTTTTAGCCCGTCTATTTTGGTAGATATAGTGTTAGAAAACTCAAAAATAAAAATTTATGAGTTGTGACCATAAAAAGTTATACTTACCAACATAGATCACTGTGTAAAGTATATTGCTATTTTTTGAAATTACCCTTTTTCCTATAAACTGGTGAACAAAACAAAAATTAACTGATTGACATTTAACAAGATGATGATCAACTTACCTTTTTCCCATCAGTAGTTCGGATCTCAGCATCTGTTCCAGTAATTTTCAACACTTCTCCATCGATCCAAGCCACTGATGGGTTTGCCACCCATACTTGATGACCTACGGATATTTTTTCCGCAGTGGCCTGCATATTGATTCATAGTCTCATGAGAATCAGAATTAAGGAAACATTAAAAAAAGAAAAGAAAAAAAAGGGAGTGATTTGTAGAAGATATGCTTATAATCTTTAAAGCACTGCAATGTAATACAGACATAAAGAATTTCATACCATATCAAATATGAAGGTCTGTCATCGTTAAAGGATGCGTGCCTATGCACATTATAATTATCCCCAATCTTAACTCTGAATGGAATTCTCTCCACCATGAAAATACACTTGCATACATTAATTCACGCCATTAAATATCCCTAATGAACAACATAGGCATAAACATAAACTCAATTCCCGTACATTCATCAACAGTCGCTTGAAAATTTGTGAAACGGCAAACAGAAGGCGAAAATTAGGTTTCCTACTGAGAATGTAGATCAGCTGTCGCTCGAAAATTTGTGAAATGGCAAGCAGAAAACGAAAATTAGGTTTCCTACCGAGAATGTAGATGAGTTGTCGGTCGAAAATTTGTGAAACGGCAAACAGAAGGCGAAAATTAGGTTTCCTACCGAGAATGTAGATGAGCTGTCGGCGAAAAGTGTAGAAATTGAAACCGGCAAACGTAGATACCACGACGACGACGATGATGATGACGATGAGTGGGAGAGTGAATCTGAGAATTGCGAATTGGATTGAACCGATTTGGTTTGTGATGTCGTGGCGCTTGATCTGTGAGAAATTGGGGGTTTCGGAGCCGTTTGAATCACTGTAGAAATTCGCCGATTTGAGGGAGCTCTTTGTGGTTGTTGTAGCACTCTTGATCTCTCTCTGTTCTTTCGGATCCTATGGGTTCGCGCCATAACTATCCATTTATACTGACATGCACAACTGTAAGATAAGATGTTTCTCCATTTTATATTACCAAAAAATAGATAACTGTAACAGGGTCTAGCTAAGATAAAAGTGTTAGATTAAGATAAATTTATATTGATACTTATTTTGTATGTTTATTTGTGTGTCGGTATCAAAATTAAAATATGAAATTTAAAAAGAGAATAAATAGATTGATCAATATCATTTTTGTTAGATTAAATTTTATGTGTAATTTTTTTTTGTAAACTTAATCAATTTTTTGGATAACGCCGAACACATTCTTTTTTGCTTTTTCTTGAATGAAATTTTTAACCTGCTATCATCTTTCTTATACCTATAAGAACAGAACGTCTTTTGAATTTGAGGCCACGTCAAATTCACGATTATAAGAAAGACAGTATCAATTTCTATACTAATTTTCTTCTTCTTCTTCTTCTCATTCTCTGTGAAGAAACGGCGCTCCACCATAAGCAGACTTAAACATCACATGGTCTCCTCCAGTGCCTTTAAACTAGGGTTTACCTCAGATTTAAACTTGCTCGCCATCATCCACCTTCCGTCACAATCAACCTCAAGCTTCTACAAGGTTTTAATGGTGTTCTCGTTAAGAACCTTTATCTCTCCGTGGAATTCTCGTGCAGCTCGTCTCCGACCATGCTCTTGAGCTTATGCAATCACTTGGTTGGCTTGGCGGGCGGGTACACTTCTTCTCAAGGCAACTCCCGACCTCACTGCACGGAGTTGTTTGTATTCTCGGATAATGTGTATGTGGGTAATGCACCGGTGGCGATGTACAGTCGTTGTGGTGATTTGGATTTTGCCCGCTAGGTGTTCGATGAAATGCAGAATCAACGTATTCCTTCATTTAGAATGAAAAAGATTGTGAGAAATGTACAAGATAAAGAAACAAATGTGTGAGATTTGGAAGATATTGAGCTATGTTTATATTGGGGGTTTGAAAAAAGAAAAAAAGTAATTAATACCTTTTTCAAATGGTCAAAAAGAGAGAAAAAAAACAAAAAGAAACATATCCTTTGAATTAGAGGGTGTTTGGAAAACTTTTAAAAAGTAATTTATTAACTTATTGTCTTCTTAAGAAGCCAATAAGTTAATAAGTTGTTTGGGAAAACATATCAAAAAAGAGTTTTCAAGAATTAAGTTCCCCGTAATTTTTCAAAATAGCTTTTCGAAAAGTTAATAAAATTATAAGCACTTTTTAAAAATCACATCCAAACATACCCTTAGTACGAGTAATCCATTTCGTTTACCTTCATAAAAAAAATTTGGCTGGTCAAATTAGTGAGTTAGCTTTGAAGAATGAAGTTTCATTAAACTACATTGTCGGTTGGTTTATACAATTCTATTGACTGGCTTATAGGGGTGAACATGGTATGATATCGTATATATTTTGCTCATACCGTGTACCGTACCAACTATACTTGGTACACTAATCTAGCTACCATTACCGTACCAACTATACTTGGTACCAATTTGTTTGGCTACCAACAATCATGGTTGGTACGAATTGGTAATGGTATATACCAAGATCACAAATTTATTTGGAATATTACTAAAAACAAAACATTCTTCTATACTATTATATTTGATAATGATATACGTTAAATGTTATATAAACACTATCTACGATAAAGTACAAATTATGTAGTATTCTTGTCATAATATACTAGCTTGTGACATTCTCGTCTCCTTCATACGCCAAAAACAATAACAAAAATGTAATATATTGATCGATTAGGCTAAGAAGTTGTAAGTTGAATGTTTTCATGTTATAATATTATAACTTTTACTAAAAAATAATACATACTTAGTTTACCTTTTCTCGAATTCTTCTAAATAATGTGTATATATATAAATAGTTGGTTGGTACGGTACTACCATGATATTTAAAATTTTGTACCATTACCGTACCATGACTACATGATTGGTATGGTACTACCAACCAAACATGTTGGCTACCAACATATTGGCCACCAAGTATTCTTGGTATGGTTGGTAGTATGGTGGTTGGTTTTGTTCGGTACAACTTTGACACCCCTACTAGCTTATGTGTTAGAATTAGATTATAAGTATTTTGAAAAGTAAAGGCTAATATAAATCGAATGCTTTAGATTGTTTTTTTTTTGTTCAAGTATACTAGATGTATGATATTAAGTTAAGATTAAAAACTATATCATTAACGAAATAACATTTTTAATATAATGATGTGATAGGTTATAAGCAGTTTAAACACATAAATGAATTTCCACTCATTCCACCTCTTTGATCCCGATTTAAGCTAAGTTTTTAATTATTTCACGTAACCAGTAAATAAGTTTCCAATACAATTTTTAAGTAAATATATCAAATATTTAACATAAGACTATCTAGTATACAACTCAGTAGTATTAGATCAAGATTACATCAGATTTTTCACTTAACACCATTCATCACAACTATTTTGTTGTAGAAAACACCCACCAGGCTACCACTACTCCAATATCTAATTACATAAAAAAAAGGGGGGAAAAACATTCTCTGGCACACCCTCTCCAGTATTTCATTCTGTCGCGCTTTGCACCATGAAATTCATCACATCGACCGACCTCGAGACGACCGGTATGGATACTGTGTGGTAGCCTCCCATACTCTATAATTAACACATTCTAAGTTGATAGAATCTTAACGAACTTAAAATGCTCTAAATAAACCTTTTACATTCAAACGAAATATAAGCCATCCACTTACTGGTGGTGGCTTACGTGGCCTAATTCTTGAGAAACAAGAAAAACCACCACTTCCTTTGTGGAGTATTATTCAAGTCAAATGGCACGTAATATCGTTTACATTAAAATAAATCGGAAGTGTATTTTTACTTGGTAAACGCTGTCGTATACATGTTCCCCATATAAGTGACCTATGAACGCCACTATTCAAATAATAAATAATAATAACAAATATCACTATTATTATATGTAAGTTATAACGCGAGCATGATGCGGAGGATGATTATTTAATAAACTAATCGATCACTTTAATTTTTTTATTTTCTGTAGTATAGAAGAAATTTCAAAATATGCTTGTTTTCGTTCTTGCAAGTTGCAACCTTATGATACAAAACATATTATACATATTTTTATTTGCATAACTTTTATTATAAATATTTATATAAAGACGATTAATTTGTACACCAAAATAACTAAAATAGTAAAATGTAAACTGTTCATATATTATATATATATATATGGAAATGCTAACAAGTGTCCTAAGGGCAATGGTTAAGAACCAACTTTCAAATCCTAATTAGCGACTGGAAATATTCAAAGGATTAATTTTGTCATTGTGGAAGGTCGGTGGTTGAGTATTCAAGAGAATTTACATATTATTAACATATATGCTCCTCAAGATGTCGAAGCTAGATGTATTATTTGGGAGGAGATAAGCTCGTATTTGATGGGTAAATCCAGAAATTGTATTATTTTTTGTGATTTTAATGAAGTTCGTTGTGAAGAAGAGAGATTCGGGACTGTTTTTGATGGCCATGGTGCCCGGTATTTTAATCAATTCATCGATCAAAATGAGTTGGTTGACTTACCTATTGGTGGTAGGAAGTTCACGTGGATGAATAAGGTTGCTACAAAGATGAGTAAACTCGACAAATTTCTTATTTCAAGGAATTTGGTTGAACAAAACCCAAATTTAAAAGTCACTGCATTAGAAAGGAAGTTATCGGATCATATTCTGATTTTATTACATTCGAATAAAATGGATTTCGGTCCGGTTCCGTTTCGTGTAGCTCACTCATGGCTTGAAGATGATGATTTTGTAGATATGATTTCGAGCTCTTGGTCCAAGTATGTGAAGGTGAATGATTCAAAAATTGTGAATTTTAAGAATAAATTTAAGTTCTTAAAAGATAAATGTAAAAAATGGAATCTTGAAAGAAAACAGATTGCTCTTAGTAGGGTCAAATGGTTGAATAATAAAATTGAGGCTATTGAGTCCAAGATAGATGCTGGTACGGCTTCGGATGAGGAGAAGGTTCAAAGATTAACTTGGCTTAATGAATTAAAGGACATCGAAAAACTAGAAAATATCGATTTAATGCAAAAGTTGAAGTTAAAATGGGATGTTGAAGGGGATGAAAATTCCTCCTTTTTTCATGGTTTGTTAAATCAAAGAAGACAAACACAAATGATTCAAGGGATTATGGAGGATGGTGAGTGGATCGTGAATCCGAATTGTATTAAAAATTGTATTAAACAAGTTTTTTTTTTATTTTTACAAATCTAAGTTTAGTAGTATCGAAACGTGTATGCCTGATTTTGGTCCGGATCAGTTTCATACGCTTTTGGAAGAGGATGTTTTTGAGCTTGAAAAACCGTGTACTTTGGAGGAGATAAAAGAGGCCGTTTGGAGTTGTTGTAGTGAAAAAGCGCCGGGTCCGGATGGTTTTACGTTTAAATTTATTAAAAAAATTTGGCTTTTGTTGAAAGAAGATGTGTTCAACTCGGTTGCAGTTTTTATTGAAAGGCATGTTTCCGGTCGGGTGTAATTCGTCTTTTATCACTCTTATTCCTAATGTAACACCTCAATTTTTAAAACACCTTTTAAATCATATTTTTAAATAAAAATATTACAAGTCCAACATTCCCAAAATACGGTTTAACAAAAACCAATAAGAGTTTATCAGAGTATTAAAATCGGTGTTACAATGCAATATCATAACCATAGGATAAACGAGAACTACCTACGAGCTCTCGAGCTAATCAACACAAGGCCACTTCTAACGCGACCCTCTAATCCATCGATCCGGAATCCTGAGTACATAGCCAAAAAAACAAAGTAGTACGTGAGACAAAATAGTCTCGTGAGATACATGGGTTTTATACCCGATAAACAATTAGTCATATAATATCATTTAATCTTAAAATAATATTACTAAGTTTGTTTTGAGTCACTTTATCACTTTCATCATTGGCCAATGTCAAGATAATCGGAATGCCTCTAATCTATCAAGACCATCATATCCACGGTAACCGGAATGCCTCCAATCTACCGGGACTCATAGGTATTGGGTAATCGGAATGCCTCCAATCTACCACTAACCTTAAGGTACCGTAGTAACCGGAATGCCTCCAATCTACTACGGCCCTAGGGACATCATCATCATCATCATTACTTATCTTTTATCGTTATGAGCTCATAGCTCCATCATTTCTCAATCAATCTATCATTTCGTTATCAAACAAGCAATTCATCATAAATCACATAAATGACTAAATTACTTAAGGACTCGACAAAATCATTAGATCATAAAAACATTTACTAGCTATGTACCCAGTTTAAAAGTCACATGTACTCACCTTAGCCAAGCTAACTCCAAATCGTGTCTATCAACACGAATCCTTGCTTTCCAACTTGTGAAATGTCACCAATCTTTAGGTCTTCTTGACCTATCACCCATATCATCATAAAATCTAGTTATTATCCATAACTAGCTACCAATAAACCCATAACAACATTCTTGGCCACCAAGTTCATCCAACTTGGTGAAACCCTAAAACCCTAGCTCCAGATTTCCATCAATAAACCCAAATCCAACTTGTACACATCATTTACAAGCTTACTATGAGTGTTATACACCCATGATTAGTCATCTTCCCCAAAGATGACATGAATGATTCTCCAAACCACCATTTCTACCCAAACAAAGTTCATAACTAGCTAGATAACATCAACAATCAAGAAATCTTACCTTTGATGTTTAGATCCTTCAAGATGGTGAAGATTTGAGCTCAAGAACACCAAGATCGCCCCCTTTCTCTCTCTAAAACGGCTGCACAAGAGTTGGGTGGAAAATGAAGAAACCCTGGCTCAAACCCGATTTATTGCTGCCCGACCAGACTTCGCGCGCGAACTAAGTTCGCGTCGCTAACTCTGCATATCGTACGCATACTTAGAGATCGCTAACTCAACGCGAACTACTTCGCGACCCAAAGCCAAACTACTTGGCCCGACTTCCCGATCGTTACCACTAGTTCGCGTCGCGAACTTTCCAAAGCAGCAGGGCTGCACTTTTCAACTTTATCTCGACCCGGTTTCGCCCATAACTTCCTCGTACGATGTCCAAATGACACGAAACCAATTCCTACGTGTTTTAAACGATTTATCCTTATTTATCATATTTTTGCCATAATTTATTTTATTCAAATTTCGGGTCGTTACAACTATCCACCACTTAAAAGGATTCTGTCCTCGGAATCAACTCAAGGATTTCCAATCCTCATTCCACTTCCCAATTTATGATTCAATAATACTTATGCATTTAATCGCCCACTCGACCCGTTATACCCAAACGGGCCAAAGATCCAAACTTGAGTTCCTAATACCCGAACGGGTCAAAATTTCACAATTTGACCTTAACCTTTCTCATCATTTAACCAAACTCCTTACTCCCATTGGGATGATATGACACAATCATTACTAATGACCATTTGACCAAAATGATAGTCAACCCCTCGCTTTGACCAAATTGTCAACATTGTCCCATCTTTGACTTAAGCACAAGTCAACCATATCTTGACAATTTCTTACCCACTAGTGGTTCCATTAATCATCAATTCCTTAACAATCGACTTTACATTCATGGTCCGACAACAATCATACCCGATTCCTAAATTCAACCCGAAGTACCCAGCGGTCGAAGTCGTACTCTTTGACTACTATTATTTCCATTAATCCATTAACCACTATTATACCCATGTAGATGGTATATTATGCCTTTACCCTTGGCTAACCATTTTAAACGAAAGTCAAAACCCAATTTTGACTAAAGTCAACAATCTACTAGTTGACTAACCTTGACTTAATGAATAAGGTCAACTTACCTTGCTAAATCCCACATATTCTTTATTACTAAGGCATTGCTTCCCAAGCTTTTCATTCCCGATTTCCTATTTAGATTTCCTTTCTCAATTGTTCCCTTTTTTCTTCGATTTCGATTTCCACAATCGATTAACAACTTCCATTTAAATCAATACCAAATCTCTATTACTTTTTAACTTTCATCCAATTACTTATACCTTTTATAATTTCCTTCAAGCATCCTCATACCGTACTTGGATTTCCCGATTACCGGCTCTAGAGCCTCAATCATATCCAATTGTGGCCTAACCACCCGATATACATCTTTCACCACTCATTGGTTACTAACCACTGTACTTTCTAAAGCATTCCTTTTTCATGAACCATTAACTTGTAGGTATCCCCTACTCATACTCTTACTTAAACACGACCCGCGTTTTCAACACAATTTCTCATTTTCCATAATATTATAATGATAAAAGTTCTACATACAACAGATATAACCTCACCTTCCTGATACATCAAATCATACTTAACTATGCCACTGAGATGATCGGAAAGCCTCCAATCCATCAGGGCCCAAACTGTCACAATGATCGGGAAGCCTCCAGTCCAAAGTGACTCATACTGATGTGCATAAACTAGTTATAAATTAAATGTCCTAAATACTCCTATTCTAGATTACCACACTCGTAGGCAAGTATGACCTAATCGCGGACAATATAGTCAAGGTAAGTATTTTCGGGTATTCGTCTCCACAGGGAACAGTTAATCTGATTATGTAAATTAAAATTAAGTAAACTAACCTACACAGGTAATTGCAAAAAAGGTTTTGTTTTGTTTATTATAACTAAGAATTCAGAGAATTAAATTAAACTAAAATAAATTAACTTAAATTAAATTAAACAGACGAAATTGGGAAAAACTCTACTTGATAGGAGAAGACATTCACTATGACCGAATCCCTCTAGATCTAAGTTTGGTTGTTTAAGACCCGATTGGTATAATATTCTAGAAGTTAGGCAGCTAGATTTCTCTCAACTTCCTACAATGTCCGTAATATGACTCCTAGGAATTTCTTCTCTCAAGAACTATATTATGGTCACACTTCGGTTTACTAATTATAACTACGGCTCGGATTTCTGTCACCTTCTAATCCTAGGAATTTCTTCTCTAAGGATTAGTCTTCTAGTCTCACCTAGGTTATCGGTATCTGGTCTCGGACCCCTATTTCTAGTGAGTCGCCTACTACGTCACTGAGGTGAAAAGTAGAGGGAATTACCAAAGAGTTATGGTGTTGTCAATACCTAACAATTCAATAACAAACAAATCAAATATGCGAAGATTAAAAGTTTAACTAAAAGGTTCTTCGTTATAAATAATAAATGTTCAAATATTCAAAACAATCCTAAAAATAAACCAAACCTAAATCTCAAGTTCATACAATCATAGTGAATAAAAGGGTCTAGCACATAGACATGCTAGACAAATCAAACACTAAACAAAGATAAACGCTTAAAAACATTGTATAGAAACAAGAATTAAACCAAACAAATATTGATGTAGAATGCTTAAGATCTTCTCCTTCCGATTGTAGTTCTGTTCGTCCGTAGCTTCGTTCGTAGGGGTTCTTTTGTTTTTCTCCGTGCGTACAGGGTCTGTTTTTACGTCCGTAGCCTTGCGGCTACTGCTGCCGTTCGTGACCTCCAAAACCCTCAATTGTGACCAAATGTCTCTTTTAATTATTTCCAAGTGCACATGGGCTTTTGTCCAAATTTTGGGCCGTGAGTTAGCCCTCCAAATTGAGTGACCAGCTTATTCGCTTGCTTGTGAATTCTCACTTGGGCTCTATATGCAACATCGGCAATTTACTTAATTCCGTGTCCCAAATTAATTCAGATGTGGCCCGTCTCTAATTCTTTGACGAATATTAGCTTCATTTACAGTTACACAGAGCTTGGTCTATGTTTTTAAGATTTTTCCTTTTTAACGCGTATTTAATCCATTTCTTGTGTAGTTTGGACTTTTGTACCTGCATTTTACAATTAACACAAATTTAAACATAAATATAGTATTTTCTCTACAAAACAAGTTTAGATTAAATAATATTGACGGATTTAAATATGTATAAATCCGTCAATATCACATACAAAACTATTCCGTCTTGCATACAATTCATGTATGCATTTTTACACTTAGCATCATGCTATCATTTCCTTTCACAAATTTACTTTCAATTTTTCCTACTTATACATCATACCACACGGTATACACAATCATTTCTAGTGCTTCCCACCAATCTACTCAATTATCAACCGTCCTTATTCGATCCATTCTATTATTATTAAAACTTCTAACTTTTCTTTCACCCGGTCATCATGAGTCAACCAATCACAAATTGATAAATCTTGACTTTTGCATAAAGTCAACCATACTTCTCCCAACTAACAATTTCTCTACTCACGAGGTACTACCCGCAATTTACCGCCTCCGGTTTTACTCATCATTATTTCCTTAATAATTGTTCCCGTCTCCTTTTTACTTAAGGCCCTCCCCAAATAATCCGAGAGTCGCACCTTTACTTAAAGGTCACACTAACATTTACCGTTTCTTGGCCTTCATTTGGTCACTCATACTATCACTTAGTATTCCTTCAACCATCTTTGTACCCCACCAATCAACTTCATAACTTTTTATTCTCAAACATCGGTATTAGATCCTCTACCGCAACACATTCTACAATTTTTCACGAAATTTTACCATATCTTGGTTACCAAGTAATAAATTGGTCTCTAGGAGTTCTTTTTCCTCATATTCTATAAACCGTAGGCATCTCCTACCCATACATGACCTAATGCAACCCGCACCAGCAAACCAACTTCTTATATAATACGTAGAACTATAACAATACAAATCAACCACATGGTCCTACATTCATCTCATTAATACATAAACATTATCATACGGACATAACAATCCGTAATTCAACTATCACATCAAGATGACTGGAAAGCCTCCAATCCATCAAGATCCAAGCTGTCACAGTGATTGGAACATCTCCAATCTCGAAATGGAACCATTGGGATTCGCCCAGCCAATTCCACCCCCAAACATCATAGTAGCCGGGGATCCCCCGAGCTAATCTCATCATTTCTTTCTTATTCTACCATGCATACTTCACTAGTATACACCTTTTCACATCCCTTACTTTACCCCTATCTTACCCTTTTTAATCGTCCATTTATTCACCATGCAATTCAGCACATTTTCATAACATCGCGCTATCATTTTCTTCCATATTCGCACATTTCTCGTTGGACTTAATACGTTTCATATAACATTACCTTTTTCATTATCACATGCCCTTAAGGCCATCATATAATGCACAAGCATTGTACCTCGCGGGTAACCAATAAAATTTCCGATTCCCATTTACCGTCTCACTCACGCACTAATCACCCTTAAATGGTTCATTTCCCTATTAATCAACCTTCCAAATCCTTTGTCACCACCGGGGTAACTATCAATATATTCCTTCAACCATAGTCCACCGGTCAACCCGGTCATCTTAAGTCGACCATTCGACTCCGGTCCACATTTGTAACTCATGACTTGGCACACATTGGCCCAACTTTCCATACTCTCGTCTTTATACATCGCGATACTTAAAATACTTATTTTCCATTCGTAGTCTCACACTTCCCCATGTCCCATACCGTCATGTCATTACCATGACATGTAACCAATAATTATTTCCTTACCGTTGATATCGAATTCATCATAATTGTCATAAAATTTGACATGGCTATATGCCAACTTTTTATTCAATCACCTTTGACAATCAAAATTCGTCGTTCCCGACACTTATTCATTTCCACATATTTCCCATTTACAGGTTCTAAGACATCACTATACCTTAGTCATTCTTGTCTTTACCATTCACGTGTAACAACCATTATGTTACTTATCCGGCTTCTCACCAACATCCAAGTTCCATTTCCCAAGGTTTCTATTTCTAGAATTTCAATCCACACTAACGTTCTTACCAACACTTAGTACTTCCTTGTACCTCTATCCTTTGTTGAAACACATTTACCATCCTCGTGGTTCGTCCCTTGGTACTACATAATAGTGTCAACCCTTATATCCTTACTTCCTGCGACACACCTGTCTATAATCTTTTCAAATACATGCTTCCACACACATCACTAACCGGGAAGGCCATTCCCAAAAATAAATCCCCATGTCGTATGACTCGTCTCCAATTTCTAAAAGCACCAATTCGTGCAACAACCAAACAATTAAGCCATAATCACATAACATCAATCTTCACATAAGATCTCCGAGGTTGCATCATGAACCCCCCTCTAGATTTCCTTCCGGGAAGACTTCCCCTTTCAACTCACTCGTGAGTTCCTTTCACAACATGTTGTACCACACTCTCTTTCCAAAAGTTTCATACTACACATTCCACCGTGTCGACGCCTCACCCTTTAGTTATATGGATGTCAAACTTATCATATCTTTCTCTCTTCGCTTGCTACTCTCTAGCACTTGCTCAATCCACCGAATCCACCAATCGTGACCTCCGGTTCAGAACTTCCGATTTACCCCACGGTCTTACATGCTATGACAACCTTATACAACGTCCTTCCATTTCTTCCGACTAGGTCTGGCTACCACTTTATGTAGCTACTTCTCACTACGGGCTTCGCCATTCGATGACTCTTCCTTCATACGGGTATTGGAATCATTCCTCCTACCCTTAATCATACGGTCATCAATAGTCTAGTTCACATTCTCATTCATAACTCTTCCCAATTTAGTGGAGCTCGTCCACTTTTCACATTCATTCTTTCGCCATACCAACGTATTCAACAAACAAGATTCAAACGGTCAGCTCAACAGTCAAAAACAACACGATTAGATCAAAACATGGCACTTATCATAGGGGTCGACCCTATCATACTAATGCCCTACGGTCTCAAAAGACTCATATTGCACCCTGCATAACAACTTCCATAGGTCCCCTAGGTTCAACCCTAAACTTAACATAAAGTCTCAAGGTCAACCTATCGATCTCAAGGAATCTTACATTCCTATTGCTACAGTCTAAGACTAGGATGGACATCCAACCTAATTCACTTAAACTATAGCTCTGGTACCAAGTTGTAACACCTCAATTTTTAAAACACCTTTTAAATCATATTTTTAAATAAAAATATTACAAGTCCAACATTCCCAAAATACGGTTTAACAAAAACCAATAAGAGTTTATCAGAGTATTAAAACCGGTGTTACAATGCAATATCATAACCATAGGATAAACGAGAACTACCTACGAGCTCTCGAGCTAATCAACACAAGGCCACTTCTAACGCGACCCTCTAATCCATCGATCCGGAATCCTGAGTACATAGCCAAAAAAACAAAGTAGTACGTGAGACAAAATAGTCTCGTGAGATACATGGGTTTTAGACCCGATAAACAATTAGTCATATAATATCATTTAATCTTAAAATAATATTACTAAGTTTGTTTTGGGTCACTTTATCACTTTCATCATTGGCCAATGTCAAGATAATCGGAATGCCTCCAATCTATCAAGACCATCATATCCACGGTAACCGGAATGCCTCCAATCTACCGGGACTCATAGGTATTGGGTAATCGGAATGCCTCCAATCTACCACTAACCTTAAGGTACCGTAGTAACCGGAATGCCTCCAATCTACTACGGCCCTAGGGACATCATCATCATCATCATCATCATCATTACTTATCTTTTATCGTTATGCGCTCATAGCTCCATCATTTCTCAATCAATCTATCATTTCGTTATCAAACAAGCAATTCATCATAAATCACATAAATGACTAAATTACTTAAGGACTCGACAAAATCATTAGATCATAAAAACATTTACTAGCTATGTACCCAGTTTAAAAGTCACATGTACTCACCTTAGCCAAGCTAACTCCAAATCGTGTCTATCAACACGAATCCTTGCTTTCCAACTTGTGAAATGTCACCAATCTTTAGGTCTTCTTGACCTATCACCCATATCATCATAAAATCTAGTTATTATCCATAACTAGCTACCAATAAACCCATAACAACATTCTTGGCCACCAAGTTCATCCAACTTGGTGAAACCCCAAAACCCTAGCTCCAGATTTCCATCAATAAACCCAAATCCAACTTGTACACATCATTTACAAGCTTACTATGAGTGTTATACACCCATGATTAGTCATCTTCCCCAAAGATGACATGAATGATTCTCCAAACCACCATTTCTACCCAAACAAAGTTCATAACTAGCTAGATAACATCAACAATCAAGAAATCTTACCTTTGATGTTTAGATCCTTCAAGATGGTGAAGATTTGAGCTCAAGAACACCAAGATCGCCCCCTTTCTCTCTCTAAAACGGCTGCACAAGAGTTGGGTGGAAAATGAAGAAACCCTAGCTCAAACCCGATTTATTGCTGCCCGACCAGACTTCGCGCGCGAACTAAGTTCGCGTCGCTAACTCTGCATATCGTACGCATACTTAGCGATCGCTAACTCAACGCGAACTACTTCGCGACCCAAAGCCAAACTACCTGGCCCGACTTCCCGATCGTTACCACTAGTTCGCGTCGCGAACTTTCCAAAGCAGCAGGGCTGCACTTTTCAACTTTTTCTCGACCCGGTTTCGCCCATAACTTCCTCGTACGATGTCCAAATGACACGAAACCAATTCCTACGTGTTTTAAACGATTTATCCTTATTTATCATATTTTTCCCATAATTTATTTTATTCAAATTTCGGGTCGTTACACCTAAAGTTCCGAATCCTACGATGGTTAAAGATTTTCGGCCTATTTCTCTTATCGGGGTTCAATACAAAATTATTGCCAAAGTTTTAGCTATTCGGTTAGCTAAAGTTATTGATAAATTGGTTAGTCCGGAACAGTCGGCGTTTATAAAGGGTAGACAAATTCTCGACGGCCCTTTAATCATTGGTGAAATAATGGAGTGGTATAAATTGAAGCGGAAGAAACTTCTCCTTTTTAAAGTCGATTTTGAAAAGGCGTATGATTCCTTAAGTTGGGAGTATCTCGATTATATTATGTTGAATATGGGGTTCGGTTCAAAGTGGAGAGGGTGGATCAAGGAATGTTTAGCTTCGGCTAGACTTTCGGTTCTCATTAATGGGAGCCCCACGGAGGAGTTTAACTCTTTTCGCGGTTTACGCCAAGGTGACCCTCTTTCTCCGTTTCTTTTTATAATTGCTATGGAAGGACTTCATATTTTGATTGATAATGCGGTTCGAAACAATCGATTTATTGGAGGTTCGGTTGGAGATTTGAGTTTGTCAATATCTCATTTGTTTTATGCGGATGACGTGATGTTTGTTTCGGAATGGAGCCAATCAAATATTGAAGGAATTATATGGGTGCTTGATGAATTTTATAAACACTCGGGTCTCAAAATTAACCTAAATAAATCTAATGTTTTTGGAGTCAATGTGGTAGAAGAAGAACAGGAGGTCTTGTGTAATGTAAATGGTTGTAGTAAAGGCGATTTACCGTTCTCTTACCTTGGTATTCGGCTCGGAGGTATTCAAAATTCCCGATTATGGGATGTAATTATTGACCGAATCAGGAAAAGACTTTCGAGATGGAAGGCTAACATGCTTTCGATTGGTGGTCGTTTGACTTTGATCAAATCGGTTCTTGGTAGTTTGGGCATTTATTGGATGTCTATCTTGAGAGCACCGATTGGTGTGATTAAAAAGATGGAACGACTTCGTGCTCAATTTTTTTGGGGAAGCAATGGGTGTGATAAGAAGATGAGTTGGGTAAATTGGAATACTTGTTTGGCGGAAAAAAATAAAGGTGGGTTAGGTATTGCTAGCCTTGATGTGCTAAATTTTGCTCTTCTTTATAAGTGGCGGTGGCGGTTTTTTAATGAACCCGAAGTTCTTTGGTGTAGGGTTATCAAATCGATTTATGGCAATGATGGGGGTTTTGTAAACCCGTTATATGCGCGCCACAAAAAAGGTATTTGGTACAAAATTATTGGTTCCGTTAATTATTTACATGATAATAATATTATTGATCATGATGTTATTCAATACAAATTGGTTAATGGGGAGCGGATCCGATTTTGGTTTGATCGTTGGGTTGGGCCGGTTCCGTTGTTTCAAATGTTTAACCGTCTTTATCGGTTGGAAATGAATACGTATTGTAAAGTTTGCGATAGGTGGAGAAATGGTGATTGGTATTTTAATTGGAGGAGAAATATTAGAGGAGGAATTGAAAAAGAGCAATATGACAATTTGATGGATATTGTTGGAGGAATGTCGGTTAGACATGGAGTCGATAGAATCACATGGCATTTGGGAGACAATTGTGAGTTTACGGTCGGCGATGCTAGAAGGCACATAAACTCAGTTTTGTTTCCCGGAGTTCAAACCGAATTTTGTTGGTACAATTTATTCCTATCAAAGTTAATATTTTCATGTGGAGGTTGAATTTAGACCGGTTACCTACAAGATTTAATCTTTCTAGATGGGGTATGGAAATTGAATCCATTATGTGTCCAATTTGCAATGTTCAGGTGGAATCAAGTGCACACATAATGTTCTCATGTAGATGGTGCGACATTGTGATGGATCAGGTCGCTTCTTTTAGTGAGTGGTGGGATTGGGGTGAAAGGTTGTCAAACGCTAATGACCGGAGATCAAAGTTTCGTATGATCGGCTTCACTACTTGCTGGTTTTTATGGAGACATCGGAATGCTTTATTATTTGATAGGAGTAGTATTAAGCAATCGGAGTTATTCGATAACATTCGTTTATTTTCTTATACTTGGATATCCCATAGAAGTCATAAGTTTAGGACTTCATGGGTCGATTGGTTAAGATTACCTTTGTAATTGTTTGGTTCTTTAATCTAGCATTTTGCTAGATTCCAGTTTTTTAATAAAATTTAGTGTGGAGGTCCTCGGGAGGGTGATGGCAATGCCGAAGCTCTACCCGTTGCCTTCTTTTTTGCTGTTCAAAAAAAAAAAAGTCAAACCATGTGGTGTAACCCTTACCCTATAAATGAATTAACCACTCCCTATTATTCTTCCAAATTATTCATCAAATCCTGACAATTTAACCTTTTTCTCTCTATATCGATCAACCCTATTTTCTTCACTTCTTTGTTCTTTACATTTGAAGTAACACAGAAAAAATGAGACGAAAACCCCTAAATTTGGACATAATAGTATTGTTTATTATGCTTTTTACTAGTTATGAACCGAGTGGAGCTTGTAGACTTCTCGATGGAGGATTTGAAGAAGCATGGATAAAGCCGGGAATCTTTTGATGACATCTCTGCAAAAAGGCCCCGTTAAAACACCGGGAAATGGATGTAGTAACACAGGAAATGGTGGTAACCCTTGTGTCGGTTCTAAGAAGGTTGTTGGTGGTCATAGTGGTGGCGTTCCTCCACCACTGCGACCAGTTCCTTCTTTTACTCATGCATACCCTCGACATATGGTTGAATTTGGAGCCGATAATGATGATAAATGAAGTCGACAAAGACCCATGGTTCAGATACACATACTATTAACACTTTTTTTTTTTATGTTTTTAAACATGCCGGAAGCACGATAAAGAATTCGTGGAAAAGGTGAAGTATATAAGAATAAGATTATGTAAAAAGGAGAAAATAATAGAGATAGAATGTGTGCGAGGAAGTGTGAACTCTACGAATAGAATATATATAAAAAAATTTATTTTAAAGCACAATATAATTAATTATATACTATATATTTTAGTTAACAAGTGTAATTATTTTTTTAAACATGGTTTAGATACATATACTATTAACACTTTTTTTTAAAACATGCTGGAAGCATGATAAAGAAATCGTAGAAAAGGAGAAGTATATAAGAATAAGATTGTCTATATTTTGTGCAAAACTATGTAATGTAGAGATCTAATTATATGATTGTGTACCTTATTAAGATGTGTCATATTTATATATAACAAATTTTATTTGATTATCTCATTAGTTCGAAGATAATTTGCTGATTGTACGTTGCTATGGACCGTTTATACTTAATTATTCCATATTCTGATACTTATAGAGTAAGCTACTAAGTTATGCCTCGAAAGCCATTAGCCATCATCAATATATATGATCTTGTTGAATGATCACATAATTTTTTTGTCTTCCTATAAGGTATGGAACTTTCTTTGTCGAGTGGGTTACTTCGTAGGCCAACGTTCTCAATAACTACGAGAAGCATTTGAAGAGGCTTTTAATGTCTTCAATATCAATTATATACACTCATGTCTAGTGTAATGCTATCCTTTGTTAACATCGATGTAGCTAGGGATGGAGTCGGGTCCGGAACCAACCTGGAAGGATCCGGACCCGAAATACCCGAACCCTGATTTTAGAGGATTAGTAGACCCGAGAACCCAACCGTTTTACAGAATCCGGTTCCAGTTCTGTTCTGGGTACGGTTCGGGTAAATCGGGTATAGACCAAATTGAAAACGAAATAATAATTAGAGCCGGTTTCGGATTTTAACATCATATTTGTTAGTTTATACATTTAATATTAGAATATTTTACATATAGCAATTGCGTAATAAATATAAACGGAATAGTACCAATGGTATTATGACAAAATAAATTCTGAATTGCTCATAGACCAAATGGTTTATACTTTATATTGTTTTTAAACTAAAGTTGTTGTCGATCAAAAAAGAAGCATCATATCGGGCTTTTCATGGACAACTATATATTAAACTAAATTATGGTAATATTAATTAGGGTTATAAAAAATTTAATTAAATTTCGGTTTGGAGTCTAGACCCGATTTGTACCATACCGGATGTACCCGGACCCGAAATACCCGAGATCTGATTTCATGTAAAAGTTGGACCCGATACCCAAACCAATTTTTAGTAATCCAGTTCCATCAGGTTCAGGTTCAGGTTCAGGTTCAGGTTCTGGTTCTGATTCCGGTTCAGTACAGGTCCAGGTTCGGCTTTTCGATTCTATATCTCATCCCTAGATGTAGCAATGGCAATTGGGCGTGTTTCGGACGGCTTGTTCTCTGTTGGGGTTCTTTTCAGGGCGTCCCATTGAGACTACTATAGCTTACCCCTATCCTCATTATAGCCCGGAAAGTTGTTTAGATATTGTAAGTATTTTTTCATAAATAAATTGTTTTTGTTAAACAAAAAGTTGATAAAGTTATTTTGTCCGGAACTCCCAATGAACCGGAGTTATGATATCCATATAAAAGGAATCATATTTATCAGGAACTCCGGATTGGGACGGATAGAAACTTTGTTTTTGCAATTTTTGTTTTTTTAATAAATTATTAATGCTTTAATTATGATCAACTCATTCTTTTTTGTGCAACGA
Organism: Calendula officinalis; assembly: GCA_963853835.1. Classification (NCBI taxonomy): domain Eukaryota; kingdom Viridiplantae; phylum Streptophyta; class Magnoliopsida; order Asterales; family Asteraceae; genus Calendula; species Calendula officinalis. The sequence continues at coordinate 37,286,748 of OY970820.1, forward strand.
GGCAACATGGCTCGTGCGATGCACGGCCTTTGTTCATTGTAAACAAAACAGTGTAATTGGTAACTTTGTACGTTGAAGTTGATTTCTAGATCAAAATGGTACATCAGAAGAATTCTATAATTATTCATCACCTGTAAAGTATTAACAAAGCAAAGTGTGTTGAAGAAAAATGTAAATTAACAAAACATGAGTATAGAAAAAGACAAAACATGTTATTCATAAAGAACAATATTTCTTGTGTTGTAGTGTAAGTTGTTGTCATTATCTTCATTCATGAAGATTTTAAGTCACATTGGCATTGTGACTCTCGATCCTATTTGACCTGTTTTAGTAATTGTCTTTTCCACCCGCCGTGTTGCCGTGGTATCATCCAAATATCCTCCTACACACTTTGCTTATTTAATAAAATATCAAAGCTAAACATGTTAGTAATCATGTTTTAGGTAATTTTTCCAAAACATTATTTCAATATATACGATTTACTTACAAAATTTATATTTATTGTGAAGAAAGTGAGTGCATCGCACGGCTCATGTTACCAACCAAATAAGATGACTGAGATAACCAAATATAAAATTAAAAAGGACTAAAACTATTAAGAAGAAGAGAAATGGAAATATGTTCCTGAATAATAAAATGAAAGTCAACGTTTTATGATGCATTGCGGATGGTTTTTTTTTTTTTTTTTTTTTTTGTAATTTACTTAAACATCACATGTCGATGGTTTCTTTTGCAATTGACTTAAACACCACATTTAAAGCCAAGTTCAAACTTTTAACGCATGTAGGCCTTCAAATTATATTTTGGGGACAGTTCAATTTATTGCAAATTTAAAATTTAATAGATGGTAATAAGGATTTCATCATCCATCGACCCAGAAAAATATTTAATGGGTGGCACTGATTGCACATTTTTTCTCAGGGGTGTCACCCATACTAACAAAAGAAAAAAAAAATTAACACTATCTTAACACTACTCAAAGAAATTTCAGGGGTTGCAGAGGCAACCCCGTGCACCATACTAGGTCCTGTTGTTATATTCTGTAACAATATCAAATTAACCAAAATAACCAAATGAAATGCACTAACCTGAAATTGACGAAGATGAAGAATGCACCGCACGGAATGAGGATTCCCGTCCTTAAAGGTTTATACGTGCTTTATACGCTGCAAGCCTCAAACGTATACACCCAGGATTTGATGCAGTTGGACGGTATGTTTGTACAGCAATGAAAGACCGAACAACACAAAGTCGAGTACTTGGAAACAAGAAGAATCGAAACAGCAAGAGGGAGAGAGTATTCTTTGTTTTTGGTGTGTGTAAAATGATCTACTCGAGTCCCTTTTTATAGCCTAGCAGTGATACCCAAAGTGATAACTGTCGTCTTAATGTGGAGACATAAAACCGTAATAAATAGTCAAGGAAAACGTCTTAGAGTATCAATGCATGGAATAAAAACGTATTCGGTAGTCAAAAAACGGACAGGAGTATTAACAACGTTTAATTCCCCGAACGTTACAACTTTTCACAGAATCAGCCAAAAAGAAAGCTCCCCAGCTCCCCGCGACCGACGCGGCGTGCGAAGTGCAAAGTGAGCCTAAATCGCGCCATTTCGCGTCATCGGTCTCGGCTCGGCGCGCGTGTGGGTTTAGCCATTCATCCTCCACTAAAGCCTTTGTAAGCTTAAGATATGAAAGACATTATAAACCCACAATTAATTCTTCCTCCCACCAATGTGGGAACTTGCCAACTTGCAATTTATTAATTAACACTTCTATTTAATTAATAATATTTCCAACAATCCCCCACCAAGTTGGAAAGTTTCCTTTCGTTCAGACAGATGCTGTCACATGGGTGTCACGAAGACTAAACCCATATATAATGTGAGTAAACAAGAAGAGACTGATTCAGTGGTATCCTAATAGGTTTAAACCAAGAACCTTAATAGCCTCATCGGTTTACCCCCACACAACATATGTCATCTTTGTGTTCTCTCTGAGCACTAATATGGCCATGTGCTAAAATCCTTTTCATGACCCTTTAGAAGACAAACCAACAGTCTTCATTTGAGGCGGCACCACCTCTAGATCATATAGGCAAAATTTTACAACATCTTCGTTGCTTAGATGTCTCCAAAATTTTGTTAAGAGTGTTAACTCATCCTCGTTCTCGGCAACGACGTACTATCCTACCTCACATGGATCTATCTTTGATTGATAGTACCTTCTATCGTTAGTAATTTTGTTGTTACCCATTAAACTTGAAATAGGAGCACTAAGTTCAAGTTGGGTTTCCATTACTAACGATTCTAGTTTGGTTTTAGACCCATGACTCTCGCGGTAGATGTTACCAAATCTCTCGTCAGAGGTTTGGTAAAGGGATCTGCCAAGTTCTTCGATGTCTTGACATAAACAACTTTGATGGTACCACTTTCAATTAGTTGTCTCACAGAATGATGACGAAGACCTACGTGTCTTGTCTTCCCATTATATACAGAATTAAATACTTTAGACAGTGTGGCCTCACTGTCACAGTACATGGGAATTGATGGCATTGGAGTATCCCACAAACGAATATCCAAGAGTAGATCTCTAATCCACTCTGCCTCTTTGCATGCAGCGGCTAAAGCAATAAGCTCAGCTTCCATCATTGAGTGAGCTATACATGACTGTTTCTTGCTCGCCCAAGAAATAGCCCCACCAGCTAGTGTATAAATCCGTCCACTTGTGGATTTAGAATCACTCCTGTTATCAATCCAACTGGCATCTGAATACCCTTCTAGTATGCTAGACTTTGACGTGTAAGTCAACTCAAGATTACTAGTCCTTTTCAGGTATCCTAGTACTCTTCCTACTGCCTTCCAGTGCTCTGTACCGGGGTTGACAGTATATTGACTTAGCTTGCTTACTGCAAAAGCAATGTCAGGTCTAGTGCAATGTGTAGCATACATCATGCTTCCAATTGCACTAGCAAATTCTAGTTGAGCCACTGCTCTACCAGAGTTCACTTCAAGTTTTACACTAGAATCGAAAGGAGTGTTAAATTCCTTAAAATTCAAGTGTTGAAACTTTGTCAAAATTTTCTCTATGTAATGAGATTGACTTAGAGAAATTTGACTATCTGTCCTTTTAACCTTAATACCAAGAATGGTATCTACTTCCCCTAAATCTTTCATCTTAAAGTTTGAGGATAGGTATTTCTTTGTATCAAGAATACCTTTTAGGTGATTGCCAATGATCAACATATCATCAACATAAAGACAGATAACTACGGTGTATTCAGGTGTGCATTTAGTGTAGATACATCTATCAACACTATTATGCTTAAAACCGAATGCAGATACAGTGGTGTCAAACCTCTCATGCCACTGTTTTGGAGCCTGCTTCAATCCGTACAGTGATTTAATAAGTCTACACACTTTGTTTTCCTGTCCGGATACTATGAAACCTTCAGGTTGCTCCAAGTATATCTCCTCCTTGAGATATCCATTTAGAAAGGCTGTCTTCACATCCATTTGATGAATGTACATTCCTTTCAATGCTGAGATTGCTATTAGAGTTCTAATTGAACTAATTCTAGCAACCGGTGCATATGTATCGAAAATAATCAATACCTTCTCTTTGCCTATAACCTTTAGCGACTAATCTCGCTTTATAGGCAGATATTGATCCATCTGGATGATACTTCCTCTTGAAGATCCATTTAGAACCTATGGGTCTCTTTCCCTTGGGAAGATCAGCTAACTCCCAAGTTCCATTTCCCATAATTGAATCCATTTCATCATTAATAGCATCCTTCCAGAAAGGAGCATCTCGCGATGTCATGGCTTCAGTAAAAGTCTTAGGATCATCATCTAAATTAATAGCTAAAATGACCCTTCTCGTCACCTTAGATTGAGATCCTTCAATCAAGTATGATAGAAAATCGTCTCCAATTCTTTTCCTTTCTCACCCTTGTACTTCTCCTTGGTTCTTCTACAATAGAAGAAGGTGGTTCTTCTATAATTGTAGAAGGTGTCATAATATCTTGAGAAGTACTTGGTGCTGGAATGGGATTAGAGGTAGAATTGGAGTTTTCATCATCTCCTATTAGCTTATCCTCGAAGAACTCCACATCTCTGGATTCTACGACTACACCTGATTCTTTATCCAGTAATCGGTATGCCTTGCTATTCTAAGCATATCCAATGAATATACTTTTCATAGCTCGAGCTCCCAACTTGGATCGTTTAGGATCAGGTGTACGATAATAGGCTAAACACCCCCACACTCTTAGATAATCTAAGTTAGGTTTTCTACCTTTCCATAACTCATAGGGACTGGAAGGAATCACACGACTAGTGATTCTGTTATGCACATAACATGCAGTCAACAATGCTTCCCCCCACAGATTGTGTGGCAAACCCGAATGATTCAACATACAGTTGACCATCTCAACAAGAGTTCTATTCTTTCTTTCTGCCAGACCATTTTGTTGGGGAGTATAGGGTGAGGTTCTTTCATGCTTGATACCATTCTCTTCACAGAATGTATCAAACTCATGATTAAAGTATTCTCCGCCTCTGTCCGAGCGAATAATCTTGATATGTTTTTCATGTTGATTTTCAACCTCGGCCTTATATAGTTTAAATGCATTAAAAGCTTCATCTTTTGTATGCAATAAATAAACATATAAGTATCGGCTCGAGTCATCACAAAAGGTTATAAAATATCTCTTTCCTCCACGAGTGAGTATACCATTCAGTTCACAAATATCCGAATGTATTAATTCTAGTAATGTTGTATTTCTCTTAACGCTTGGAAAAGGTTTCTTTATAAACTTTGATTTTACACAAGTTTCACATTTGTCAAAATCTTTATTATTTAATTTTAACAAGCCTTTAGTTTGCATTTTTTCAATATTTTTAATATTAGTGTGAGCTAAACGTTTATGCCATAAAGAAATTGAACAAGCAATATAATCAGAAAACATTATTTCATTAAGTTCATAACCAACAACATTACTAGTGGTACCGTCACTATCACTTGCGGTACCATCACTCTCACTCTCAGAAAATTCAACATTCAAAACAGAATCACCATAATGGTGACTACTACCCACATCCCCCTCAAACAATTGAAGCCGATACATACCACGCGTATTAACGGCTTGTCCCACATACACCCTATCTTTATAAAACAAGGTCCTACCACCCTCAATCACCAACTTGAAACCATTATCATCAAATTTGGACGCCGACACAAGTCCTTTTGACACTCCCGGCACATGCAACACATCACGAAGGGTGACCATACTCCCATTACGGAAAGTTAGCAACACCGTGCCAATACCTTGAACACGCACCCTGTGACCATCAGCACACGCCACCACCATTCCTTCACGAACCGGGCCATAAGTTTGGAAGCTGCTACGATTCCCACAAACATGAATCGTAGCTCTAGAATCAAGAAACCATCCACGAGCTGCTATCACACGAGTCAATGTGTAAATCATGTTTGATTCCCCAAGATCCACATTGGCAATCAAGTGGGTTAGATCCGCAACAGCATTTGCGGATCCACCAACGGGCCCCGATTTCCGTAGTGGATATTCTCGTGCATAATGCCCTGTTTCTCCACAAACATGGCACTTTCCTGTTTTCTTGGATTGATTGTTTTGATGATGATTATTAGGCCTCTTGAACTCCTTCTTTTTAGGTCCCACGTTCTTGTTCATTTTGAACACTTTCTTGCCTTTGTACCCAGAACCCAAACCAGATGCAGAACCATGACCCCCACTTGTCACATGGTGAACACTCATTCCGACTTTACCCCTTTTGTCCCTGTTGCGAGTTTCCTCCTCAATACGGAGATGTTTCAACAGGACATCCAAGGAGTAGTCCTCGGATTTGTGCATCATTCTTTTGGAAAAGTCTTTCCAAGAAGGTGGTAACTTGCAAATGATTGCTCCAACCTGAAAAAGCTCGGTAAGATTAATAGATAGAGAATTCAACTTATTCACTATCACCTGGAGTTCATGCACTTGCTCCATGATCGGCTTATCATCCACCATTTGAAACTCAAAGTATTTAGACACAAGATACTTGTTGGCACCTTCTTCATGTGCCTTGTACTTGAGTTCAATAGCTTTCCACAACTCTATAGGATTTGTAATAGGAGCATACAAATCATAGAGACGGTCGGATAAGGAGTTTTTGATGTGTCCCGAGCATAGATGTTCGGACTCTCTACGCAGAGCCCTTTGCTTATCAAGATCAGCAATTGCTTGCACATCAGGGGCAGCTCCCTCGGCAGGGACTGGATTAGCGGGAATTGGTGGCAATTCAGGATCCAACACAAAGCTTAGTTTAAGCACAACTAGCATAAACAAGACTTTGTCAGCCCAACGAGTGTAGTTCTGGCCATCAAAACGATCAAGCTTGATGAATTCTTGATTCATCAAATGGAAGTTGGTGGAGGAGATTTCGGTATCCATTCTTTTTTGCTGAAATTTGGCTAAGAGATTAGTCACAGGATATAATATAAATTACTAATTATAAACCTTTAAGATTGTTGTTATATTCTGTAACAATATCAAATTAACCAAAATAACCAAATGAAATGCACTAACCTGAAATTGACGAAGATGAAGAATGCACCGCACGGAATGAGGATTCCTGTCCTTAAAGGTTTATACGTGCTTTATACGCTGCAAGCCTCAAACGTATACACCCAGGATTTGATGCAGTTGGACGGTATGTTTCTACAGCAATGAAAGACCGAACAACACAAAGTCGAGTACTTGGAAACAAGAAGAATCGAAACAGCAAGAGGGAGAGAGTATTCTTTGTTTTTGGTGTGTGTAAAATGATCTACTCGAGTCCCTTTTTATAGCCTAGCAGTGATACCCAAAGTGATAACTGTCGTCTTAATGTGGAGACATAAAACCGTAATAAATAGTCAAGGAAAACGTCTTAGAGTATCAATGCATGGAATAAAAACGTATTCGGTAGTCAAAAAACGGACAGGAGTATTAACAACGTTTAATTCCCCGAACGTTACAACTTTTCACAGAATCGGCCAAAAAGAAAGCTCCCCAGCTCCCCGCGACCGACGCGGCGTGCGAAGTGCGCCTAAATCGCGCCATTTCGCGTCATCGGTCTCGGCTCGGCGTGCGCGTGTGGGTTTAGCCATTCATCCTCCACTAAAGCCTTTGTAAGCTTAAGATATGAAAGACATTATAAACCCACAATTAATTCTTCCTCTCACCAATGTGGGAACTTGCCAACTTGCAATTTATTAATTAACACTTCTATTTAATTAATAATATTTCCAACAGGTCTTCCCCTGTCATCCATGCCCGTGCAATGCACGAGCTTTGTTCACTGTAAAAAGTTGTTGATATAAAACGCAAAGTACGAACAACGCAAAGTGTGCCAGAGGAAAATGTAAAGTAAATAAACATGAGTGCTTAAATTAACATAAAACAAAACATGTTATTCATAACATAAGTGTTGTGACTATCGATAGTGCTACGTAGAATTGTCCATGACTGAAAACAGGAGTAGTTTCCCTGGAAAAAAAAATAGGTACAAACAAACGAATTAGCAAGAACAAAATTAAAATGGGATTGGTTAATGTTACCTTTTCATTAATGTTATGCACATATGATTTACGACAAATCATTATCAACACATCTGTGATCGCCTTCCTTGAGTTGATCGAGGGTGTAGTGGACTAATTATTTGCTGACGTCAACATAAGTTTGGAGTAGTTTTGTAACAACAAAGTAGAAAGCTATAGAAACCCTTTTTATATGTGTAGGATATGGCGGAAATTTAATGCACAAATGTATTTTTAATCGTTAATTTACAATTAAACGTATATAATTAATGATATTTAAATTGAATAAATCGGTTTTCTATGATTAGATGCTAATCATAAAGGACATGATTTGACTTTTACAAAAGTCAAAGTTATTAAAATTTAACAAACATGCGATTTCGAATTCATTTTCGTCTTGTAGCATACCTCTATACCTCACTACAAAAAAAATGAATAAACTTTTACTGAAGTGAGTAATTTGCTAATCATACAATATTAATTAATCTTTATGTTAAATTCTAATACGAAGTTAATACTAACAAATTAAGATAATTAACACAAACCTATATAACCACTCAGAAATCACATTTGGTGTGGTTAGTTTTAAATTGCTACCTTTTCCAAATGTTAACCCAAACCATTTGAAAATCATCATCAATCAACAATAATAATGTAAAAGACAACTTCTAATAAATCAATCTTACATCACCACAACTAATAAAACCGTGTCGATTTCCTCTTGTCTTGACAGCAATGACATTTGTTTAGCACTCAATTTGAAGTGACACAAATAGAGAAACTGCATACAACAATAGAGTAGATACTTAATATAATTATGTGAGTGTTCCATATAGTACCTACCTCGACGATACCAAACATAGTCATCATATATTACTCTTTTGTATCTCCTGCCAAACATAATGAACAACATTATCTAAACATCATGCAAAACAAATTGTTCACTTAGACTACTTAAGAAAATTATATTAGTTTATTCCAAAGGAAATAGAGTACTTAAGATCATAATGGAATGGATATTTAACTGGGAATTTGAAAACACGTTTGTCATATGCATTAAAATCATAAAATCATGAAACATTTAAAAACTAAACTTCCTAAAACTTATGAAGGGTAACCGGAAATTTATAATAATGATGCCTTTTAATATTGCCCCGATAATGGTTAATTACCATTGATAACAGTTATATGGTGAATGTAAGGTGGAATGTTTCCATATGTAGTTTTGGGAAATTTAATAGAAACGTTTTGAATTTGAGGAATAAACGCTAGAATAAAACGTTGATTGCTTTTTTGTAACAGTTCTATGTTAATGCATTTAACAAAAGAGTAGAAAATTGTGTGCCTTTTGGTTTGCGTACTCGTTTGATTTGTTTGATGATTGATATAAGGTTTTTAAGATGGTATTAAATGACATTTAACGATAGACGTGTGCCTTTTGGTTTATATTCGTTTGCTTAAGGTTAAAAACTTGGATGACCTCCATATATAATAATCTATATTAATATAAAAAATGAGTTTCAAAATTAAAGTTGCATTTAATACCATCTTAAAAATCTTACATCCATCATCAAACAAAGCAAACGAATATAAACCAAAAGGCACACGTCTATTGTTAAATGTCATTTAATACCATCTTAAAAACCTTATATCAATCATTAAACAAATCAAACGAGTATGCAAACCAAAAGGCACACGATTTTCTACTCTTTTGTTAAATGCATTAACATAGAACTGTTACAAAAAAGCAATCAACGTTTTATTCTAGCGTTTATTCCTCAAATTCAAAACGTTTCTATTAAATTTCCCAAAACTACATATGGAAACATTCCACATTACATTCACCATATAACTGTTATCAATGGTAATTAACCATTATCGGGGCAATATTAAAAGGCATCATTATTATAAATTGTCGGTTACCCTTCATAAGTTTTAGGAAGTTTAATTTTTAAATATTTCATGATTTTATGATTTTAATGCATATGACAAACGTTTTCAAATTCCCAGTTAAATACCCATTCCATTATGGAGGTAAGATTTTTAAGATGGCATTAAATGCAACTTTGATTTTGTAACTCATTTTTTATATTAATATCTTATTACTTTAAAAAGCATTCTAGACATTTCTAAAAGAGGAAATCTGAATTTTCAACATTTCCTTTTTTAGCAATGTTCAAACACCCTTCAAAATCAAAATAATTGTGTCTTACCCGAGATTCGAACCCAAGACCATTCGGAAAACAACCAAGGTGATAACCACTGGGCCATGTGTTTTTTTGTTATGCATTTGTTAACACGCACGTAATATACATAACGTCCACGGTATAATACATATCAATAAACAATCAACTTCCTTTAGAGATAATTCGCATTTAATAGCCTTCCTAAATTAAAATTACGTTTACAAACTAATTAAATCAAGTGATTTCAATGTTTAATTCTACATTTTTTTGGTTGTACAGTTTTTTAAATGTTAAATAAATATTGAATATTAAATAGGCAGATACTAAATATTTTGATTTACGTTTTTTTTAAATTAAATACATATTGAATTCTACGTTTTTTTTAAACTATATATATATACTCCATCAACTAACGATGGAGTTGTTGTGCAGCATACAAATGATGGATTTTGATGGATACGAACCTGTTGAAAATTTTGAAGACCTCTGGAATCCACATTTGTGGTACAAATGCAAATTTATTCGCGTTGATTATGTTTGGCTTGACCACAAACATAACAAACTATATTTGTTCCTGCTTGACAGATTTGTAAGTTCCTACTAATTAAAATACTATTTTTTGTTTTTGGTTTTAAATACTAATCATTTATTTTCAGAGACACAAATTTGCAGCCATTATCCCCCCCAGCTTATTTTCTGCATACCAAAACCGAAAACTAGAAGGCGGTGTCTTCTATTTAAATTATTTCAAAATTGATTACACCGATGTCGAATCCTTTCCTCGCTTCGAGAACTATAGCTTTATTCGTAATGAATGGGCAATAGTATTTAACACTAAAACCGTGCTTGCTGAAACTGCGAATGGAGAAGATGCCTGGTTCCCCAAGTACCCGTTGGTCAGATCTCCGACATGGCTATTGCAGGATCAAACAACTCGAAAAATGTTGATTGGTACGTCTACGTTACATTTTTAGCTGTTTTACTTTAAAGTGATAATATTATAATATTTTACGTAATTAATTAACATTTCACAGACGTTGCTGGAAACATGTCGAACGGTTGCTTTTTTTTACATCCGGTCGGATATCGTGTGCAATGCTACTGCATGACTGTCTGTAAGTATTTATACCTGATTTACATGATCACCACACCTACGAAATAACCCATTTAAAATATAATTTCCGACAGGGGCAACCGTATCAAGCTCATCTTGTATCATATACCGGCAGCCACGACAACAATGATTGGGAGATGTGCTTCTGAAAACATAATTGTGTACGCATGTCGCGTTAAACTGATTATAAAACCAACAGGTTGATTCCAATTAAGTGCTTCATTTTACTTTAATTAAAAATATATTGATATCTCTTTTTTATTTGGTTAAAAATGATCTTGTTTCTACTGACGTTACAAACATCGAGTTCAACCCGCCGATGCAAGAAACATATGCACTTCAACGACAAAAACATATGCACTTCAACGCATCCATCCGATTGTGCAATATGATGATGCCATTGTTTTATGTGATGAAGAACCCGATGTCGCGTCCGACACACAACCAAATAATAGTTTGAGACGCTTAAGAACTACCCTCTCTGGAAATAAGCGTCTATCAACTTACACACAAAAACAATAGAGCCCTGCTAATCGGACAACAATAATTAGTTAGTTAGGTTACTCTTAGTTTCTGTTACATAATTGGTGTTTTTTTTTGTTTCAATATGGTTTGCCTTAATAATATTAATTTTGTCATCAACCAAATAATTGTAGTCTGTGTACTGTACAATTTTGTACACCCACTCGAATTATATATTTTGTGGTGTTAATGGAAATATTTCGTCAACACGTAATCATAAACCGTAGATATTTTACGTTTTTTACTACCGACTAAAATTGAATTACTTATAGACGTTTTTATTATCCAACTAAAACTGCCAATTACGTCTTTAATAAATAAGTTTTAAGTTCTTTAATAAATTTCGATTTATATATAGTCTTTTGACAAAACGAAAAAGGCTAAAAATATGCAGACCATTTGAAAAGATGCAGACGTTTTTATTAGAAAACGTAATTACCATATGTATTTTCGAAAATCAAAACGTAACTACCATAAATATGTAATTAATGTATTATAACCTTAAAACGTAATTACCATATAAATAGTTCATCAAAACGTAACTACCATATCTCAATTTAGTGTATTTATAATTACCATATGTGGAATCGCAAAAAATGTAATTTGGTTGACGAAAATTGAATTACTTATAGACGTTTTTATTGTCTAACTAAAACTGTCAATTACGTCTTTCATAAAAATATTTTAAGTTGTTTAACCAAATAAAATTCGGTATATATATATATATATATATATATATATATATATATATATATATATATATATATATACTATTTTGACCATATTTTACTTACCATGTTTGAAAAGATGCAGACGTATTTATTAGAAAACGTAATTATCATATGTATTTTCCTAAATCAAAACGTAATTACCATAAAACGTATTTAATGTATTATAACCTTGAAACGTAATTACCATATAAATCGTTCATTAAAACTGTCAATTGCGTTTATAATTACCATATGTGGAATCGTAAAAATATGCAGACCATTTTAACTGTCAATTGCTGTTGACCCCGCTAAAAATAATACGTATTTTACCATTTTAAAAATATGCAGACGTATTTTTAAGAAAACGTAGATCATAAATATCATTCTATATAACGTATTTACTAACTTAAATACAGACGTTTTAGTTGACCATTTAATTTAATATACGTTTTATTACATTTAAAAACGTCCATGCAATTTAATGGCCGTGATATTACATTTAATATAACGTATATACGCTTTTTTAATTGTGTATAAATAGACAAATTAACCATTATACTTCAATTCACAATACGATAATTATAATACCACTAAACATCACCAGTCATCGACTATCATCATAATTCGGCAAACCATGTCAACAACCGGATTGCACTTTGTAAGAAACATTCATGATTTCAAGGACAAAATTCACATAAAGGTCAAGGTTTGCCGGATTTGGCCCCAAACAAACTTCAACAACAAAAACGAGATAATATCACTTGAGATGATTTTAATTGACGAAGAGGTATTACTCTTAATCATATTCGATAAATCATCACTACTTATATATATATTATCTCAACAATGTTAACTTACAATTAACTACATCTTGTATTAAAATTTTTGTAGGGGGCAGGATTGAAGGTTCTATTTACGTGAAGTTAATGAGTAAATTTCAAACAAAACTGAAGGAAGACGGTGTTTACATTATCAAAGGAGGTAAGTTATGGGCGACCAAATCAAGTTTCACGTTTACTGGCCTGAATGAAAAGCTTTCATTTCAATCAAGCACAACGGTTAAAGAATGCGCTGAGTGGTCTGGCCCTTTACATGGTTTTGAATTTGCCGCATACGAAAAGATTTTGAATAACTCATTACTAGCTTCAAAGTCAATTGGTAAAAGAAAAGTCCATTTTACTATGTAAGATTTATATGTCATATTAACCTATACCATACTAATTAACGAAATTTTTGTAGATGTAATCGGAGAAATTTGCGTCGTCGAAAGCCTTAATTCTTCAAGTGAAGACAGAAGCAAGCACAAGCTCCTAATAGAAATAAAAAACATAGAGTTCGTTCGAATCATTATATATGTATATATAATAAACCTAATTGATGTCATAAACTAATCAATTTGATTTAATTGAAGGGGTGACAAAATCCTTATAACCTTGTGGGGGGGGGGGGGACATGCTCATAGTTTGCAAAATTACCTAGACTTCATACAACCAACCGATCGTGTCGTAATAATACTTCAATTTGCCAAAATAGACACATGGAAGGGTACTTTTTAATTAACAAATTTAATAATATTAAGTATATTGATAAATGATATTTTATTTGTCAATATTAAAACTTTAACGAGTGTTTCGTTTCTAAATGTATAGGTCCAACATCGGTTGCCACTTACTTTGATGCAACTCGTGTGTTTGTCAACAGTGGAATACAAGAGATACACGATTTCAATCATAAGTAACTTTCAATTACCGTTTGATACATATACTTTTATATGCCACTTATATTGTCATCGCTATATATAATGAGCTTTTTCCTAACTACAGAATGAAAACTGTCATGGTTGAATCGGGATTGGACACGCCACCGTCTAGCATCACCAAGAAAGTTACATCTTCTTACTCTATAAAGAATGATTTCTTATTAAACCATAACTTTGTAGCTATCGTTGACATCTTGACCCCTGCTGAGGTACAATATTTATAATTACGTTTTGATTTTAAATAAACATCATGTAATTCGAATGCTCTTACAAATTTCTCTTTAATACTTTGGCTGTAATATTTGCAACAGGTTAAAAAATTTATTGTGTTATGCACCATAACCGGCGTAGGTGATGATTTCCCGTGGTACTACAACGCGTGTGCCTATTGAAAAAGTGGAATGGAAGAAAGGGTGTTGATGGTGAAAAATGAAGACGGTACTCAAGGGAGCCATCAGGTGTCTATTAAAGTGTGTTCTAAAGATCCATGTAAAGGAAAACCCCCGTCTTTTGTTCCCCGGTAAATATAACTAACATAACGTTTTCGTCCATTTAAAGTAAAACATTTGTTACGAATATATAATATTTTCCTAAATTTGTCACCAAGGTTTAAAATTCCGGTCATCGTTGAAGACAACACTGGAGTTTTAACTGTTACCATGTTTGACCGGGATGCTAATTACTTGCTCGGTAACACTGCTAAGTACTACGTCGATGAATTTGAAAAGGTGAACTTCTATATTACATCTATGGTTTCTACTTAATCTGTTTAATCTTATATGCCTTCTTATTATAAGCCGGCTGATATGCCCCTCAAAACCATTCCTACTGATTTTAAGCAGCTCTTAAATAAAAAATTCGCTTTCAAGTTAGACATGAGGCAATACAATATCGAGTCGGGTAGTAGCGTTTATGGCATTGCAACCATGACTAACAAAGAAGAAATACTATCAGAGTTAGAAACAAATTTAAATGGTTGCCCGGTAATAGTGGAGAACCAATTTTAAAATCAAAATATATTATGTAAATTGTAACCCTATTCTTTGTCATACTAATATTTGCGTGAATCTATTATACAGAGTCTAATTTCAGAAGTCGGGGATGATATCACCCCAATTTCAGTCGACCCATCACCGTCATCAACTCGATCAAAATTTTGCACCACCCCGGTGAACTTGAAGAGGCAATTAGATGATTGTTGCGATATGGAGGGAAATGATGTAGCAACATCATCAAAATCTCAGAAGTTAGTATAAGAAGAAAACATTTCTTTTTTAAGATAACAATTTTGCAATGTTTGTTTCTTCATTTTAAATACTCTATTTGGTGATATGTTTTTTTTTTATTCAATAAGCAACTAATTTGTTGTCGTTGGCCAACTATTATCTCCTCAAATATTAAAATTTGTTAGCAAAGTGATAACAAAATATAAACTCGACAATTTTATATTCGTGTTTTTTTAATTTATTTATAAATTGACAGCCCTACGTTAGGGCCAAAATTATCAAAACCATAATTATTATTACTTCTAATGGTATAAAAGAATTAACTTACGTAAACACAAAGGGTCAACTTTTCCATCTTGAAAAGTCTAACATCTTCTAATAAAGTATGGGCTCTGTACAAAAAAACCATGTTCAACGATTTGATAAAGATATATGTTGATGTACATCCGTTAATTACTTAATCAGGCTGGTTCAGTTTATTCTTACATAAAAAAGACATGGTTACTACAACCCGTGACTTCAATTTTACAAATTTCTTTCATGTATTCGACACATTATCCCATTTATATTGCCCCTATATTTACGAAAACAATTTGTGGTCAACTTATACAATCTGTTTATGGGAAACTTTGTTGTATGCAGATGCCATGATTTCAGCAAAAACATGTTCAATTACTTGGCCAAATATGGTTTAGTTGGGCTTCTTTCAAGTATTGTTCATGTACATTGAGAAACTACTCCTAGCTGCTAAAAAAGCTAAATTCACAACAATAATTTTTTTTAAAACGCTTGATCCACAACGGGTAATTACAACCCTTTTATTTGTTAGTGAGACAATTTTTGTTATGGTTTTATCTCTAACGGTTTGAATGGGTAAAATTAGATTTTTTAACTAAAACGATAATGGGTCAAATCACAGGTACTTACAGAATACTTTTGTTTATTTGTAGCAATTGTGGATCATGATGGAAAGTCTTCACTACTATCTCTTGTAAAACTCCTTTCACTTAATTCTATCTGTTTATGAAGGATCGTGTAACCTCAAATAGGTAAATTCTATCAAATTTGCTTGTGTAATTAAGCTCATTTAATGGAATAACGATAAAACTAACTCAAGATTTATGGAATTGCAGGTGGATCTTAAGTTAAAGATCTGTAGAGGTGCTTCAATTTGTAAATTTTATATAAAATTATTATTATCTAAAATAAAGTTATTCATGTGTATGACTCAATTTTCTCTGCAGAGTGACCTTGAAGAACATTCTAGATCATTCGAAGACTCTTTATTAAGAAAACTTAGAGAATTTGTATTTTTGTGTTGTTAATGTTTGATCTGATTAAGTTGATTGTTGTTGGAACTTGGACGTGTGCAAGACGATCGTCCACCAAATCTTGATTCTACTTCAAAACCACCACAACTTTTGATGGAACCACTAGGTAGGTAATAATGCATAAAAAATGTTAACTTTTTGTTTGTTTTTCTAATCTGGTTACACTTGCCCGTATGCACAACGTGTATGGATTACCCGGAATTGCAAGCCACTCCCTCTCTCTAAGACAATTACTATTACTTAAAAGTGAGTTGATTGTTCTTCACATTTATAAAATTATATGTAATTATTTATCCAGGTAAACAAACTATTGTAAACAAATTATTTCAATCCGAATACCAAATAACTTAATTTTTAGACTAACAACTTATTGTCCATAATAATATCAGGATCCATTTCATCGAGGATTGGGTACAAGTGTGTTCAGCTGCTTAAAGCAATGTGAAAAACCAAATTCAACAATTTGGATTTCAAAGAGCAATGCACCATATGACATTTTTTTATAATTAAAATTCAAATATATCATGATAAGGTTTGAATAACTTGTATTAGGAGAAAAATTAACTTAACTATCTTTTCTTTCCTTGTAACAGATTTATATTTTTTTTGTTCAGTTAAATAAAATGGTATACATATATTTTGCCTTTTTTTAAAAAAAAAATATACTCTTCAGAAGCCGGATATACAACCACCTTTCCAGTAGCTATATTAGGCTTTTATACGCGAAAGCTTCTTTGACACGGTCAAACGGGAACATGTTGTTTTGGTCAATTACGGGCTTCACCTTCCCACTTTTCAAATACAGGTTCAGTTTTGTTAATGTGCTTCCTGAAGGCAGTTTAGTAGTTACACTAGTGCAGCAAGGAAACTCATTTTTTTGTTAAAATAACAAAATTTGTAGAATATTGGCGGGTAAGATAATTGTTTTGGTGATTGAATTTAACAAGTCTGAATGGTAAATCTTACAGTTTTTTGGTGATTGAGGTGTGTTTAGTTTGTAGGTAATCAATTTGATTGGTGATGTGAATGGCAAGGTAGCAATTATGGTGGATGACATGATCAACACTGCTGGTAAGTGTCTAATAGTCTTATGAATATGGGAAATATGAGTTTGACACTTAAAAGTCAAAAACAGCTAATAAAGAAAAATAATTGTTTGGATAGGTATTATTTCAAAAGGAGTAACTCTATTGCATTATGAAGGGACAATAGAAGTTTATGCATGCATCACTCGTGTTGTTTTTGGGTAAACTCACATGTCAATTTTTATGTTTGTTTCCTTCTCAACTTAACCAAAAATTGTGTAGAACTTAACAGTCAAGTTTATATGTAGTCCGCCTGCGATTGAAAGGTTCTCAAAAGGACTTTTCAAGATGTGATAATCACAAATAGGATTCCAGTTTTAGAGAGTAATTATTTTCTGCAGTTGACTATTTTGAACACTTTTCAAGGCTGGGCATGGATTAAAATAGAGATTGAGATGGATGGTTATTACAAGTTGGGGCTAGCCCACTTGGCTAACATGGAGAGAAACTAAGAAGGAGGTCTAGGGTTCAATCCCAAGCATAGGAAATTTATATGTAATTATTTGCCGGTTCAAAAAAAAAAAAAAAAAAAAAAAAAAAAGAGATGGATGGTTATAACAATGACAACACTACAACATTTTTCATTTTTGTTTAATTCAACTCCTCCATATCTATGTACAGAATTTTTACAGTTGAGTGTTAATTTGTGATTTAAGACTTTTTACCATTTTTCTATTTCTTGACCCACCCATTTCAACTTGTATCCTTTTTGACATACTACTAAACTTTCCGCCTCACGACCTCTATATTTACCTATCAACAAAAATCATGTTATTACTATTTTTTTGGTAAACGGAAAATATCTATTTAAAGCATTGTTTGTCGTCAGCAATTGATTTTCATGCTTATATATTGTATTCGTTATAAAAATATGTAACCAGTTGACTTTTAATCGTCAGGATAATATAGTTCGCAGCCGCCGCAATGCTACTTATCGACTTTTTCCTCTATTTTATACACAGTTTTCATGCTTACGTATTGTATTCGTTATAAAAATATGTAACCAATGGACTTTTAATCGCCAGAAATATGTAGTTCGCAGCCCGCCGCATCACGTGGGTTTTAACCTAGTAGATTATTATATATGGAGGTCATCCAAGTTTTTAACCTTTACTCATTAAGGCGCCCCATTTATTAAAACGGCTTTATAAGCCACCAAAGCATATATATTTTCATTTAATATTTGTATTATTTTAGTATGTTATAATTAAGTCCATTTTTGTCACTTTATAAATAAAAACAAATACATACTTGGGTGGTCTTAATTAGAAAAATAAAAAGGTCCAATAATTAGGTGGCATCTACATAGATTATCCCTAAATAAAATATTAATTTATAGTATAGAAAAATTTAAGGGGTTGTAAGTTGTAACAATTTAAATACACTTCAAACGACATTCAACCTGTTTGACTAGTTTGGCTAATTTAATGTGTTTCTAATTCTATTATTATTTATTTTAAACTAGTTGACCTGTTGACCCATTATCAGTAAATTCCAACCTGAATTAACCCGTTTTTCAGTTAAACGGGCTGAAATTGACACCTTTACTCAAAGCTAAATACCTGTCATTTCCAAGTCGATCCATACAAGAGGCATCTTGTATTCTCCTTCTAACATGTCTATGTTTTGATAGCCATATTTATCATTCTTAGTTGGCATTGCATCTTTAATAATATTAGGATTTTTCTTCGTATTACCTGCATTAAACAATAAAATGCACAAATAACATAATTAAGATATTTTAGATTCAACCAAAAGATAGAACTTACTTTTACATTTATCCTTACTTAATCATTCACAAATTTGCGTATACCATTTGCTTTCTCTGAATTATTTTTTCAAAGCTCATTTTTTCGGATTATTTTCTAGTTTTAAGTCATAATAACCTCATAAGATATAAAATAAACCGAAAAAGGATATGTTTATAAAAAATAAGCCAAAACGAAAACTGATTTCTAAAATCACATATACCATTTGCTTTCTCTGAATTATCAGCCGAAACGGTTGTTTCTTCCCTATCATCCTCAACATCTAATTCTAACAAAGAAAACACATTTGAGAGCACGTTCATATTTAATAAATACATGTTTTCTGAATCTTCAACCATTAAAATCCTGCAACAATAAATTATCCTTACACATTGTAACCGGTTCAGTTGGTGCATAATCATGTTGCATAAATGTGAATTTTCCTAAGTTTTAGAGCTTTAAAGTGGCAATTTTGACCCA
Organism: Calendula officinalis; assembly: GCA_963853835.1. Classification (NCBI taxonomy): domain Eukaryota; kingdom Viridiplantae; phylum Streptophyta; class Magnoliopsida; order Asterales; family Asteraceae; genus Calendula; species Calendula officinalis. The sequence goes on from OY970820.1 coordinate 37,306,510, forward strand.
TTTGCTTGTTAGTGGATCCATTTGAGTAATGTTTTATATCTAACTAGTCAAACGGATACAATAAAATAAAAAAATAAGTTTTCTGAGATTTTCAAAAGTCACCCATAATGTATTTTTTAATGGATAAACACATAAATCATTTTAATAAAAATTAATAACATAACTTTTGTGACAATATTTGACACACTGATTGTAAATAAATAAATAAATAGAAATCGTACTTTTGGGATTTCCTCATTCTGAATTGATTGTAAAATCGTCCATTTAACAAAGATTATTGTATAATTACTCGATTAGCTCCATGGTTGAGGTCATAAAAGCATAAAAGATGACATCAAGAAAATAGGACCAAAATAAATAATAATTGAAGGCACATAGAGTGATCATAATTATATTCCAGCCAACAACCTAAAATTTCAGCTATAATCTAAGTTTTAAGCGTACAATAACTTAAATTACTAATAAATTATAATAATACATCTAAAATTAATTATTTTATAAAAGTTTTCTCAAATAAACTATATGTCCATGGAATTGAGGTATCGAAGTACGTTGCAATTGGTTTATGGTCCTACTCATAGAATAATTAACATATGAAATCCGTTAATTATCTATTATATACTATTTTATAAAGCAAATTATACATTTCTAAATAAGGAAGGTCTGAATTCAAACATGCCAAATTTAGCAACGTTTACTTTGCCTGAAAAATAATTAAAAAGCTGATTTGGACGAGGCTCGAACCGGGTGGGAGTGCTCCATAGGTGAAGCTCTTACCACTAGCCAAAATCACAGCTTTGATTAAGTCTTCGTAAAACTTGTTTTATTAATACATTGTCCCGCCCATATAAGAAGCCCATAATTAAAGATCCCGCCGTTTTAAAATTAAAAATAACAAGCCCGTGAATTCTCTTTTCTATGTCCGTTTCAAAACAATTTCCTTATCTGCCCTAATTATGAGATCTCTTGACTCCAGCCGTTTCTACTGAATTAGAGGTCGTTTCAAAATAATTACCACCGGGTGAAATCGCAAAATTAGGGAGGGGATTGCGTCTCCTCAGGCGGCATTGACGTTGTTTAACCAGATTCAATGGTCTATATATCATGTACAATTTCTGATGTATGATTTGTATTCACAATCTCCGTCTCTTTACTCTATTTTAGCTTTATTTTCTGGTGGTCAATCCACAATCTTCACGGTTACTCAAGTGGCTTGGATTCCTCTATTGGTTTCTGGATAAAACCTTAAGGTGCGTATAATTAATAGGAATATTGTTTATATATAGTTTCCTTTATTTACTTGTCAATTGAGTTGACTTGTGTTAGTGAAATTTAAGAGAATTGTTTCCCCTTGCGGTACCAAACTTGATGTGTAAGGTTTCTTGGTAATTTTTTTAAAAAGTTTATATATTTTGTCTGGTTTAAATGGATACTTATGTAACGATGATGAACTTTATATGTTGGATCGATTGAAGGACGAGTTGGTATGCATCATCTTGATGAACAAAAACAAAGTAAAATTTTCACATTTAAATGACATCTATTCTGTCAATTCTCTTAATTTCCATGGCGTAAGTAACATATATTTTTTTTTACTCTTTACTTAACCCTAGAGTATAATTTAATTTCCTAAGCATCCGTTTTTCTTGTTCATGTTCATCAAACATTTGGAACTGCAAGATCCGATTGTGCATTTAACGATGGTGCATTTAACTTCTGGGATAAGGATAGGAAACGAAGATTAAAGGCATCTGATTCTAACCAACTCCTTCACAATTTTTATTATTAATATAAAATTTAACAATTTTATAGATGTTTTTTAGACAATATATTACGCATATTATTTAAGATTTTCATAATGCAAATTGTTCACTGATCTAATGTGATTTTCCTGCAGGCAACATAGAGGTGCAATCACCGGAAAGAAATGAAGATGCCAATTGCTTTGTTCTAAAGATCAATTTTTTTGTCACTTAAAACATTTTGGCAAATTTTTCTATATTGGGTCTATAGCTAATGGTGTAACTTGGGTACACAATAGAGCTATTTGTATAAATTTTCCATCCATTTGTTCACATAACTTGGAGTAGATAGGTGCCGTTAAAATAAAATAAAAAACAAGTATCTCCGACTTCTTAGCTTCCAAAAGTCCTTTCATCAAAGCAATATCAAATTTGATCATCGACTTAAAAAGTGAATTATAAAGTTTTTGATGATGCAAATTGATTTATTCTGGGTGTTTAGGATTCCATATTAAGCATTTGGTGCTAATATTACTTTATATATACATTACTCATATCATGAGTACTGTTCATAAAGGGAATGTAATATTATTATATATATATTTGATGCAGTAGGCGTGATTAACAAAGTGCTTTGCTAGATGGATTGGTAAGCATCTTAAATTCTTTCCAATGAAGCCATGTTCGATCCTTAGTGGTTGATTTCTTTTTTTAGTATCTTAATTGTAGTTTAATTTTTTTATTTCAAGGACGATTAATGTCATTAAAACTTACAATTTTATTGAAACACAATCATGTATAATAAATTTCACATAATAATTACTTTATTACGATTTGAATTATATAATACTTTTCATTTCAATCAATATCAAAACATATCTTAAAAACTCTTACAATTAGATAGATAGTCAATTAAGATTTTAAAATACTTTAAAAAACCAATCTAAAGCATCGTCATGCAGTTGAGACAAAAGTTTTATGAAAAAAACCCGCCGCAACGCGCGGGATATTGCATTCCTTGTTAAAAGCAATAAGCATTTCTCAAGTGCTCAGGTGAAAACAGTGAAGTGTTTATTTGCTTATCTTATGCTGAAATTAACACTTATTAAGCCATAAATTTGATGTAGCTTTTCAAATAAGCAGTTAAACATATGAACCCCAAACACGAAGCAGCAGAACCAAGAAATATTTGCATTCAATACGCAAAATATGCTCAAGGCACGTAATTATAAATAATACAAGAATATTTGCATTCAATATTCAAAATATGCTTAAGGCACGTAATTATAAATAATACTTAAAAATCAGTATCCACCTAAATTTGAATTATTATTACCTATCACCCACCACGACAAAAATCACTATTGTCGTCTCCTACCATCACTACGCACCACCACCCATAATATTGCAATATAGTTACATGGTAGCCGCTGCCGCGTTGCAAACGTGGTGTATCGACATGTTTTACATGATGAGTAACACGCATAAACAAATATTTCTTCCATGTATTTTATACGTAATTAGGTTTATTGTTTTACCTCTATTTTATACACAGTTTTCATGCTTATGTATTGTATTCGTTATAAAAATATGTAACCAATGGACTTTTAATCGTCAGGAATATATAGTTCGCAGTCCGCCGCAGCGCGCGGGTGTTAACCTAGTTTTTTTATAATTATGGTTTGAACACTTATATTAATAAACTAGTTTCAAAGCCCGCTCGTTTGGGCGGGCATGCTTCGAAATATAGAATGCATAACGATAATAATAACGTAGGAAATCATATAATCAGTTATTACTGAAATGATGAATAAACATTTTGTTATACATGAATAATCCGATAAAAAACTAAAAAACGAAATAAAACTTCTTTATATACGACGTTTGTCGTTGAGTTGGTATAGTTGCCATCGTGGGTAATAAATAACCTTCAAGTGGTTCTTATTCTTCACTCTTGAGACAACGACATATAGTTGGCCATGTTGGAGTATAAACACAAAATATTCAGGGTGGTTTTGATAGTCAAACTGAGGAAGGGCAAAACGGTCAACATGAAAGCTTTATACTTAAACGTAGCATTGCCCGACTATGATGTGTCTTTTTCCTTGAACTTTTCAGTTAACCCCTAAGAATGGGATTGCAATAAAACATTAAAAAATACAATATAAGAAGTTGTAAGCATTAAGAATGAGCAAAATGAGAAAAACGATGTATATGAGTAAACCCGACCCATTTCAACCTACAACAAAAAACTTGTTTTTATCCCAAACCCATTTGGACCCAACCCCGACCAGCCCTACCACCTAACAAATAGTAATTGTTAACATAGAGTATGTTGCATACCTTAACAGTCAACCACCAAACAATATCCACTGACACGGTCAGATGAAGTAAAAGAGCTACAAAATAATCGCAGTAATTAAGATTGTAAAAGTTAGGGGTAATAAGCAATTAAAAAGGAGGATAAAGAGTTGAAGACTAACCGGTAAATTGCTTCAACACTGGTCCTCATACATTCCTTGGTATAACTGTGAAACCAAATTGTTAATTCATCCTATCAAGTCTTGTGCAACAATAATAAGAAGAAAAAAGATAATACAATCAGTTGCCTAAAGCTAATAACTGAATTCATCCATAAAATGTCATAACTTATAATGGAATGGAATTCACATTGCAATTAAGTTTTTCTAAAAGAACCTATTATATATCTAGTCAGCAAAAAAAATGGCTTTTTGACGTAAAAGAAATACAAATTTTAGTTTGCACAATTGTTGCAGAATACTTCAAGAAACAAAGATAATTTATCAAAAAAAATTACAACTATAGGCAAAAATAAATTTTAATAAAAAATCTTAACATGAAAGGAAAGTTTGTAGATAGACAGGAGACTGCAATAAAACACCAATTATTATATTATTAATACCTTAAAAATTTCTTTGCTGGACGTGAAGATGCGAATCGTGAAGGCCTTTGCGAAGTTCAAACCTCGCCGGAGAGGAATAAAAGAGTTAATAAACTAAATTTTACAATACATTGTTGTTGATATCAACCTTTCCTTTCTCAATCTATACTATTTCTTTTCTAACCGAGATTAAAGCATCACAAAATTGTCCAACTGCCTAACCCAACTGGCCCATTTTAATTGAGAAGCATCCTTTCTTTCACTTTCAGAGGCTTTAATCATGAGAGTTCCTGGAACAGGCCAGAACATTGTGTGATCATGAAACCTGTAATCTACAAGACATATTCTCGCTCAGTCTAGATTCTATTTTGTACATGGGTGGGTAAAAAAACTCATTTGTAAATGACATAAAAAAATGGTCCTAAGTTGCACAAGTTAAACTTTCAATAAATAGACAAAACATTTTCAGTGAGATCTAGAATGTCTTGATTATCCACAAAAATCGATTTCCTCCTTGGAATACGCTTATCCATATTGAAAACATACTGCAAAAAAGAAAATCATTTTAACAAAAAATAAATGAATACTAAAAAAGATAACGTCATACTTCAAAAAACATAGAAAATAGGTACACATTCATCTATAAACATACAAATATAATCAATCATCAAGTTTCTCTAGGTGCTGTTGAGGGCCCAATTATAAGATTCAAGTTAGTATTATTATATCAGTTTGCATCACAGATCTACAAACTAAAAATAACAATCAAAATCATATGCTTCACCTTAGTTGTCTACGAAGGCCATTTGGTCACCACATAATACCCAATTTTAATAAGCTTTTGGTATCCTTGACGAATTATTACAGTGACAATGATATAGAAACTTTGGATTTTGACATTTTGTAGAAAATTTAACAAAAGCATTCGTATTTCAAACCTACTACGTCAAAAATGACCAATAAACAACTAATGCTAAATGTCTCGTGCTACAATGTATAATCTATAACATTCAAATTGTAAATTGGACATGGCATTGACATAAACAATAAGTACGTGAAAAGGAAACCAAATAAACATAACCACAGATTTAAACAATCGTCCATTAAAATCAAATCTAATCAACAAATTGCATATGAAAACAATTTTATTTTATTGGAGAGATTTAAACCGCGTGGATTTCGTCAAAGAGAAGAGACCATGGAGATTGGCAACTGGCGATTTCGATTTGGAGAAGCGATTGGCGATTTCGAATCGGGAAACAAATATCCTCTGCGTCGACGCGCATCGGGTCAGTTGATTGCGGCAATGAATTTCACCTCATCTCCGCCACCGGAAATCTTCACCGCGAAAACCCAAACTCTCCGGTCGGAAACGGAGTACATCGTGAATACATTAATCGATCCCGCAAGTTTAATTGAAACACCGTGATTTACCTTAAACAAAACCCCTAATTTTCTCTCATCGAAATTCAAATCACTTTGATTGCAAATAACCCTAACCCTAGCGAATTGGTTATCTGAACGGAGCATATATAAACGGAGGAGTATCGAGATGGGCTGGGAGGAGTATCGTACGGTGGTTAGGGTTGAAATTGGGGGAAGGAGAGTGGAGAATGAAGCGGGAGAAAGCCGACCTGATAAAATGAGAGAGGGAATTGGCTGACCAATGGTGTAATTACACGTGGCATCTTGGACCAATAAAAGAGCTCTAAACTGAGTTGTCAAATCAAAAACAAATGTAGCCTCATATATAGGAGAAGATAAGTAAGATAAATAGAAATATTAAATAGGAATATCTACTTAAAAAAAATAAAAGTTATAAATTTAATGTTTTCCTCAATTTTTAATTAAGAAGTTAGGGTTTTTACAAAGTTGTAGTAGGGTTTTTCTTTCTTCTATTTTCTTTTTCTGCTCCTCAAACTTTTGAAGAAGAAAATAGTTTTGCAATCGTCTTCTTTTTTCAAGTTTTAGAGCAAGCCGATCCAATCTCGGTAACAATGGCGACCACCATTCCTCCTCATCCAGCGTCGCCGGCAGCTGCGACGGAAGCGATTAAGCCGAAGAAAGTCGATTACATGGACCTTCCATGCCCTATTCCTTACGAAGAAATCCATCGGGAAGCACTCAGTTAGTATCTTGCTGTTCTTTAACCTCAGTTACTTGATTATTCCTTTTGAATGGTTTAGGATTTAATCGATTCGATTTGTCAGATAAACCCTAAGCCACTGCCATCGTTAAACCCTAATTCTTACTTTCTGAGTTGAATTTGTTGTTCTTATTACTGACTTCGTTTTAATTTTTCTAGTTGCTGCTCAATTCTGTACAAAGAATGCACTTAGAATATTAGTTCATTTAGATCCTGGAAATTTGCTAATAGAGGTAACAAAAGATCCTAACTCTGACAATGTGAGTGATGAGTAGTTTTCTTCTTCATCGATAGAAGTGAACGCTCAATTTCAAACAATATAGAATTGTTTTTGTCAAATTTAAACTATTTTTGGATCCCTAAATTTTCCAAAAAATGAATCTCTACTCTTAAATATGTCAAAATTGAACTTCAACTTCTTTTGATGTTAGAGAAAGTTAGTCATACAATGCATTGTCAAATTAGGGATATTTGTTACCTGTTTGGCCATTTATCCGAGAATTGACCAGAAACTTGTATAAAAACATTAGATTCAAGAACTGCTATGGGTAACATTGATCATGGTAATTTGAATTTGGATACTTATTCAACTAAATTTGGATTATTTTTTTTCGTCTTTAGTGTCTTTAAAGGCAGAACATTTTGAGGGTATGCGTGTTGACTTTACCAAGGGACTTAATCAAAAGTTTTCACTGAGTCACAGGTACTAATTCCTGATTTATTTATTTATTTATTTTCCTAAATATTCATACAAACTTTTTTCCTCATTTGATTCAATAACTGTTTAATTTAATTCTACAGTATAATGATGGGACCCACTGAAATGCCTTCTCAATCTGCTGAAACAATTAAAGTTCCTACTGCACATTATGATTTTGGTGCTAACTTTCTCGATCCAAAGGTCGGTTTTTATACAATCACATGTTTTTAATGATCAATTTTTATTTTAAGTTTTTAATCATCAGTTGGACTTTGACTTTTTATTTAATATAATTTATTTTTATAGTTGATGCTTATTGGAAGGGTGATGACTGATGGGCGAGTTAGTGCTAGAGTGAAATGTGACTTGTTGGAGAATCTTAGCTTGAAGGCGAATGCTCAGGTAGAAGGGTAGATTGGTAATTATATATATATATATATATATATATATATATATATATATATATATATATATATATATATATATATATATATATGCATATTTAGCATTATGTCGGTGAATAAAGATTGTATTTTTTAAATACCTATACAATAATTACTTATGTTTTTTTTTATTTTTCTTAGCTTACAAGTGAGCCACACATGTCACATGGAATGATCAACTTTGACTACAAGGTAATTTATTTGTCTAGTTGGCTTTTTTTGGTCAACTTATTTTTTTAATAAATATTTATAATAATTTGTCTGTTTTAATTATTAAATTATTTGGTTATCTTATTTCATACACAGGGTACCGATTATCGGACTCAATTTCAGTTTGGAAATGGTGCCTTACTTGGTGCTAATTATATCCAGGTAAACGTTGTTATCATCTTTCTTATTAATGCATATATTTTTTTTAATTAGCAATTAATTATTTTTTAAATATCCATTTTTTTTTTTGTAATTCTGATTGCAGAGTGTGACACCTCATCTATCGTTAGGTGGGGAAGTATTTTGGGCTGGTCAACATCGTAAATCTGGTCTTGGTTATGCTGCCCGATACAACACGGATAAAATGGTAATTTTCTCATGCTGAAGATTTAATATATTATTATTTTTAAAAAAATTAAATTGTTTATATTTTTTTTATTTAGGTTGCTTCAGGACAGATTGCTAGCACTGGAATGGTGGCTCTTAGTTACGTTCAGAAAGTATCCGAAAAGGTAAATCACACAAACTTTTTAAATATTGGTTTTTAATTTTACTTTATTTTTTATTTCCTATTTTTTGTAGGTTTCATTGGCCTCTGATTTAATGTATAATTACATGTCAAAAGACGTTACTGCCAGTTTCGGTTATGATTATATACTTCGCCAGGTAATTATAAAATGTCTTGATTGAATTTCATTTTGCATGTTTTTATTATTAAATAATTACAATAATATATATAAACTTTTTTAATCTAAATACTTTGAATTTTTTTTAATAATATAATTAAAAAACTCATCTTCTAACAGTGGTTCATTTGAAGTTACTTGACGATGCAATTTGGGCATGTTTTTTAACAGGACTTTAGATACTGTTATAAGATAAGTTACATTGTTAGAAAGTTTAGGGACTAGTTTGTCAAACATTAATGTTAGAGGGACATAAAGTGTAAAATTGGACATTGTATAAAAGGTATTTCATTCATCATTTTTTATTTTTTTATTTTAAATTGACAGTGTCGGCTTAGAGGCAAGATTGACTCAAATGGCTGTGCATCTGCATTCCTTGAAGAACGGTTGACTATGGGTCTTAATTTTCTTCTTTCTGCTGAGGTCAGTTTTTTTTTGGAAAAACGGGCGGGTCATGCAAGTTGGGAAACGGGTCAAAACGGGTAGTTCTTGACTTTTTTGGTACGGTCAAAACGGGTTGGGTAGAACCAGAAATTAAATGATAGGTGCAATTAGCTGTACGCAACATATATGCATCAAAAACTAAATCAGTGGCTGTTTATGAACATGTACAAAAGTTTAAGGGTTAATAATGTAATTTGTTTTACTCTCTGTTGCATACAAGTTGTATATAGCTAGTTGCCCAAGTAATATACCCTATAAAATTTAGTTTTTCAAATACGATTACAAACGTTATATTATTGAGTAAATTACAGAAATTGTCTTTGTGGTGTTTCAAATTCTAAGATTTTATTCCTAGACAAAAAAAATTTCGTCTTTTTGTCAGCGTGGTTGTCAAATTTCCATCTTTTTGGTCCATTTTGACCTAAAATGACCAAAATATCCTTATTTTTTTGTATTTATCTGATCTTTTAATCCTTTTCCTTTTTCCGGAACTCGCCGGAGAAGATGACTGGAAAAAAGATAAGAATTTAAAAACCAGATAAATAAAAAATAAGGGTACTTTGGTCATTTTAGGTCAACATGTACAAAAAAATGAAATTTGACAACCACAGGGACAAAAATCACGAATTTTTTTTGTTTAGGGATAAAATTGTAGAATTTGAAACACCACAGGGATAACTTCTGTAATTTACTCTATTTTATTTAAACACTAATCTAATTTTGTTACCTGTTAAAGATAAAAGATAACCTTACCCGTTTGGCCCGTTATATCATTTTATCAAATTTACCAAATTTGGGAATTTTTTAAATGCAGTTGGACCACAAGAAGAAAGATTACAAATTTGGGTTTGGATTGACGGTTGGAGAATAAATTTGATACAGTTACAAGTAATGATACCAATGCAAAACCTACTCATTGATTTTTAACAACCAAAAATCAGAGAATTTTGTATCTTTTTTGAGCAATATTTGTTTTTGTGGCGGTTTCAGCTGCAAAAACGACAGTTTAGAGCAGTATTGACGTTAAAATTCAGTTTGGAGTTATAATTTAATGTTTAATTTTATTTTTTCTGTCTCTTGTAATGGATCATAATAAGGATTTTGATGTTACATTGTTAACATTAAAATGATATTCTATTGACATCTTAGATTAGCATCCTAAGCTAGGGTTAATCTAACCTAGGGGGGTCTCGGAGATTGCTTATTGAAAATAGATGCGTTTTAAAATGAATAATAAGATAATCATGGGTTATAAAACGTGACTCTGAAAGAGTGTTTGGATTTGATTAGTGCTGTTTGAAATCGCAATAATCAAATAATCACTTTTTTTAGTGTTTGGCAAACTTGATTATTTGTTTAGATAATAGGTAAAAATCCAAATAATTTGTTTTCAAAATGTAATAAGCACATACCAACTTACTTTTTCAAAACTTCATATTAGGAGCTCCAAAACACAAATAATTATTTCATATATTTTGCCAAACACTAATTTTAGATTATTCGTGTTTTAAAAATGCAATAATTAGATAAGTCGTTTCAAATCGCAATCCCAAACACCTTCTAAAATGGGGTTGAGTAGATAATGTTATTTTTTGGTATAGGTTAAATCAGGTTAAGTTAATCTACAAATATTTATTGTATTTTTAATACTTTTTATTGCTCTAAATGTGTTTAAAATACGTATCTAATGAAAGTTTGAGAGTTAAAATATAGCCAACATTATAAATCTAGAAAATAAAAAACTAAGTCGGCATCCTATGTTTATTAACTAGATTTTTGAAACAAATTGGTCTAGATCAATTGGCTATCAAGGATAGAATTGAGATTTTCTTTCAAAAGGTCTTGGGTTCAAGCTTTGTTGGAGGCAAAACTTGGAGATAAAAAAAGGTGGTGGGATTTATTCCCCATAGGTGGAGGGTTCCAGACTTTCAGGGAAGACATACTGCCTCTTGTGGAAGTCATTGTCTAGGCTCGAACTACTAACTTACTAACTTGCCGTTAAAAAAAAAACTAGATTTTTCTCACTACATGTTGTGCAAGAAAGATAATTAAGTAAATTTTACATGTTAATCATTTTATAGATAGAAGAATAACTGAATAAGGATAAAATAGAAAATTTCGGTAGCAATCAATACAATATTTCTTTGTGAAAATAATAACTAATGCAATCATATTCTGTACACTAATAAAAAATTTTGGACAAAATTTTAATCGTTTTGAGCTATTACTAAAAGGGGTGATTTTTACATCACATCTTTTAATCCATATATCATTATAATTACTTTATATGTATGTACAATTTGCAGGAATACTTATAGTCTCATATAGTATAATGAATGTATAAAAAATGTGGTTTTGGAGGAATACTTATACATCCTAATGACAACCCCACCATAGTTGGCGTTGATAAATTTGTTTTGGTTTTGGAAGATTGCTAAAGGGATGATTAAAACTCTGACCAAAATAAGAAAGCATAGTCATAGTAGTTGATTACCATTTTTCGTATTTGTTCTTTTTACAAATTTGCAAAAAGTGAGTATTCCAACTAGGGGTATTAACGAATCGAGCTTTTAACGAGCTACTCGAGCTTGAGCTCGTTTATATCGAGTTCGAGCTTATACTAATTCGATCTCGAGTCGAGCTCGAACATAAAACAAGACTCGATTAATCTCACGAGCCGACCCTAATAATTTAATACTCGACTCAGCTCGTTCGATAGCTCGTTTAATCTCGAGCCAAACGAGCTAGACGATCTTCACGAGTCGATCCTAACGAGCCGATCAAGTGTTATATACAATAATCACAAGTGTTGATTTAATAAGTACAAGAATACACATATATTAATAAGGGTGTTAACGAGTCGAGTAATTAACGAGGTTTTCGAGTTTGTAAATTAGTTATTTTCAAAAAATATGGAATCATAAACGAGTATCGAGCTCGAGCTCGAACACTACATAAATATTCGAGCTCGAGCACAATTTTAAAAGCTTATAGGAGCTCGAGTCGAGCTCGAGCCGAGTAATTACTAAACGAGCCGAGCCCAAATTTCCTTATATTTGACTCGACTCGAATCGTTAACACCCCTAATTCCAACCATCAAAAGTCTTTTTTTTCCTCTCCCATCTACTTTAACTTTTTATTTATAAAAGGCTTGAATCAAATTTACTTTATAAACTTAGATGAGCATTTAATGGTGCCAAAGCTGGTGAGTTGATGGATTCTGAGAATTTAATAGCCAAAATGTGGTACTATGACACATTGACACTATCTTCTATGGATAATGGTGCCAAAGTGATGATAATATATGTATTCTTCCCCCTTTCCCAAAGTTGACTTGGCAAGTTGTGAGTTAGTTGGTTGTTGATTGGTTTCCTTACTTTTATTTCGAATTGTTCAATAATATAATATCTTTGTGAACAAAACATTTAGTCGAATTCGAGTGCTAATTATAACATCTCAATTTTTAAAACAGTTTTTAAAATATATTTTTAAACAAAAATATTATAAAATCAATATTCCCAAAATACGGTTTAACAAAAACCATCAAAAGTTTATCAGACTATTAAAATCGGTGTTACAAAAACAATATCATAACCATAGGATAAACGAAAAATACGTACGAGCTCCCGAGCTAAGCAACACTAGGCCACTTCTATCGCGACCTTCTAATCCTTCGATCCTGAACCTGAGTACATAGCCAAAAACAAAGTAGTACGTGAGACAAAATAGTCTCGTGAGATACATGGGTTTTCGACCCATTCTCAAAAGATTTATAAAATAATATTTATATGAACATAAATACTTATCCTCATCATTTCTATAAATTCGTAACTCTTCTCCTATACATTAATTCATATAAACTAATAAGCTTACCATAAGCTTATTCATCATTTAATCACATACTTGTAAGTTATCTCCAAGCTTACACTTTCTTTATCATATACGCAACGGACCTCTCCGAAGCCAACTCTCCCGATATGGGACGTCATAGGTAAACTATCAAGGTAATTAGGAGCCCCCATCTTACCGAGATTCATAAGCTCTCCCTGTTCCCGGGTCGTCATGCTCACCCAAACACTGGGTGTCGTAAACTGTGACATTCTACTCTTTGCGCAGGGAGGTACCACCCCAAGTAGACGTCTCATGCTCTCCCATTTCTGGGCGGTCTTATTCCGGATATCTCATTAACACTTATGAGCCTCAGCTCCTTTCATCAAAATATGAGCATTAGCTCCTTTCATCAAATTCATCACTTATTAGAATACACCTATTCTAAGTTATCATATTATTCTCTTTACTTATTCAGTTTCAATCTTGACTTTACCAGTCCTTTACTAATTTAAAACATATTTATCATTTATCGAAATCATAATATTTTGACCCATCTTTGACTAGAATACATGTCTATTACTAGTCACTTTATACATATTCTCTTAGTAATTCGATAACTACTTTTATTAGTATAATATACTAACCGATACTTATTACTTAAAAATCATTATCTCAAGCTTTATTAATACATATTATTAATAAACCGATTATCAAGCTCTTTTAAATCATTATCTTTGTTCATACATCTTATTTATAAAAACTCATTAATTACTTTTCATTATCATAATCTCTTTCAAAATCATTAATCATTTAGACATACTCAAATAGTCTATTACTAGCACCTTCTTATCATATCAATCTTATCTTTATTAAAAACGTTTATTAATAAAGACTCCTAAAACATCATAGTTTTCAAAATCATTTGATATGTACTCAGTGAAAGTCTCATGTACTCACCTTAGCCAAGCTAACTCCAAATCGTGTCTAATAACACGAGTCCTTGCTTTCCAACTTGTGAAATGTCACCAATATTTAGGTCTTCTTGACCTACCATCAATATCATCACAATAACTAGTTATTATCCATAACTAATCATTAATCAATCCATATTCACATTCCTAACCACCAAGTTCATCCAACTTGGTGGAATCTCAAACCCTAGTTTAAGATTTCCATCAATAAACCCAAATCCAACTTGTACACATCGATTACAAGCTTACATTGAGTGTTCTACACCCATGCTTAGTCATCTTCCCCAAAGATGACATGGTTGGTTCCCCAAACCACCATTTTTACCCATACAAAGCTCACAATCAAGGTAGATAAGCAAGATACTCAAGAATACTTACCTTTGATGTTTCAATCCTTCAAGATGATGAAGATCTGAGCTCTTGAGCTCCAAAATCGTCCAAGAATGCCCCAAAATGGCTGCACTATGTGTAGGGTTGAAGGTGAAATGAAACCCTAGCCTACACACAAGTTTATATAGTCCAGACGCTCCTCGCGCCCCGCTCGTGCCCACCTCGCGCCGCGAGGTGACGCGGCTTTGCCTGTTGGTTGCCGCTCGGAGACCCACCTCGCGCCGCGAGCTCGACGCGAGCTCGGCGCGAGCTCTTCGCGTCTCGCCTCTGAAGTTTCTGTTTGGACTCTCGCCTGCCTTGCGCCTTCCTCGCGCCGCGAGGGCTGTCTGGGTCAGTTTCTTGCCTTTTAAACTTGTTTCCATCCAAGTCTTGACCCATACTTGGTTACACCAAGTCCCAAACATCCAAACACTCGATAAAACACAATGGAGACTCGATTAAATATTTTACCACCTTTATTCCTCAATATTTCCATTTAATTCATTAACCGAAAATTCCGGTCGTTACACTAATCTTGTTAAATAAAGTTTGAATTGCCTAGATAAAAAAAAATTATATTCCCTCTATCCCAATTTTATTGTCTACATTTTTTATTTTGGTTTGTCTCAAAATAATTGTCCACTTTTAAATTTTAACCAATCAAGATAAAAATTTGAGAAAGAGAAAATTTGATTTGTAACATAATTTAACTAATGTAAGTTTTTTAAATTATGTATTTTTGTCTAGTGGACAATAATATTGAGACACGGTGAGTAGTAAAAACTCACGTAGTATTACTAACATTTGTATATATATTAAGATAAAAATAGGCCAATTTACATGTCATACTATACAACCTTTACAACAAAATACATAAATGCGTTAAATTATGGTCGTTAAAGATTCTTGATCTTACAATGTTAAATAATATAAGATCTTATATAAATTCATAATATTGATCATAGAATCGTGAAATTTATTGATATTGCCTAATTTGAAGCAATATGTTAAATGACATACGCATACCAGCTAAATCCTTACAAGTTATTGCATTACATTTATAGTTTTTATTTGTTAATTTTCAGCATTTTATTCATTTTTCTTACATCATATATATACAAGAAAAAGTTTTTGCAAATGCAGATCATAGAATCTCTTGAATTAGTCGTGATATCAAAGTAAAATAAAATCAAGAGTAAATTATACGGATGGTCTTTTAAATTTATAGCAAATTTCACCAATAATCTTTTAGTTTTAGAAATTACACTGATGATCCTTAATTCTGAAAAGATTTTTCACCGATGATCCTTTACACTAACTGATGTTTATTTTTTTTGTTAACTCATCTCATGTAGTCATGTGCATTATACATGAGGGTAAAAAAAGCCATTTTTCATTTCTTTTCTTTTATTCTTCAACTAAAAATTTTATTTAAAAAAATAATAATTTAAGAATGAAAAAAATTATAAATGACTTTTTTTTACCCCCACGTGCATTGTATATGGAGCGAGTTAACAAAATAAATTAACGTCAGTTAGTGTAAAGGACCATTGGTGAAAAACCTTTCAGAATTAAGAATCATAAGTGTAATTTTTTAAACTAAATGATCGTAAAATTTGATATAAACCTAAAGAATCATATGTGTAATTTACTCTAAAATCAATATAAAAAATCACTTTATTTGAAAAAATGGAAAGGAAAGAGACCCCGAGATTTGAACAAAGTTCGGCACGACTTCAAAACAAAACGCTCCCCACGCGCATTCCACACTCCTTGTCCCCACACGCGACACGTGTCACAATCGGAACCCTTGATATCTTAGTTTTCACGGTCAAATCGGACCGTCCCGTTCTTCTCTCTCTTCCATAACTCCTGTCTCTCTATAAAAACAATTATTTTTTCGCTCTAAAACCGGCTCGCCGGAGACATTCATTCCACCGTTACTAACACAGCCATCGTTAAGCTCGAAGCATCACTGAAACAGAACTAGGTTTTATTTAAATGCACAGTTAGGTATATAGATATACGTACGTGTTCATATATAGATATAGATATACAGAGAAGATGTGGTGATCGTCATTTCTGTTGTTGAAAGAAGACTTGTCGTCTGCAATCGTTAGGTCAAAACCGGTAACGTTTGGATTGAAACGTGTTGTTTCCGTTGAATCGAGTAACAGATTTTGCGGTTGTTTGTTTTCGAGTACGGCCGGCGGAGAGAAAGCAGCTGATGAGATATCGTTTGCGGAGGCAAAGAAGCTGATGAGATTGGTGAATGTTGAGGCATTGAAGATGACATTCGGTACGGAAGGAAAAGAGGTTATTCAATATTCGGAGCTTTTACAGGCGTGTGAAAATGTGGGCGTTGCGAAATCCGTTGATGAAGCTAAGGCGTTTGCGAATGTTCTAGATGATGCTGGTGTTGTTCTAATTTTCAGAGATAAAGTTTATCTTCATCCTGATAAGGTATTGTATAATTTTTGGCATTTTGTTGAATTAAATTAGGTTTATATTGTTAATTTGCTTACATATGTGTTATTTTACATGCGTCAATGTGCAAATGTTTGGTTAGGGATATTGATAGAAACACATTATTTGCAATGATGAATCCTAAATTGAACATTTGAACTATTATGTGTTGCTTTGTTATGATTTAACAAAATGCATAGATATTACTTATTAGGACCAGGAAATTAGGTTAACTTGATTTTGAAATTAGGTTAAAACCTGTTGTTCTGTTTCTGGTTATCCAAGGGTAAACCCTAATTACCCTTTCTTTCAATTTAACAGACCTACTTCCATTGCACAAAAAATGTCCTTTTTGGTCATGTCATGTATGATTTTTTTTAAATAACTAAAATTTGTTTAAAACTGACCCTTATTTATGGAAAATCAGGTAGTTGATCTTGTGAGAAAAGCAGTACCACTAGCACTAACATCCGACAATGATCCAAGAAGAGAAGAACTTAAAAAACTCCAATCAAAACAAGAAGAAATCGACAGGCTGGCACACAAACAAGTCAGGCGAATCCTTTACACCGGGCTCGGGCTTTCACTAGCCCAAATCGGGCTTTTTTTCCGGTTGACTTTTTGGGAATTCTCGTGGGATGTTATGGAACCAATCGCCTTTTTTGCAATAACTTCGGGCCTAATTGTGGGATATGCTTATTTCCTTATAACATCGCGGGACCCGACATATCAAGATTTGATGAAAAGGTTGTTTTTGAATCGTAGAAGAAAGTTGATGAAGAAACATGGTTTTGATGTTGAGAGATTTCTAGAGTTGCAAACGAAATGTAAGTCGCCTTTGGATGCACATCCGAAAGCTAAACATGAGATTCAAGGTGTGGAATTGGAAACTCGGGATCTTTTGCATAACAACTAACTGAAGATGTTTGTTGACATGTTGGGTTTCATAATATGTCAGATTACAGAAATTAGAGGTAAAATACCATTATTTTCAATGGGATTTTACCCTTTTGTGGGTTATAATACTTTTAAATCTTTTTCGCGATAGCATCCACAATGCATATACCTAACAATTTCCATTTTGATTTGATAGGATGAACACTGATAATTCTTTTCCCTTTAATGTTATGCAAATTACTCTTTTTTATTTTATAATGGGTTTTGATAACCAACATAAGTGTTGTCTAAAAATGTATAAAAAATTCTACAATAATTTATGAGGGGTATTTCCTAAGATTCAGGAGTTGGTTATAAATTAATGTAAAAATTTGTTCTTGTAACAACCCTTAAAGTTGTCATTATCAAAAACCTTTTATTAAAATTACCGAATGACTTACATAAAAGTACCAAAGAAATCTTATGTTTATAAAAAAAATCCAAAATGTCAAAAAAAAGCTTTGTGGGTAGTTGGCTGCTGCCTTAAATGGTTTCTTCCTTCTTATAAGATATAACTTGGAACTTATGTTTTGTTTTGTTTTATATAAAATTAATATATTTATTTGAGAGTCATGTCATCAGAAGTATATTGAAAAATATAATATATTGGATTCATATTTTGTTTTCTTATTATAAATCAATCTTTTTAGATGAACAATGTTTTAAGTACCATATCAAAATTTCCCACAGCATCACGCGTAATAAAAACCTACTAGTTGTCAACAATAGGAAATCATAATATGCCTAATGTTATTTTGGCCTCCATCGATCATTTTTCACGGTTAAATGTACACCCGTGAACTCATCATTGCTTATACATGTTTCTCGAGTTGTGCCCTTTACATTTTTCTTCCAAGAGATCAAGTTCGAAAGAAGGCATACTGCCCCTTGTGGATGTCACTGTCTAGACTCGAACCACTAACTTATTAACTTACCGTTAAAAAAAAACCTATTTTAAAGAGTTGTAATTCACAAATTGAATATTTTCTCCTGAATTGAAGACCAATGATTGCATGTTAACAAAATGATACTAGTCAAAACTAGTCAACTACAACCATTTCAACGATTTTGCGTCTAGTTAGTCACTAATTAAGATTTACTTCCATAATAGCATCACAAAAGCTTATACAAATTGTTCTTCTTATAGATCATAAACTCGCTCTCCATCAAACTCAGTAGATCAACCACCTCCACTTCTGTAGATCCATTAAAGTGCTTCAATATGTCCGATAAAGAAACCTGCATAATATCAAATAATCATATTAATAAAAAATAATCAATAATTATTTAATTCTAATTAAAATACTCACCCCATTTTCAAATTTCTGAATCCAGTCTGAGAGCAGAGCTTCAGTAATCTCAAGAGGATGATTATGTATCTCAGTTTTCTGTCGTTTTCTTGGAGAATCATCGTCAGATAATAGTACAGTTTCTTCGGTTTTCTGACAAGATTCTTGGTTTGTAGAATTGTGTTTGTCACATAATTCATTTTGTTTGTTAGGGGATGAAATAGCATCAGCTGACATCCCAAGTTCTTGCATTGTTAACCATGCTTTTATATGAGTATAGTCAACCTGGTCAAACTCAAATACATGCAATTAATATATTATGCAGCTTTTTAATATTATAAAGAGTAAATTACAGAAATGAATTTTTCCCTGTGGTCTTTCAAATTCTACGATTTTGTCTCTATACTTTTTTTTTTCTTCATTTTTTTGCCCCTACACTTTTTGATTTCCCTTATTTTTGTCCTTCAGTCCTTCAGTCCTTCAGTGCCAAGCACGCGAGGACATTTTAGTTATTTTTCATTTTCTACCGTCTAAATTACAACAATTGTCCCTCTGATATTCATTTTTTCACCTTTTATCCTTAAAGTATAGTTAGAGATTATACTTTTCTTTAAGAAACAAACCAAAAAAGAAAAGAGTTGACAGTTTGACTTTGAGTCTTTGACCCAACCCTTTGTGACCCGTTACTCTACCCGCCCGCCTAATGTCACACATTCCCAATTTCAGACTCAACATAAACTAAGGGGCCGTTTGATAGTTGTTGACTGAGTTAGTCCTGACTGACTGAGTTAGTCCTGACTGACTGAGTTAGTCCTGACTGAGTGAGTTAGTTGCCGACTGAGTCAGAACTTTTGACTGAGTCAGAACTTTTGACTGAGTTAGTTAGTTTCAAAATTGAAGCTTTTATAGTTTTACCTCATCAGGCAGTTGATCTTTTATAGGTTTCAGTTTGTCATTGGATCCAACTTTCAAAATTGCAGCTTGAATTTGACCAACAATTTCTTGTGTGAGCCCAATTTCTTTGAACAATCGAGCCCAGTCAACTACACATCCTTCTCGTGCTGCATCCAGTACATATCCAAGAACCGTGTTCACTTTTATCGGCGCTGCTCTACCAGGAAAGTTCTAGAAGAAAAAAAAGTTACAAATGGTAATAATTTTGATATAATTATTCGTGTTTAATCTCAAATGTGTTAAATTAATAATAAAAATTAGCAAAAAGGGGAATCGGTCAAACACGCTGAAAGTCGGTCAAAGTCTATTTTTAATGCATATAGCCTTCTAAATCATCTAATTCAAAGATTTAGATCACTATTGTAATAGGGAAACTTGTCAAGAAAGGTAACCAAAGATCCAAATTTGGAATATATGAACTAGAGGAAAATTTTGTATAAATTGAACTATTTATGGGTCCCCAATTCGTCAAAAATTGAACTTTGTATATTTCTCAAAAATCAAACCTTTTGTCCTAAATTTGTCAAAATATGAACTTCCACTCCTGCATTTGTCTAAAATCAAACCTTCATTCCTAAATTTGTCAAAAATCAAACTTTTACTCCTCGATTTGTCAAAAATCAAACCTTCACAGTTCACACATAAATTTGTCAAAAGTTAAATTTGGTATATATTCGGTTGCATTTCTTGGAATTTTCCCTTGTAATAATACTGTTTTGTACTTTTTTTAATATAATTAACATGGTAATAATTGGTAATGAAGAACACCCATTTCGACCCATGCTAAAAATGACAGATTTCAACCACATCTTGTTTTGACCCGTTACCCGCCCCGCCCGCCCATTTTGCCACCTCAAGAATTGATTATGAACAATTAAAGAAAAGGCATACAGCAATTTGTTCAGGTGAGAGACCATCTTCTTGCCACATTTTCCAAGCTGCATATTTTGCAGGAGGTAAATCTTTCGGGTTTTTTACTTTTACAGTTGCAACAGATTTACAGTTACTATTATGAGCTTGAGTAACTTCTATAGCTCCAACACCATCTAAAGAAAGATCCATTTGTTTTGATAATTTCTGAATACTTTGAAGAATATCATCCCCATACCTTGTTACAAGGTGCTGCAATTTTATTAACAAATAACAGATTTTTTAGAGTGGACTAAAACGGTCAAACGGGTAGTTAACTAGTTATTAATAAATATTTAAAATAGCCCGTTCATATAAATACCTGGTTGACACCATCAATGTTTGCCAGCCTGGCTTTAGTAGATGGTCTTGTTGCCACTATCTTTTTTAATGTTAAATCACCACAAATTGCATATCTGCAAAGTGAAAAATTATATTAAAATACAAAATTAATGAATTGTTCAATCTAGTCCCATTTTTAATCACATAAACTTTAGCCAATTTTTTTTTTTTTTTTTTTTTTTTTTTGTAAAAAAAACAACATTTTCTAATAATCACATGTGATCAAGTATACAATCACATTTGATTATCACATACGGTTGTTTTTTTAAAGAAAAAATAAAAATAATATAAAAAATATTGGATTAAAATTTATGTGACGGCCAAATGTCAAAAATACCCCTCCATTTATAAAGTATGTGATTAATCTAAGTAGAAAAACTTACGGAGCAGTTCCAGCAGATCTTGCAAGCTTCATCCTCTCTTCTAGAAGCATTTTATAGAGTTCTGCCTCTGCCTTTATATATATATATATATATATATATATATATATATATATATATATATATATATGGGAAAAGTGAGTGTGTGGCTGTCATGTATTTAACCTTAGGTGTAGAACCACCAAAACTACGTAGTTTTACTTAAAATACTTAAAAATCAATCTAAACCAAACCCTAGCCAATTAAAACTCCAAATTAAGCCCGTCTAAACCCCTTGTTCTTCTTTTGATGGTGAATTTAAACATCCCCGATTTGTATTGCCTTTAATTGTCATATAAACCCCTCTTCATTTCCCGATTAGAGTTTTAGTTCTCATAGACAAGCATCAAGGCTCTGTTTTTTTTTCACATGGAGACTTTAATATATTATCAATTTTTGTGAAATTTCCAAAATTTTAATTTAATTTTGTCTTGTTAATTCTATTTCATCATCAGAACATTAAAACTGTATATACTCATAAAAAAGGCAGTACTTTATGTGAAATGAACTCCAATTCAATACTATTTAATGTTAATTACAATTAAAATTTATTTAGTGTTAATTCCATTTATGTAATGTTAATGCACTAAGATTGTACAATTCAGATACTGTATAATCGTTATACAGTTTAATTGTTAATAACAAATAGACTTTTACAGTTAAGGAAATCTTATGCATGGTTATTGACGAACAAAAAATCACAGCTCACTATTATCAATTTCATGTTTCTAACAAAAAATCATAACTCTCTTACCAATTTAAGTTTTTTTAACCAAAACTACGTATTTTGTTTGGTTCCACACCTAAAGTTATATACATGACAGCCACATACTCACTATCCCCTATATATATATATATATATATATATATTAAATTATTAAATATTAATCAAATATCATGAGAATTTCTTTTACAAATAGATCTTGTATGAGTAATTAAGCTAATGGTCGGACTCAGGCATTAATTTTGACCGATTTACAGATAAATAGGTCAATTCAGGCTATGTTCTATCTCTAATGGGGCGAACAGGTACAATTTAAAAAATAAAAATACCTAAAATGAAACATGTTAAAAGGGTATCAGATAAAAAGTGTAATGATTTAATAATAATTGTAATCACATTTATACTAATTTCCTACATCTAATAAGCATGCAATCATTAGATATAAAATATAATGACTAAAGATTCATCAAACAATTTGGGAAATTAATCACAGTGAAGATGGAAGGGCAAAAAGGTCATTTTAACATACTTGTGACAGTCCATCATGTCCTGTGCCAGCTGTAGTATCCCCATGGCCATCTGATTCACTAGTGATTGGTAAAAGTAATGGAGGCTGGTGATCAGGCCTGCAAGATCTCAGAAATTTTGCACCTTCTGGACTCACACTGATACATTAAAAATTATTTTATTAGTTTTATTATAAACTTTATAATAAATAAAAAAATAATAGTTATTATTTTTCTACTTTTGGGAAAGGAAATAAGGTTAGAAATATATTATATACCTTACGGTTCTATAAGTATCTTTAACAGTCTCAACCAAGTAGCCTGTAAACAAATTGGCTTATTGACACATTTACTGAAAAATAACAACCATAACTAACTAACTGCATACCAGAAGAAATTAGTTGAAACCCTAATGTCTTCCACCAATTTGCTGAAAAATCTTTCCCAAGTCCATGGTAAGGGATATTGTCAAACTGATTTTCAGTTATTTTTTTAGCCTGTATTAACCACAAAAATTATGAGAAATATAATCAATTGAGCATTAGCGACAGGTTTAGTGTCACAAAAAAATTATAGCTAGAAACAAAATATGTAAGTAAACATGTTTTTTGCCCCTTTTAAACATATTATTAGCTAATTACAATTAAAAAAATAATAATATACTTATTACTATAATTATCAGTCACACGTGATGCCACTTAACGTGAAAATAAACGGCCATTTTCGTAAAGGACCATCCGTGAAAAACCTTTCAGAAATAAGGACCATCGGTGTAAATTTTGAAACTAAAGGACCATTAGTGAAATTTGTTATAAGGACCATCCGTGTAATTTACTCTAGAAAAATGAGAAGGGAAGATGAAATGACCAAAATACCCCAACGTGCATCACACGTGAGGTCATTTAACGTGAAAATTAAACGCCCGTTTTCGTAAAGAACCATCGGTGAAAAACCATTCAGAAATAAGGACCATCAGTGTAATTTTAGAAAGTAAAGGACCATTGGTGAAATTTGCTATAAACCTAAAGGAGCATCTGTGTAGTTAACTCTTACTATAATTATCAAGATCTTTTACTAAACAAATTTAAAAATAAAATAATTAATCTTACACGAGAACCGCGAAGAACATCTACAGGCAAATTAAGGCCCCAATAACCACCACAAGCCTGAATACAACCCATCAGAAGAAATGCTTCTCTAGACATATCACTTTCCTCCTTAGTGTTGGTACAATTATCACAATTTCCTAAAAATAAAAATATATAAATATGAATATTTAATTTATATTAGCTTAAAAATAAAGTTATAATTTATTAATTTATTACCACATTTATTAGAAGCATATGTTTCCCCAAAATACTCCAGCAGAACTTTCCTTCTGCAAGTTGTTTGCATGCAATATCGTTGAGCAGCCATGAATGAATCCATAATAGCTTTCTTTTGGGTCGCCTGCTTACAAAATAATAAGAACCGGGTTAAACGGGCCAGATTAATCAACCCGACCCGACCCGCGGGTTAACATACCGAGCTTGCATCTCCACAATAGAAATCTGCTTTTGCAAAATCGGCTCTTGAGAAATAAAGCCAACAATCAGAAGCAACACCATCTCTGCCACATCTGCCACTTTCTTGATAATAAGATTCCAAACTTTTTGGACAACCGTAATGAATCACATGTCTTATATCTGGTTTATCAATACCCATTCCAAAAGCAATAGTTGCAACCATTACTTGAAGCTCATCTCTTATAAAAGATCTAAAAACAAACAAAACATATATAATTATTATAATAATAATTAGAGTAAATTACACGGATGGTCCTTTAAGTTTATAGCAAATTTCACCAATGGTCCTTTAGTTTCAAAAATTACACCAATGGTCCTTAATTCTGAAAGGTTTTTCACCGATGGTCCTTTACACTAACTGACGTTAATTTATTCTGTTAACTCACCCCATGTGCAATGCACGTGAGGGTAAAAAAATCATTTTTCATTTCTTTTCTTTTTATTCTTAAATTATAAACTTTTATTTCTTTCTTTCATCCCCATCGTTAACATGCAAGAAAAAGATTGAAAATAATAATTTAAGAATGAAAAGAAATGAAAAATGACTTTTTTACCCTCACGTGCATTGCACATGGGGTGAGTTAACAGAATAAATTAACGTCAGTTAGTGTAAAGGACCATCGGTGAAAAACCTTTCAGAATTAAGGACCATTGGTGTAATTTTTGAAACTAAAGGACCATTGGTGAAATTTGCTATAAACTTAAAGGACCATCCGTGTAATTTACTCTAATTATTATGATTACTTGGATGAGAAATTGAGTTTGGGAAATTTTGAAACCTGTGTGACTCTTCACGAGCTTTGTTACCCATTTGGCCATGATACATTCCGGCTTTAATCCCGGCCCCACATAGTGATTTGGTAATCTAAGGAATTATAAATAAAAGAATTTTTTTTGTAAAAAAAGAAAGTTGAGGGTTAAGTTTATAAAATCTAACCTCTTGGACATCTTTTACGGTTGTACAATATACAATAGTTGATCCGTTATTAGTTACATATTTGGAGATTTGTGCCACAAGTTCATCCACAAATAAAGGCCCACGGTTAATAGATTTTACACCGTAAAAAAGGTTTTTACGGTCAAAAGATCCAATAGCAACATGAGGATTTTTCATCCTAAGTGAATCAGTTATGTCCTTCCGAACCCTAGAATAACAAGAAAATAATAATAAAAAAATAAAATAAATAATAATAATAATATACATCTGACAAATCAAGTAATATAAGACATACTTTTCTGTAGCTGTTGCTGTCAATCCAACAAATGGAACATTTTGTAAAACGTCTCGCAGTTTGTATAATTGTTTGTATTCCACCCTGTAAATGAGATGATTATTCTGAAGTAATAATAACAAATATATAACAGAAACCAACCGAAAATCATGGCCCCATTCTGAGATGCAATGTGCTTCATCAACTGCCACTAGACAAATTCCTGTGTTAAGCAACCTAGACCAGAAGCTGCATCAACAGTAAATTAGACTATTATTAAAATAATACAATTTTCTGTAGGGGAAAATTACCAAATTGACCTTGTTTAATTGGGTGTTAAACCGAAATGACCCTCCAAGTATCAACACATGCTTAATAACACGCAAAGTTCTCGAGACTTAGACCAAAAACCAAAGAAAATGCAGAAAGTCTTAAAACGTTTCCAGAAATTTTGTAACAAAAGGATCAATTTGGTTAACGCTTGCTAAAAAAGGGTTATTTTTTATGAAAGTTTTGGAGAAAAAGTGTCACAATACAAAAACAGCCTTTACCTGTTAGGAACAAAACATGCTTTTTCTGGAGTCATATAAAGAATATCGTATTGACCACTTTCAGCATTCCTTTGTGCATTTGTGTTTGTCTGAGCAGTAGAAAGGTGCTCAGCTTTAATACCTCTTTGTTTCAAAGCCATAACCTATAAACAAATAGATATAAGTATGAACAGTTGGTAGTTTATTTCAGTTTAATTAAGGATAAAAGTGAAATTATGGTACCTGATCTTGCATCAAAGAAATAAGTGGACTTATAACTATTGCTGTCTTATTTGCAATTAATGGAGGCACCTGGTAGCTTGATTAAACAAATATGAAAAGAAAAAAAATGAGTCAGCTGCAAATTCCAGTTTATAGTTATACTTAGGTCTTAGATATACAGCTACATAGTGTATAAAGTCGACCCATTTGCAGCCCTAATTTGTATACATCATCATCTCAAATTGGTATTACTTTCCAGATAGTGTATCACATACATTATTAACCTAATTCATTTACTGTAGACTGGTTATATGCAGGGTTTTCACGAATGCATGTAACAAAATCCATCAGTTTTTGAAGGATCTACTGAACTCGAACGATGAACTAAAACAATTTAGAGAGTCGAATTTACCATAGAGATTTGCCGCTACCAGTAGCCATTACAACCAAACTGTCTTTTCCCTCCAAAATCTTCTCGATTATCTCTTTCTGGTACGGCCGAAATGTCGAGAACCCAAAATATTCCTGTTTTACCATACATCGAGCATAATAACATCACATGAGTAAGTGATTGTGCTCACCGCTCATCCAGATATTTGCAAAACGAAAAAAACACGAAATCAATTTGGGGGTTTTAGGGTTTTCGCGTAACAAAAACAATGTGAGAAATTGAAATAGGAGATCGAAGTCACCTTGAGAGTAGATTCCATTTTCGTTGCTTTTTAATCAAGTGAAATGTGACTGAGAATTGAATTTGAACAAAAAAATTGAGCAGCAGAAACGTTCTATATACTCGAAAACTTGAGGTTGCTACGTGGTGGTGTGGGGTTTTGGCGCCATTTTGTGATGAACACCGTATGTTCTTTACTTTCCTTTTTATTTTATTTTATTTCATTTTGAAGGAAGGGTTTATCCTTGAAATTCCTTTTCAAAAACCCAAATATTTTTTCTTTTTAAGTGCAACATGGAACATGGAACTTTGAAAGAAACTCGTCAATAAACATTTTCAAAAAACACATCTAAACACACTCTAATATTTTCAATTTTTGGATTATGTATATGTAATAAAAATTTGAAATGACATTTTTTAAAGGCTGATGCTAAATACACCTTATTAATCAAATAGTATTTTTATAAAGTAGTGAATAATCATAAATGGTTTGAACTAGAAAAGAGAAATAATAAATTATACATGTTAGATATTTTATAAATCAGCATGATGAAGTATGAAAATATTTAGTAATAATAAAAAAAAGACTCCCGGCGATCTTTGACCGGGCGGGGTAGGCAGAAGTAGGGCTGTGCAGTTTGAACCGGGACCGACTAAAACCGACCGGGACCGGACAAACCGGACCGAACCGGCGCCGAACCGTAGCTTCCGGTCCGGTCCTCGGTCCGTATTTTTTTAGGACCGGTACATCCGGTCCGGTCCGGTTTTAAACCGGTAAAACCGGAAAAAACCGGAAAAAACCGGAAAAACCCGTCTATTACTGCTAAGCCCAATTCTCGATACCAATTAGCTGCTAAGCCCAGCCTTATTACTTAGGAATTAGGTCTAATATGCAATTAAAAAACCCTTTTCCCTGGCACACGACCGTCTACGACTTCTTTCGTTTCTGCTCTACGCCTCTACGACTTCTTATTTCGTCTTCATCATTCTTGTTTCGTTCATGCCCTGCTCCAGCAATCGATCAGTAATATGTCGGACTTGCAATCCGATAATAGTGATTCTGAAATCCAGGTATAATTCTAATTGTATACCAAGTCCGAATTCTTAATTATACGTGCATGGTGCATTAGTTTTGAAATCATATACAACAGAAATAACGTAATTATCAATTTGTGATCATGTGATATATAAATTAATGCTAAACTATGAATATCAAACCTATTTTATAATTAAGACATGTACTGCTAATTGATTTGTGCAGCTAAAAATGGTAAAAGTTAAAGTGAAGAAAACAGTCGGTTATAACCGGTCCAAACCGGGCCAAAACCGACCGGGACCGGACATTAACCGAAACCGACCGTCGACCACCGGTCCGGTCCTCGGTCCATCGAATCTGGTTTTTCCGGTCCTCGGTCCGGTCCGGTCCCAACCGGTCCGGTCCGGTTTTTTGCTTCTGCACAGGCCTAGGCAGAAGAATACAATTTTTCAAGTTTTTATTATTAACAAGGATTATGGTGACTGCGAGATGCTGCAGATTTTAAAACATACATTTTTTACGTTAAAATTTAGATTCGGTTTATCTAATTTTATTATTTTTTATTCATGAAAAATAATAACGCATGTTAAAATGACCATTCAATCAACTTATAGTAGAATTTATTAAAGATAACTTAAAACTAAAAAATTTCTACATTTTTCTTTAAATACAAAAGAAAAATCAAATTATTCATATTAAATAACCACCCCAATTCAATTCATGGGAATTTAAAATTTGGAGGAAATAAAAGGATAGAAAAGAATGGAAGACACGTGTATGAGAAATATTGGATGGGGTAAACCGTAAATGTGTTAACCAACCATGCTCAATTAACATTACATTCAGGTCATAACAATTAAATTTATATATTAATTATCTTTTATCAATTGACCAATCATCCTTATATGAACAATAAATTTAGAATCACAATTGTACATTACATTCGGTTCACAACAATTAAATTTATATATTATTAAATTTATATATTAATTATCTTTTATCAGTTGATCAATCATCCTCATATGAACAATAAATTAAAAATCACAATTGTATTATAAAGTAATTAGTAGATATTTAACAAATTAGGTATACATTTTTCAGGTTTATCGGTTCGTATAATATGTAGTTTCACAATATTTAAAGTAAAGAGATTAATTATACATCTAGATAATCATAATTAAGGGTTCACATGGTACATTTTTTTTTTAAATCGAGCCCACAATTGCAAATTCGGCTCGAGAAAACTCAAGTGAACGATGCTTTTTATTTTGGTGTTGTTTCATGCAGTTTTGTGGTTAAAGCAGGTCGGTTAAACTGCCATCAGATCCGTACCTAGAAATCAATCGGTACCTTGGTAATAATTAGCAAAGGTAAAATGATTAAAAAACTACATTTTAGTAGATAACTTTCTAAGTGTAAAGATTAGGAGGTAAAATGTAAAACAGAAAGAGACGAGGGACTAAATATAAAACTATTTCCACTGAGAACTGAGAAGGGCAGATAAGATTTTATGATTACATAATAATACGAATTTTTCTTCTACCTCCATCACTGTTCGTAATCCAGAAAACAACAAAACCATGAGTCTGATGAAATCTCTCGGTGCTTCGGCGGTGGTCAACGTCCCCACCGCCGCCGTGACAACCACCACACAACACATTCCTTCCCGTCCCGATCATTGCCACAACATTCCCCTAAACTAACTACCACCACTAGTACCAGCTGGAGAACAACCACCTCCGTCAGGACAGCTGTCGCCGCCGTCAATTCTCCCGATACCGTCAAAAGGTAAGTTCTCGTTCGTAATTTCAGCATTGTTACTGATTTCGAACAAATTTTGTATTTAGTTGTACACGCGACATGCAGGTCCGCATAAAAGGGGGTTAGGGTTTTTTAGTAGAGTAGGAATGTAGGATACGTAATCAATGAAGTTTTAAGTAGTGTAATTTCCCGAATTGTTATTATGGGAGATTGATTAGAACAATATTAATTAATTTACCATTTGCTTGATTGTTATTTGGTGGTGCTCTAGAATTTTTTTTAGGGTTTTAAGCAGTGTAATTTCCGAATTGCTATTTGAAGATAGTTAATGATAGTAACGTATGTGATTTAACTCAATCATGTTGTAAATCATCTTCTATCACTTAAATTTTTACAATGCTGCAAAATTCAGAAAACTGAGAGCGGAAATGAGATTGAACTTAATCCTTAAACCCTAAAGGATTATAGGAACTTGGAAATCAAACTTGATTAACAAGAAAGAAACCTTGTACGAAGAACTCGAACACACACATTGCTTGTGTGTGTTCGTCGACTATTACCAAGAACCCTAGGGTTCTTGGGAATCGTTCGAACAAGAGGGAAGAAGGGGAAAAGGGTTTCCCAAAACATACCTTATTGTTTGCTTAAGAAAGTCCACTGATGATGAACAA
Organism: Calendula officinalis; assembly: GCA_963853835.1. Taxonomy (NCBI): domain Eukaryota; kingdom Viridiplantae; phylum Streptophyta; class Magnoliopsida; order Asterales; family Asteraceae; genus Calendula; species Calendula officinalis. The sequence goes on from OY970820.1 coordinate 37,337,165, forward strand.
ATCGAGCGACCTTCTAGTTGATCTTAGCAATGAACTTGTTCTTCGAAACTCGAAGAACACGAAGAACGAACGAAGAACACCAAACTTGGTGTTCTTGGTTTTCGGCCGAAATCTCCCAAGGAGGGAGAGAGATTTCGTGTAGGGTGTTTAGGAAGTGAATGATTAGTATTAAATGAAACCTTAAGACTTATATATAATAGATGAAGTTTCATTTAAGTCCTTCTAGTTTAATTAAGATTAATCTCTTAATTAAACTTATCCTATTACACTTTAAACCCTTATAGTTTTACTAGTTATTATTGTCACACTTAATTATCAAATGTCTTAGTATTATACACTTATATATTTCGGTATAGATATACACGAAATATATACTTGTGTCTTATACCTTTAATAATTAATTAGACAATTATATTATCCAATCACTATATGATTTAATAGCTTTAAATCATATCATGGATAATCTTTAATTAACACATTGTATATTTACTCAACTAGTAAATGTACAAATACTTGTATTAATTAGTTAGTTAAACTAATCTAGTAATAAGTTAAACTTAACTTAATACTTAAGTGATTCATAATGACTATTATGAATCATTCCTCTTCGTAGTAACATTGCATATCTTGCTCGTATTACATGCACTCACCGGTGTGACCCTTTAGTGTTTCGTAGGCATGGATGTATCATCATAGGTTGACTAACTGTGCACATAATTCCAACAGACTCCCACTTGTGCAAGTTCGTAACCTTTATCTTAATGACACGAGCTACAGTGGCCTTCTAGATGGGCATGTAGGTAACCAACCCCATAAAAACAGCTTATGTAACCCTTTAATAGCGTCTCCTAGTAAAGAACACCATGTCTCTACTTCTTGGGCAACATTGTTAGGTTCATCCCTTGTAGCACGATATTTGTGATAACGAATACAAGCATGGTAGAAAATATCAACTCCTGTATTCGAAATCATTTCATGACTTCTTGATTCAAACTGTTGTGATAAACGACAAAGAACAAATCAGTTCGTATGGGCATGGCCATGCACTTACCAGTTTTCTCATCATGTCAAAGGACCCATAAATATCTCTCCTAAAGAGGAGGTGCAATTACCATCTTGTTATATTTTGATTCAAAATACAACTTCCTCTGTACCCAGTAAGGCCTCGTATGACAACCATATTTCAGGCATGTCTAAGACGAACCAAAGTACATTAGTCATTGTATCCCAAACCAAATACCTCAGGCTTAAGGACAATCCTAGTGAACAATACTTTTGAACTTTTCAACCACGAAGTATTGTCACGGTGGTCAATCCAATATTCATCGGGCTCCAACAGAATATCACCAATATTTGGTCCACAACAAACTTGTGTAGCTATCTTCGAGTAAACTCGAATCTCCACCAAATACCGCGATGACGTTATCGTCCCATAAAGGTTCCCACCAAGACGAGTAGTCACAGATTATATCTTTTGAATAAATAGAATTGTATTCATGAATATTGTAAAACATACAAAGTCTTGAATAACAATGATACTAACTAATGTACTATTCCTCACTGGAAATAGATACAAAATTATTACTGCATCATTACTTATTCCTTTCGTTAATGCTGATTACTAAATGACTTTTACAATTTTACTTGTAACTTTATCACTAAACTAGTCATTTCTATTAAACTAAAGACATAAGACAAGTGTTGGAAAAACACTATTACTTTTGTCTTTGCTAGATTTTGTTCTTGCAACATTCTAGAACATATTTTAGTCTTGCATTTTATGCAATTCGGTAAACATAGAAGTATTGGAAATAACTCCTTAGTTTCTTGAATTCATAAAATTCACCTTGTAACTAAAGCCTCTTTTAGTTACTTGATTTGTAGATATCTTGTTACTAGTTAAAGAAATTTCCTTAAATGATTATGTTATCCACTGGAGTGTGAACAACCTATTAGATATGCAATAATTAATCACAAGACTTGTGATCACGCTATTAGGTTGGCAATAGTCTAATTAATGATCATTTATTATTTCTCTTAACTCTTTGGCTAACGACTTGGTAAAACCTTGTTGTTAATATCCTACAAACTTACTATATTCATTAATACCTCTAATGAATATGTTAGTCATAGCTGTAACGACCCAAAATTTGTAAATAAATAAATTGTATAAAAATATGATAAATAAGGATAAATCATTTAAAGAACGTAGCAATTGGTTTCGTGTCATTTGGACACCGTATGAAGAAGTTATGGACGAAACCGGGTCGAGACAACAACCGAAAAACGCAGCCCTGCTGCGTTGAGGAGTTCACGGCGCGAAGAAGAGTTCCCGATCGGGAACTGTCTTCAGAAAATTGGGCTTTTAGGCGTGAAGTAGTTCACGACCAGTTACCGATCGCTAAGTATACGAGGAGGAGAAGAGTTCACGATGGGAACTTAGTTCACGCCGTGAACTTCTGTCGACAGCATTAAAGTCGGGTTTTAGCTCATTAAATGCCATATCAAAAACCTAGTTTTCTCCTTGGCGATTTTCGAGCATAAAGGCTGTTTGGTGGTGATTTCTTCTCAAATCTTTGGTAGATTTCACTCCTAGTGGAAGATTAAAGGTATATCTTCACTCCTTGATCTTTGTAGCTTAAGATCTATGTATTTTGATGCTTGGGTTTGAAACCCTAGTTCTTGGGGTTTTGGGTTATAGTGATATAGAAGATGTATACACTTAATAGATGGTATATTAACAAAGGAAACAAGTGTATGATGATGATTTGTAAGAATCTTAAGGGTTGGTTAAACCTAGGGTTTGGTAAATCACCATAATTGGGGAAAAGTGTTAGTTGATGGTATCTAGTGATAAATGGATACATTATTGGTAGTATGTGATGTTGAACATTGTATGATTGTTGTATTAGGCTTTCGGTGAAGTCTTGGAGGTTGACCGAATTGTTGGAACAAGGAAACCGGCGAAAAGAATACGGTTGGAGCGTTATATTGCTAAGGTGAGTACGTGTGGACTTTATTGAGTACATAGCCGTGAAAATGTCTTTATTTACATATGTCGAGTCTATTGTTACTTATGTAGAAAATTAGTGTATAGAGTTAGTAATATATTGTTGAATATAGTTAACTAGCTTGCTTGATGATTGACGTGATAGCCAAAGGCTTTGTTGACATAACCATCGAGTTATGGTAAGGATGAGACGTTGTAATGAAGCGGGGGATCCCCGGTCATGAGGATATGGAATGGGGAGAATTTGGGCGGATCCCATCGACTCATTCCATGATAGTAGTCTTGCTAACCGGAAGTAGTCCGGCGAGTAAGGCAGGTATTGGTAGATTGAGCGATTCCCTCTTGCCTTTACTTTGAAGCTTATTAGTGCAGGAGATCCCCAGTTAATAAGTTAATGTGGTTCTAGTTAGTTGGGGACGACCCGATAACTAGATATGATTGCTAGGAAAGCAAGGATTATAGAGTCACAATAGGGTGACTAGATAGATGGACGTGATACTTGTTGGAATATGCTTCACGTACATGACATATAGTTATATGGCTAGACGTATGTGAGCCTAAAGGGTCACACACTTATACACCAAACACCATTTAATATATATAATATAATTAGGGTAATTATATTATTTATATAAACTATAATTACTTGGCTAGTTACGTTTTAATTAATTGTTAAGTTAAAACGTATTAGTGAGTAATCATAAAGAATCAAAAGTACAAGGGGCTAAGTGTCATATCTACTAACTTATAATTAAAAGATAAGTACTTAGATCAGGGAGTAAGCAAACCAACCCTAATCCTCCCTCTTGCCCCTTGCCCCATACGGCCGTTGCCTCACTTAAGAATATTGGGTTGTTGATTTTGGTGCTGGGATAGACGGACAAAACGAAAAACCACAAAATCATCACCAACCTTTTGTTTTGGCTTTTCGTCAGACATAAGACAACATTCATTTGTTGTTAATTATGGTCAACTAGCAAAACAAATAAGAAAGTGGCGCAAGGTGTTTCGGATACTTGTTTATTTGATTCTTGAGCAAGGGACTAGCATCCCAATTGGTGTTCTTGATATGGTGTAGTGTGGATACCATTAGAGGAATTCTACATTGAATTCTTGGAGTTCTTCTTCCTCATTCATTGGTGTTATCAAAGGCTTCAAGGGTATGATTATTTCAACCTATCTCTTTGATTTTATTGCTTAATTATATTGTCAATATGTAGATCCTTGATTAGTGATTTATGTTATATTTTCGCTGCGTTTACTTTGATTAAACCGTAAATCACTAACAGTGGTATCACGAGTCATCATATTGATGATTTAATTAGCAAATTTTTTGTTAAAAGTAGCAATTTTTATTATAAAATTGGGTTAAAAATTTGATTTTTTGGAACCCTAATTGCTACTTGATACAAAAACATCAAAAAATTAATCTAGTTATTGTATTTTTTGATTATTTGGCTTGGAATTTATATTTTTTAATTTTGTTTTTGATATGGCAAAACATGTATTTTTGCCATATCCCAAGCCAAAGCCTTGTCAATTTTTGCTTGTTTGTGCAAACCGATGAAAACCTAGACCGTTTGTGATTGAATGTGGTTGTGTTTGGTTGTTTGGTTGTTTTGGGAAAAGCCGTGTTTTTGGCTTAAATTGTTGTAATTTGTTTCGATATTTTTCTTTTATTTTTGGTGCCATTTTTGGGGCAAATTTCAATGTAAAAGTAATTAGAATAGTTATATTTTGTTTCTTTGTAATTTGTAATTTGTTGACCAAATGTGAAGAAAAGATGAGGACAAAACAACAATTTTCGGCACCTCCTGCGCAGCTGCACGAAAATAGACTTTACCGGACATTGGCTATTCCGTTGGACCTGAAACCACCGCCAAAATTTCCGTAACTCAGAGACCTACAACTTTACAGAAGGCGGGGAAGATCACCGAAGAGTCCTTCAGTGACTTTTCGGGCCTTGAAGTCAGACTGAAGTTTCTGACAGAATGTATTTTTTCACAAATGTGGGTTTCTACTTGCCCATGAATGTCATGAGGGCAAGTGGGAGTCCATTGGGTTTATGTAGGCCCGTTTGGGTTCATGTTGGCCCGTCCCCTAGTTTGACCCTTCGGTCCGTCGTGATGACTCACGTGACCGAACCTAGGATTTCATCGGTCGAGGTTTGCACAAAATTTGTTGCATGTTTTATTTATGTTTGTGGTTGTTTTCGTTTTTATTAGGTACAAGTAATAAAATAATTAAAATACGATTTTAGACACAAACATTAAAACAATTAAACTTTTGATCATCGATGATTACTTGTTAATCATTCATGATTAATCCTTAATCTAAAATTGTTTTGAGATTAAACTAAGTTTAAATATGATTTGAAACTTAACCCTTAATAATCGTTAAATGTTTTTACAGTTTATTAAACGACTTATGAAGTGTTATGAATGAAGTACATGATTCATTCATATCTTAATAAAATTTTATTCATTAAAATTTAACATACCTAAAATTTAAGTCACGCCGTCCAATCGGTTGTAAATCACTTGCTTCTATTTTTGAATTCACGTGAGACGTGGTTTGAATTTAGATCCGATGTCCTTATTCTCTACGCGTGAGACCTAGAGCTATTTTGACATGTTTTCACATTGGATGACTTAATCGAGTTAACGGTGAGACCTTGACTCGAGGCGAAGATGCGACAAACATGCCACTTGACCTTAGATGCTTGTTCACTAGGTGCCATGAAGTCCCATACTTCTAAGAGTTGCACTAGTAATGCAATTGTTGATCGTCACCTACCTATTGGATCTATCATCTCTAGCAGATCAACTGATGCGGTGATAGAAGCTCAATGGGATCTTAGCTTTTAATTAAAATTAATTGGGTAGTTAATTGATTAAAAGAAATTATTATTGAAAATACTATTTTTTTGAACTTTGTGTGTTATATAGATAACAACAACAAATCAAAACCTAAGTATCTCCACTCTAAAATCAGTTATTGAAAACTGAAACTGACTAATATCAACTTTATCGACTGATATCGAAGTCTAAGGATTGTCCTTAGAGCTGAGAACAAGTTGATACACCTATAAGAAGCCTTACCTGAGGCACCTCCTGCAAATGATTCTGTTGCTGTTCGTCAAGCCTTTACCGAAACGTTTTAACTAACACCAAGAAGTCGCTACTCCTATGCTTGTGAGCATGAACCCTGAGATCCGAAAGAACTTCGAGGAACTCACAGCATATGACACGATAAGCGAGTTGAAAATGATATTTCAACAACAAGCAGAACATGAACTGTTCAAAACAGGTAAAGCATTCCACGCTTACAAGCAGACTAGGCCAATCAAATAGCACTTATATCTTGAATATGAAATGATATATTGATCAAATAGAACGTCTTGGTTACCTATTGCCACAAGTTCTTGGAATGAGTTTGATTCGTACCTCACTATCCAAGGACTATGACCAGATTGAAAAGAGTTTTAAAAATACATAACATGGGGAAGACAATTGGTGTATTACATGCTATGGTAAAATTGGTTGAGCAGAGGTTACCCAATTCTTTTCTAGCAATCAGGGAAGGTAAACCGCAAGCACAAGGCAAGAGTCTAGGTAAGGGTAAGCTAGTTTACTTTTCCAAACCTACGATTCCCCCACATGCTAAAAAGGAGCACCCTACAAAGGATATTTCTTGCCATCATTGAGATGAAACCGGCCATTGAAGGATGAACTGTCCTGCCTACTTGGCAGAGTTGATGAAGGACAAATGTGTTCTGGCTAGCACATTAGGTATCTTCATTATAGAACTCTATACTTTTACTAATAAATCTTGAGTGTATGACACTAGTTGTGGAACTCACATTTACACAAATGTGCAAGATTAAAAATAAAGTATAAAGCTAAAATAATGGAAGCTGTGATCTAATCCTTCCTAATGCGTTAATTATTGTTTTGAACAATTGTTAATTATGCATTGTTTAGCTTTATCGTTTGTTGAATAATGATTTATTCAAACTATTATGGATTATGATATTTTGTTTTATGAAATAAAACATATTTTATAACTATTCCTTATAATAGTATGCTTGAAATTGATATGCATGATCCAGATTCAAACGATAGTTCTATATAGAAATGTAGCACTCAAGAATTCAAAACGGTTTGGATTCCATTTACCTAGAGCATTGTCATCTTTTCCACATAAACAAGAAATGCATTTTAACACTACAACACGAAGGGCTTCTTAACAAATGATTATGAATCATTTAAAAGCCTCTCTTGTATATTATGGAAAGATAACAACAAAGATTTTCTCCCATGTTGGCGAAAGAGCTAAAAATCTACTTGGACTCATACATACTGATGTATGTGGCCCTTTTAGAACTAAGACCAGGGAAGGTGTTACCTACTTTATCACTTCCACTGATGATTTCAGTAGTTATGGTTATGTTTACTTGATTAAACATAAACATAAAATCTTTGAAACGTTCAAAGCTTTCTAAAGTGATGTAGAAAATCAACTCGGCAAGACAACAAAGGATTTCCGTCCTAATCGAGGAGGAAAGTACATGAGCTAAGAGTTTCAGGATCATCAAACCCAACGTGAGATTGTCTCACAATTCTCTCCTCCATACACTCCACAAGATCATGGTGTGTCTGAAAGGAGATATCGAACCCTGCTTGACATGGTTCGATCTATGATGAGTCCTACTACTCTTTCTCTATCCTTTTGAGGGGCATGCACTAAAGTGTGCTGCTCGAATACTTAATATGGTTCCGACCAAGAGGTTAAAAAGACACCATATGTAATATGGCATGGGAAAGTCCCTAATTTGTCTTACTTGAAGATCTGGGGTTGTGAGGATCTCGTGAAACGAGACATGCCGAACAAACTTGAGCCCATATCTATCAATTGTATCTTCGTTACTATTTTACTACCCACCTGAGAACAAATTGTTGTTGCTCGGTATGTTGAGTTTCTTGAGAACAGTCTCATTTCACAAAGCAAGTGGGAGCAATATAGACTTTGACAAGATTCAAAGTGAAGATGCACAACCTTCTGGTAACACTAGCAAATATCATACTAAGGCTGGACATATAGATGTTGGACCATAGAATGATGGTGTTCCCATTCATAGGTCCGCAAGGACACCTCATGCACCTGAACGATATAGATTTATGTCGATGTTGAGGAGTAAAGTTTCGAGGATCATAATGAACCCCCTAACTATCAAGTTGCATTATCGAATTTTGAATTCCAAAAATGACTTGAAGCTATGAATGCGAAAATGAAATCCATGAGAGACAATCACGTTTTGAACTTAGTTGGTCTTTCTCAAAACAGTAAGACTGTTGACATGGATGAGAATATACACACCTATAAAGCTCTTGTAGTAGCAAAAGGTTACACTCAATCCTACGGAATTGACAATGATGAAACTTTCTCGCCTGTTACTGAAGACATTAGGATTCTTATAGCCAAAGTAGTGTACTATGACTATGAGATTTGGTTAATGATGAAATCAAAACGTTTGTTTCATCTAAACCCAAAATGAGCATGTGTATATATGAAAGCTAGTGGGAGCAGTGTCGTTTCTCAAGTCATACATGTTGATGACATGTCCCTAATGTGAAACAATATACCAATGCTACAAGATGAAAATCCTGGCTTGGAAAACGTTTTGACATGATGGATTGTAGAAATACGAGACACATACTTGAAGTTAAGAATCTATTGGGATAGATCAAAGCGGTTAAATGGTTTAAGTCAAAGTGCTTACATTGAAAAAAAATATTCTAAAACGGTTTAGAATGAATGCTCCCAAACGAGGAAGTTCTCGTATGCAACACAATGTAAACTTGAGTGAGACTCAAGGACCTTCCACACCTGTTGTGGTGAAGCGAATGAATGTAATCCCCTATGAATCGGCTATTCCATTCATCATGTACGCTGTAAGGAGCACTAGTCCAAACGTAACGTCCTTAAAGGACCTTACTAGAAAATACCAAAAGAATCCACGAGAGAGTCACTGGATCGCTGTTAAGAACATATTGACGTATTTTTGAAATACTGGATATATGTTCGTTGGTTATGGTGGAGATACCAAACTGAAACTAAGTATACTTACTATACTTATGATGGTTTTGAAATAGGTCGTGACGACGCTAGATCCTATTTACGAAGGTTCACTACATTCGAATGATTTATCGAGATATGTGAAATTCGTACTCTTAAAGTTCAAACAGATAACTAACTAGCTGACATTTTATCGAACTCAATGTCTTGCACCAAACATATTGAATATGAATGGAACATTGGACATCGACAAGCTAGTAGTTTCATGTAAATCTGTTTTAGTATTTGAATAATGGAACGTTGAGCAGTTTTTATTGAAATAAATTGATATATTTGATATGATCGTTTTTATATGAATATCTATTGTGTTCTATATTTGCATGTTTATATCCTTGAATATTTACTGAGTTTAATATTCTAAATTGTCCATTGTCATATTAATAATATGGGAATATTATTAAGACAAATCTGAGGGTATTGATGACATGATCTTAGTATGACTAAGGATTATGAAATCAAACTCACATGTTGTTCATTGTGATGCACAATTGGACTGACCCAACCTATGAGAAATCACTTCCTGGATTTATGTCACAAGTGAATCTCACAAAGGCTTTGTCGCTTATCCTCTGACTTGAGATGCAAGTTGGTTTGTGTGTGTGGAGTGTCAAACTTTGATGTGGTTAAACGCTGACCCGAATAAGGCTGCTATAACAACCATCTTCAGGTTTGAAATTAAGTATATATCAAACACGTGTAGTCAATAAAGAATTTGTTCCTCCACATGTTTGGATTAGATACTACTGGGCCCCTCGATGATTTGAATAGATGCTTGTACGGCCGTACCCAAAGGTAATCAAGATAAATCTTGATTGGTTTGGTAATCTACTTCAATGTAAAGATCGAGAAACAGAATCGTTGAAGTTTTAGATTGACATTAATCCTTGTCTAAAATTCAACACGGTATCAGTAACAAAAGGATAACCTGGACTTTTCTGAAACTCACTCATATACTTCTAGGGGCATTGGCGGGTTGCTAGACTCTAACCTATGCTTGTATAACTACTTGATGTTATGACGTGCGCAAGTGGGAGCTGTTGGAATATGCTTCACGTACATGACATATAGTTATATGGCTAGACGTATGTGAGCCTAAATGGTCACACACTTATACACCAAACACCATTTAATATATATAATATAATTAGGGTAATTATATTATTTATATAAACTATAATTACTTGGCTAGTTACGTTTTAATTAATTGTTAAGTTAAAACGTATTAGTGAGTAATCATAAAGAATCAAAAGTACAAGGGGCTAAGTGTCATATCTCCTAACTTGTAATTAGAAGATAAGTACTTAGATTAGGGAGCAAGCAAACCAACCCTAATCCTCCCTCTTGCCCTTTGCCCCATACGGCCGTTGCCTCACTTAAGAATATTGGGTTGTTGATTTTGGTGCTGGGATAGACGGACAAAACGAAAAACCACAAAATCATCACCAACCTTTTGTTTTGGCTTTTCGTCAGACATAAGACAACATTCATTTGTTGTTAATTATGGTCAACTAGCAAAACAAATAAGAAAGTGGCGCAAGGTGTTTCGGATACTTGTTTATTTGATTCTTGAGCAAGGGACTAGCATCCTAATTGGTGTTCTTGATATGGTGTAGTGTGCATACCATTAGAGGAATTCCACATTGAATTCTTGGAGTTCTTCTTCCTCATTCATTGGTGTTATCAAAGGCTTCAAGGGTATGATTATTTCAACCTATATCTTTGATTTTATTGCTTAATTATATTGTCAATATGTAAATCCTTGATTAGTGATTTATGTTATATTTCCGTTGCGTTTACTTTGATTAAACCGTAAATCACTAACAATACTTGTATAATTGTTTGTATGCCTTACGAATATTATTATCGGGTCTAAACCCATGTAGCTCATGAGACGTTTTGTCTCACGTACTCCTTGTTTGTTTTGCTATGTACTCAGGTTCGAGATCGAAGATTTAGGTACGCATGGATAGAGATGCGGGGCCTAGAGTAGAAGAACACTAGAGCGGATTTAGACTTAGCTTTGGTTTGACCTTGAGACTTTATGTTAAGTTTAGGGTTGAACCTAGGGGACCGATGAGGATTGATATGATTATGGATATTGAGTCTTATGCGACTAATGGTTTGTACATAAGGTACTAAATGTTTAATGTCTTTCGTATAGTCTTGATCAAAAGAAATGGTGACCACGCGTAGAAGCGGTAAAGCCCCGGAGGGCCGGGAGGAAGAGATACCTCATGTTGAGGTGGTGGTTGAACAAGGAAGTCAACCGTCGATGCATCAGATGATAAATCGGAAGTCGGAGCTAATAGAACTCCGGTAACCATGGAGGATCTCCAAACTTTTCTTGATCAAATCAAGGGAACGGTGGCAGATGAAGTGCACCGTATTATTGGGGACCGGGAGAGGTCGGGTGGAGACCGTGAATCCGAGGCTAAATCGGATGAGAGAACCGGGGGTAGTGGCACCGGTGAAGGGAAATCCTCCACGGGTGGCCAAAGTGATGCTAGGGCTAGGCCCGATGAGAAAGAAGGTTGCTCGTTTAAATCCTTCATGGCTTGTAAGCCGAATGTGTACACGGGTAGTTCGGACCCGAAAGTGACTATGAGGTAGATCCGAGAGACCGAGCGGGTCATCGGAAGTAGCAAGTGTAAGAAAGCCGATATGGTGACCTCTGCGTCACAACTTTTAAAAGAAGATGCTATGATTTGGTGGGATATTGTGTATGAGACCCTCAGAAGGGAGGTGGTGGAGAAAATGTCGTGGGATGAATTCACAACGAGATTGAAAAAGAAGTTTTGTCCCGAAAGGGATTTGGAAAAGATGCACGAGAAGTTCGTGACGGTCAAGAAGGGTGAAATGTCAATCGAGAAGTACTCGAGGGAGTTCACGGGATTGCTCCCGTTTGTTTCTAAAACCTACTCGGATGAGAGGTTGAGGGTGGTCCGGTACGCTAGTGGGTTACCGTGGGACTACCAATTGGAGGTTAAGATGGCGGTCACACTTGATGAGGCCATTAGTGCTGCCCGGGGTGTTGAGGAAGTGAATAAGGCACGTGTTGCCGAGAGGGCCCATGTGGGCGAGAAAAGGAAGGCCGAGAGCGGCTCTAGTTCGTTCAAGAAAGGGAAGTTCACATCGAGCTTCTCTAAACAAGGAAGTGTTGGCTCGTGTAAGAAGTGCGGGAAGAATCATACCGGCGTGTGCCGAGGAGAGTCAAAGACTTGCTTTAATTGTGGGAAGCCGGGGCATATGGCCCGAGAATGCAAGTCTAAATCATTGGCCGAGGTTGAATGTTACTCGTGCCATGAGAAGGGGCACTATAGCAATGTGTGCCCGAAGAAGGGAACCGAGTCGATGGTGTCCACGGCTCAAAAGAAAGTGGAGCCGACAAAGGTGAAGGGGCGATCCTTCCAACTCACTCGGGAGGAGGCGAAGGAGGCACACGATGTGGTGTCAGGTACTTTATTCATTAACTCCTTGCCAACTCATATTTTGTTTGATTCGGGTTCCAATTATTCGTTTGTGTCTTATGAGTTCGGTTGTAAATTGAATGTGCCGTCCGAGATGTTAGATGAGGTTTATGAGATAGATGTAGCCGACGGGAAAACTTCTATGGTTGAAAGTATTTATAGAAATTGTGAAATAGAAATAGACGGTAGAAAGGTTAAGGTAGATTTGTTGCCCATGGGAATAAAAGCGTTTGATGTGGTTATCGGTATGGATTGGTTGGGTATGCACCAAGCCAAGATTTTGTGTGGAAAGAAAATAGTGTCGATTAAGACACCCGAGAACGAGAAGGTGTATGTGTATGGGGAGAAACGACATCACATGCCTAATGTTATTACCGCCATCAAGGCGAGGAAAAGTATATCGAAGGGTTGTGCATCATTTATCGCGTATGTATTAGATGGCCGAAAAGAAAAGAAGACGATGGATAACGTCAAAATTATTCGGGATTTCCCCGAGGTATTTCCCGATGACTTGCCCGGTTTGCCACAGGAGAGACAAGTCGAGTTTAAGATTGATTTAGTTCCGGGGGCGACGCCGATTGCTCGTGCTCCCTATCGTTTAGCTCCCACCAAGATGCGGGAATTGATGAATCAATTGCAAGATTTTTTAGACAAAGGTTTTATTCGTCCAAGTTCGTCACCGTGGGGTGCACCGGTGTTATTTGTTAAGAAGAAAGACGGTTCGATGAGAATGTGTATCGACTACCGAGAGTTGAATAAGGTAACTATTAAGAACCGTTACCCGCTGCCGAGAATTGACGACTTATTCGACCAATTGCAAGGTGCTAGTTATTTCTCGAAGATTGATTTAAGGTCGGGTTATCACCAAGTTCGGGTGAAAGAAGGCGATACCGAGAAGACGGCGTTTCGTACACGTTATGGTCATTATGAATTCCTAGTGATGCCGTTTGGTCTTACAAACGCGCTGGCTATCTTTATGGATTTAATGAATCGGGTTTGTAAACCATTTCTTGATAAGTTTTTGATCGTGTTAATTGACGATATTTTGATTTACTCGAAAACCGAGGAAGAACACGAGGTTCATTTGAAGCTTGTGTTAGATGTGTTGAAACGGGAGAAGTTGTATGCTAAATTCTCGAAGTGTGAATTTTGGTTGCGGGAAGTACAATTCTTAGGTCACGTGGTGACATGTGATGGCATTAAAGTTGATCCTTCAAAGATTGAAGCGGTGTCAAATTGGGAGCCTCCGAGGACTCCTACCGAGGTTAGAAGTTTCCTTGGATTAGCCGGTTATTACCGAAGATTTATACAAGACTTCTCGAGAATCGCGATTCCACTAACAAAGTTAACGAGAAAAAGTGAGAAGTTTGTGTGGGAGAAGAAGCAAGAAGAGGCGTTTAAATTGTTGAAGGAAAAGTTGTGTAACGCGCCGATTCTTACGTTACCGGATGGTATGGAAGATTTTGTGGTTTATAGTGATGCTTCGAATCAAGGGCTCGGTTGTGTGTTGATGCAAAGAGGAAAGGTGATCGCGTATGCCTCGCGACAATTGAAAAATGCGGAATTGAGGTACACGACACACGACTTGGAGATGGCGGCGATTATATTTGCCTTGAAGTTGTGGACGCATTATTTGTATGGTACTCAGTGTACCTTGTACACGGATCACAAAAGTTTACAATATGTGTTTACGCAAAAGGATCTTAATATGCAACAAAGAAGATGGATCGAGTTGATCGCCGACTATGATTGTGAGATTGTGTATCATGCGGGAAAGGCTAATGTAGTAGCCGATGCCTTGAGCAGAAAGGTTTATGAGAACCCGAACCGAGGAATTTTAACACGTCTAGAAGTCGTCTCGAGTATTATCGAAAGAATCAAGAATGCCCAACGAGAGGTTATGGGAAAAGACGAGTTAAGACAAGAACGGTTAGGGAAGAACCAACATTTTCTCGAAAATGCTCAAGGGTTGAAGACCGTAGGCGGTCGTATTTGGGTTCCTAAGTTCGGTGGTATCTGAAAAGAGTTGTTGAATGATGTGCACAAATCAAAGTATTCGATTCACCCGGGAAGTACAATGACGTACCAAGATATGAAAAGGGTTTATTGGTGGCCCAGAATGAAGGCGAGGGTGGCCAAGTACATCTCGAAGTGTGCCACGTGTGCACAAGTTAAAGCCGAGCATCAAGTACCGTATGGGGTAGTTCAATCATTGTTAGTACCGGCCGGGAAATGGGAAGATATAACTATGGATTTCATAGTAGGGTTACCGAAGACGAGTAAGGGTCACGATGCCATTTGGGTCATAGTTGACCGGTTGACCAAGAGTGTGTTATTTTTAGCCATTCGGGAAACGTTGCCACTTGAGAAGTTGGCTAAGTTGTATGTTGATGTGGTGGTTCGACTCCACGGGGTTCCGTTATCGATTGTATCCGATAGAGACGCGAGGTTTACCTCGAGATTTTGGCGGTCATTACAAGAAGAGTTGGGTACAAAGTTGCGGTTGAGCACGGCTTATCACCCGCAAACTGACGGTCAAAGTGAAAGAACGATTAAAACGGTTGAAGATATGTTGAGATCGTGTGTATTAGATTTCGGTGGTAAATGGGATGAACCTTTACCGTTAGTCGAGTTCTCGTATAATAATAGTTATCACTCGACTATTAAGATGCCTCCTTATGAGGCGTTGTATGGGAGAAAGTGTAGAACTCCATCGTATTGGCTAGAGGCGGGAGAGACAAAGCTCACGGGTCCCGAAATTGTGAAAGTAACAAACGAAAAGATCGGTATAATACAAGCCAACATGAAAACCGCCCAAGATAGACAAAGAAGTTATTCGGGTTTGAAGAAGAGACCATACGACTTGGATGTCGGTGATATGGTAATGTTGAAATTATCACCTTGGAAAGGTGTAATGCGGTTTGATAAGAAAGGAAAATTAAGTCCAAGATACGTTGGACCGTTTAAGATATTGAAACGGGTCGGGCTTCAAGCGTTTAAGTTGGAACTTCCACCCGAGCTTCAAGGTGTGCATGACACCTTTCACATAAGTTATTTGAAAAAGTTTATCGGGGAAGTTGAAAATATTATCCCATTGCAAGAGTTGCGGGTTGCTACCCCGAACCGGTTGATTGAGGAGCCCGATGCTATATTAGAGACGAAAACAAAAAAGCTTCGGAATAAAGAGATCGAGTTGGTATTGGTCAAGTGGAAGCACTCACTTGGGCCGAATTTGACTTAGGAAGTCAAAGACGAGATTCGGAAGAGGTACCCGGATTTCGTGAACTATGATGAGATTCCGAGGACGGAATCTTCTTAAGGGGTAAGTAGTTGTAACGACCCGAAATTTGTAAATAAATAAATTGTATAAAAATATGATAAATAAGGATAAATCGTTTAAAGAACGTAGAAATTGGTTTCGTGTCATTTGGACACCGTATGAAGAAGTTATGGACGAAACCGGGTCGAGACAACAACCGAAAAACGCAGCCCTGCTGTATTGAGGAGTTCACGGCGTGAAGAAGAGTTCCCGATCGGAAACTGTCTTCAGAAAATTGGGGTTTTAGGCGTGAAGTAGTTCACGACCAGTTACCGATCGCTAAGTATGCGAGGAGGAGAAGAGTTCACGACGCGAACTTAGTTCACGCCATGAACTTCTGTCGACAGCATTAAAATCGGGTTTTAGCTCATTAAATGCCATATCAAAACCCTAGTTTTCTCGGCTATTTTCGAGCATAAAGGCTGTTTGGTGGTGATTTCTTCTCAAATCTTTGGTAGATTTCACTCCTAGTGGAAGATTAAAGGTATATCTTCACTCCTTGATCTTTGTAGCTTAAGATCTATGTATTTTGATGCTTGGTTTGAAACCCTAGTTCTTGGGGTTTTGGTTTATAGTGATATAGAAGATGGATACACTTAATAGATGGTATATTAACAAAGGATACAAGTGTATGATGATGATTTGTAAGAATCTTAAGGGTTGGTTAAACCTAGGGTTTGGTAAATCACCATAATTGGGGGAAAGTGTTAGTTGATGGTATCTAGTGATTAATGGATACATTATTGGTAGTATGTGATGTTGAACATTGTATGATTGTTGTATTAGGCTTTCGGTGAAGTCTTGGAGGTTGACCGAATTGTTGGAACAAGGAAACCGGCGGAAAGAATACGGTTGGAGCGTTATACTGCTAAGGTGAGTACGTGTGGACTTTATTGAGTACATATCCGTGAAAATGTCTTTATTTACGTATGTCGAGTCTATTGTTACTTATGTAGAAAATTAGTGTATATAGTTAGTAATATATTGTTGAATATAGTTAACTAACTTGCTTGATGATTGACGTGATAGCCAAATGCTTTGTTGACATAACCATCGAGTTATGGTAAGGATGAGACGTTGTGATGACGCGGGGGATCCCGGTCATGAGGATATGGAATGGGGAGCATTTGGGCGGATCCCCATCGGCCCATTCCATGATAGTAGTCTTGCTAACTTGAAGTAGTCCGGCGAGTAACGCAGGTATTGGTAGATTGGGCGATTCCCTCTTGCCTTTACCTTGAAGCTTATTAGTGCGGGAGATCCCCGGTTAATAAGTTAATTTGGTTCTAGTTAGTTGGGGACGACCCGATAACTAGATATGATTGTTAGGAAAGCAAGGATTATAGAGTCACAATAAGGTGACTAGATAGATGGACGTGATACTTGTATAATTGTTTGTATGCCTTATGAATATTATTATCGGGTCTAAACCCATGTAGCTCACGAGACGTTTTGTGTCACATACTCCTTGTTTGTTTTGCTATGTACTCAGGTTCGGGATCGAAGATTTAGGTACGCATGGATAGAGATGCGGGGCCTAGAGTAGAAGAACACTAGAGCGGATTTAGACTTAGCTTTGGTTTTGATATATTTTGTAACACCAAACTTATACTCTGATTTTCATACCAAAGATTTTTGTAAATCCATATTTTTGGATAGTTCTCCTCTTTATTAAATGATTATTCTGGCCAAATGTTTTGTATCAAAATTTGAGGTGTTACAATAGCTCCCACTAAATTTATGGAAATAAGCATCACTTAAACTACTACTTTGACCCAGTCAAAATCTTATAGTTTAACCTTTTAAGAATTCATCAATTAAAATCATTCTTTGGATTTGCGAATATCCAACATTCCTGTTTAGAGAATCATGACTTTCATTGATCAACGTATCTAACAAGTATAAGACACTTGAAACGATACTTCCAATTCTTAAATATATTAGTATCTTTTAAAAACTTCATTTAATGCCAAAGTCATTTCTTGGATTTCTCAAATATCCATTATCCCTATTAGGGAATTATGACTTGATCATATATTGTATTTATTACAAGTATAAAAGACTTGCAATAGACTTGCAATAATACCCTTTAATTCTTAAATATTTTAATATAACTTTACCCTTTTAAGAGTTCATTTAATGTCTAAGTCATTCCACTTAGATTATATGAATATCTAATTATTCCTGTTAGGGAATTATAACTTCATTGAATTCCTTTATCACAAGTATGAAAGACTTGTAATAATACTCTTTAAAATCTATCTTGATTATATCCAATATAATCATACTATATTAATACTAATACTTTAAAACCTACTATCATAAGTAACCATTACTTAAGATGTTTTAAATAAGTTCCATGTACCTTGAACTTTATGCTTTCCATAAAACTCTTAAATACTTATATTAGAAAAACTTTCTAACAATTAGTATCTAAGTAATTTGAGCTTCTAAGATATTACAACAATCAAACAAATATAAACAATGAGATTATTATTACGTCAGTACTTGACTTTATAATCTAGTCATAAAACTTGACTACTATAATCAACACACATGTACACATAATATAATTCAACGATGGATTCAATGATGATAAACTCAAAAACCGAAATTTATCATAAAATAAAAAATTGTAATTTTGTTCAAAACAACTAAAAAACCGAAAATTATTTTACTGAATCCATACGAAAAATACTGAATCAAAAATGGTGCTCGTGGAATCTTCATCTCATGCCGGTCATCATCACTTTCCATTCCTTCCTGCAATAAACGATTGCAAAAGTTAGATTACTCGTAATGTACTGTATAAGTAATTTAAAGTGACTTAGAAGTATGGTGGTTTTACCTGAAGAACTAGCAAGTCCTCCACCACCGGCAACCTTTGGACAATCTCTTTTCCAATGCCCAACCTGGCCACATTTGGAGCACCGATTCTCGGTCCTCGCAGTGTTAGGCTTCGACTTCTTGACCTTTTGTTTGACATTTTTACCATCTGGCATTGCTTGGTTGGGAATGGTCTTACCCTTCCCACCATGCATGTTTCTCTTCTTCTTCCCATTACCACCGCCATTACCGACGATCAGAACATCTTTAGACTTTGATCCCAAACTCAACTCAGCTGTCTTGAGCATAGAATGTAGCTCAACAATAGATTTCTCCATATTATGCATGTTGTAGTTGACCACAAAAGGCCTGTAGTCATCAGACAACGAATTGAGTATAGTGTCCGTTGCCATCTGCAACGAAATGGGGTGACCAACCAAGTCTAGCGAGGTGATCCATGCGCCCTTTCATTTTCATGACGTGGGCACTCACCGGTGTTCCTTTGACCATCTTTGTAACATCCCAAAAATCAGAGGAAATTTAAAAAAAATTAATCAATAAAATATTACCTTTCCCCCAAAAGTACAAGTAAGTCAAAGGTCCCAACTCATAAATAAAAATGTAAAACCGTCTCGTGGTTTAAATGCGGACTAATTAAAGGTTTCAAAAAAAACATGTTTGACTCGAAATAAATATTTTAATCCAAATCCATAAATATATATAAAAAAATTAGAAACGCAACTCATCAACCATCGACCTTCTCTTTTCCCTTGCTAGTACCTGTAAAACGGGAGGGAGTGTTTGGGGTCAGCCACCGCTGAGTGAATATCAACACAATAAACATACACATACAAACAATCCACACCACATAAGTGTTCCCTAAAGACTCTACTCATTTCTCTTTATTAGGCCTTTATTAATCTCTTTAGGTTCGCTGTGGGTTGTGACGATACTTTGGCAACTCATGGGAAGAGTTGGCTCTCGCCGTCGCCTCTTGCGATCGGTAATTAAAATGTCATAGTTATTAGGTTAGTTTTATTAACGTGTTGACTCATACAACATGTACTCATATAAAACAAACCATCTCATATTCAACACATATCATCTCAACAGATATGTAATCAACTAGCACATCTCACATGCATATAACTCATAACATAACTCATGTATGCAGATGGTACCTAGATCGGTTACTCAGCATCCGTATCTCAGTTCAGGATGAATTTAAAATAAACAACACTTAGCACATCCTCAAATAAACAAGCTTATCTCAAAGCAATAGCAATTCATGACACATAGCACATAATCATGAAATGAAAGTAAATGCAAGTTTATAGTGAGATCACCCACCTCGATAAACGTAAGCTCCTAAGGAATCCTCGACACGTACAAGAGTCACAACCCAGCTCCTAAAGGATCCTACAATACATCACAAGACTAGGATTAAAATTCGGCTCAAAATTATTTCCAATAGAATTTGACAGCACACAGCACTCTTACGGAAACGGTCATCGCTCACAAACGGTTCACTAGATTTCATTCAAACTTTTACAGTAGCTAAATAATTCAGAGTACTACAATTTGCCAGAAGACTTCAGGACTTGAATCCAAACAGAAGGGGCTCAAAACAGACCGATAAGACAGAATAGCTGAATCGAAAACTATTCTGCGATGGTTTACAAAAATAGCAATAACGTTTAGATGACAAATCAGATCGACGAGCTGTCAGCAGCAACGGAAAGAGGACTCCAAAAACTAGAGTCCATGGCTGGCCAAAAATCCAGAAACATATTTTAAGTGTGACAAAAACAGACCCTAACATGATGGACAGAATCTGTCCCAAAAAGTTAGTTTGTTTAAAACTCGTTTTAATAACCTGACAACAAAACCGTATTACCCGAAGCTCCCGACAGCTTAAAAACTTAGTTTCTCTGTTTATAAATGATTTCTAAAACTTGGTTGTAAAAAGTTTCCCCGATTGGGAAACCGGGAACCCTAAGGGTTCGGTTTCCCCTTTCGTTATAAAATCCCAACTTTTACAAAACGATTGACCAACGAACCCAACCCATCGTTAAATCTAAACTTAGTGAAACGGCGAACAGTTAACTAAGCGAACAGGATAACATCAACTATTTCAAAGACAACCCAAACCCGACTCGGACCCATTAACAACCATGGTGTTTTTACAGCTAGAATCACAACAAACAATATACTGAAACCAACTAAGGCTCGTTACTAAACCATCACAATTTCAGCCCCGATAAACGCCTTATTCGAAACAGATTAGCAATTTAGCTGATCGAAATAATAAGAACAATTGAATTATGGGTTGAAGGACTACAAAATTTTACACTTCAATTCAAGCACCGAGCCTTCGGTTCGATCAAGGAGGGAAAAACAACACCCTGATACCTTCTGCTCTAGCACGCCAATTTCCATAAACAGGGTAACACAAACTCGATTAGATCCACAATTGGAAAGAAGAAAAATTACAATGAAAACAGGACCGATGAATTACCGAATCAACTGCGTCGGTTTGATCAAATGCTCGATGATCGCTGCTCAGTTCCTCTTGCTTGAATTCGTGGCCTGCTCCGAACGTATGGACGAAGGAAGAATGCCGAGTAATTCAGTACACCATAAGAAAGGAACAATCAAGAATGAAATTGAAGATTATTATCGAGATGGAAGCAGAATTTGGTCACCACGAATCGGGAAAGACTCTGATTGCCCCTCACTGCTCAACCCTTGATCGAATTCACAACATCACGAAACACTCGAGAGTCAGGTATCGAATTGGAGATGCTCTGCTCTGATCTGCTCGACAATGATGGGATACTCTTGTTGCAGAATTATCTAATGGGGAAAGAAGGCTTTGTCTGCAATTAGGGTCTAGCAAAAAGGCGTTATGGAAACTTAGTTCACGACTAAGGAATTGTCAAAAGTTTTAGGTAGGGATGCCAACGGGCGCGGGTAGTAGCGGATACTGTAAAACCCGTACCCGCACCCGAAATCCAATCCCCACACCCGTACCCGCCCGCGCCCGACTTATTCCCCGACGGGTTCGGGTAGAAAAATCCCCGCCGGGTACGAGTAACCCGATGGATATCCATTAATAGTTTAGAAAAAAAATTAAACAATATAAGCTAAAATATTTAATACCCAATCAATCGTTCTCATATATGAAAAAGCAAAAAAAGATAAACACGACATTTTAATGTTTGTTAAATGACCAAATCTTGAAGAAATATTGAAGAAAATGATAAGTGATAACTGGTTAATGGTTATGGAGGAAGATTCGAGATATTGAAGTGAGGAGGAAAGGAACACTCGGTCTTAGCCTCGTAGGAGCTGGAAAAAAGCAATCAAGGTTTAAAGTTTTAATGGGTATTAGTTTTAATGGACTTTAATAGGTGGCTGAAGAAATACTTCTTTCAATTTTGGCCCACTAGCCCACTGCCATCTAGTTTCGTATATAACTACATATAATATAATACATATAAAAATATAAATATAAATTATATATATATATATATATATATATATATATATATATATATATATATATATATATATATATATATATATATATATATATATATATATATATATATATATATATTCGGGTATAAACGGTGCAGGTAGTGCAATACCCGTCCCCGACCCGTACCCACTTCGGGTATGAAATTTAACACCCGTCCTCGCCCGTTACCCGTTTAAAACGGGTAATACCCGCCCCGTTATGGTCGGGTACCCGCGGGTACCTGAATCCGCGGATAAAATTGGCATCCCTAATTTTAGGCCCACTTCCGCTGTACACAGGCCGGCTACTAGCTTGGGCTAAAAAAATAGAATTCGGCCCTCCTTGTCCCTCTTTAGACTCGTCAGATCAAGGTAGAAAAAGAACAAGTTCGGGCCTTGGCCAATTGGCCGTCCCTAAAATCTCGTTATTTTCTCTTATGACTCGCGCATATCCCGCACAAAGGAGCTCGGGATTTAACGTCTAGAATAAACAGTTAACTAATCTCATAATCAATTAACACAATAATTTAATAACCCTTTGGTTATTAATAACTAATTAATCCTCGCGATTAATTAAACACAATTAAATGACACTCTTGTCATTGAGCGAAACACCATTTATTTAATTCACTCAAATTAAATACGCATTCAATCACATAACACATAATTTCATAATTAAATATATTTCCCATAAATTATTTAAAAAAATGTAATAATTTAATTACGATAAAATTCAAGGCGTTACAATCTTGCACGAGTTAAAGGCTCGATTATGTCAAACCTCTCAGTGCGAGCTTGCTCTAGAAATGAATCCCTTAGTTGATGGATCATCTCAAATGCAGACACATCCATAAGTCCCGCTTGTAGCTCGGGACTCATAGTGGCGAGCATCAGACAACTCACATCGAGTGCATCACTGACATGCTTATCATAAGCTTGCCGCGTTTCAGCTCTAGCATTCACGGCAGGGACATTTGGTACTGCTCTCTCCAGGACATACAACTTTCTCTCCTGCCTGAGTACAATACGAAGATTGCGCTCCCAATTGAAAAAGTTTGACCCAGTCAACTTGTCCTTTTCGAGGATCGAGCGAAGTGAGAGATTGTTGGTACTTGTCGTTGTGGTTGTTGCTTCCATCTACAAATCAAACCCAGTTAATTAGTAATCATCAATAAACATTCTCTAAAATATATTATAAACCCGGCCATAAATAATATTTTAGGCCTAGGATCCATATATCACATTCTCGCCGCAAGGTTTGGGCACTTCCCGACGAGACATGCTATTTCTGGTAGGTAACATCCTTAATGATCGTATCAAGACTTGACACGATTCCTAGGGGTCGTAGAATCTTTAGACTTAAAACTTATTACAACCTTGTACAATTTTAATCGTACAATTCTAAGTTGCAATAGAGTCTAGTATGTTTATTCTACTCAAGTACTTTTTGGGCCGGGACTCCCGATTATCACCAAAGTAGATCAGACCATCTAAGACAATGGGATGTTCTGCGCCGGGACTCCCAATTATCACAAAACCTTACGCACCCTAACACTCGCAATGATTTGAATCCATATCTAAGGTTCTTTCTCCTTACAATATGAATATCGTTGAACAAGTGAGGTGTTCCATTAGGTGGATAGTTCTTCGATCTAAGATTTTCTTGGGTTTGTTTAAGTCTTAAACTAAACTTAAACCTTATTCCAATTTTAATCCTTAATATTAAAACTTGCGATTCGTGTACTTAATTCCACAACACGCCTTTCTAAAATTACCTTTAAAAGTCTAAGTTTTAAATTTGTTCGATTTTACTTGTATACCTTAAAACGAGGTGTACAAAAGATATTACTAAGTTTTGTGAAAAACCTTATCTTAATAAAACGTACTTGTTTTATTTACTTGAAAAACTTTAAACCCTATGTTAAACTTTAAAATAGAGATTTTAATTCTTTATGACTTACGAACACAAGTCATAACTCTAATTTAACATAACTAGTTTTTCTATGTTTAATAATAAAATTAAACATTTACTTATTAGATTCTCCAAAATATGTCCTAGGGACACATTTATAAACTATGCGATTTTCTTGTGTAGCTCCCACTAATTCCAACAACCATGATGGAACTTAAGCATGAACACAATCACTAGTTTAAACTTGGTGAACACTAATAATCTTATTATATAAAAACTATACATAATAATCTTAGTTTGTTTGAACCATTCTTATATTCAACTTAGACTTAGTTAAATATAGGTTCTTAAATTTCCTATGTTATTTAACCATTGATCATTAATCTAGTACTTTACGTAACTCGTAATAAACTTTGTATAATTAACTAGTTATAATTACTCATTTTATACAATCTAATATTTATAACTTTCGTATTATTATCTAATTATAATAAAACCTTACTTTGTACAATTTCTAGTTGTTTACAACTTTGTACATTTCTAGTTTAATTATAACTTAATACAAATTTCTAGTTATATAATATTACACCTTAAATGATCAAAATAACATATATATTTAATGTTCCATTTTTATCTTGTATTTAAATATATATATATATATATATATAATTTATATCTTTAAAACCTTATAACATTCTAATAAGAATGTTACACCTAATTTGTACATGTGTATTTTAACTTAGACTAATTAAAACACGTACAAACTATTTTATCTTTTAAAATTCATTTTCTTTTAAACATTTAAAAATTCTGAAAATTATACTTCCTCCGTATCAAAATAAGTGACACAAATTAGCTTACACATTTTTTGAGGTAAAAGATTAAAGTAGAGGTTAAAATAGATTAAAGTACATAGTTAGTGGAGAATGAGTCCCACTTTTCTTGAAGAAAGTGATATTAATGAGTTTTAAAAGTAAAAGTAAGGGTATAAAGGTAATTTTACTTAATTAAAGTGGATAGTTAGTGGGTATGGGTCCCACTATTTTTACCAAATAAGGAAAGTTTTTAAAGTGTGTCACTTATTTTGATACACCCCAAAATAGAAATTGTGTCACTTATTTTGATACGGAGGAAGTATATATTTAATATAAATACATCTTGTTAATTTTAAGACTTTAAAATTAACACTTCTCTTTTATCCTTAATTAAATTTAATTTAATTAAACCCTTATCTTGTTCTTGATCAATAAAAACGAGGTTTCAATATTCTTGTTTAATAACATCTCTTAGTTAAAGATTAATCCTAATTTATCCTATTCAAACAATTATTAAACTTTGTTTAAATTCTAGGATAGATTATAACTTTAATAATTTTATTTAAACTTATTCATTTAAATCTTCTAAACAAAACTTTATCTAGTTTTCTAGATTTAAAGAACTAGTTTTAATAAATTCATTAAAACAATAATCAAACCTCATTAAATATAAACTTGTTTAATTTTCTAGGTTCTAGATTATGTTCTTGATTAATCCTATTAACCAATTAAACTAAACTAGTTTAATGTTCTTAGTCCTAGGTTACTTCTAGGGTTTCGAAAATTTCCTTAAGCCTAAGAAAGTTTTCCACCAATTAAACTAAACTAGTTTAATCAAACTTGGTGTCCAAGTCTCCTCCTAAATCTCGAAAATCGTGAGAAACGAAAGAATCCTTCAATGATTCTTTCCTTTTTCCATTGATCTTCACTTAATTGGTCAAAAAGGATTCTTTCATTTCTCACGATTTTCGAGATTTAGGAGGAGACTTGGACACCAAGTTTGATTAAACTAGTTTAGTTTAATTGGTGGAAAAGTTTCTTAGTTTTAAGGAATTTTTGAAATTCCTAGAAGTAACCTAGGACCAAGAACATTAAACTAGTTTAGTTTAATTGGTTAATAGGATTAATCAAGAACATAATCTAGAACTTAGAAAATTAAACAAGTTTATGTTTAATATGTTTAATTATTGTTTTAATGAGTTTATTAAAGCTAGTTTTTTGAATCTAGAAATCTAGACAAAGTTTAGTTTAGAAGATTTAAATGAATAATTTTAAATAAAATTATTAAAAGTTATAATCTATCCTAGAGTTTAAACAAAGTTTAATAATTGTTTGAATATGATAAATTAGGATTAATCTTTAACTAAGAGATGTTATTGATCAAGAATATTGAAACCTAGTTTTAATTGATCAAGAACGAGATAAGGGTTTAATTAATTAAATTTAATTAAGGATAAAAGAGAAGTATTAATTTTAAAGTCTTAAAATTAATAAAATGTATTAATATATATATATATATATATATATATATATATATATATATATATATATATATATATATATATATATATATATATATATATATATATATATATATATATATATATATATAATTTTCGGATTTTTCAAATTATTTAAAAGTGATTTTAAAAAGATAAAATAGTTTGTACGTATTTTAATTAGTCTAAGTAAAAATACACATGTACAAATTAGATATAATATTCTTATTAAGAATATTATAAGGTTTTTAAGATATAAATAAATAAATTTAAATACAAGATTAAAAGGAACATTAAAATATAAATGTTATTTTGATCATTTAGTTGTAATATAATGATAACTAGAAATTTGTATTAAGTTATAATTAAACTAGAAATGTACAAAGTTGTAAACAACTAGAAATTATACAAAGTAAGGTTTTATTATAATTAGATAATAATACGAAAGTTATAAGTATTAGATTGTATAAAGTTATAAGTGATTATAACTAGTTATGTATACAAGTATATTACGAGTTACGTAAAATACTAGATTAATGATCAAGGGTTAAATAACATAGGAAATTTAAGAACTTATAGTTAACTAAGTCTAAGTTGAATATAAGAATGGTTCAAACAAACTAAGATTATTATATATAGTTTTTATATAATAAGTTTATTAGTATTCACCAAGTTCAAACTAGTGATTGTGTTTATGCTTAAGTTTCATCATGGTTGTTGGAATTAGTGGGAGCTACACAAGAAAGCCATAAAGTTAATAAATGTGTCCCTAGGACATATTTTAGAGAATCTAATAAGAAAATGTTTAATTTTGTTATTAGACATAGAAAAACTAATATGTTAAATTAGAGTTATGACTTGTGTTCGTAAGTCATAAAGAATTAAAATCTCTATTTTAAAGTTTAACAAAAGGTTTAAAAGTTTTTCAAGTAAATAAAACAAGTACGTTTTATTAAGATATGGTTTTTTCACAAAACTTAGTAATATCTTTTTTTTTGTACACCTCGTTTTAAGGTATACAAAGTAAAATCGAACAAATTTAAAACTTAGAGTTTTAAAGGTACTTTTAGAAAGGCGTCTTGTGGAATTAAGTACACGAATCGCAATTTTTTAAAACTAAGGATTAAAATTGGAATAAGGTTTAAGTTTAGTTTAGACTTAAACAAACCCAAGAAAATCTTAGATCGAAGTACTATCCACCTAATGGAATACTTCACTTGTCAACGATATTCATATTGTAAGTAGAAAGAATCTTAGATATGGATTCAAATCATTGCGAGTGTTAGGGTGCGTAAGGTTCTGTGATACCGGGAGTCCCGGCGCAGAGCATTGCATTGTCTTAGACGGTCTGATCTACTTTGGTGATAATCGGGAGTTCCGACCCAAAAAGTACTTGAGTAGAATAAACATACTAGACTTTATTGCAACTTAGAAATGTACAATTAAAAATTGTACAAGGTTGTAGTAAGTTATAAGTCTAAAGATTCTACGACCCCTAGGAATCGTGTCAAGTCTTGATACGATCGGTAAGGATGTTACCTACTAGAAACAACATGTCTGTCGGGAAGTGCCCAAACCTTGCGGCGAGAATGTGATATATGGATCCTAGGCCTAAATTATTAATTATGGATATATAATATATTTTAGAGAATGTTTATTGATGATTACTAATTAAAATGGGTTTGATTTGTAGATGGCAACAACAACCACAACGACAAGTACCAACAATCTCACTTCGCTCAATCCTCGAAAAGGACAAGTTGACTGGGTCAAACTTTCTCAATTGGGAGCGCAATCTTCGTACTGTGCTCAGGCATGAGAGAAAGTGGTATGTCTTGGAGAGAGCAGTACCAAATGTCCCTGCCGCAAATGCTAGAGCTGAAACGAGGCAAGCTTACGATAAGCATGTCAGTGATGCACCCGATGTGAGTTGTCTAATACCCGCCAATATGAGTCCCGTTACAATCGGGACTTATGGATGTGCCTGCATTTGAGATGATCCAGCAACTAAGGGATTCATTTCAAGAGCAAGCTCGCACTGAGAGGTTTGACATCAATCGAGCCTTCAACTCGTGAAAGATGGTCAAAGGAAGACCGGTGAGTGCCCACGTCATGAAAATGAAAGGGCACATGGATCACCTCGCTAGACTTGGTCACCCCATTCCGTTGCAGATGGCAACAGACACTATACTCAATCGTTGTCTGATGACTACAAGCCTTTTGTGGTAAACTACAATATGCATAATATGGAGAAATCCATTACTGAGCTACATTCTATGCTCAAGACAGCTGAGTTGAGTTTGGGATCAAAGTCTAAAGATGTTCTGATCATTGGTAATGGTGGTGGCAATGGGAAGAAGAAGAGAAACAGGCATGGTGGGAAGGGTAAGACCAATCCCAACCAAGGAATGTCGAATGGTAAAAGTGTCAAACAAAAGGTCAAGAAGTCAAAGCTTAACACAACGAGGACCGAGAATCGATGCTTCAAATGTCGCGAGGCTGGGTATTGGAAAATAGATTGTCCAAAGATTGCCGGTGGTGGAGGACTTGGTAGTTCTTCAGGTAACACCACCAAACTTCTAAATCACTTTAAGTTACTTGTAAAGTACATTACGAGTATTCTAACTTTTGCAATCGTTTATTGCAGGAGGGAATGGAAAGTGATGATGACCGGCATGAGATGAAGATCCCACGAGCACCATTTTTTTGATTCAGTATTTTTCGTATGGATGTAGTAAAACAATTTTCGGTTTTTAGTAGTTTTTGAACAAATTACATTTTTCTATTTTATGATAAACTTTCGGTTTTAAGTTTATCATCATTGAATCCATGGTTGAATTATATTGTGTGTGCATGTGTGTTGATTACACGAGTTAAGTTTTATGACTAGATTATAAAGTCAAGTATTTACTTAATAATGATCTCATTGTTTTTATTTGTTTGATTGTTGTATGAATATCTTAAAAGCTCAAATTACTTAGATACTAGTAATTATAAAGTTTTTTTTATAATAAAAGTATTTAAGAGTTTTTATGGAAAGCATAAAGTTCAAGGTACATTGAACTTATTTAAAACATCTTAAGTAATGGTTACTTATGATAGTACGTTTTAAAGTATTAGTATTAATATAGTATGATTATGTTGGATATAATCAAGATAGACTTTAAAGAGTATTATTACAAGTATTTCATACTTGTGGTAAAGGAATTTAATGAAGTCATATTTCCCTAATAGGAATAATTGGATATTCCCAAAATCCAAGTGGAATGACTTAGACATTAAATGAACTCTTAAAAGGATAAAACAATCTTAAAGTATTTAAGAATTAAAAGGTATTATTGCAAGTCTTTTACACTTGTAATAAATACAATATTTAATCAAATCATAATTCCCTAATAGGAAGGATGGATATTTGAGAAATCCAAGAAATGACTTTGGCATTAAATAAAGTTCTTAAAAGATACTAATATATTTAAGAATTGGAAGTATCGTTTCAAGTGTCTTATACTTGTTAGATACGTTGATCAATGAAAGTCATGATTCCCTTAAAAGGAATGTTGGATATTCACAAAACCAAATGATGACTTTAATAATTGATTAATTCTTAAAAGGTTAAACTATAAGATTTTGACTAGGTCAAAGTAATAGTTTAAGTGATGCTTATTTCCATAAAATTAAGTGGGAGCTATGACTAACATATTCATTAGAGGTATTAATGAATATAGCAAGTTAGTAGGATATTAACAAGGTTTTACCAAGTCGTTAGCCAAAGAGTTAAGAGAAGTAATAAATGATCATTAATTAGACTATTGCAAACCTAATATCGTGATCACAAGTCTTGTGATTAATTATTGCATATCTAATAAGTTATTCACACTCTAGTGGATAACATAATCATTTAAGGAAATTTCTTTAACTAGTAACAAGATATCTACAAATCAAGTAACTAAAAGAAGTTTTAGTTACAAGGTGAATTTTATGAATTCAAGAAACTAAGTAGTTATTTCCAATACTTCTATGTTTACCGAATTACATAAAAGGAAAGACCAGAATATGTTCTAGAATGTTGCAAGAACAAAATCTAGCAAAGACAAAAGTAATAGTGTTTTTTCCAACATTTGTCTTATGTCTTTAGTTTAATAGGAATGACTAGATCAGTAATAAAGTTACAAGTAAAATTGTAAAAGTCATTAAGTAATCAACATGAACAAAAAGAATAAGTAATGATGCAGTAATAATTCTGTATCAGTGTCCAGTGAGGAATAGTACATGAGTTAGTATCATTGTTATTCAAGACTTTGTATATTTTACAATGTCCATGAATAAAAGTCTATTTATTCAAAAGATATAATCCGTGATTACTCGTCTTGGTGGGAACCTTGATGGGACGATAACGTCATCGTGGTATTTGGTGGAGATTCAAGTTTTCTCGAAGATAGCTACAACAAGTGTTGTTGTGGACCAAATATCGGTAATATTCAGCTGGAGCCCGACGAATATTGGATTGACCACCATGACAATACTTCGTGGTTGAAAAGTTCAAAAGTATTGTTCACTAGGATTGTCCTTAAGCGTAGGGTATTTGGTTTGGGTTACAATGACTAATGTACTTTGGTTCGTCTTAGACAAGTCTGAAATATGATTGTCATACGAGGCCTTACTGGGTGCAGAGGAAGTTGTATTTTGAATCAAAATATAACAAGATGGTAATTGCACCTCCTTTTTAGGAGAGATATTTATGGGTTCTTTGACATGATAAGAAAACTGGAAAGTGCATGGCCATGCCCAAACGAACTGATCTATTTTTTGTCGTTTATCACAACAGTTTGAATCAAGAATTCATGAAATGATTTCGAATACATGAGTTGATATTTTCTACCATGCTCGTATTCGTTATCACAAATATCGTGTTGCAAGGGATGAACCTAACAACGTTACCCAAGAAGTAGAGACAAGGTATTCTTTACTAGGAGACGCTATTAATGAGTTTTCGAAACTATACCTGGGTTACATAAGCTGTTTTTATGGGGTTGGTTACCTACATGCCCATCTGGAAGGCCAGTGTAGCTCGTGTCGTTAAGATAAAGGTAACGAACTTGCACAAGTGGGAGTCTGTTGGAATTATGTGCACAGTTAGTCAACCTATGATGATACATCCAAACCTACGAAACACTTAAGGGTCACACCGGTGAGTGCATGTAATACGAGCAAGATATGTAATGATACTACGAAGAGGAATGATTCATAATAGTCATTATGAATCAGTTAAGTATTAAGTTAAGTTTAACTTATTACTGGATTAGTTTAACTAACTAATTAATACAAGTATTTGTATATTTATTAGTTGGGTAAATATACAATGTGTTAATTATGGATTATACATGATATGATTTAAAGCTATTAAATCATATAGTGATTGGATAAATATTATTGTCTAATTAATTATTAAAAGTATAATACACAAGTATATATATTTCATGTATGTGTATACCGAAATATATAAGTGTATAATACTAAGGCATTTGATAATTAAGTGTGACAATAATAACTAGTAAAACTATAAGGGTTTAATGTGTAAGAGATAAGTTTAATTAAGAGATTGATCTTAATTAAACTAGAAGGGCCCTAAGTGAAAGTCCTTCTATTATATATAGAAGGCTTAAGGTTCCCTTGTTTTGTTACACACCATCACACGAATCCCTTGCCCCCTCCCTTCCCTTCGATCGGCCGAACATACACACACAAGAACACAAGTTTGTGTTCTTCGTGTTTTGAAGAACAAGTTCATTGTAAGGATCAACTAGAAGGTCGCTCGTTGTGTTCATCATCAGTGGAAATTCTTAAGCAAGCAATAAGGTATGTTTTGGGAAACCTTTTTCCCCTCTTCTCCACTTGTTCGAGTTTGGCACCAAGAACCCTAGGGTTCTTGGTTGTTGATCGACGAACCACACAAGCAATGTGTGTGTTCGAGTTCTTCGAATAAGGTTTCTTTCTTGTTAATCAAGTTTGATTTCCAAGTTCCTATAATCCTTTAGGGTTTAAGGATTAGGTTTAATCTCAGTTCCGCGTTTAGGGATTAATCTAGCTAGTTGGTTTTACCGGCAAGAACACCATCATGTTCTTGTTAGTATGGTTCGAATCAAGTCACTAGGTGGTCGACCCAATGGGTTGATCAGTGTTATGAAACCCTTCAAATAGAGTACACTTTTTAGTTATTCAGATTTAACTTTCTAAATGATAGTTGTGGTATTGATGCGTATGTAAACATATGAAAAAGAATTAGACCAAAAAGATAAGTAACGAAAGAGTTATGATAATTTGAAAATACAAAAAATTGGTTTTTTGTAATGCAAAAACATTCAAAATGCTAATTCATACATGAATAACTCCAAAATTTTAAGGTTTTGGACGTAAGTGTATATACAAGATTTGTAGTACCTGGGTCAAGGTTTCCATGCATATAAAATTCGTTAAAAAAAACACGGGTGAGAAAGTTACGTGGTTTGCAAAAGTCAAAAAATTCAATATCGTAGTTTTCTTACAAGTACATTTATAACTAAAAAAAAAACTAATGACGGTGTCCTAATCTACCGCCCGTCCCACAAGGAGGTGGTCTTCTGATTCTTCTTCGCCTACCGCCATCGCTCTCTTGTTCACTTTCTCCAGGGTTGTTCAAGTCAAATTCAAAGTTTACCAGAACCGAACTAACAACTCTATTTGGCGGTTGACTAGAATCTCCGAGCGGGTAATAAGGATTTGTAATACTGATATTGGCAGATTTATACATACATTTATCTGCCAATATACTTGTTTTAATGTGTGTTTAATGATTAGAATATGATGTTATCACTCAAAATGTAGTTTCTATTGTATTTTGCAGGCTATAGAAGAAAAAATAACAAAAACGGGTCAAAACAGTACAAGAAACGAAGAAATGCAGAAACTCAAGACATAGAGCCGCTATCAATGGATAGCGATGCTATCTATGTCGCTACCCTCCGTCGCTATTCCCGTTCAAAACGCGAATTCGAGTCGCTGTTTGCGCTATCTTAAAGATAGCGGCGCGAAAAATGGCGGGATTCATATTAGTGACGCGAACTTGACTTAAGCGATGCGATTTAGCGCGGTCTGACACATATTTTAGCGAATCTGCAGATCTGATTAAAGGACGTTTTGACCTAATTTGAAAGGCAGCCGAAAAATACCCTTGGAGCACTCAAGATCAAGATTTCAAGCATCAAACATTGGTTTTCTATCATCTTTGATTATTACTATGTTTATGATTACAATTCTTCACCTTTGTTTGATAATTTTTAGCATGTCTATGTGCTAATTGTAACGACCCGAAAGTTTGTATCGAATAAATTATGGGAAAAATATGATAAATAAGGAAAATCATTTAAAAACGTGGGATTTGGTTTCGTGACAATCGGACATCGTTTGCTATGTGAAATCCATCGTTTAAGCTGAAACAAATATTGCTGGAAAAGTTCACGCCCGAGTTCACGGCGGGAACTAGTTCACGACTGAGTTCACGGAGCGAACTTTAGTTCACGACTGAATAAAAGCGGGATTTCAGCCATTTATGCTCATTTTTCACCTCTCTCACTCTCTCTAGAAAGTTTATGCATATTTTGAGTGGAAAGAGTACCTTGGAGCCGATTTGGACCTCAGATCTTGTGCAGGAACACTCCTAATGGCTGATTCAAGGTATAACTTAATCTCTTAACTTGTTTTTTAGTGTAGATTTGGGAAGATTGATTTGGGTTATAAACCCTAATTTTTGGGGCTTTCATGAACGATGAAATAGAGTGTGTAGAACTCTTATCTATGGTGTTTATACATGGAGAAACATGTTTTTAACTTAGATCTATACTAGATAAGAGATTGTGAAATCTAGGGTTTCAAGAGTGTCACCAAATTTGGGGGAAATGGTGATATTGATATCTTGTCTAGAATATTGATTAAGTATGTTAATGGAGGGTGTAAAACACCCATGGAAAGTATATGGACATTGTGTTCATGTTGGATTTGTGAATTGTTGGGTTAACCTTAACTTAGGGTTTTGAGATTTCCACCAAGTTTGGGGAACTTGGTGGTTAAGGGTATTATGATGATTTAAATGGTGTCTAGTTATAGATGATAACTAGAAATATGTTGATTGTGTTGATAGGTTGCAAGAACATAAAAGTTGGAGATATTCCAAAGGTGGGAGTAAGGATTCGTGTTGATAAACACGATTTGGATTTAACTTGGCTAAAGTTAGTACATGAGACTTTTATTGAGTACATAGCAAATGATTTTGAAAACTATGATGCTTTATGAGTCTTTATTAATAAATAGTTTTAATAAAGATATTATTAAATGGATAAGAGAATGCAAGTAATAGACTATTTAAGTATGTCAAAATGACTAATGATTTTTGAAAGAGATTATGATAATGAAAAGTAATTAATAATTCTTTATTAATATGATGTTTGACTAAGAGTAATGATTGAGAAAGTATGATATTTGGCTTATTAATAATATGTAATTAATAAAGCTAATAACAATGATTTTCAAGTATCAAGTATTGATTAGTGTATTATACCAATTAAGGTAGTGATTGAATTGCTAAGAGAATAAATAAAAAGTGACTAGAAATAGATTTGTATTCTAGTCAAAGAGAAGTTAAAGTAATATGATTTTGATAAATGATAAATATGTTTTATTTACTAAAGGACTTGGTAAAGTCAATATAGAAATTTAATAAGAAAAGAGAATAATATGATAATTAGAATAGATGTATTCTAATCTGTGTTTGATTATGAATTGGTGGGGCATGGGCCCGTATTTGATGTTCAATGTGTGTAACAAAAGTATCCGGATAACGATAACCCATTTATGGGGGAGTGAGATTACTACTTGGGGCGGTACCTCCCTGCGCAAGGGTAGTATATCTATATGAACGATAACCCGACAATATGGGGATTATGATAACCCGATAAAAATGGGGATTACGATAACCCGCGAGACAGGGGAGTTGGTGATCTTGGTAAGTTTGGGAGAACCCCAATTACCATGTGATCTTGTGATGATAACCCACATCGGGGGAGTTTGCCTCGGAATGATCCGTGGCGTATGTGATAAAGGAGTAAGTTTATGGATAGCTTACATATATGTGATTATATGATGGTTAAGTTTACGGTTAGCTTACTAGTAAGTATGAATAAACGATAAGAATATAAGTTGATAATTAATAAGTGAATAAAGGAAAAAAAAATGAATATTAATGATTTTTATTATTTTTGAGAATGGGTCGAAAGCCCATGTATCTCACGAGACTATTTTGTGTCACGTACTAGTTTGTTTTTGGCTATGTACTCAGGTTCGAGATTGAAGGATTAGAAGGTCGCATAGAGGTGGCCTAAAGATGTTTTAGTTCGAGAGCTTATAGGTAGATCCCATTATCTTATGGTTATGATATTATCTCTGTAACACCGTGTTTTATAACTCTGATAATCTTTTAAAAAGGTTTTTGTTAAACCGTATTTTTGGATATTGGACTTTGTAATATTTTATTTAAAAATATGATTTAAAAGGTGTTTTAAAAATCGAGGTGTTACAACTTGGTATCAGAGCTATAGTTTAAGTGAATTATGTAGGTTTGAGCTCCCTAGTCTTAAGCTATGCTAGTAAGACCATATGTTTCCATTGGATGTCCATGATTAGTCTATTGAGACCGTAAAGTGCGAGTATGATAGGGTCGATCCCTAAGAGAAATGTCATGCTTGATTTACATGTATTGTATTCGACTATGGAGGCGATCGTTTGAAATTGGAATTGTGGAATTAACAATATAAGAAAAAGGATGAACGCGAAAAGTGGACAAGCTCTGCTGGTTTAGGAAGAGAAGTTCTAATTAAGTTTTCGACATGTCGCGGTGATGATGGAGGGGTTCTGGTTTAGATGTAAACCGACCCCGGTAACTTCAGAAGATTACCTAGGATAAGGATAAGTGTGCGAGTCGGATCATGGGTGACCGGACGAATGAGGCTAGGCGGGATGGTTTCAACTCCTTATGACGAGTAGTTCTTCGGGTGGCAAAGCCGGTGCTGAGAAGCTCCCGACAGAAGAGGATAGTGATTTTGAATCAGAAGAGAAGAAATGAGGTTTGTTCAATTCATTCATGTCGTGCAAGCCGCTGCGTGTTGGGAAGTTCCGTGCCGGAGGTCACGATTCGGCGGATTCGCGAAATTTAGCAAGCGTTAGAAGATAGTAAGTGAATGAAGGATGATATGATGACTCTTGCATTCCGGTTATTGAAGGACGAGACGTCATTGTGGAAGAACGTGATGTATGAAAGTTTGGAAAGAGAATATGGTAACAGATGCCGTGGAAGGAGTTCGCGAGTAGATTGATAGTGAAGTTTTGTCCCGAAAGAGTACTTGGAAAAATTTCTAAGAGAATTTAATGCTAGAGAAGTGGAGAAGGTAGTTCAATGAAGGGTCATTGAATCGTCATCAAGTGGAGAAAGGATGAAGTTTGATGGTAGCTTGGAGTCAACAAAGAAGGAAAATCTCGTTCAAAGTTCGTCAAATCATGTTGATGTGAAAGGTGCAAAAGTGTGGTAAGTTTTCCTCAATTATAAAGTTTATGGTATGAGGTTCGTATTTTATTAGTGAATTGTCGCACGATTTGGTGCTAAGGCGAAATGGCATGTATAAGTATGGGTGAGTTGGCGATTGGTATGTCGCGGATAATTAGGATATTAAAAGATATATTACCATGGGAAGAGTAAATGATTTTAATGAAAGGATGATAGTACGTAGAAGTACTAAGACTTAGTGAGGATAGTATATATGGATGGGAAACCATAGAAGAAAAAAGTTCAAAAATTGTATTTGTAGCACTTGGCGGGAATAAGGATAAGTGATGTGGTATTACCATATGATAACGGTAAAGAAAAGAATGATCAAAGATATAGTGAAGTTTTAAAACTCGTAAATAGAAAATATGTTGGAAAGGATAAGAATCGGGGATGACAAAATTTAGGAATTGAAAATGGTTGAGTAAAGTTGACAATTACTCATGGCAAAAGTTGTATCATGGATGATGAATTCGACACTAAGGGTAAAAGGATAGTTAATGGTAAAATGTCATAGAAATGGTATGCTAAGTCAATGATAACAATTAATTATTGGAAAAAGGACATTAGAAAAAAGTGTGATAGCTTATGTTTGGATTACGGATTGGAGTCAATTGGTTGACTCGAGTTGACCGGGTGATTCAGTAAAAATGTGGATAATTGAATGCAATGGTGGTTACCTAGGTGGTGAAAGAGAGATTGGAAATTTTGATGATGAGAAAATGAATCGACTAAGACGATTGATAAATGAGTAAATTGGTGGAAAGAACTAGAAATGATTATGGATACCGTGTGGTATAAAGGTATAAGTGGGAGTAATGGCCTATGAAAGGCATATGATTGTAGGAAGATAATATTATGTGAAATGTGGGGAATTGTAAGTCGAATAAAGAATCTGATAAATTGTATGATGAATATATTTGCGACTAGTTGGGAAAGAAAGTGTTAAAGTTATATGATGCATACTAGTATGGTATGTAAGATAGAATGAGAAAGTTTGGATCTTATTGAATCGGAGGCTTTCAGATTAATGAGATTGTATGAGTCATTTTGGATTGGAGGCTTTGCGATCATTGTGACAGTTGGGTCTTGATGGATTGGAGGCTTTCCGATAATCTTGATTTGATAGTTAAAGTATGATAAGATGTGTCAGTATTATGATGTTTATATATGTCGTATGTAGAACCATACAAGTATATAAATTATGGAAGGAGATGCTTATAGGAAGCAAAGCTTAATGGTAACCGATGAGTGAAAAAAAAATCGGATGATAAGTGGTTAGGTCACAATTCGATGTGAATGAGGCTATAAGGTCAGTAATCAAGAATTGCAAGTTTGGTATGAGAATATTTGAAAGAACTTGTAAATGGTATAAGTATTTGAATGGAAATTAAAAAGCTATGGAGATGGGTATTGTTTTAGATGGAAATAGTTAATCGGTTGTGGAAATTGAAATCGAGGAAAAGAGGAAACGATTGAGAAAGGAAGTGTGGATATTGGAATCGGTAACGAAAAGCTTGAAAAGTGATGTCTCACTAGCAAAAAGTATGTGAATTTTGCAAAGTAAGTTTGACTTTATTCATAAGTCAATGTTAGTCAACTAGTGGATTGTTGACTTTCATCAAATTTGATTTTGACTTTCGTTTAAGATGGTTAGACGAGGATAAGAACATAATGTATAGCCTACATGTATATGATAATGGTAAATTGATGGAAATAATTATAGAGTGCAACTTTAACCGTTGGGTGTTTCAGGTCGAATTTGGGAGTCGAGTATATGATTGTTGATGAATCATGAATATAAGGTCGATTGTAAAGGAAATGATGATTAATGGAACCTCTAGTGAGAAAGGAAATTGTCAAAGTATGGTTGACTTTGTGCTTAAGTCAAAGATTAGACAGTGTTGACAACTTGGTCAAAGCTAGACGTTGACTATCGTTTTGGATTCATTGGCTAATAGTAATGATTGAGTCATATCGTCCCTATGTGGATAAAAAGATTGGTGAAATGATTTAAAGTGTTATGGCCAAATTGTGCAATTTTTACCCGTTATGGACTCAAGGTTGACTTTTTGACCCGTTTGGGCCTACGGGTATAAATGGATGCTTAAAATGAATATTGTTACTAGATTGCAATAGAAAAAGTTCGATCGTGTTAAACGCAAGGGGATGCGAGTGGAATGCTCGGTTGAATGTGGACCGGGAATCTTTGAGTAGATTCCGAGGACGGAATCCTTTTAAGGGGTAGATAGTTGTAACGACCCGAAAGTTTGTATCGAATAAATTATGGGAAAAATATGATAAATAAGGATAAATCATTTAAAAACTTGGGATTTGGTTTCGTGACAATCGGACATCGTTCGCTATGTGAAATCCATCGTTTAAGCTGAAACAAAGATTGCTGGAAAAGTTCACGCCCGAGTTCACGGTGGGAACTAGTTCACGACTGAGTTCACGACCGGGAACTATCGACAGATATTTTTGGGTTCTGACGCGCGAAGTTCACGCCTGAGTTCACGGCGCGAACTTTCGATGACACTGAATAAAAACGGGATTTCAGCCATTTATGCTCATTTTCACCCCTCCCTCTCTCTCTAGAAAGTTTATGCATATTTTGAGCGGAAAGAGTGCTTTGGAGCCTATTTTGACCTCAGATCTTGTGTAGGAACA
Organism: Calendula officinalis; assembly: GCA_963853835.1. NCBI lineage: Eukaryota > Viridiplantae > Streptophyta > Magnoliopsida > Asterales > Asteraceae > Calendula > Calendula officinalis. Next base: position 37,376,970 of record OY970820.1, read on the forward strand.
CTCCTAATGGCTGATTCAAGGTATATCTTAATATCTTAACTTGTTTTTAGTGTAGATTTGGGAAGATTGATTTGGGTTATAAACCCTAACTTTTGTGGTTTTCATGAATCATGAAATAGAGTGTGTAGAACTCTTATCTATGGTGTTTAGACATGAAGAAACATGTTTTTAACTTAGATCTATACTAGTTAAGAGATTGTGAAATCCAGGGTGTTTCAAGAATGTCACCAAATTTGGGGGAAATGGTGATATTGATATCTTGTCAAGAATATTGATTAAGTATGTTAATGGAGGGTGTAAAACACCCATGGAAAGTAATGGACCTTGTGTTCATGTTGGATTTGTGAATTGTATGGTTAACCTTAACTTAGGGTTTTGAGATTTCCACCAAGTTTGGGGAACTTGGTGGTTAAGGGTATTATGATGATTTAAATGGTGTCTTGTTATAGATGATAACTAGAAATATGTTGATTGTTTTGATAGGTTGCAAGAACCTAAAAGTTGGAGATATTCCAAAGGTGGGAGCAAGCATTCGTGTTGATAAACACGATTTGGATTTAGCTTGGCTAAGGTGAGTACATGAGACTTTTATTGAGTACATAGCAAATGATTTTGAAAACTATGATGTTTTATGAGTCTTTATTAATAAATGTTTTTAACAAAGATATGATTAAAAGGATAAGAGAATGCAAGTAATAGACTATTTAAGTATGTCAAAATGACTAATGATTTTTGAAAGAGATTATGATAATGAAAATTAATTAATAATTCTTTATTAATATGATGCTTGACTAAGAGTAATGATTGAGAAAGCATGATATTTGGCTTATTAATAATATGTAATTAATAAAGCTAATAACAATGATTTTCAAGTATCAAGTATTAATTAGTGTATTATACCAATTAAGGTAGTGATTGAATTGCTAAGAGAATAAATAAAAAGTGACTAGAAATAGATTTGTATTCTAGTCAAAAAGAAGTTAAAGTAATATGATTTTGATAAATGATAAATATGTTTTATTTAATAAAGGACTTGGTAAAGTCAATATTGAAGTTGAATAAGAAAAGAGAATAATATGATAATTAGAACAGATATATTCTAATATGTGTTTGATTATGAATTGGTGGGGCATGGGCCCGTATTTGATGTTCAATATGTGTAACGAAAGTATCCGGATAACGATAACCCATTTATGGGGGAGTGAGATTACTACTTGGGGTGGTACCTCCCTACGCAAGGGTAGTATATCTATATGAACGATAACCCGACAATATGGGGATTATGATAACCCGATAAAAATGGGGATTACGATAACCCGCGAGACGGGGGAGTTGGTGATCTTGGTAAGTTTGGGAGAACCCCAATTACCATGTGATCTTGTGATGATAACCCACATCGGGGGAGTTTGCCTCGGAATGATCCGTGGCGCATGTGATAAAGGAGTAAGTTTATGGATAGCTTACATATATGTGATTATATGATGGGTAAGCTTACGGTTAGCTTACTAGTATGAATAAACGATAAGAATATAAGTTGATAATTAATAAGTGAATAAAGGAAAAAAAATGAATATTAATGATTTTTATTATTTTGGAGAATGGGTCGAAAACCCATGTATCTCACGAGACTATTTTGTGTCACGTACTAGTTTGTTTTTTGCTATGTACCCAGGTTCGAGATTGAAGGATTAGAAGGTCGCGATAGAGGTGGCCTAGAGATGTTTTAGTTCGGGAGCTTATATGTAGATCCCGTTATCATATGGTTATGATATTATCTCTGTAACACCGTGTTTTATAACTCTGATAATGTTTTAAAAGGGTTTTTATTAAACCGTATTTTTGGATATTGGACTTTGTAATATTTTATTTAAAAATATGATTTAAAAGGTGTTTTAAAAATCGAGGTGTTACACTAATCATCTCATATTCGCTATGATTAGATGAAGTTTATGTTTTAGTTTTGGATATTCTTAGGATTTATGATGATTGTTTGAATACTTGTGTTTTTATCAAAGAACCTTTTTGTTAAACCTTTAATTTCGCATTATTTAATCTATTTATTTCTTGGTTGATAGAATACTGACAGTATTGAATTGATCTAGTAATTCCCCTGACTTTTCATACCATTTGACGTAGTCAGCGACTCACTAGAAATAGGGGTCCGAGATTAGATACCGATAACCTAGGTGCAACTTAAAGTTTGATCTTTGAGAAGAAATTCCTAGGATTAGAAGGTCTCGGAAAGCCGGACCTAGTTAAGAATAACAAATAGGAGTGTGACTTTAAACAGGTTTCTTGAGAAGAAATTCCTAGAGATCATATTAGAATCATTGTAAGGTTTTGAGAGAAATCTAGTCCCTTAAACTCCTAGAACATGAATTAAATCGGTACTTCAAAACCAAACCTAGACCTAGACGGATTCAGATCATAGTGAATATCCTCCTTAATATTAAAACAATTCTTCTTCGTTTTCAGTCAATTGTTTACTTTAAAAATCAATCTTAGAATTAAATCGGTACTTCAAAACCAAACCTAGAGCTAGACCTAGAGCAGCCCATATTCGACCCGAGAACATCCAAGAGCAAGCACATCTGAAACAGTGAACACAGATTTTTGTATCGGATGATCTCAAATACCATTCGGCAACGAAAAGATGGAACAGAAAAGATGAACATGTATAGCCTTGGGCTATTACATCAGCTGGTCAACAGGAACCGCTATACTAACATTCCACTCATCATTGCTTCATTTTTGAATGGTCCAGCACAGGGGCACAAGGAAAAAAGTGGCTTCACGGGAGGCCAATACATTACACGTCTGGCAAAAGCAGCGGTAACTTTGACACCGCGGGTGAAGATAACATTGACAAAGCAAGAGATGGGATTTTTAGATATTCATCAACTATCGGGAATGAGGGTAATTGGAGATGCGATACCCGGGGTGGAAGAAGGACGATATGCGTGGGAAGATAACCCGTCGACTGAAGCTGGGGGAAAAGTTGCACAACCGAGACAACCGAGGCAAGCGAGAGGGCGACGACAACAACCGCAAGTGCCGGAAGATGTAGAGATGAGGGAGATGGAGCCACCGATTATAGATCATGGTCATGGGCACCCCGGAGCATATGGCTCCCAAGCGGGCCCGTCCTCATTTGACCCGTACTAGAACTTATATACAGATGTTCATGCTTTACAGGTAGACATGGCAGGGTTGAGGATCGATTTTGGCAGGATGCGGCAATACATGGATGGCATTACCCTACAACTTCAAAGGAACTACTATCAAGCCGAAAGAGCTCAGGCATACCACCACTGGCAAGCTCCCGCGGCACCAGCCGAGGCCCAAAACCCACTGCCATACTGGGGCCCGAGCTTGTCAGCTCCGCCGAACTTCCCGACCTACGATGACTGGTTCCAATAATATGATCCTACACCACCTCGTGATGGTCCCGATTATTGATCCATGTGTTTGGTTGTCACAAACTATTTTCATTTTGGTTGTATTTTTATTTTTAATTTTTAGTAACAACTTAGTACTTCTGTCTTTTGATTTATTTTATGTTTAAACTATGTTACCGCTTTATTCTGGTTTTTGGTTTTAGTTATGTTTTGATAGAATGTGATGAGCTATGGAACTAGATGGAAGTGCTCGAAAATGGATCGTGCATTTGGATGATAACAGTACTTGGAACACAAAAATCAAAATACCTTCAGGGAGTATCGTTCCCTTTTTTCCTTTTACTTTTTGGTTAATAATTTTTTTTATTGCATTGAGGGCAATGCAACGTTTTAAGTGTGGGCATGGGGTGTGCTATCCACCACTTGTTATAGTTCTTAGTAAACCATCTAAAAAACGAACAAACCAGTTTAATCAGAATTTTTTTTAGACACATCTCAACCTTAGAAAACAATTTTTGGACAATAAAGTTCACTTTAAAGGGCAAGAATCCACAAATCATGGGGTGTAAATAAAAGGTGTACTTCAAATTTCGTCTTTTAGCCACGATCCCCCACCCCAAAACCTGGATCCCCTAAGTGGATCCCCAACTTCAAAACCCGGATCTGCAATACTGTCACATCCAAAAGAAAGTTGAATTAATATTCGAGGGTTTTAGCTGGATATGTTCTACCACATATTGTACACTTGCGAAAAATCTGATACAAAGAATAAATATAGAGTTAAAGTCACACGTCTTCTTAATGAGCGACAACTACCCCATACTTATATATTCACCTATATAAAGGTACCATCATCACTTAATATTATCACCTTTATTCACCAACAATTTCAATGTCATCAATCATATTTCACCAAGATTAAACTTTCAATATTATCAACCACATTTCACCAAAAAAATCATTCAAAATGGATTTAACGAATCCTTTCCTTGTTAATATATATTGGGGGTGATGATAACATTCGTTACGAAAATGGCACGGTACTTGGCGATGGAAACATGCGCAGAAGTTCTCTTCTTTTTCTAAGAAAATATAATTACGAATATTTTGAGAAATTGGTTTACAGACATGTTATGGTTTCGAAAGAGCAATACAAATTAAGGTTTACATTATGTTATGAATTTCACGGAATTTTCTATGATTCTGAAATTACAAGTGATGAATCCTTAGAAACCTTATATTACATCGCCTCTTTGAACCAAAAATTCATGGGCGATATAATTGTGAAGATTGAGTATATCAAGCCCCAACCCCGTCAAGCTGACTCCAACATTTTTCAGCTTTTTTCAGCACCAGAACCGTCAACGCAGTATCAAGTTTTTGATATGGCGGGTCTTTCAACGTCTGCGTTCCTACATTTTTCAGCATCAGAACCATCAACGCAGTATCAAGGTTTTGATATGGCGGGTCCTTCAACGTCAGCGTTCCAACATTTTTCAGCACCAGAACCATCAGCACAATATCAAGGTTTTGATATGGCGGGTCCTTCAACGTTTGCGTTCCAACATTTTTCAACACCAGAACCGTCAACGCAGTATTAAGGTTTTGATATGGCGGGTCCTTCAACATCTGCGTTCCAAGATCTTTCAGTGGTAGAACTAGGTACCGCACCAGAGCCAGTTACGCAATATCAAGATTTTAATAACAATGAAAATCATGAGTTCGACAGATCGGAGGACGAACCACAATCTGAAGGAAGTGTCGATACCAGAGATGAATTTTACCCGGATGACGCTGAAGCATCCGAAGAATCTGATGATGATGATAGTGACGATCAAGGCAACCATGAAGCTCATCAAACACCTCAAGAGCATTTGTATGACTATAGTCAATGGGACACACAGGAAGACACCGAGGCTAATAACTCAGGCCCATTACAGGAAGATGAAGAGCATATGCTTTTTCGGAGATCCGATTATCCAGATGATATTCGAATTGGTATGTATTTTTCTAGCAAGCAAGAGTTGATTGATGAAGTGAGGAGTTGAAATATAAAACAAACTAGGCAGATTCGGGTTATTGAAAGCACACATTTAAAGTGGAGTGCTAGGTGCAATACTCGTAAAAAGGGTGATAACAACCCTGGTGTTTACAACTTTGGTGATACCAACCATGGTGATGACAACCCTGGTGATAACAACTCTGGTGATAACAAGCCTGGTGATACTCAATCAGAAGACACTCGGAGTAATAGACGACCCAAACCAGCTTTATGTAATTGGTACGTCCGAGCAATAAAGAAGCAGAGGGAGAGGCTTTGGCAAATAAGGTCATGGAGAGATGTGCACATTTGTACTGGGGTAGTAATGCATTCCAATAACAGATGTTTGACGGCCAAGGTCGTAGCCATCCGTATATTCCATTCTGTCAGTAAAGATATCGCATACCCTGTAAAACAAATCCTGGCAGATATCAAAGATTACAATGGGAATGACATATCCTACTCCAAAGCTTGGCGTGCTAGGAAAATTTCTATAGAGAGACTATTCGGGAGTTGGGAAAGCAAATTTGATGAGTTGCCTAAGTACATTCGTGCTTTAAAGAAGTCAAACCCTTCCACAGTTGTTGAGTGGTTACTCGAACCAACTAACAACCCGAAGTTGAAAATTTTCAATTCTGTTTTATGGGCATTTGGTCTAGCAATTGACACCTTTCGTCATTGCATTCATGTTATATGTATAGACGGGACCCTTTTAAAAGGTGCGTACAAAGGGAAGTTGCTGACTGTCGTCACGAAAGACGCCAATAATCATATTCTACCTCTCGTGTATGCCACTGTTGATGAGGAGTCAAACGAATCATGGAAATGGTTTTTGAAACAGCTAAGGTATTTTGTTGTAAATGACAGCCCAAGAGTGCTTGGTGCCATTTCTGATAGACATCATGGGATTCTAAATGCAATGCAAGATCTTGATGACTGGAAAGAGCCATATGCATACCATAGATACTGCCTAAGGCATATCAGAAGCAACTTCAACAACCGTTTCAAGAACCACCGAATGAAGCAATTCTGTTGGATCATAGGTAGCACGATTAAAAGCGTAAGTATGTGGAAGCCATAAGAGAAATGAAACTTATAGACGCGGACGTGTGGACAAGTTAAGGCCGAACATCAAAAATCGTACGGATCGTTAAAACAGTTAGATATACCCGAGTGGAAATGGGAGAATATTACAATGGATTCCGTCACAAAATTACCTCGTACTCAAAAGAATCACGATATGATATGGGTAATTGTCGATCGGTTGACCAAAAGTGCTCACTTTTTGGCCACAAACGAAACCGCATCACTCGATAAGTTGGGTAAATTGTATATTGATGAGATAGTATCCCGACATGGCATTCCGATGTCTATTGTGTCTGACTGGGATCCTCGGTTCGTTTCCAACTTTTGGAAGAGCTTGCAAAGAGAATTAGGTTTTCAGGTGAATTTGAGCACGACATATCATCCACAAACAGACGGTCAAACAGAAAGAACTATTCAAACTTTGGAAGATATGTTACGGGCGTGTGTGTTAGAGTATGGCGGGTCGTGGGATTCTCATTTGCCTTTGATCGAGTTTGCTTATAACAAGTCGTATCATTCGAGTATTAAAATGCCACCATATGAAATGTTGTATTGTAGACGGTGTAGAACTCCCACATGTTGGCTTGAAGAGGGAGAAAAAACAGTTTGCGGGTCCCGAGATTGTTCAGATAACGGCAAATAAGGTGGCGATTGCACGTGAGAAGTTAAAAGCCGCTCGAGATAGACAGAAAATGTATGCGGATCCACGACATCGGCCCATGACGTTTGTTGAAGGTGAACGAGTTTATTTGAAAATATCTCCATGGAAATGTATTATACGTTTTGGAAAACGGGGAAAGTTAGCACCGAGGTTTATTGGGCCGTTTTCTATTCGTAAAGTGGTGAATGACCAAAGCGTTGCACTCAATCTTCCTCCGGAATTGTCGAGTATTCACGACACGTTCAATGTGTGTTATTTGAGAAAGTGTAATGTAGAAGATGAAGTTCAGGTGTTACCGATCAAAAATTTAAAGGTGGATTCGAGAAAGAGGTTAATTGAGGAGCCGGTAGAAATTTTGAATCGAAAGGTAACGAAATTGAGAAATAAACGGATACCGATGGTCTTGGTTAAGTGGAAACATAGTTTGGGTGCCGATATGACGTGGGAAACCGAGTCACATATGAAGAATCGTTATCCGAATTTATTTGATCAAGGTGAGATTCCGGGGACGGGATTTTTATAAGGAGGGGAGATTTGTAACATCCCGAGACCCGACTTAGAATATTTTATTACTTTCGGTAAGTAATATTTTATTGTTTATTATTTTAAATAATTTTATGTGAATTAATTGAATTAATTGTATTTTTAACCATGGGGTTAAAAATTAGTAAAATTAAGTTATTGAGATGTTAAAATGATTTTTATATATTTGGGTTCACCTTTGAACCCGGGTTCCAAGAATATCTTTGTTGTTAAAATTGGAATTAGCTAGGTCTAAATTAATTATCTGCTAATCTAATATTCTGTATTTTTATACTGTGATTAATTGTTGGTGGGCTTTTATTATTGTTTTGCTGGACACGTGTGTAAGAGGTGTCAAAACCTCCTACTTTGCCCTTTCTCTTGCCTGGCTCGACATAAACACACACACACACACACACATTCTTGAAGTTTTCTTCCCAAATTGAAGATTGTTGCTTGAATCATTGCCTCCTCTTTGTGATTTTCGGAATTAGAAGCAAGACTAGGTATGTTTTCCTTCTTTTTAAGCTAGGGTTCATAGCCTTGATGACGTGAAGAACTAGGGTTTTTCTTGTTGGTGGGTTATCCTTGAATCTTGATTAGAATTCGAAATTGTTACAGAATCTTGTGTTTAATTGTGTTCTTGCAAGTTATATGTGTATTGTGGTTAGTTATAGTCCACTTGGTGAAGCTTCCATGAAAGCTCCATCAATGGAGTTCTTGGGAAGAAGGTGGTCTTTTCCCAAATTGATGAAAATATGTAATTTGGTGCTCTTGAAGTTTTGTTAGACTAAAACAATTCATGTTAGATCGATAATTGATAATGTGGAACTTGTTAGTTGAACTTGTTATGTATTGACAAATGTTACCAGTGTTTGGCTAAATAGAATTTAGTTAAAACTAGTTAAATTCATGAATTGTTGACTTTGCTCAAACCTTGAAGTTGACTTTTGTCTTGTATGACTTACAAACCTTAATTGCCAATTTCATAGCATTAATGTGTTAGTTGTCTAATTGGGATGTTTGATTATGATAGTTCGGGTCTTGACCCGTTTGGTTGTCAATTTGTGCAAATTGACCAAAATAAGGTCAAAGTTGGTTAAACTTGTAATTGGATGCAAGTAACTTGTTAGTATGTGATTTTGTAGTTAAGTTGGTAGCTTAACTCGTTGGAAGGTGTTGTTTGTATTCCCGATTCATTATTCTCGTTTTGACCCGTTTGGCTTAAGGTATAACTTGGATTAAGTGCATAATGAATTAACTAGATGAAGTGCTAGAATTTGGTAATTGCTTTGTGAGGAAGAACAAGTAATTAGTTGCAAGTATTGTGTAAAGATTTCATTTTGAACTTATAGCATACTTGTTACAAAATTGGTGATTTCGGGTAACTAATTCGGTGTTCGTTTTGTACAGGAAAAGGGAAGGAGCCTCAATAATATACGATTACTGAGCTCGGCACAAAAAGGAAGCTAAGGTGAGTGGATTTAACCATCTTTCTTATGTGATGTACAAAAATTATGGAATGGTGGAGTTCATGAGAAAATTGAGGGATTTTGGCTGGTCTGGTGGAGATAGCGGCGCTATCTCTAGATAGCGGCGCTATCTCTAGATAGCGGCGCTATCTCTAGATAGCGGCGCTATCTCTAGATAGCGGCGCTATCTTGCTGATTTTTTTGGGAAACCGGACAGAAACTCGAAATAGCGTTGGGGCTTGAGATAGCGAACGCTATATTTTGGAAGATAGCGACGCTATCTCAAGATAGCGGCGCTATCTTGCTGTTTCTGGCAAAAATTGTATTTTTTTTATACTTTTCGATTTTCACTTGAACCATTAATAGTGGGATGTTAATGGTAGTATGTGCACATGTTTTTAGAGGTTAGCTATAGTGGGTTTTGTCTACGCTTCATTACTATTGGATGGGGCGATCGTACTCCTTCGAATTCGTTACGTAAGGAGGGATCACCGTGCCAATAGTAAAGGAGCCATCGGTAGATTGTTGTTGGGCCGACAACAGTCGAAGGTCTTCGCCCGACCGCCGGTCCTCTCATAACGTCCAATTGCTTGTGGAAGTTTGGACGGGTTTCCCGATTGATTTCTCTTGATTTCTAATTTGTTGTGGTTATGTAAATTGACGTTTATTTCTATTCACTTAGCTTTGTGCTACTCCCTCCTTTGTTGACTCTTTTCAGGTTGTTTTTGTTGGCGGTGACTAGAGTCGGGTTTTGGGAAGTCTGACCGTACTCTGATTTTGTAAATCGGGTCGAGCTTCGTTTTAGTAACACCGTTAAATGTTTTAAATATTTAGTTAATGTGTAAAAAGTTTTATGATGTGTAATAATTAGAACTTATATCTTGCTTTAATCGCTTCCATTTTGTTTTAAAAAAAATGGCTCTATGATTATGGTGTTACAATTTAGTATCAGAGCCTCGGTTTGGCGATGGTTACACATCTAGATGTACCATTCCCAAATCTGGGCTTGAGTTGGTCAAACTTCCTTAATTATTGGAGTGGATTAGTAGAGTGAATATGAATTGTGGGTTAGTAGGAGTTAGTGAGATAGGTACTAACGATTTAAACTAACAATTCGTGAGATGTTGTGCTTGTTACAGATATGACAGATAACGACCCCAATCCGCTGATAACCCCGTCGAACCTCGAACCGGAAACTATTGGCACGTCCGGGGATGCAAATGCATATCAAGAAGACTATATTATAAGAATGGAAATTCGATTGGAACACCTTCAAAATCTTGTCGATAGTATGAATCAGAATCAGAATACCCAACCACCAAATATTCCTCCTATATTTACTCCTATAATATCCGCCCCCGCTATGAAAATGCCCACAACTCTAGCCTTTACAATGACGGTTCCCTTAATTTCAACCACATCCGAACCTCATCCTATAATGTCACAACCACAATATTACTATGTTAACCCAAGCCAAGGCTTACCTCAATATCAATTCACCAACCAACCTTATCCATTCGGTATGAAACCGAATTGCACTTTCAAACAATTTCTAGACTGTAAACCCCTGAATTCAGTGGGATTAGAGACCCCAATGTCACTATGAACTGGTTAAGGGAAATGGAGCGAACCTTAGATGCTTGCGGGTGTGATGATCAACACCGGGTGATGTATGACACACGAATTTATAAATTTGAGGATGACCGAGAGGGTGACGGTAGATGATTTGATCGAACAGTTTAATGAGAAGTTAAGATTTGTACCACAATGGGTACCCGACAAGTCATCAAAAATAAAGCATTTTAATGGTGCTTTACGACCTGAATACCGAACTACAGCAAGACTCGTAACCACCTTGTCTTGGGCTTTCGATTTGGCTAAAACCGTAGAAGGTGACTTAAATACTCGAGATTGGATGACCAAAGAAAGGCCGGGGTATCAAAATTTTAAGTCCACACAATCGGGTTATCAACAAAGTAAGAAGGGGCAAGGGAATCAAAAGTATACGGGTTCGAATCGTAAATAGTCGGGTGGAAGTTCGGGTCAAAAGGCACAATGGTGTGCTAGGTGCAGATCTTCTCATAATGGGGCGTGTACAACTCAGACAATGCGATGTGTCAGGTGTGGTCAGTATGGGCACGAGATGAATGGTTGTAAATTTCCACGAAGCGTTTTGGAATTGTCATAAAGAAGGGCACAAAGCCGGTGATTTTCCTTCGGAAAGGATATCGGATTCGGGATCCGGGTCGGTTGGGGGGTCGGCGGCATCATCTCCTCAAAAGAGGAAGAATCGTCCTACACCGGAGCGTCGAGCCTTCAAAATGATGGTCGAAGAGGCTACCACTACCGACGATGTCATTACCGGTATGTTGCCGATAAATAACATTGATGCTCGTGTGTTGTTTGATTCTGGAGCTAATCGCTCATTTATTTCTGTCGATTTTTATGCAAAATTAAATTTGCCAACATCTGTGATATCTACTCCATTGGAAGTGGAGGTAGCTAATGGTTATGTGGTACCGCTCACAACATCTGTGGCTGGGGCTAAAATTGATATAGAAGGAGTATGTTTTAATATGTTTTTACTGGTATTGCCAATATATGGTTTTGATGTGGTCCTCAGAATGGATTGGCTTAGTTTAAATAAAGCAATAATTAATTGTGATAAGAAATTGATTTCCATTCCCTTGCTTGACGGGACACACGTAGTGGCCCGTGGGGATCGGGTTAATACATCTCTCCCTATTATTTCGTTTATGAAAGCTAGAAAATCTCTAGTCAAAGGATGTGAATCGTTTCTTGCCTATGCCATTGATGTAAGAAAAGAAAATCAGGTTGTTAGAGACATCCGGGTGGTATCGGAATACATGGAGGTCTTTCCCGATGAGTTGCCTGGGTTACCTCCTATTCGGGAGGTAGAATTTAAAATTGATTTGGTTCCGGGAGCCAGTCCCGTGGCCAGGGTTCCGTACCGATTAGCACCGTCAGAAATCCGGGAAATGATGACACATATACAAGAATTATTGGATAAGGGTTTTATCAGCCCGAGTTCGTCTCCTTGGGGTGCACCAGTCTTGTTTGTTAAAAAGAAAGACGACACTATTAGAATGTGTATTGATTACCGTGAGTTGAATAAATGAACAATTAAGAATAAGTATTTGTTATCGCTGTTGGAATATGCTTCACGCTTATGACATATAGTTATATGGCTAGTTGTATATGAGTCTATAGGGTCACACACTTATACACAGAGATACCATTTAATATATATAATGTAAATATTGTATTTACATTATTTATATATCCTAAGTAACATGAAATAATTAAGTAAGCTTAATAGTTAAGTTTGATTTAATTAAAGGGCCATAAAGTAGCTTAAGTGGAAAAGCCCAAAGGGCATTAGGTTTTACCAATATTAGATATTGTTAAACCCAATTACACTTAACCTAAAAAATGAGACTTGCGCCTCTCTCTCTCGAAACCAAACATACGGCCGCATAAAATACGAATAGATTTTATGTGTGATTTTTGGTTGATGGTGGCGTGCGTCAGAAGAACTACTAACACCACCCTTTTGCATTTTTCTTCCTTGGTGATATACATACACGTTTGATTTAAATAAAAGGAGAAAAGTCTAAGTGCTTCTAGTTGCTGTTAGTGGTTTGTAGTGTCCGTATGTTATTGTTACAAGGAAGGACTAGCATCCTATTGGTATTGTTTGAGGTGTAGTGTGGACTACTCTAGAGGGATTCAACACTATTGAGTCTTCGAGTTCTTCCTCATTCGTTGGTGTAATCAAAGGCTTCAAGGGTATGAATACTTGATCTAAACTCTTTGTTATTAATGCTTAATTATCTTGTCAATATGTAGATCCTTGATTAGTGATTTATGTTATATTTCCGCTGCGTTTTCTTTGATTAAAACCGTAAATCACTAACAATGGTATCACGAGTCATCATATTGATGATTTAATTAGCAAGTTTTTTGTAAAAAGTAACAAATCTTTTTATAAATTGGGTTAAAAATTTGATTTTTTGGAACCCTAATTGCTACTTGTTACAAAAATAACATCAAAAAATTAATTAAGTTATTGTATTTTTTTTATTATTTGGCTTGGAATTTAATTTTTTAATTTCGTTTTTTGATATGGCAAAACATGTATTTTTACCATATCCCAAGCCAAAGCCTTGTCAATTGTTGCTTGTTTGTGCAAACCGATGAAAGCCTAGACCATTTGTGAATGAATGTGTTTGTTGTTTGGTTGATTTGGGAAAAGCCGTATTTTTGGCTTAAATTGTTGTAATTTATTTCATTTTTTCTTTTATTTTTGGTGCCATTTTTTTGGGGCAAATTTCATTGTAAAAGTAATTAGAATAGTTGTATTTTGTTTCTTTGTACTTTGTAATTTGTTGACCAAAGGTGAAGAAAAAGATGAGGACAACACAACAATTTTTGGCACCTCATGCGCAGCTGCACGAAAACAGACTTTCCTGGAGATTGGCTATTCCTTTGGAACTGAAACCATCGCCAAAATTTCCGCAACTCAGAGACCTAGAACTTTACAGAAGGCGGGGAAGACCACCGAAGATTCCTTCAGTGACTTTTCGGGCCTTGAAGTCAGACTGAATTTTCTGGCAGATTGCATTTTTTCACAAAATGTTGGTTTCTACTTGCCCATGAATGTCATGGGGCAAGTGGGAGCCCATTGGGTTTATGTAGGCCCGTTTGGGTTCATGTTGGCCCGTCCCCTAGTTTGACCCTTCGGTCCGTCGTGATGACTCACGTGACCGAACCTAGGATTTCATCGGTCGAGGTTTGCACAAAATTTGTTGCATGTTTTATTTATGTTTGTGGTTGTTTTCTTTTCTAGTAGATACAAGTAATAAAACAATTAAAATACGATTTTAGACACAAACATTAAAACATCCAAACTTTTTATCATCTATGATTACTTGTTAATCATTAATGATTAATTTCTAATCTAAACTTGTATTTGAGATTAAATAAAGTTTAAATACGATTTGAACTTACACCTTAATAATCATTACATGTTTTTACCGTTTTTTAACCGACTTATGAAGTGGTATGAATGAAGTACATGATTCATTCATATCTTAAATAAAATTTTATAATTAAAATTTAACATACCTAAAATTTAAGTCACGCCGTCCAATCGTTTGATAATCACTTGCTTCTATTTTTGAATTCACGTGAGACGTGGTTTGAATTTAGATCCGAGGTCATTATTCTCTACGCGTGAGACCCAGATATATTTTGACATGATTTCACATTGGATGACTTAATCGAGTTAACGGTGAGACCTTGACTCGAGGCGAAGATGCGACAAACATGTCACTTGACCCTAGATGATTGTTCACTAGGTGCCATGAAGTCCCATATCTCTAAGAGTTGCACTAGTAATGCAATTGTTGATAGTCACCTACCTATTGGATCTATCATCTCTAGCAGATCAACTGATGCGGTGATAGAAGCTCAATGTGATCTTGGCTTTTAATTAAATTTAATTGGGTAGTTAATTGATTAAAAGAAATTATTATTGAAAATACTATTTTTTGAACTTTGTGTGTTATACAGATAACAACAACAAATCAAAACCTAAGTATCTCCACTCTAAAATCAGTTCTTGAAAACTGAAACTGACTAATATCAACTTAATCGACTGATATCGAACTCTAAGGATTGTCCTTAGAGATGAGAACAAGTTGATACACCTATAAGAAGCCTTACCTGAGGCACCTCCTGCAAATGATTCTGCTGCAGTTCGTCAAGCCTTTACCGAAACGTTTTAACAAACACCAAGAAGTCGCTACTCCTATGCTTGTGAGCATGAACCCCGAGATCCGAAAGAACTTCGAGGAACTCACAGCATATGACACGATAAGCGAGTTGAAAATGATATTTCAACAACAAGCAGAACATAAACTGTTCAAAACAGTTAAAGCATTCCACGCTTACAAGCAGGCTATGCCAATCAAATAGCACTTATATCTTGAGTATGAAATGCTATATTGATCAAATGGAATGTCTTGGTTACCCATTGCCACAAGTTCTTGGAAGAGCTTGATTCGTACCTCACTATCCAAGGACTATGACCAGTTTGAAAAGAGTTTTAAAAATACATAGCATGGGGAAGACAATTGGTGTATTGCATGCTATGGTAAAACTGGTTGAGCAAAGGTTACCCAATTCTTTTCTAGCAATCAGGGAAGGAAAACCGCAAGCACATAACAAGAGTCTAGGTAAGGGTAAACTAGTTTACTTTTCCAAACCTACGATTCCCCCACATGCTAAAAAAGAAGCACCTTACAAAGGATATTTCTTGCCATCGTTGCGATGAAACCGGCCATTGAAGGAGAAACTGTCCTGCCTACTTGGCAGAGTTGATGAAGGACAAATGTGTTCTAGCTATCACATTAGGTATCTTCATTATAGAACTCTATACTTTCACTAATAAATCTTGAGTGTATGACACTAGTTGTGGAACTCATATTTACACAAATGTGCAAGATTAAAAGTGAAGTAGAAAGCTAAAAGAATGGAAGCTATGATATAATCCTTCCTAATGCATTAATTATTGTTTTGAACAGTTGTAAATTATGCATTGTTTAGCTTTATCGTTTGTTGAATAATGATTTATTCAAATTATTATGGATTATGATATTTTGTTTTATGAAAAAATAACATATTTTATAACTTGAAATTGATGCATGATCCAGATTCAAACGATAGTTCTATATAAAAATGTAGCACTTAAGAATCCAAAACGGTTTGGATTCCATTTACCTAGAGCATTGTCATCTTTTCCACATAAACAAGAAACGCATTTTGATACTACAACAGAACGGGCTTCTTAACAAATGATTATGAATCATTTAAATGCCTCTCTTGTATATTATGGAAAGATAACAAGAAAGCTTTTCTCCCATGTTGGCGAAAGAGCTAAAAATCTACTTGGACTCATACATATTGATGTATGTGGCCCTTTTAGAACTAAGACTAGGGAAGGTGCCACCTACTTTCACTTATGATATCATTCGATGTGGTTATGTTTACTTGATTAAACATCAATATGAAAGCTTTGATGATATCAGTCGCTATGGTTATGTTTACTTGATTAAACATAAACATGAAATCTTTGAAACGTTCAAAGCTTTCTAAAGTAAAGTAGAAAATCAACTCGGTAAGACAACAAAGTCTTTCAGTCCTGATCGAGGATGAAAGTACATGAGACAAGAGTTTCTGGATCATCCAACACAACGTGAGATTGTCTCACAATTCACTCCTCCATACACTCCACAAGATAATGATGTGTCTGAAAGGAGATATTGGACCCTGCTTGACATGGTTCGATCTATGATGAGTCCTACTACTCTTCCACTATCCTTTTGAGGGGCAAGCACTGAAGTCTGCTGCTCGAATACTTAATATGGTTCCGACCAAAAAGGTTAAAAAGACACCATATGAAATATGGCATGGGAAAGTCCCTAATTTGTCTTACTTGAAAATCTGGGGTTGTGAGGATCTCGTGGAACGAGACATGCCGAACAAACTTGAGCCCATATCTATCAACTGTATCTTCGTTACTATTTTACTACCCACCTGAGAACAAATTGTTGTTTCTCGGTATGCTGAGTTTCTTGTGAACAGTCACAATTTCACAAAGCAAGTGGGAGCACTATAGACTTTGACAAGCTTCAAAGCGAAGATGCACAACCTTCTGGTAACACTAGAAAATATCATACTGAGGCTGGACATATAGATGTTGGACCACAAGATGATGTTGTTCCCATTCATAGGTCCGCAAGGACACCTCATACACCTGAATGATATAGACTTATGTCGATGCTGAGGAGCAAAGTTTCGAGGATCATACCTAACTATCAAGTTGCATTATCGAATTTTGAATTCGGAAAATGACTTGAAGCTATGAATGCGAAAATGAAATCCATGAGAGAAAATCAAGTTTTGAACTTAGTTGGTCTGTCTCAAAACAGTAAGACTGTTGACATGGATGAGAATATACACACCTATAAAGCTCTTGTAGTAGCAAAAGGTTACACTCAATCCTACGGAATTGACCATGATGAAACCTTCTCGCTTGTTACTAAAGACGTTAGGATTCTTATAGCCAAGGTAGTGTACTATGACTATGTAACACCCTAAAATTTACAAGATTTTTAAAATTTTTGAAAACAAAATTATAATCAAAAGGTCCCATAAATAAATCTCAGATATTAATATTTAACATTTAAAACGTATTTATTGCGGAAATAGTTAAAATAAAGTAAAGTGTTTTAAAATATTAAATGATGTCCACATCAGTAATGAAAAGATACAGCGGTCAACCGTCCACCTTCTCCTTTCCTTTGCTGGTACCTGAAACAATGTGGGGGAAAGTTTGGGTCAGCTGGGAAGCTGAGTGAATAATCTCAAAATGTAAACAATTATAACATACAACACATGAGGGCACATCGGTGTACTCCTAATCAGAATCTACTCGGTTAATTACTCAGATTTATTTCTCAGATTTTATTACTCAGATTTTAATTTATATAGCGCGCTTGTGTGATTTGGGACGAGAGATCAACCTCGCCCCTCTTCACACCTCAGATAGGCATAAGCCAAAAACTCAGACGGGAGTGATCCCAAAACTCAGACGGGAATAATCCCAAAACTCAGACGGGAGGTGATCCCAGGCATATAGCCAAAAACTCAGATGTGTGTTATTATGTTTTATTATCTCTTTAACATAATTATCTCAGATGCCCTAGCAAGTAGTAGCACAGAATGACCCTGTGCCGAGCTCGGTTACCCAGGCACAATGTCTCAGATTAAAATAAATCAACAGCTGCTCAGATACTCAGATAACATGTCAAACTCAGATAACAAATCAAGCTCAGATAGCGGATCAAACTCAGATAACAGCTCAAGCTCAGATAACAATTATGGTGCAAGAAATGTAACACATAAGTCATGCATGTACAACGTTAAAACTGAATACACGGTGAGAATACTCACCTCGATAAATGTAAGCTCCAAAGGATCCTCAATACTCTAAAGCGCTGCTCGGTTATTCCTAGATGATCCTAAAAGCATAAAAATGAAACCCGAATTACAATCCGTTTTAAGGACTCAATTTAGAAAACTGGCAGCACCCGTCGGTCTCACGGAAACTGCTATAACTCTTAAACTGTGCAGTAGATTTATCCCATATTTTTACCATGAAAAGTAGACAACCAGAACTACAAATCTCTGTGAGACAGTCACTGGCCAAAACAGACTCTAAGTGTCCCAAAACCGCGTCTCAAGACAGGCATGTCGCACAGGTCATTTTCCTAACAGCATCATATTAAAACAGGTATAACTTTTGAACCGTAATTCGGATTGACGAGCGGGTCGCGGCATTGAAAAGCTAACTCAGAAATTAAGGTCCCAACACGGGCCAAAAGCTCAAAAGATTAATTTAAGTACTTCAAAAACAGATGAGAACAGAAGGCGGATTCTGCTCAAAAACAGTGAACTTGAAACAAAACATTATATCAATCCGACTCAACCCGTAAAATCCAGAGGCACCCGACACCCTCTGATTCAGTGATAAAACCCAACCACCATCAGGGACAACTTTGAGTAAAAAGGTTAGACAACAACATTAAAACAAGGACTTCTCGATACAACAAATATCTAGCATGAACTCGAACACAAAACTGCGAAGGGTAAAGATTACTACCGAAACAATTCACGACTTGGCTACACCACCCTTGGATCGATCACTGAACAATAGGCTTACTTCCTCCTCTCTTTGCTTGATCCCTTAATCGAAAGTTATTCACAGAAACAGAACCCACGATTGGTTAGATAGAACTCGGATGATGAGGAAATCGAAGGAAGGAAACAAATGAGAAAAACTTACCACCAAAAGCTCTGCGCGATCAGAACCGAAAAACAATAACAAGAACCCATAAAGGGAAAGCGATGTGGTTGGTCCTTAGCTGAGATCTCGATCACAATGGCTGGAATTATGTCAGCCACAAAGGAGATTATTAATTTAATTGGTCATCCATTTGTTGTGTCTTGCTTTGTCAGTGACACAATAATCCCTTAATTATTATGGACATCTTTTTGACCAGTGAATAAAAAAACCATGAAGAGGATAAGTGCCACCGACCTCAACTTGAATTGAATGGAACGGTGTCTTTGCCACATTCGCCATGTGCATCCAAAGAATTACAAAACTTATATATTAACATTCACCCATCCATAAAACTTGATTGCATGCTTACTCTTCGATTAAATTCTCGTGAGGCGGAGGGAAGCAAGGTGCCGTAGACCAGAAAAATAAGTGGAAGGAATTAGGGCATGGGGTATCACGATGGATAATAATGCTTGCAAACAAGGCTTATAGCCCACTCGATGATGGATTAGCTTGGAATGGGCTTAAAACAATTGATTAGCTGGTAAGGGAAATCGGGCTCCGCTCAAAGCTTGGGCTAGGACATTTAAAACTCGGGACTAAAAGAAAAAGGAAGAAAAGAAGCCGAGATCACGGGGACTAGATAGAAGTCTTGGCCTATTGGTCGGCCTACCAACTCAAAAGAATACCACACAACTCATACGGTTAACTAACCGGTCCAAAACTGAGACGAACTAAATAATTATTTTAATAAATATACGAACGTCTTTCAAAATTTTGAAGTGTCCATATAAATAAAACGTCTAAATAATATGAACCGTCTAACTACAGTTCGTCTAAATAATTACCGTCCATGCATTTAAAGCATTATAACTCTTATAACGCCTGATAAAAACAAACCGTCTAATTCATTATAATTAGTTCACTAATTATTCATTTTAAATTTAAATATGATGATTAAATAAATATTATTTAATTATTAAAATTTCAGGACGTTACAACTCAACTCCACTTAAAATAGACTTCGTCCCCGAAGTCATCGCTCGGAAAAAGCTCAGGGTAGTAATCTCGCGTTTCAGACTCAGACTCGTCAACGGCACACATTATGAGATAAAAATGACAAAAATTACCAAAAAGAAAAGAGAATTCTTCAAGGTGACCTACTCGATCAGAATAAACTCCGGCTCTTGCAAATGCGCATACAACTCGTCCATCACTGGCGGCGCAAAAGTTAAGAATAAAAGAAAATAAAACGAATGTTCTCTTTAGGGTCTCGACGTGACGATAAAAAGGATGTCAAAACTGAAGCACGTTAACTCTCGTTACTCTGATGGAGATGTCTTCTTACTCTCATAGTCGGACACAGTTGCTGCACCTAACGATTAACGCTGTGTTGAATCTCCAATTCAACTACACTTAGAGATTCGCTACGGGTTTGTTGATGATATTAGATGATCTCGGCGTGGAACTTGGTCATACAATCCAGCTCCATGGTCACACACGACCCTCTTATGGCGATAACAATAAATATATGGGACATAACTTCCCGCACAACTCCATCAAATGACCACTTACACAATTTAGAAACAGGTACAAATTCCATTAACGACAATTTTCCACCAAAATAACTCGAAAGGTCCTCTACTCTATGGGTCAACAGTTTGTTAACAGCATAATAAATAATTTAGCGGTTTACACCATTATCAATTAATATAAAAACCATGCAAATGAATCACAAGGAATATACATATCACACAGAATTCTCATATACTCAGGTATATAACTCCAAAATATGATCTGGAAATATAACTCAAAAGTCCCACTCAGAAATAAACTCAAAACATATCTCAGGAGTATAACTCAAGAATGTATAACTCAGGAGCGAACTTATAAATCTTAACTCAGAAGCAAACCCAAAACTCTAACTCAGTAACAACTCATAAGGTAATAATATTTACAAGTAATAGCATCAAGTATAAATCACATTTTTACTCATTCTTATTACTACTCGCGTGTTCCAATTTACCAGCTTATAATACTTGGAATGATATATTCTCTTTCAATCGTGTCATTGGTTCTCAAATAACTCTTCTTTAACATTATATTGTTACCTTACTCTATTAGGTTTGCTTATTACCGATGTTGATAACCCTTTAAATAGCTCAAATTACGATCTTTTCATTTAATTCCCTTTAATAGGTTCTCATTCTATTACATTTAGTGGTTTCTCGATAATATTTTAATAGATGTTTTCTCATTCATCTAGTTTAACGATCCTTTAATAGACCGTTTCACTGATTTTACACAATTTAAAAAAATGTCTCTTAATTATTTTGACCATATCCACTCATTCATTTCATGTTACCCACTAAAAATTAAATTTCATACTCTTATATATAATGATTTCTCGTTACTCAAATTACGAATTAATTCCTTAGTTCTCATTTACTCCATTCGCAGTTACACTTTATTCTAAATCTTACGGTTTACTCATGGTTCATCAATTCAGTACACTCTCGTCTTTTCGAAATTCCTCCTAAGTTCAATATAAATTTATTGAGTAGTTGTTCTCATCTCAAGTTTGATAGTTATTCATAAATAGAGTTTTCTCATATAATTTTATAATACCTCAAAATTTATAACACTTTATAATACTTCAGAAATTTAAATAAAACTTCCCGTTAATTTAATACTTTTCGCTTTTGACTCATTTTATTAATTCGCTTATGTAACTTGATTTGTAAATTTCTTATAACTAAAAATTACTCCATAATTAATCAAAATAAAATTTTATCATTTAGCTCATTTTAATAATAACTCATTACCAGCAAATTACCGATCCCATTTTAACTCATTTTCCTCAAAATTTCATTGTAGCAGTTTTCTCATATTCGACTCATTAATAAGTTTTCATCACTTTAATTTAATAATTCATCATTATCTCATTATAATCACACAAGAATAAGTATACTATCTTATTTTGTATATAATTGTAGTATTACTACTTCCCTTTTGCACGATATTCATTCAACCCAACTAACTTGATTTATTAATTTCTCCAGTAATCCCGATTTATCAGTTTGTTATAAACTCTATAATTACCCATAAAATAAATTTAATTATTCTCAACTGCTTGTTTTGATAGTTACTCTTATAATTTATTTGATCAATTATATGTATCTAGATTTCGCACTTTAAATTCATACCAATAAAATATCTCTGCATAAGCATCATGCTCATAATATTTATAAATAATAATTAATGATAATTATTTCTTGACAATTTCCTTTTATACCCCTACTCAACTCCACTTGGAGAAAAACTCGTCCTCGAGTTTGGAACTGATATTCACTATCAAAATAAAACAAGCAAGCATGTCGTCATACAAATAATTAGGATACACATACTAAATTCACAATAACAAGCATTGGTCCATCGTTCCCTTCAAAATTTCCCCCTAACCAACCAAAAGTCCTGTGTGTACGGTAATAGGGGCCCTCTATTACTTTCGACACATGCTTTCGTTTGGTCACGAGTCAATCCCAAAGTTCACAACTTCCCACAAAAATATCCACCAATAAATCATATTCCGAAGAAAGAAAAATAAATTATTTTTCCATATTTGATAATTCGATAAGTACAGATATGCACTCAGCTGTGGGTACTCAAAACCTCATAAACATTACTCAGAAAATCATGCGTATATTTAGTCTCATACGCGATACTCGGATAACTCAGATTCATAGAAATATTTCCACTTTGTTACTTTCACAATACGAATATCGTTTTATCTTTTACTCTTAGTTATCTCATTTATCATTTCTCATGAATCACATTTACTCTTTCTCAAAATTTTATCCGATTTATTGCCGTCTCGAGCGACAATTAATATTTCTAGTTCAACATTCTCGGTTAATTATTCTAATAAGCTTATATAGCTCGCTTCAAAAATACACTTTTAATATAAATTAAATTTTCTAAAAATTTTGATGTAACTATTTCTCATTATTTAGACATACACCTGTATATCGTTTTATTAAAACTATGCTCAATCCTTTTCCCTTTTAATTTAAATTGATTAATTCTTACAACCTTTTATAAGTTTTCTCTTTCACTCGTGCTTCTTTACTTCTTATACTCTTGTCTCAATACTGTTTTGGTTATTTCAAAACACAAAAGATTACTCTTTGTTTCATCAAGATCACCACATAATTTATTTTTATTTTTATTTTTATTTTTATTTTTTTTTTCTAATACCTTTTATAAGTTTTCTTACACAAATTTGGAATTCCATATTAATGTATCTTTTGGTTGCTTAATCTTGATTCAATAACTTCTCATTATGCATACTCATTTTATTATCAAAATTTGGTTCGATATATTTTCGTTTAGCTAAAATGTACTTATTTCCCATTTTATTGCCTCCATAATCCTTTCTTTTACTCAACTTGGAAAATCCTCATAAAAATATTCTTAATCAATTTGATTTACTAATCTCTGACTTACTCGTTTAAATGACTTGGTCTATTAAGTGTTTTCTCCCATATGAAAGTTTTTAATATTTCCCAATATGAAAATTTAATACTCCTCTTTAATATTAATAATTTTCCCTTTTCTCGTTTACTCAAAGCATGCGAATCATAAATTAATATCCCGTTATTACACTTTTGGTTAAAATTTCTCAAAACTTATAAAATCTCATTTCAACTCTATTAGGTATTCCTCTAAATTGGAAACTTTTATTATTCTCATTAAAGTTTATAATTCCTCTAGTATGCGTATTTGTATATGCATAAATATATTAAACACTGTGAATTAAATCCTGAATTTTACTCAGAATTATGCTCTAAATTATACTCAAAATTATCAAACCTCGCATTCGTATATCTATATATACATAGTATTTAATCGTACTATTCATATGTAATTTTCGCATGTTATTGTAACTTTTAGGGTTTATTTCACAGATGTAATCAGAAACAACACTCGGAAAAATATACTTAGAAAATAAACACAAACATCTCAGACTACTCTACTCATCCATACTCAGAATACAACATACATCTCAGATAAATAAAAACTATTAAATATTACCAGCAATGGGAAAAGCGAGAGGGCGACGTGACATGCTGTATGCTTGATGTGGAAACTTTTCTCGGAAAATATTTTACTCAGTTTGCGTTTTGAAACTCGAGACTCAAACTTGAGTTTGAATCCACCCCTTGTGAATCCAAATCCCTCAAGTCAGAGCTCTGATACCAACTTGTAACACCCTAAAATTTACAAGATTTTTAAAATTTTTGAAAACAAAATTATAATCAAAAGGTCCCATAAATAAATCTCAGATATTAATATTTAACATTTAAAACGTATTTATTGCGGAAATAGTTAAAATAAAGTAAAGTGTTTTAAAATATTAAATGATGTCCACATCAGTAATGAAAAGATACAGCGGTCAACCGTCCACCTTCTCCTTTCCTTTGCTGGTACCTGAAACAATGTGGGGGAAAGTTTGGGTCAGCTGGGAAGCTGAGTGAATAATCTCAAAATGTAAACAATTATAACATACAACACATGAGGGCACATCGGTGTACTCCTAATCAGAATCTACTCGGTTAATTACTCAGATTTATTTCTCAGATTTTATTACTCAGATTTTAATTTATATAGCGCGCTTGTGTGATTTGGGATGAGAGATCAACCTCGCCCCTCTTCACACCTCAGATAGGCATAAGCCAAAAACTCAGACGGGAGTGATCCCAAAACTCAGACGGGAATAATCCCAAAACTCAGACGGGAGGTGATCCCAGGCATATAGCCAAAAACTCAGATGTGTGTTATTATGTTTTATTATCTCTTTAACATAATTATCTCAGATGCCCTAGCAAGTAGTAGCACAGAATGACCCTGTGCCGAGCTCGGTTACCCAGGCACAATGTCTCAGATTAAAATAAATCAACAGCTGCTCAGATACTCAGATAGCATGTCAAACTCAGATAACAAATCAAGCTCAGATAGCGGATCAAACTCAGATAACAGCTCAAGCTCAGATAACAATTATGGTGCAAGAAATGTAACACATAAGTCATGCATGTACAACGTTAAAACTGAATACACGGTGAGAATACTCACCTCGATAAACGTAAGCTCCAAAGGATCCTCAATACTCTAAAGCGCTGCTCGGTTATTCCTAGATGATCCTAAAAGCATAAAAATGAAACCCGAATTACAATCCGTTTTAAGGACTCAATTTAGAAAACTGGCAGCACCCGTCGGTCTCACGGAAACTGCTATAACTCTTAAACTGTGCAGTAGATTTATCCCATATTTTTACCATGAAAAGTAGACAACCAGAACTACAAATCTCTGTGAGACAGTCACTGGCCAAAACAGACTCTAAGTGTCCCAAAACCGCGTCTCAAGACAGGCATGTCGCACAGGTCATTTTCCTAACAGCATCATATTAAAACAGGTATAACTTTTGAACCGTAATTCGGATTGACGAGCGGGTCGCGGCATTGAAAAGCTAACTCAGAAATTAAGGTCCCAACACGGGCCAAAAGCTCAAAAGATTAATTTAAGTACTTCAAAAACAGATGAGAACAGAAGGCGGATTCTGCTCAAAAACAGTGAACTT
The DNA here is from genome assembly GCA_963853835.1 of Calendula officinalis. Lineage (NCBI taxonomy): Eukaryota > Viridiplantae > Streptophyta > Magnoliopsida > Asterales > Asteraceae > Calendula > Calendula officinalis. Next base: position 37,402,718 of record OY970820.1, read on the forward strand.
GAAACAAAACATTATATCAATCCGACTCAACCCGTAAAATCCAGAGGCACCCGACACCCTCTGATTCAGTGATAAAACCCAACCACCATCAGGGACAACTTTGAGTAAAAAGGTTAGACAACAACATTAAAACAAGGACTTCTCGATACAACAAATATCTAGCATGAACTCGAACACAAAACTGCGAAGGGTAAAGATTACTACCGAAACAATTCACGACTTGGCTACACCACCCTTGGATCGATCACTGAACAATAGGCTTACTTCCTCCTCTCTTTGCTTGATCCCTTAATCGAAAGTTATTCACAGAAACAGAACCCACGATTGGTTAGATAGAACTCGGATGATGAGGAAATCGAAGGAAGGAAACAAATGAGAAAAACTTACCACCAAAAGCTCTGCGCGATCAGAACCGAAAAACAATAAGAAGAACCCATAAAGGGAAAGCGATGTGGTTGGTCCTTAGCTGAGATCTCGATCACAATGGCTGGAATTATGTCAGCCACAAAGGAGATTATTAATTTAATTGGTCATCCATTTGTTGTGTCTTGCTTTGTCAGTGACACAATAATCCCTTAATTATTATGGACATCTTTTTGACCAGTGAATAAAAAAACCATGAAGAGGATAAGTGCCACCGACCTCAACTTGAATTGAATGGAACGGTGGCTTTGCCACATTCGCCACGTGCATCCAAAGAATTACAAAACTTATATATTAACATTCACCCATCCATAAAACTTGATTGCATGCTTACTCTTCGATTAAATTCTCGTGAGGCGGAGGGAAGCAAGGTGCCGTAGACCAGAAAAATAAGTGGAAGGAATTAGGGCATGGGGATTCACGATGGATAATAATGCTTGCAAACAAGGCTTATAGCCCACTCGATGATGGATTAGCTTGGAATGGGCTTAAAACAATTGATTAGCTGGTAAGGGAAATCGGGCTCTGCTCAAAGCTTGGGCTAGGACATTTAAAACTCGGGACTAAAAGAAAAAGGAAGAAAAGAAGCCGAGATCACGGGGACTAGATAGAAGTCTTGGCCTATTGGTCGGCCTACCAACTCAAATGAATACCACACAACTCATACGGTTAACTAACCGGTCCAAAACTGAGACGAACTAAATAATTATTTTAATAAATATACGAACGTCTTTCAAAATTTTGAAGTGTCCATATAAATAAAACGTCTAAATAATATGAACCGTCTAACTACAGTTCGTCTAAATAATTACCGTCCATGCATTTAAAGCATTATAAGTCTTATAACGCCTGATAAAAACAAACCGTCTAATTCATTATAATTAGTTCACTAATTATTCATTTTAAATTTAAATATGACGATTAAATAAATATTATTTAATTATTAAAATTTCAGGACGTTACAGACTATGAGATTTGGTTAATGATGAAATAAAACCGTTTGTTTCACCTAAAACCCAAAATGAGCATGTGTATATATGAAAGCTAATGGGAGAATTGTTGTTTCTTAAGTCATACATGTTGATGGCATGTCACTCATGTGAAACAATATACCATGGCTACAAGATGAAAATCCTGGCTTGAAAATGTTTTGACATGAAGGATTGTAGAAATACGACACACATACTTGAAGTTAAGAATCTATTACAATAGATCAAAGCGGTTGATTGGTTTAAGTCAAAGTGCCTACATTGACAAAATTCTAAAATGGTTTAGAATGAATGCTCCCAAACGAGGAAGTCCTCGTATACAATACAATGTAAACTTGAGTGAGACTCAAGGACCTTCCACACCTGATGTGGTGAAGCGAATGAATGTAATCCCCTATGAGTCAGCTATTCCATTCATCATGTACATTGTAAGGAGCACTAGGCTAAACGTAACGTCCTTAAGGGACCTTACTAGAAAATACCAACAGAATCAACGAGAGAGTCACTTGATTGCTGTTAAGAACACATTGAAGTATTTTTGAAATACTGGATATATGTTCCTTGGTTGTGGTGGAGATACCAAACTGAAACTAAGTATACTTTCTATACTTATGATGGTTTTGAAATAGGTCGTGATGACGCTGGATCCTATTTATGAAGGTTCACTACTTTCGAATGATTTATCGAGGTATGTGAAATTCGTACTCTTAAAGTTCAAACAGATAACTAACTAGCTGACGCTTTATCGAACTCAATGTCTTGTACCAAACATATTGAATATGGATGGAACATTGGACTTCGACAAGCTAGTAGTTTCATGTAAATCTGTCTTAGTATTTGAATAATGGAACGTTGAGCAGTTTTTATTGGAATAAATTGATATATTTGATATGATCGTTTTTATATGAATATCTACTGTGTTCTATATCTGCATGTTTATGTCCTTGAATATTTACTGTGTTTTATATTCTAAATTGTCCATTGTCATATTAATAATATGGGAATATTATTAAGACAAATCTGAGGGCATTGATGACATGAACTTAGTATGACTAAGGATTATGAAATCAAACTCACATGTTGTTCATTGTGATGCACAATTGGACTGACCCAACCTATGAGAAATCACTTCCTGGATTTATGTCACAAGTGAATCTCACAAAGGCTTTGCCGCTTATCCTCTGACTTGAGATGCAAGTTGGTTTGCGTGTGTGGAGTGTCAAACTTTGATGTGGTTAAACGCTGACCTGAATAAGGCTGCTATAACAACCATGTTCAGGTTTGATGTTAAGCATATATCAAACACGTGTAGTCAATAAAGAAATTTGTTCCTCCACATGTTTGGATTAGATACTACTGGGCCCCTCGATGATTTGAATAGATGCTTGTACGGCCGTACCCAAAGGTAATCAAGATGAATCTTGATTGGTTTGGTAATCTACTTCAATGTATAGATCGAGAAACAGAATCGTTGAAATTTTAGATTGACATTAATCCTTGTCTAAAATTCAACATGGTATCAGTAACAAAAGGATAACTGATTGAAAAACTTTGAACCTGGACTTTTCTGAAACTCACTCATATACTTCTAGGGGCATTGGCGGGTTGCTAGACTCTAACCTTTGCTTGTATAACTACCTGTTGTTATGACGTGCGCAAGTGGGAGCTGTTGGAATATGCTTCACACTCATGACATATAGTTATATGGCTAGTTGTATATGAGCCTATAGGGTCACACACTTATACACTGAGAATCGCGCACAGTTCCCTTTGACCGAGATGTGAATGCCCATTTAATATATATATATAATGTAAATATTGTATTTACATTATTTATATATCCTAAGTAACATGAAATAATTAAGTAAGCTTAATAGTTAAGTTTGATTTAGTTAAAGAACCATAAAGTAGCTTAAGTGGAAAAGCCCAAAGGGCATTAGGTTTTACCAATATTAGATATTGTTAAACCCAATTACACTTAACTTAAAAAATGAGACTTGTGCCTCTCTCTCTCTCGAAGCCAAACATACGGCCGCATAAAATACGAATAGATTTTATGTGTGATTTTTGGTTGATGGTGGCGTGCGTCAGAACTACTAACACCACCCTTTTGCATTTTTCTTACTTGGTGATATACATACACGTTTGATTTAAATAAAAGGAGAAAAGTCTAAGTGCTTCTAGTTGCTGTTAGTGGTTTGTAGTGTCCGTACGTCATTGTTACAAGGAAGGACTAGCATCTTATTGGTATTGTTTGAGGTGTAGTGTGGACTACTCTAGAGGGATTTAACACTATTGAGTCTTCGAGTTCTTCCTCATTCGTTGGTGTAATCAAAGGCTTCAAGGGTATGAATACTTGATCTAAACTCTTTGTTATTAATGCTTAATTATCTTATCAATATGTAGATCCTTGATTAGTGATTTATGTTATATTTCCGCTGCGTTTTCTTTGATTAAAACCGTAAATCACTAACAACCGCGTATTGATGACTTCATTGATCAGTTACAAGGGGCCTCGTATTTTTCAAAGATCGATTTAAGGTCGGGTTATCATCAAGTCCGAGTTCATGAAAACGATATCCCAAAAACCGCGTTTCGAACGAGATACGGTCACTATGAATTTTTAGTCATGCCATTCGGTTTGACAAATGCTCCCGCAATATTCATGGATCTTATGAACCGGGTATGTCGACCGTTTCTTGATAAGTTTGTAATTGTTTTTATTGACGATATACTAATATATTCCAAAACCGATTTGGATCATGAGAATCACTTAAGACAGGTTTTAGACACTTTGAAACGGGAACAACTTCATGCTAAGTTCTCGAAGTGTGAGTTTTGGCTCCGAGAAGTGTAGTTTTTGGGGCACGTGATTTTTAAAGAAGGGGTGAAAGTTGATCCATCAAAGATAACCACAGTGATGAATTGGAGTGCCCCGAAGACTCCATCCGAAATTAAAAGCTTTCTAGGTTTGGCCGGTTATTATAGAAGGTTTATCAAGAATTTTTCAAAGATTGCTAGTGCGTTAACGAAGTTGACACGAAAGGATGTTCGGTATCAGTGGGGTGATGAGCAAGAAAAAGCATTTCAATTGTTAAAGCAGTTATTGTGTCAAGCTCCAATAGTTGCCCTAACCGAGGGTTCAGACGATTTCATAGTTTATTGTGATGCATCTTTTGCAGGTTTGGGTTGTGTACTAATGCAAAGAGACCGGGTGATTGCTTACGCCTCTCGTCAACTAAAATCCCATGAAAAGAATTACCCGACGCATGATTTAGAGCTCGCGGCGGTGATTCTCGCGTTAAAGTTGTGGAGACATTACCTTTATGGAACCAAATGTGTTATATGTACCGATCATAAAAGCCTTCAATATGTCTTCACACAAAAAGATTTGAATGTGAGACAACGCAGGTGGTTAGAGCTCATTAAAGACTACGATTGTGAAATTCGGTATCACCCGGGGAAAGTTAATGTAGTTGCCGATGCCTTAAGCCGTAAGGGATCGTCAGAAGTGGTGCAGTTCATGCGTATGGAGATTGTGTCAGATCTTGTTGACAAATTGAGAATTTGCCAAGTATAAGCCTTGAAAGATGAAAACTTGAAATCGGAAGTTATGCGTAAGCGAAAAGATGAGTTGGTTGATGATACTAGAAGGTTGAAAACGTTTCGGTCACGAATTTGGGTACCGTTACTCGGAGGATTACGGGAATTAATATTAGTAGAATCACACAAATCACGTTTATCTATTCATCCGTGTTGTACAAAGATGTACAATGATTTGAAGGTTTTGTATTGGTGGCCCTCTATGAAGTTGGATATTGCTCAATTTGTTGAAAAATGTCATGTATGTGCACAACTCAAGGCCGAACATCAAAAACCGTACGGATCGTTAAAACAGTTAGATATACCCGAGTGGAAATGGGAGAATATTACAATGGATTTCGTCACAAAATTACCTCGTACTCAAAAGAATCACGATATGATATGGGTAATTGTCGATCGGTTGACCAAAAGTGCTCACTTTTTGGCCACAAACGAAACCGCATCACTCGATAAGTTGGCTAAATTGTATATTGATGAGATAGTATCCCGACATGGTATTCCGATGTCTATTGTGTCCGACTGGGATCCTCGGTTCGTTTCCAACTTTTGGAAGAGCTTGCAAAGAGAATTAGTTTCTCGGGTGAATTTGAGCACGACATATCATCCACAAACAGACGGTCAAACAGAAAGAACTATCCAAACTTTGGAAGATATGTTACGGGTGTGTGTGTTAGAGTATGGCGGGTCGTGGGATTCTCATTTGCCTTTGATCAAGTTTGCTTATAACAACTCGTATCATTCGAGTATTAAAATGTCACCATATGAAATGTTGTATTGTAGATGGTGTAGAACTCCCACATGTTGGCTTGAAGAGGGAGAAAAAACAGTTTGCGTGTCCCGAGATTGTTCAGATAACGGCCGATAAGGTGGCGAGATAAGGTGGCGATTGCACGTGAGAAGTTAAAAGCCGCTCGAGATAGACAGAAAATGTATGCGGATCCACGACGTCGGCCCATGACGTTTGTTGAAGGTGAACGGGTTTATTTGAAAGTATTTCCATGGAAATGTATTATACGTTTTGGAAAACGGGGAAAGTTAGCACCGAGGTTTATTGGGTCGTTTTCTATTTGTAAAGTGGTGAATGACCAAAGCGTTGCACTCAATCTTCCTCCGGAATTGTCGGGTATTCATGACACGTTCAATGTGTGTTATTTGAGAAAGTGTAATGTAGAAGATGAAGTTCAGGTGTTACCGATAAAAAATTTAAAGGTGTATTCGAGAAAGAGGTTAATTGAGGAGCCGGTAGAAATTTTGGATCGAAAGGTAACGAAATTGAGAAAGAAACATATATCGATAGTCTTGGTTAAGTGGAAACATAGTTTGGGTGCCGATATGACGTGGGAAACCGAGTCAGGTATGAAGAATCATTATCCGAATTTATTTGATCAAGGTGAGATTCCGGGAACGGAATCTCTTTAAGGAGGGGAGATTTGTAACATCCCGAGACCCGACTTAGAATATTTTATTACTTTCGGTAAGTAATATTTTATTGTTTATTATTTTATATAATTTTATGTGAATTAATTGAATTAATTGTATTTTTAACCATGGGGTTAAAAATTAGTAAAATTAAGTTATTGAGATGTTAAAATGATTTTTATATATTTGGGTTCACCTTTGAACCCGGGTTCTAAAAATATATTCGTTGTTAAAATTGGAATTAGCTATGTCTAAATTAATTATCTGCGAATCTAATATTCTGTATTTTTATACTGTGATTAATTGTTGGTGGGCTTTTATTATTGTTTTGCTGGACACGTGTGTAGGAGGTGTCAAAACCTCCTACTTTGCCCTTTCTCTTGCCTGGCTCGACATAAACACACACACACACACACACACATTCTTGAAGTTTTCTTCCCAAATTGAAGATTGTTGCTTGAATCATTGCCTCCTCTTTGTGATTTTCGGAATTAGAAGCAAGACTAGGTATGTTTTCCTTCTTCTTAAGCTAGGGTTCATAGCCTTGATGACGTGAAGAACTAGGGTTTTTCTTGTTGGTGGGTTATCCTTGAATCTTGATTAGAATTCGAAATTGTTAGAGAATCTTGTGTTACGTAAGGAGGGATCATCGTGCCAATAGTAAAGGAGCCATTGGTAGACTGTTGTTGGGCCGACAACAGTCGAAGGTCTTCACCCGACCGCTGGTCCTCTCATAACGTCCAATTTCTTGTGGAAGTTTGGACGGGTTTCCCGATTGATTTCTCTTGATTTCTAATTTGTTGTGGTTATATAAATTGACGTTTATTTCTATTCACTTAGCTTTGTGTTAATCCCTCCTTTGTTGACTCTTTTCAGGTTGTTTTGGTTGGCGGTGACTAGAGTCGGGTTTTGGGAAGTCTGACCGTACTCTGATTTTGTAAACCGGGTCGAGCCTCGTTTTAGTAACACCGTTAAATGTTTTAAATATTTAGTTAATGTGTAAAAATTTTATGATGTGTAATAATTAGGACTTATGTCTTGCTTTAATCGTTTCCGTTATGTTTTTAAAAAAAATGGCTCTAAGATTATGGTGTTACAGTACGTGTGGGAAGTGGCAGACGTTGCGCTTTCCATGTTCACAAGTTATTGCCGTTTGTGATCATATGGGTGTCGACCCGCTAACACTTGTGAACAGAGCGTATACAACAGAGGCGTACATACAACAATATTGTACTGCCTTTAAACCACTACCTCACGTGGCCCTCTAGGAGGATGCTAAATGGAGAACGTTAGCCAGTGAAGGAAGAATATCAACAAAGAGAGGGAGAAGGCAGCATGTTAGACGACGCAACGAGATGGACCAGCCTAGTACTAGCCAGTAAACACAACGAAAGGCAAAACTTTGTGGGATTTGTAGACATCCAGGCCATAACAGACTGAAATGCCCGACAACAAATCCTCAATGATTGTATAATTTAAAATGTTGTGTGTTTTTAAATTATTATTGGTACTTAACTAATAAAATTTTAAATATAATAAAAGTTTTTTTATTTCAAGTGATATATTAAAACTGTATTACATATCATTCATTTTCACGCTTAACACTAAAAATCAAATTTCTACCATTAGTCTGATAGTCTGCATTTATGATGAAAGCACAAACTTCATTAGTCAGAATTCCGTTTTCTTTCTTAAATCTCTTGAAGTCACCACTCATTTTAACCTGCCAAGGATAAGCATGCAGCTCCATTACTTCAAGAGAATCGCCTCTCACTATCACACAATCTTTGTTCAGAATGAGGAAGTTATGCTGCCTCACAAACCAAGCAGGTATAGTCTAAAAGTACAACAAAATTATATGATTTTAGTTAATTGAGCAAATATTAAAAATATAAAAAAATATATGATTTTAGCATACCATCCTTTGATTTTTTACTACATGTTTCGTAAACTTCATTTTAAATTACCAGAGATGCAAAACATCTGGTCCTATTTCAACCAGCTTTTCAATATGTTTATCATAATCAGCCTGCTCGTAATTTTGAAAATATACTTGCATCTCGTCATTAAATTCTTATGCATGTAGATCGGCATAATCTTCGGCTATCAAATTCTCGAACTCAATCTCATCTACATAATTACGAGGCGAATCATGCACGTAGTGATACGGAGGAGATTCATTGTTCGATGAACTCATGATTTAATTAATTTTTTGCTATGAAAATATTTTGTGTTAAAAACACACAAAGGGAGGAGAAATTTAATTAATTTTTTGCTATCAATTGTGTTTGTTTTATAGGCAGCTGGACGATCAGGGCGCAAAGGGGATCCGGGTTTCTGGCTATGGGATACCCCTAGGGTATCCGGGTTTCATGGTGTGGGATACCCCTGGGGCTCCGGGATTGCAAGTGTGGGATACCCCTAGGAAGTCCGGGATTGCAAGTGTGGGATACCCCTAGGGGATCCAGGTTTTGAGAAGGGGGAATGTACCCAGTGTCGGACAAGTACAGAAAGTACAAAACAGTACAAAAAAAAAACAGAAAAATGTAGGATCCGGGTTTTCAAGTAGGGGATTATGGGGGATCCGGGATTCCAAAGGGGGGATAGCATTATTTTTGCAATGGGTGAAAAAACAGCATTATACGTGACTGTACATTTGACATTATTTAAGCAAATGACTCGAATTATGCTAAAGGGTAAAGTACGAATATAATTAAGGTTAATTACAGGGTATTATATTTTTAAATGAGTAACGGTATATCATTGGGTTAAATGTTAAAGGCATGTGAATAATTATGTTTTATGTATGATATATCGTTGTTAATTTTTATTATGCAAATACATTTTGTAGCTATTCTTATATATTTATTGGAAAATCCATGATGTATTTTAGAAAATCAATAATAAGAATATAGTATCTGTATAAAAATGTTTGTATATACTTCTCTCATTTCAAAATAAATGATGCATTTTTTTATTTTGTGGTGTTTCAAATAAGTTATACATTCTAAAAACTTGCTTTATTTTGTAAGAAGTAAGGCATATCCCAACCGTGACGCATCACTAAACCCGTCAGTAGCGCCACATCATCCCATCCTTACTGACACGCTACTGACACGATCCATAACCCATTACTAACTCATCATTAACCCTTAAAATATTACATTTAACCCCCTCCCACACACACACAAAGCTACTGACGCAACTCTCAAACCCGTCGTCACAAGGACGTGTTCTACTAACGCACGCTACTGACGGGTCGGTGCCAACGGCGTCAGTAGACGACGCGCCAAAAATTGGCTACTGACCTGTGGAAGACGTGCCCGTTGGCACCCCTCTAATGGGTCCACACCTACTAACTATCTCATTTAATATAGTAAAATGACTTATTTATCCTTACTTTTTTTATTTTTAAACGTCATTAAACTCAATTTAATTAAAATGTTTTGGATACATACCCATATTTAATATAATAGATTACATAACTATTTACCTCAAAAAGTATGAAACCCCAAGTATATTAGTTATTTTGAAACATAAGAAATATTATGTTTATATCAATTTTAACTATATTTATATAAATTGGTATAAAATATTAATATTAACAAATTAAACTACTGTTTCCGTATAGAAGATAAAAAAAATTATTGATTATTATTGTTAGCCTATCATTAGTTTAGACTTACACATTTAACCGGAAATATTTTTAATAAAATATATACATAACTAATATTGAATAAAAAGATATATATAAATTTTTCAAATGAACAAAAAGATATACACAATTAAGTTAATAAATTTGTTTTGATTTTTAGTAGGCAATCATATTTAAAAAATTAGGTGGTCTCTTAAGTTGACATGTGGTATTGAAGGCTTTAGAAGATGTCATGTGGTCATATAGACTTTGTTTTATTATATTAGTAGATAAAGTAATTCTGATTTATCTATTTATTAGGAGTGGAATATCAGTTTCGTATTAGATGTAACAAACATGATGACCGGACCAAAATGCCCTAGTGTGCCAAGCCCGTGAGGTAACTTATTGGACTAATTTAGACGGACTTTGACGCAATCCGGGAGATCAATAACTATAAGGACAAAAATATATTGAAGGCTGTTATTTATTGAACAATAAAAGTTAATAAACATCTAAACGGATGATTGATTATTGTATAACATGGGATCAAAGTGTTACCACATGGGATCAAAGTGTTACCATAAATACTCTGATGGATCTCGGCCATATACTCTTTTAAGTATTATCCGTTGATGACTAACTTAAATAAGTACGTATTTGGTACAACGATCCAAAAGATCTTCTTAGTTTGCCTAAGACCATGCGTAACGCACGACCGGTCGCTGGTCGTGATCTCCACCTCGGCCATGCCCAACGCGTCCCGCCCGTTACACCCGCTCGACCCCGACGCGTCGCCCCCCTCCAACGGTCGACTAGTCGACCGTTCACATTCGACCGTTGCACGCTCCCTTTCCCCCTCCAACGGCTCTTTTTAACCTCTTCAAATTTAATTTTTACCCATTTTTTTACCCTATAAATACCCAATTCATTTACCAAATAATTCACAACTCTTATTTCTTTCTAAACACACATAAAATTCTCTCAATCACCCTCTCCAAAAATGTCTTCCTCCAAGAACAAAGGCAAGGCTCCAAAATCTCGATGCCAAGCAAACATTCCCACACCCTCTCAATCACCCTCGATCAACTTTCAACCACCAAGTTTCGTACACCAAACAACTCAACCAATCCCACAAGGTTATCAAAATAATCCATTTGCTCCCCCTACTACAACCACCATACCGACCATACCATCCACAACAACAACAACCACCACAATATCAATAACCACCACAATATCAACAACCACCACAACAAGGTTATCAAAATTATTTTGGTGGGGAGTAATACGACCACCAAAGTTGTGATCCTTTCGTCGGGCTCGACCAATATGACTACCAACCACGAACACAAAGTGGTTCCCCCGCCACTCCCGCCGCGCCCCTCGACGTCGAGTCTTCCGACGAGCCCGTTGTAGTGCCAACCAAAAAGAATGTACCAAAAAGACGTCAACCACCGACAAAGGGGGTGACCGGCGGAAGCGCGACATGGACGAAGCCCGAAGAGATAGCCTTATACAAGGCTTGGATCGACACTTCCGAAAATGTCGTTAAGGCGAACTACAGGGTTAAATGCGGATTTTGGCAGGATGTGTTAGTTCACTTTGTGAGCGAAATGGGCAGGACGAACCGAACATACGACTCACTAAACTGCAAGTGGAAGAATAGGCTTCGTCCTAAAATTGCAAACTTTTATTATATTTATGACAACCTCGTACGAAGAAACCCAAGTGGGGCGAACGACCATATTTTGTACGAGCGAGCTTGTGGTGAATTTAGTGCTCAACATGCAGGGGAGTTCACAGAGGTGGAGTGCTGGAGATTGTTGAAGGACCATCCAAAGTGGAAGGAGGTTGAATACCCAAAACAGTTGGCGATGTTCGCGAAGGCTAGTGGAAAAAAATCAAGGACGTCGTCATCATCAGCTGCTCAAGGTTCAGGGGTTGGTGAGGATCAGTATGATGAAGAAGTGGAAGTTGTACCCACTCGACCAATGGGGCGGGACAAGGCGAAGAAGAAAGCAGTGGCATCGTCATCAGCTGCTCAAAGTTCAGATTTCGGTCCCCCCCCCCCCCCCATCATCGGCTCAGGAATTAGTCGGGCATTGGAAAGACGCCACAGACGACTTTTTTGACTTCCGCAAAGCAAACATATCTGATTTTATGGATATTCAAAAAGATAACCAAGAGCTCAAGCACATGAAATTTTACAATGACTCCCATGAACACCTCACCGGCAGAAAACTTGAGTGGGTTTTGGCAAGGAAGGCGAAAATCAAAGCCAAATATAATTTGGATTTTTAGTTTTTTTTTTAGTATTAATGTAATGTTTTTTTATTTATGTATTTTTTTTATTATTAATGTAATGTTTTTTTTATTATTAATGTATTGTTTTTAATTTAAATTAAAATTAAAAAAATATATTCGAACGGCCACCCATTACGGGCATTTGGTCGCTTTCTGGTCATGTGTTTGATTAGGAGAGAGAAAGCTGATATGGCGCAGAGGTGGCAGAGGTGACCAAACCCAGTTTGGTCACCCATTACGCACAGTGATGCAATATTCCTAAAGATCTCAGTTTTAATCTTTTATCAATGGGAATCATTATAATATATTTATGATATTCGTTATATATTAAACCTTTTAACGGATTAACCTAACGGATAGGACAGAAAGGTGTGACATTTTTTTGAACTAAGGGTAAAATATGTTTTAGTATCTTCAATTTAATTGATCGAATCTTTTGCTATCCTAAATTATATTTAAGGTGTAATATAAAAATAGTATGAAATACTTTAAACTTGCAAAAATTGTCAATTTAGTACTATAACTCATTAATTTACCGAAAATGATGAATCTAAAAAACCGAAACAAAAAATAACAATTTAAAACCAAAACCGAACATATTACATGTTTTCGGTTTTAGTTCGGTTTGGTGTGCGTTCGTCTCAGATCAGTTTGATTTTTTGGGTATAAATGCTCACCCACCCCTAAAGGATCTCATCAGGGTATAAAAATGTGTTTTTGTCTAGGATGAGTTTTGTAATTTTAAAGTTAGAAATGAAATTCGAATCAGATATAAACCACAGGGACGATATTTGCAATTTGAACGCGTTGAACGGAATTATTATACCCAAAGAAGAAAAACGACCCCTGCACGAATCCAGCTACAAAAAAGCAGAATCTCTCGGTGATCGGCATTCTTTATCGCTCTCCGACAACCAATAATTCCGTCGCCACCATTATTGTAGCATCAGATCTCTTCTCTTAGGGTTCGAAGAAATAACAATTCACTCCTGGTGTCAGGATCGATTAACTATAGACAAGTTAATAAACACCTTAGATCTAATTGATGATAGAAGTTGCAGCGGATCAACACTATATCAATAATTAAGAACAATGAACTGTAAGAACAATATGCAAGAATATTAAGAACACAATTTCACAAAAAGCTTCAATGTATATTATTGAGTTAACAATACACACGTACGTTTACAATTCGTAAGGAACATACTTATAGTAGTCCTTGAAGCTAAACTATTTACCCTAGTTATTCTAGGACTTGATTTACATCGAATAATAATAATATACATTGATTTACATTCTATAACTATCTATACGAAGATCTCGGACTTGATATCTTCCAAAAACGCGTTGTCAGTAGTAACTGCAATCACCAGTAGTAAATAAGTAAAATCAGTAGTAAACTTGGTGATCAGTAGTAAGTCCATAATCAACGTCAGTAGTAACTACAATGATCAGTAGTATCTTCAATCTTTTCATGATCAGTAGTAACTTAGTTATAGTGAACACCAGCATCAACTTCATCAGTAGTAATATGTTCTGCCCCATCAGTACTAAGTATGTCAGTACTAACTGCAGCATCAGTAATAAGTTGATCTGTGTTTTGCTCCAACAATCTCCCCCTAAACTTATTGATCATCTTTTAATCAATCAAGTTTCTTTTGTTCTTCTTGTTCTTTTCTTCTCTTCTCTAGGGTTCTTTGATTTTGTTGAAGTCTTTGCTCAATAATATATTTGCTGTTTCTCTTTGTAAAATAATTCAATTTATTTTGGAACATAACAGCATCATAGGGTTTCATCAAAGTGTTTATGAATATCTGATACATAGTCTTCTCAGAATGTGGATATTCTTTCTCATATAAGTACAGTTCACACACTTTGCCTGATTTCTCAAAGAAGTACATATTTGCAGTAGGAATGACATTCCAAGCATACACATTACCTGGATTTGTAAATTGTTCTGGATAATTATCTGGATAAAATGCAGCATCAATCATCTTTGTTAAATATCCAGCTCCAGATTCTTTCCATGATTTCTTTGTCATTCTTGGTTTCCCAATAATCAAAAGTTTGATTACATCACTTCTTGAACATGATCTGATTAAGGGTAACCATCCAGTGAATCTTTGTACTACTTTGTCTTCCCTTATGACCTCTATGACATTGTTCTGCATTACTCTCCAGTTAATAATTTGATTATTCTGTAATGGAGCAACTGGCATTTCAAGAACAGGTATAATTTGTTGTTTTGATTTCTTCTTAGAGCTTTGTTCTTGATCAACAGATTTTCTTTTCAGTGTTTGTGGAGTTGAAGTATTACCAACAGTTGTAATACTACCAGCTTTGAGCAAATTTAAGCTGATTGGGATTAAAGTTTTGGCTTTGGCTTTCTTTGATTCTTCAGCTTCTTGTTCAGCCAAGTCTCTTTTCTTTGCAGTGCAGTATTTTTCAATTATGGTTATCATCTTCATTCTTCCAAAAGATTTTGCACTGTGACCTTTTGTCTTTAGAAATTCTATCATAAGAGGCTTCTGTTCAAATATATCATCTGGTAAATCACCTTTTGTTCTTTTGCATTCTGCTACAAGATCTTCAAGACAGTTCAGATGTTCTTCTTCTACTTTTCTAAGCCTTTTGAATTCTGCTTCTTGGGCTTCTATCTGAACATCTTTAATTTGAACAAGTGGTTGAACAGGAATTTCTCTTTGATCCTTCTTTTGTTCAAGGGCTTGATACTTAGCTACCTTCTCCAAATATCTCTTATGCTTTACCTTCCATTTGGACTGTTTATCAGCTCTAACCAGATTTATCTTGTTTACCATGTAATGACCAAGAGCTCTGTTTGGGTAATCTTCATCATATATTTCTTTACCCTTTCCAATGTGTGCTGAAGGTGGAGGTGGAATATATTTCATGTCTTGCACTCCACTTATTATAACTGAAGGAGAAAATGATCTAAGTTCATCTTGTTGAAGTATTTTTGGATGTGGAGGAAGTGAGCACTCATCAACCTCAAACCAATTCACATTATCATCAATGTCAGGTATGATAAGTGGTTGATCAGGTGTTGGTGGTTTGGTAATGATGACATGTCTCTCTCTTTCAATAAGCTCTGGAAAATGTAGTTCTTCCTCTTCAGTAGTAACCAGAGTAGTTACTACTGGTGTAACTTCAGGAGTTACTACTGATAGGGCATCAGTAGTATTTGTTGCTTTTAATTCCTCTTCTTCATTTACTACTGTTATAATGTCAGTAGTAGGAGTTACTACTGGTATGACCTTTTCAACTTGTTCTTCCATTGTAGTAGTAAAAATAGGCTCTTCTTCTGTAACCATCAACTCTGGGCCTTCATCAACATTTGTTTCTTTTAAGTTTAAGAGGGAGGATGCTGCTGCTGCAATAGATTCATCAATCATTGTCTGTATATTATCCTTCTCCCCCTTAGTGAGCTCAACTGGTGGAGCCTCACTATCATCAATTTTTTTCTTCAATTGTCTGATGATTTTGGCTTGTCGATAAAGCCTGTGCTCATATAATCTCATTCTTCTGTTGATGGTGTTTACATGTCTTTTCATTGCAGCCATTGTTTTCCCTTGGTTTGTTAAGTATGTAAGGCAATTTTGTACAGTGGATTCAAGAGAATCCACTTTATCCGTCAATTGAGTGATTTTAATACTGCCCTCACTCCATCTAGCAAGATCATCGGGCTCACTAACAGGTACATTGGTTTTAAGGTTTTCCTTCCTTTCCATCAATTTCACAGATCTGCCCTCATCACTGCTTGGTGATTCATTGGGTCTTTTAGACATTCTCTTCTTCCTAGAAGAAGCAGAGATGCCCCCCCTTGTGGTTTCTTGGCACCGGGGTCCTTTGAGTAATTCCTCAAAAGAGTCATCACTCAAAGTTGCCGAGGTTTGGGTCCTAATGATGTTTTCACTGTCCTGTGCACCCACCTTTGGGGCATCAGTAGTGAAAGCCCTCCCCTCATGTCCTCTCTCCTCCTTGGAGGACAACTCTTTGAGCCTGGGGTGTGACTCGATTTGTCCCCTGGTGTCCTTTGAAGAAAGTTTCTTTCTTTTATAAATTGTGGAAATGTTTTTGGTTTTGTCTGGTAGGTCTTCCACAGAGTGAAGAGTAACACTCTGCAGATTTATATCAAGTTCCTGGGACACATTCAGGACTTCTGTTTGGGTTGGTGATTGAGTGGCTATTTGGATTGGTGTTTGGGCTGTATTTGGGGGTGATGGAGTGGGTTGAGGTTCAACTTGGGTTGTAGCAATGGTTGAACCCTCTCCAATATTGGGTTGATCTTTGATCATGTTAGGAAACAGAGGGGTTTCCTTGCCCGAAAATTTAAATTGTTTTCTCATATTTGAGAAAACTTTCTTGTTCAACTCAGGTAATATAAAAATGTTTTTAGGAGTTGACAAGTTTTGTAATTCACAGTTTATGATATGTTGTAGAAATCTGGGATACATTAAAAATTTAGAAGAACTAAGATTTCCCAACATACCATCAAATATCATGTAAGAAAAATTAAATACTTGGTCTGTGCATAAACAGACAACAGCAGAGGCTATTGCCTTATTAAACTCATTCCAAGTACTTCTTTTTGGAGAAATACAATGCTGAATGGTATGTATTAAAAATTTCCATTGTGGGGAGAGAAGACCCTTTTGAAAGGTTACTATGTCCAGTCTTCCCTCATATCCCATTTTTTGTAAAATTTCAGCAATGTATTCCTTAGGAAGAGTGAACATACCTGAATCGTCATGTAATTGTAGATGGTGTCTGATGGATTGTTCTGTTACCGTGATGTGCTTTCCATCTACTGTTGATTTGATCATTGAAACGGTTGTTCCTTCTGTTCGTTCAGCATGGGTCCAGAAATCCACCAAGTGCTGTTGATATGATTTTGGTTTGACAGTTAAGGCAAACTGTATATATGAATTTCTCAAGAATTTTACGATCGGACGGAAATCTTTTGTTCCGTCGGGATTCTTTAAGAATGCAACCATATTGTGAAATTCTGAGTATTTGAGATCGGTTTGCACATCGAGAGCTTGTAAAGTTGCCATTGTTGTTGAGTTTTTGCAAGAATTTTGTTAGATGAAGGGTTTTTGATCGTAAACTAGGGTTTATCGAGAGGTTTTAGCAAATCGAAGTGAAGATAATGCTAAATTAATCGTCTGCCGCCTTTTATATCTTTCGATTTAACCTGCAAAACTACGAAAATAGCCTTCGAATCATAACATAACGGTTATTTTCATGGGGGTTAGTTTGGTAATTGTGTTTATGAAAGACCAGTAGTAAATAAGATATCAGTAGTAAAACGTCAGTAGTATCTACTAACATCAGTAATGACTAAGGATTTTGACATCAGTAGTAACTATAGACATCAGTAGTAACCATTAACATACACGACCAGTAGTATATGTGAATACCAGTAGTACTGACTTACCAGTAGTATTTGTGTAAACCTAAAATACACCAGTAGTAATGAATTACCAGTAGTATTTTGTGCATACACTTTCACACCAGTAGTACAGCAATACCAGCAGTAAAACACTTAAGAAAATAATATTTTACAACACTAACTTTACACATGATTTTAAGTGAGATTTTAAGTTATTAAAATCATTCCAATACTGCTAACCAAGAAGTTGAATCTTCCTACATCAAATGCTTTTGTAAAAAGATCTGCTAATTGATCATCAGTATGGATTTTAACTACTTTGATTAATTTCTTTTCATTACAATCTCTTATAAAGTGAAATCTTATTTCAATGTGTTTAGTTTTTGAATGTTTTACTGGATTATTCACAATACTAATAGCACTTTGATTATCAATAAAAATAGGAGTTTTAAGGATAGAGATACCAAAGTCTAGAAGTTGATTTTGAATCCATAGTACTTGAGCACAGCAAGCAGATGCAGCTACATATTCTGCTTCAGCCGTAGATGTTGATACATTTGTTTGCTTCTTACATTGCCATGACACCAGTCTTGATCCAAAGAATTGACATCCACCAGTAGTGGATTTTCTATCTTGACATTCACCTCCATAGTCACTATCTGTATAGGCTATTAGTTCAAAGGGTGAGTCATGTGGATACCATAGACCTAGTGATGGTTTGCCTTTCAAGTATCTGAATATTCTTTTAACAGCCTGCAAGTGTAGTTCTTTGGGTCTTGCTTGATATCTTGCACACACACAAACACTATACATAATGTCAGGTCTTGATGCAGTTAAGTACATCAAAGAGCCTATCATTGATCTATATAAGTGTTCATCTACATCCTCCCCCTCAACATCAGGATGTAGGTGTTTGTGTGTTTCCATTGGTGTACTAGCACTTTTACTGTCTTTCAAATCAAACTTTTCCAAGATGTCTTTGACATATTTTGATTGATTTATCAAAATACCATCAGTTCTTTGATTGACTTGGAGTCCAAGGAAGAAGTTCATTGGACCCATGGAGCTCATCTTGAATTTAATTTGCATCAGTTCTTCAAATTCTTTGCATAATAAATCATTGGTTGAGCCAAAGATGATATCATCTACATAAATTTGTACCAGTAGTATATCATCTTTGACTTTCTTTGTGAACAAAGTTTTGTCAATGGCTCCTCTTTTAAAGTTATTCTTCAATAGGTATGATGATAATGTGTCATACCATGCTCTTGGTGCCTGATGTAGGCCATATAGAGCTTTATCTAATTTGAACACATAATCACCATGTTTTGGATCTTCAAAACCTGGAGGTTGGCAAACATATACCTCTTCTTCAATTTTCCCATATAGGAAAGCACTCTTAACATCCATTTGATAGACTTTGAATTTCTTGAATGAAGCATATGCTAGAAATATTCTTATTGCTTCAATTCTAGCAACAGGAGCATATACTTCATCATAGTCTATTCCTTCTTCTTGAGTGTATCCTTGGGCTACAAGTCTGGCTTTATTCTTGATCACTATACCTCTTTCATCTTTCTTGTTTCTGAATATCCATCTTGTTCCAATGGCTCTTTTTCCTTTGGGTAGAGGTACAAGTGTCCAAACAGCTTGTAATTTAAATTGAAGGAGTTCCTCTTGCATTGCCTCAATCCAGTTTGAGTCCTTCATTGCTTGTTGGATCTTCTTTGGTTCATCCTGAGACAGAAAGCATTCATACATACATTCATTAGCAATTAAACTAATGTTACACATATTTGCAGTTAAGCTTTTATTTAATTTGCTTCTTGTTTGAAGTGGTGAGTTAACATCACTTAGAACAAGGTCTAATGGATGGTTCTTCTGAGTCCTTGTAGTTGTAGCTTTATCAACCACTAGTTGATTTCCAAGATTGGACTCATTTGTCTCAGGTAGTTATTCATCTTGTGTTCCTTCATTGTCATTGAAGTTTGGTTCATCATCATCTTGGTCAGAATTACTACTGCTATTGTCTTTGTTGAGATCAGAAGTATTGTTGTTGTTACTGGTATCAGTAGTATCTTGAGAATCTAGGTTATTGTTGGGACCAGTAGTATTTTCAGTACTATTACTGGTACCAGTAGTATTGGAATTACTACTGACCTCATTCTCAGAGTTACTACTGCTTTCAAAATTTGAGTTATTACTGACATCAGTATTAACTATGGGAGCAGTATCAACTATTATGTATCTCATCTTTTCTTGACCAGCATTAACAGATGATGTTCCTTCTTTTTTATTGTGACAAATTGAATTACCTACATTGAAATTTATATTAGGATTAAAGGATTTGGTTAGATTGTCTATGTCAAATAGCCAATCTGGACCATTTCCTTGTTCATTAGGTACATTTTCATTAAAGGATACATTGATGCTTTCTTCAATTATCCTTAGTCTTTTGTTGAATACTCTGTATGATTTGCTTTGAGTAGAGTATCCCACAAAGATTCCATCATCAGCTTTGCAGTCAAACTTACCAATTTGTTCTCTTGTAATCAAAATAGTACAAGGACAACCAAATGATTTTAAGAAACTTATAGAAGGTTTTCTTTTATTGAAAAGTTCATATGGTGTTTTAAAATGTGGCTTCACTATTAATACTCTGTTTTGAACATAACAAGCAGTATTAACAGCTTCTGCCCAAAAAGTAATTGGTAATTTTGAGTCTGTAAGCATTGATCTTGCTGCTTCAATGATGGTTCTATTCCTTCTTTCAGCTACACCATTTTGTTGTGGAGTTCTAGGTGAGCTGTATTGCCTGTCAATACCTTTAAGATCACAAAAGTTAATTAAGTTAGCATTTTTAAATTCTGTGCCATTATCACATCTTATGGCTTTCACTTTTTGATCAGATGTGTTTTCCAGTTTGACAATTAAGTTCTTTATGAGTTCACTTGTTTCATCCTTTGTCCTGAGAAAGAAAACCCATGTATACCTGGAAAAGTCATCAGTAATAACAAGACAATATTGTTTCTTTCCAATACTCATTACATTAGTAGGTCCAAAAAGGTCCATATGTAAGAGTTGTAAAGGAACAGAAATAGAGTTCACAGTTTTGGACTTATGAGAAGTCTTGTGTTGTTTACCTTTTAGGCATGCAACACAGTGATGATCACACATGAATTGTTTTTGAGGTAGTCCAATTACCAGATTTCTTTTTACTAAATTATTCATGTTTTTAAAATTTGTGTGACACATCCTTCTGTGCCATATTTCTGATTCAGTGGTGTTTGCCTTGGATATAAAACAGTTGACCTCATTTGTAGAAATGAGTTCTCCCCCTATATCTAGGCAATACACATTGTTTCTCCTAGGAGTTCTTAAGACAACATATTTTTCATCTAAAATAAAATCAGGAGAAAGAATGATGCACTCAATGTCTGTGAACAGAATTTTGTTCTTTTTATCACACACTTGAGACACACTGACAAGATTGTATTTTAGTTCAGCTACATAAAATACATCATCAAAGGTAATTTTTCCATTAGTAACAGTACCTTTACCTGTAATCTTACCTCCCTGGGGATTCTCACCAAATGCCACATATCCTCCATCAAATGACTTGAAATCTTTAAGAATTTGCAGATTTCCAGTCATGTGCCTTGAGCATCCACTATCAATATACCATGTTCTTCCTTCTTCTGGGATCTGAATGCTCTGCACAAATGAGTAAAGGATTAGTTAAGTTTGGGAACCCAAGCTTTATATGTCTTGGGTTCATCCTTTGAGAAATAAGCTTTTGGGGATTTAACTTTAAAGACTTTTGGTACCCATACTTGTTTATTACTGGTGTTTTGTTTTACTACTGTCCTTTTGGAGTTATTACTGGTGTGAGAATTTCCTACTGATCTTGGTTTATACCCATTGTTTTTAGCTTTTGAATACTTTACTACTGATGGACCAGTAGTATATGGGTACTTACCATGTTTAGAATGACCAGTAGTGTTTTTAGAGTTAACACCAGTAGTGTTTTTGAAATTTGTTTTGGGAGCAGTAGTATTTTTGAAATTAGGGTTTTTACCAGTAGTATTCTTGTACTGGTACCATACAGCATTATAATTAGGGTTAACACCAGTAGTAAATTTGTTAGAGTTTCTACTGGTGTTGGAAAATTTAAAATATTGTTTATTTTGATTGGATTTTCCGTTGTTCTTGAAGTAATTGCTGTTCTTTGGGCTGGCAACTCTTCTGTTTTGCACAAATCTTGGTGCACTTCTTCCAAATCTTGGAGTTTCAGCAATTGGAATTTTGATTGTATTTACTACTGAAGGACCAGTAGTATCTTTTAACCTTTGAGTTTTTGCATTTTCTTTAAAAACTTTAAATTCCTTTAACTCCTTGCAATTTATTGGATTGAAGTGACAATCCTTTGCTAAATGATTCACTTTATTGCAAATAACACATTTTAATTTATTTTCTTGAGCCTTTATTGTTTTTCTTTGTTCTAAGAGTTGGTTTCTATTTCTTTGGTTTCCTCTTTTTAGAATTTTGGGTATGTTTTCTGCATTATATTTGGGAGACTCATTTGGACTTTGAGCTGTGTGAAAACTTGTATCAATTGATTTTGGTGATTCAGTTTGAGATATTGTAAATTCAATTGATTGCTCATCATCAGAAGAATCATTTGATTCAGATGTTTCAGTATTAGATTCAGTTTGATTTTCAGTTTTTAATTCATTAATGATTCTTTTTGAACTGTTTTTAAGTGGAGGAATGAATTTATGTGGTGGTGGTACAGCATGATATCCCACCCCATGAACAACCTTTTCTGTAGTTTGATTATTAGTTAATTCATCTAGAATTTTAGTGCTTCTTTCAAACTTTTTAATTGTTAATTTATTTTGTTCAATTTCAAGCTGACATTCTTCTAATTTACTTGTTAGTTCTTTATTTTTTGTTTCATAGAACTCTTTCTCATCCACAGCTTGAAGCAATTCTTCCTTGATCCGTTGATCAATCATCTTGTACACCTTTATTTGATGTTCTTGATCAGCAATCACACTATCAAACTCATGATTTCTTCTGATTGCTTTTGCTAGATCTTCATTTAATTTAGTGTTTTCTTTTTCTAGATTTTTAATAATTTTAGCACATTCAGGAGTACAAGGTTTAGATTTTACCTCAGTTTTGTTGTCAGTAAAGGCCATGAGAGCTTGATTTTGAGTATGCTCTTCTGCTTGGAAGCTCAAGTCATAGCCTTGTCCTTGTTGTGACACAAGAGCAGTTGATTTTGATCTTTTGTCTGGTTGAGGACATTCTTTTGCAAAGTGACCAAGGTTGTTACAGTTGTAACACTTGACTTTAGTCTTGTCAAATCCTGCTTTGTCACCTTTGTTAAAATTGAGACTTGTCCTACCAGTTCTTTTTAAGAATCTTTTGGTCCTTAGGCTCAGCATAGCCATCTGCCATTTAAGATCCATCTCCTCAAGATCATCTGGATTCAATTGTTCCAAGTCATCACTAATCAATGCAGTATGCACATGACTAGTGAAGAAGGATTCTCTTGCAGTATCCTCAGAATCTGCAGCCTTTCCTGTGGAGGTTTCTTGTCCTTGACCTGTACTAGACACAAATGCAGCATTGTTAGAAGAAATAGAAGGGTTTTTGTGATTTACCTCAGTTTCAAACACTCTGAGATCATTATAGAGTTCATCTAACTCCTTTTCTTCTAGAGCATCTCTTTGTCTATACACCACTGTGTACATGGCCCATTCTTCACTCAGAGACCTTAGGAACTTCATGTTGACATCTTCTTGATCCATCTTTACACCAACTTGGTTGAGTTCACCAATTAGTTTGTTGAATCTGTCAAACACTTGAGTGAGTGTTTCATTGGGCTTTCCTTTGAAATTTTCAAAGTCTTGTTTGAGAACAGACTTCATGTTTCTTTTTGTACTCTTAGTCCCAACGAATCTCTTTTCCAGTGCTTCCCAAAGTAACTTAGCATCATCATATTCAACAAAGAGATGTTGATAGTCATTAGGAATGGCCAGTAGGAGAGTGCTTAGAGTTTTGAGTTCAATGCCTTTATCTTTCTTCTCCTTCTCACATTTAAGTTTGTCTGCCTCAGTTACAGAGCTGCTTGCTTGAAGTTGACCAGTTTTGTTTCCTTCACAAACGACTTCCCACATGGAATAATCTGTAATAAGCATGTATTGCTTAATACGATTCTTCCACATCCCAAAGTTATTGGGAGTGAGCATAGGGATTTTGTTGGCCTGAGTGCTTTCATTATTATCAGTCATGATTAATAATGTGTGTGTTTTAAAGATTAAAACTTTTTGTTGTTCTTAACAAATAGTAGATCTAGAACCAAAATGCTCTGATACCACTTGTCAGGATCGATTAACTATAGACAAGTTAATAAACACCTTAGATCTAATTGATGATAGAAGTTGCAGCGGATCAACACTATATCAATAATTAAGAACAATGAACTGTAAGAACAATATGCAAGAATATTAAGAACACAATTTCACAAAAAGCTTCAATGTATATTATTGAGTTAACAATACACACGTACGTTTACAATTCGTAAGGAACATACTTATAATAGTCCTTGAAGCTAAACTATTTACCCTAGTTATTCTAGGACTTGATTTACATCGAATAATAATAATATACATTGATTTACATTCTATAACTATCTATACGAAGATCTCGGACTTGATATCTTCCAAAAACGCGTTGTCAGTAGTAACTGCAATCACCAGTAGTAAATAAGTAACATCAGTAGTAAACTTGGTGATCAGTAGTAAGTCCATAATCAACGTCAGTAGTAACTACAATGATCAGTAGTATCTTCAATCTTTTCATGATCAGTAGTAACTTAGTTATAGTGAACACCAGCATCAACTTCATCAGTAGTAATAAGTTGATCTGTGTTTTTGCTCCAACACCTGTAACAGCATTTCACATCTTAGTCAACGACATCAATGCCACAACCTTTGAATTAAGCAAAAATGCAATCAATAATTGGAGCAAGATGCGCTAGGGCTCGTCAAATTCTTCTTCGAAGAACGCCAGCCAATAATTTGATCGCAAACTCGAGCTGTAATGGTACCAGTAGTAGCATTTCTCGTCCATTTCTTCAAACAAATTTAGCTGATGTTTCACACAATTCCGGTAGTGGTATTCTTACTAGACAGTTTTCCGTTCGTCAGCGAAATCCATGGGATGTTTCGAGGAATTCTACGCATTTTTTCAAACATTTAACTGCGTTTGTTTCGGATTCCTCTCCTGCTTCCGTTCAAAAATTTGTAAGTACGTGTTTGTGCGCCCAATTGTTTTTCAATTTTGTTACTCTCTAGCTGGATCATGATATATCCAATTGGCTATTAACTATATTAATTGCTAATTATCTGTAATTAAGGTTAACATGAAAGCTTACTTTAAGAAATGAGTCTCTCTGAAGCGTGGTAGGATATTGTTGACTTGTTAATTTGGTTGTTTAACTTGTATGATCTTAGAGCTAGTGAATTTTCTCAACCAATTATACATATAGAAAGATGTGCATACAACATGCAACTAATTCTCCATGTTTAATATTAGAGAAAATTACCAACAAAGGCAATATAATATACCAATTTTGACAATATGGTGCATGTAATTTAGAATGTTTACTAATTTCATTATGCTGATCTAGGATTTGGTTGTTCTAGATGCTAATATCAGTACATTTATTACATGTTTATATAATTATGATTATTATTGGTACATTCATGACATGTTTATATCCTTATGATTATCAGGGTAACGGGCATGCTTCATTAACAACATCCAGCAGTGGTGATGCAAATGGTACAGATCAAAATAAAAAAAAATGAGGAAACAAATTTTGTCACAAAAGGAGAGAAAATTAATAATGCTAAAATTCTTAGTACACTTGCAAAGTATTTGTGGATGAAAGATAACCCGGAGTTCAGACTCAGAGTGCTAACTGCTATGGGATTTTTAGTTGGAGCTAAAGTGAATAAATGACAATTCTATAAATATTTTTTCTGATACTTTTTGTTCTGTATTTATACAAATTCATTTTTATTTTAATATTTTTTTATAATCAATTTGTCTATCTATCAGGTGTTGAATGTTCAAGTTCCCTTTTTATTCAAGCTAGCAGTTGATTGGTTAACAACAGCTACAGGAAACCCTAATTCACTTTCTGAGTTTGCAGCAGCTAATTCAACTGCTTTAAGTGTTTTTGTGAGTCCAGCAGCTGTATTAATTGGTTATGGAATAGCAAGAACAGGGGCTTCTGCTTTCAACGGTACTTCACTAACGAAGTAATTGCTTGTGCTTATTATAATACTAAGTATTTAAATTCATATATAACAATAATAATAAATAAATCCGAAAATGACATGTAATATTCTTTTTTGCCTCCACATTTTAAACTGGATTTATTTTGTGTGTTTATCTTGTTACAGAGTTGAGAACTGCAGTGTTTTCTAAGGTTGCATTAAGGACTATTAGGTCAGTTTCAAGAAAGGTATGATTCAACTCAAATTATAGCTTTTATTGCAGGTTACACTATTTTAGCTCATCCGGGTCGGGTTTGAAACAAGTCATTGTTGAAACGGACCGGGTCAAACTTTTCTTATTTCATATTTTGTGTGATACAGGTGTTTGTACATTTGCACCGGCTTGATCTGCGGTATCATCTTAGGTATATATTCATTTTTTTAGGATTTACTTGAAGCATATATTAATCTCTTTTTTTTTCTTTTTTTTATTGCAGCCGAGAAACAGGAGCACTAAATCGAATTATAGATCGTGGTAGCCGAGCTATTAATTTCATACTCTCGGCTATGGTATTTAATGTTGTACCAACTATATTAGAGGTGATATTTATTCTCTAACTAATTTCTGATCCCATAATTATAAAATAATAGAAAAAAATCATTTGCATATGAATTCAGGAGAGTTAATAATGTTTTGTTTTAGATTTCTTTGGTATCAGGTATACTTGCATACAATTTTGGAGCACCATTTGCATGGATTACTTCTTTATCAGTTGCTGCATATATTGCCTTCACGTTGGCTGTCACACAAGTATTTAATTTATTATGATATTTAATATTTTCTTCCTTTATTTATATTTATCACTTCTAATAACTAATATTTACTTCCAATTTAATTAATTATAGTGGAGGACTAAATTTAGGAAAGATATGAATAAAGCTGATAATGATGCAAGTACAAGGGCAATTGATTCACTTATTAATTATGAGGTTAGAATTCAACAGTTTATGTATATCCCTTTGTTTCATATGCAAATGATAATGTTTATTTCACTAAATTTTATAATAATGTCTTTGGTCAGACTGTAAAGTATTTCAACAATGAGCAATTTGAAGCTGACGAGTATGATAAATATTTAAAGCGTAAGCATCTTTGTTTAATAAATATATCATTTGCTTCATGTATTTAATTCGACCTATTTAAAAAATTATTATTTATTTGTTTTAAATTATTAAATTAACTCAGGCTATGAAGATGCTGCCTTGAAGACACAACGTAGTCTTGCTTTTTTAAACTTTGGTCAAACTTTGGTGTTCAGCACAGCTCTGTCAGCAGCAATGGTACTCAGTTCAAATGGTATTATGACAGGTGTCGCCACTGTTGGTGATCTGGTAATCCCTCTTTATTTCTCTAACGGGTCAAACAAAACGGGGCAAATGAAGACATTATTAAATATTTATTTTATGATATGATGAAATAGGTTATGGTAAACGGGCTCCTTTTCCAGCTGTCACTTCCACTCAACTTCCTTGGGAGTGTTTATCGTGAAACTGTGCAAAGTCTTGTTGATATGAAGTCCATGTTTCAGCTACTCGAGGTAATAATTTCCATTTTAATTTTTCATGTTCATGATAAAGTTGTTAAAATCTAATTTATTTACCATTTTAATTTAATCACAAAAATTTATATTTCCATTAATGTATATGTGGGCCCGAGAGTAATAAATGATGAGTGATAATCAGTTTGATAAAGTTTGCTCTTGATTTTGTTATTTGATTTTCTCACGAGTCTGGTGTTTTTGTTTTCATCTATTATGTGACATTTTATTTGTAAAACCTCTATATTCTTAGGCAAAACGGGTCGATCCAACGGGTCAAGTCGGGTTGGGTTGACCTGAAATAGTTTTTGTCCAAATTTTCTATAGACATAAATATATGATTAAAGAAATTATATTATATACTCCATATATAATAAAGAAAATCTTTTAATAAAATGATTTATGGTGTTATTTTTTCTTGTTTGTGCAGGAGAGAGCAGAAATCAGAGATGAAGAGGATGCAAAGCCTTTGAAGTTGGGTGGGGCGAGCATTCAGTTTGAAAATGTTCATTTCAGGTAAAGTCAAACACAAGAAAGTCAAACACACAATTCTCACCATTGACCAAAATATAATTTAACAAAATATAATCTTTACATATTTCATTGACAAGCATTTGCATAATATAATATAAGATATGATAGCTTTTGTTGATTTTCAATGCTGATATGTAGTATGTTTTCACAATTTTAGTTATCTGACAGACAGAAAGATTCTTGATGGAATATCTTTTGTTGTGCCACCTGGCAAAAGCGTGGCCATTGTTGGAACTAGTGGCAGTGGTGAGCTTTAACTATTTATTTATTATGTATTTATTTTTTCACATTATATCCATAGATTTAAAATCAGTAAACTGTATAAATCGCCTTGTGACTTTGCTGTTTTTCTATCTAGTTTGTGTTCATAGTCTTCGTTCAATATAGATAATTTAAACTAATGGTGAAAATTAATTAGGGAAATTTATATTTAATTATTCTAAATTCGTGTCCATAAATTAAATTTAATGTGCAGGGAAATCAACTATCCTTAGGATGATCTTCAGGTTCTTTGACACCCAAGCTGGCACGGTAACTTCTATTCTCTGTTAATTGGGTTGACCCGATTTGTATGGGTCGGATTTGGGTTGACCCGCAACACTTTCTATTAAAGAAAGATTCTGTTTTAATAAATAATTAATGTGTACATGTCATCATAAAGACTACACTGTTACCATACAATCTAAGTTTTATAAATAAAACGGTATAGAAAGGGCCAAATTACATAAAAAGGTGCCAAATTTTTTGAAAACATTCCACTCGAGGCACTAAAATGTAACCGAAAAGCTTTTTTCTTTTCACATGTAAAGTTGTTAAAGTTTTTTATTTTTTTGTGTGCCCAAAATGAGGATTTATTTTAACCAAAATGTAACCGAAAAGTTTAGTGAAAAAAGAAGACTTCAATTGTGGAAAAAAAAATAAGTTTAGGGACTGAAATGGAAAATTTGAAAAGTTATCACTTACCAGATTGGTGGTTGACAGGTGAGGATAGACGGTCAGGATATAAGAAAAGTGACACTTGAAAGCCTTAGGAAGCATATTGGTGTTGTTCCACAAGATACAGTAAGTACGTTTAATAAATAAAAAATAATGTTTTATATATTTTTATTCACAATATTTCTTAAAAATTCACATTGCATGTTTTTTTTGTAAATTGTGCTTTATGAGCAGGTATTATTCAACAATACAATATTTCACAACATTCAATATGGTTGTCTCTCATCTACCCCTGAGGAGGTTTCTACCTTTTTAATATGTTATTAACATTTTTTTTTTTTGAACGGCTGAATATGTTATTTACATTACATCATGCAAAATGGCTTTTATTTTTATTTTTTTATTATTACTAATTAATAGGTTTTTTATAGGTATATGATGCTGCCCGAAAAGCAGCAATTCATGACACCATCATGAAATTCCCTGAAAAATATTCCACTCTTGTTGGAGAACGAGGTCTCAAGGTTAGTATTTTAGAGTATTTATTTATTTTAGAGGTGGTAAAATGGGTTGAAAGTTGAAACGGGTCGGGTCGGGTTGGATCACAAACATCTTTTGTCACCTTTTTTAAAATTTTCTAGATATAAGATGTATTAAATTGTGATCATGAAAACTATACAAATAAAAAACTATTGTTTACTTTTAATACAATGATTCAAGAGGCTGTAAACTTTAAAATACACTGCAGGCCACTCTTTTCTCTCGACCCAATTCGATCCTGTCATTTTTAGGTTGCTTTCATTATCTTAATCTGCACTTTATTTATTTATTATTATTATTTATTAATTTTTTTTTAGGAAGTAAATATGAGTTGCAGAATTTTATATTTTCTTTTTAATTTTTGCAGCTTAGCGGTGGTGAGAAACAACGAGTTGCATTAGCTCGTGCGTTCTTGAAAGCACCTCCCATTTTGTAAGCATGTTGTCTTTTGATTATATATATTAATGATTAAATTTTTGCACCTATTTTTATTTATAAATAAGTCAATTTGGGTTATATTTAATCTCACACAAGTCAAATAAAAACCTTTAGCTAAAAAGAGAACAGGAAAAACAAAATGTATTTTAACCTCCTAAATCATTTACGAACATTTAAATTATTACTTTTCAATAATATAATAATATTCAACGCATTAAATTATTTTTAAATTTATTTATCTCGTGTTTTAGGTTGTGTGATGAAGCAACAAGTGCTCTAGACAGCACAACAGAAGCAGAAATACTAAGTGCATTGAGGTCACTCGCCAATAACAGAACAGCCGTTTTTATCGCCCATAGACTTACAACTGCAATGCAGTGTGATGAGGCAAGCCCCCTTTTCTAAACGGGTCGACCCGACCCAAACCATTTTGACCCATTACCCAAACCAACATTATGTTTTTCTTGTTTTCAGATCATAGTTCTGGAAGGTGGAAGGGTTGTAGAACAAGGTCCTCATGAAGCTCTTTTGGCAAATGGTAGTCGATATGCACAACTTTGGTCACAACAAAATACCACAATCGATTGATTTAACACATTAAATTGTTTTTGTCTCATTATGTTGTAGTTATTATTATTAATCGTGTTTACAGAAAATAAGGTAATTGCCGCTTAGAAGGTGTTTTCGGTCTTTTTCCCCATTGTGTTATTGCCATTTGTCGTGTCTACCAAAATAAGGTTTGTATTTCGGGGAAAAGGACCAATTAGGTCATTGTTAATTTGTTATGTTATAAATTATAATCCCCATTTTTTTTACAATTTGATGATTTTTTACTCTTGGGGAAAAAGGTCAATTTATTTATTTCCAGCTCGGTGAAGCAGTGTACCAGATCTTGTCATGTACGCTGAATCACAAAACCTAATGGATGTTTTTAGGTTAATGTTAAAAGTTAAAACTATGTTACAGGACTAATAATCATCATGTAACATTAATACATTATACAAATATTTTAATGTTCTTGGAGAATAGAATATGCCTTATGGTATCTTGAGAGTAAACTGTGTATGTTTTCTTGTAAGAACATAACACTCAAGTCTATTAGATAAATTTTCGTTTGTCACTTATTCGGTTATTGATACTTTATAGTTATTATTAGAAACGACTTGAACTTTTTTTATTTTGCTGAAGGATTTGTTTTGTTATTTAAAATTAAGAATAATTTTTTGTAGTTATTAACATGGACGCATGTTATATGAATTTTATTATATCATATTAATTTAACAGTTTAATATTTATAAATAGAAGTTCAGAATTACACTCATTCGAACATCTTTTTCAGAATACAAACAATATTCTAGCTTTGCAGACATGTAAAAAGACTGCAGAAGTTTAACAACTTCAAAAACTATCAATACCTAATTCAGCCCGATATATTTATAATGATTTTGTTTGTTCCCTCTCTTAGTATAGGTGTAAATATTTGTCTTTTAAAATAGAGGTAATAAGATTACTTCTCAATGAACATATAAAGTTAGTTCTTAAAGTTATTTAATCTACGTAAATTTATTCCTTTTTAAGAGTTTTGTTAATGACAATAAAAAGTTTGTACATTCATTGAACAAGTAGTGATCCTAAAATTCAGATTGTCCTTATCATTTACATTTTTTAACAGAAAAAACTAATTTCTCCATGTGGCACACAACTTTTAGCAGGTTTTGAGAGTTCGTGGGTCATTCGACTAAAAGAATATCTTTAGAAAGAGTAGATCTACCAAAAGAATTGTAATTTTCAATCTAAAGTAATCGGAATATGTCATGTGCTTAACAGGAAATAGAATTAATTCTATAATAATAAATTATTATTAATATAGCTTTGTGATTGAAAGAATATTATAAAATTAATTATACAACTAATAAACAACTAAACTTAAATAATTATCCTCAAATTTTAATTTCTAGCATCTCCTACCGAGCAGTCATATTATAAGAGGTAAATAATGTAACACCATGATTAAAAGTGATAAGATGATATGAGAGCATCTATAATGCAAACCTAGCTAGCTTTTTCATTTTTTGTATAGGTCATTTAAAAGTATGTGACATTCTAACAAAAAGCTTTTGCTTTAAAAACTTTTTATTCTATAAATTATTTTCAAGACATATAATTTTTTTAATCTAAATTTATATACATTTGAGCAAAAACTTATCTTTAAAGCTTATTTATCAATATTTAGTTGAAAATTTAGATGATAATTTTAATAAATCTTTGAAAATCAATATGTATTAGAGAAGTTATGAGATTTGAACCTTATATATATGACCTTCGTTTAATGTTGCATAATAATGTTGCTTTATCTTTTGTACTTTAATCAGTCTCTTGCAGAATTAATCTCATAGATATAACGAACTCAAGAGACATAGGCATATGCTTATGTATGGGGAAATTAATAAAAATATCTCTTAACTCTTTTTACAAGTATATAAAATACTATATATATGTGTAAAATCATGCATACAAGTACACAAAAACACACAGAGACACAATATACATGTGTGAGTAATGATATTGTTTTTTATTAATTTTTTTTATTTATCTTCTAATTTATAATATAAGTGTTCAAATTAAATGATAAATTTTTTAAAAAAT
Organism: Calendula officinalis; assembly: GCA_963853835.1. Taxonomy (NCBI): domain Eukaryota; kingdom Viridiplantae; phylum Streptophyta; class Magnoliopsida; order Asterales; family Asteraceae; genus Calendula; species Calendula officinalis. The sequence continues at coordinate 37,435,495 of OY970820.1, forward strand.
AGATTTTATATGTTAGCTAATTTATGAGTAGAATGATAGAATTAGTATGATGCAGTTTTTCAATATATATACTCAAGAGACATAGGCATATGCAGATATCTGGGGAATTTAATAAAAATCGATAAAACTTGTACTTTGGGATCTCGATTGGAACAAATGAACTGCACTACTTTAATCAAAAATTCCATTTTAGAATCTGCATCTATAAACACACAAGTACAACTCCTGTGTTTAATTAACCATTTTTTATTGGCTTTGGCAACTTTTTGTTATATTGGGGTTATACTTTTACATATGTTAAGTTTTTTTAATTATCATGATATTTTACGTTTGTCTTTAACATTTACTAAAGCAACTTATTTTATAGATGTTGACATTTTCTCCCTTTTAGCAGTAACAATTAGTTCACATCCAAAAAATGTAACTTTTATGGAATTTTAAGTTCAATACTTAGTAATTTGTGTTATCAGTAAAATTTGATTTGTTTTGTAAATGGTCATGTTTGTGTTCTTAATATGCCATTGAACTTATAGAAGATACCAGTCATTGGATAACTAAGAAGATTTTTGTAACAAGATGTATGCATATATATTATGGTTGAGAATACATATATTAAAATGGTTATTTTGTACATCACTTGAATTTTTTATACATCACGAATTCATGTTATGGTAATATTGGTCTTTTACATATACGGGATTAGTGGTTTACGCAACATTTTGCGTTACTTATTATAAAGAGAAATGCTAAATCGTCTAAATTAGTATGTATAAGTATCTTTTTTAAATGATGTGACTATGGCATTTGATATAATTTTAATTCCAGAATCGTGCATCCGTCTAATATGATTAAAATTTCATGTAGGTTGTTGAAGTTGAAGGGTGCAATTTATTGATATACAATCAAAAATCATTTGCAACTGATCAACATACCGGAATTTTTGTCTCTTGGGTTATATTCACTTTCTTTTAAAGCTAAAGCTAGATAAAAATTGTTACAAACATAAAGAAGCTAGCTAGATGAGCATGTTTTACAACTTTAATATATCCAATTTAAATTTACATTATTTTGTCTACTTGAAATACAAAGCATGACAAGAATTTTTATTATCCCGCAATGTGTCTTGCCTAGGTTTAGTAGATTGGAATGAAATGTTGTTTCTAAATCTCCAGATAGTCCAAAATAATGAGAGAACCACCACATCAAATCTCCTCTTCAATGTTCAATGATCGGTTCCACGTATTATTGGACTCATTACCGAAAAACAAGAGACGAATTCCGCCATTTTGTGTTAACCTATTAATAAAATCCATAAGATAATGAAACAAATTTTATATTTAATTAGCACATAAGGATGTAAGACTTGAAATTAGATTATTTTACTTTCACCTATAACTTACTTATTTACACCTATAAGTTACTATCACTAAGAGTTGATTAAATCAATGTTAATACAACTCCCTTTTCAAAAAAAACTTGGGGAGAATTTTTCACAAATTAACCAACAACGTGAAAAGAGAAAGAAAACCACAAGACACGAACTCATTACTATCACAACTAAATAATGATCATACTTCGAAGTTCGTAGGTGTATGATAACAAGAAGAAAAGAAAGAAAAAAAATGTCACCACTCATTGACAATTTATTAGCTAAATACAGCGACAAGGGAGCTCCCTTCAGTCCAAACGCATATAAGAAAAGATAAGATCATCTCTCGTGTCATTCATACAGCCACAATAGCTCAAAGTCCAATTCCTCTATTGTGTTTGAATGAATGAGACGACAGCAAATCAATACCCTCTACCTATCTATGATTGGACCGGAGAAAGCTCTCTAAGCGCTATCTAATCAACATTACTATGTACATATCAAGCTAACGATCGAAACTTATATTGATTATGAATGACGAAGACCTAAATGTATAAGAATTAAGAAAGGATGAGTTAGATAATTTAATAAAAAAATATAGTACTACTATCCTAATTATTAAAGAGTATCTTCACACTAACATTTAACATTAAAAGATCAAGACAATTTAAACACATAAAATAAGGTTTGCAGTACTAAGGTAAATGTTTTGTTTATATGGCGGCTAGGAGAGTAATCAAAATTTTCGTATATGATACAAAAATCCAAACAAAAAGTCAGGAATTTAAACAGTTCCTATCTCCAAATCAATCTTGATCATTCTCAAATTCACAATTCTCAACAAGAATGCAAATTGTAAAGGATGATTTTTCATTTCATTTTCTTTTATTTATGTATTTTTTTCATTTAGAAACCCTAACCCTAAATCCATGAAACGTGCACACCAATCAGTGAACAAATTCATTCAACCATCATTATTTTAAGAATTAATAAAAAAAATTAAAGATAATAATATACATGAAACCATCACAGCAGAATTGGAAAATGATCAAGAAAATAACATTGAGTTAATTATAACTCGAAATTAAAAGCATATAAGACCGATCAGTCGTGATTATTTGATGATTAATTATTTGTGAGATTAATTATTAAAACAATTTAAATGGAAAAAAATAAAATCTGCAGCTTACTGAAGAACAACATGAGTTGTGGATTTTAATCACGACCACGTACCGTCAAGATCCACCTTTGATGCTCATGCTGAAACTGTCGTTTCGATCGAAGAACACATAATTAAATAAAATTTGAAAATGGTTGGAATTTTATTTGAGAAGTTGTACGAAGGTACCCAAATAATGAGAGTTGTAAGATGAGAGATATTAGTCATGAAATGGTGGGGAAGGTAAGACGCAGAAATCACGGAAGAGAAACTGCGTTTAAATAGATGGAGACGAAATTTGGTGGGTCGCTGTCCTCGTGAGACTTGGAAAATAATTAAATTAAATTCAATAGTGCATTAAAGGTTTTGCTAACTTGTCTTAAGGATAATGGTTAATGATAGTTTATATAGTTAAAGACCTAAGGTTCAATTAAATAAGAATGAGTAATTTAATAAAATTCATGGGTTAGTTTTAATTTATTAGTTATTTTACAACTTTATTATGCTTAAAATATTTTCTTAACCATATTACCCCTAGAGCAATGTTTAACATTTTCCATTGTATTTACTGTTATGTGTAAATTAATTAACCACCTATATATTGTTTTTTTTTTTTGAACGACTTCATTATAAAACTAGCAAGAAGCTAGGAAATTACAAAACAAAAAGGAAAAAAGGACAAAACAGGAAAATTAAACGATTACATGCATGACATAGGATTTAGACACCACTCCGCCCATTTATTATGCAAAAGTCTCGTCCTGTTTTTAATCCAAAAATATGAAATGCTTTGGACTTCGCTGAATATTAGTGTCTCCCTACCCCTGTTTTGAACACCAAATATTTTAGCATTGCAGAATTTCCAAATACACCATATAAGGCATTGAATTGCTGCCGAAAATGCCATTAGTTTTTTTCCTTGAAGACCGATGTGACCACCCCATCTTATCATATTTTCTACATTGTTGATCGTATGAGAATCTACCCCCCACCATCTACCAAATTCTGAAATGAGTTGTCGAGATACAAGGCATCGACTAAAAAGATGGTCTTCTGATCCTTCTTCTGTGTCGCAAAGAGCATAGTTTGGTGATATTATCGGGATGTTTCGTTTGATAAGGTTAACCTTTGTAGGGAGCCTTTCATTATATGTTTGCCATGCCATAATGCCGACTTTTGATGGTATCCATTTTACCCAAGGGAAATCGCCTTTAACTGTATTTTTTAACAAAAGACCATCTATTGATTTTTTTATAGAATTAACAGTGAACATACCCGTTGGACATAAAACCCATTTGTTCGCAGCCTATTATCGCGATTGTGTTGAGTCTGTTGTGCCGGTTGGGGGATGAACCAAGATTTGATATTGATGTTCAATTTATGAAGGGATTTGTTTATTTTGAGAACATTATTCCAAACACCAGATGTTTAGCCCGCGGGATTAGTTAGATCAATCCCGCCATGAGGCCCATGGACTTCTTGAATCGCCGAGTTCCACAAAGAATTGTTTTCTGTTTTGAATCTCCACCACCATTTAGATAGAAGTGCTAAATTTAATGTCTTTAAGCTCCCAATCCCCAAACCTCCTTTTTCTTTTTCGTTTAGAATTACGTCTCATGCTATCCATGGTATCTTTTTATGGCCATCTTTAGATCCCCAAAAGAAGTTAAGTCGTAGGCTTTCTAACTTTTTAAGAATTTTCTCAGGGACTTTAAAAATGGAGAAAAAGTAAATACCTAAATTACCAAGGACCGACTTTATTGTTGTGAGTCTACCTCCGGAAGATAAAGTCGAGGCTTTCCATTTTGAAAGTCTAGATGTGAATTTGTTGATTATTGGCTCCCAAAATTTCGTTCTATTCATCAAGCAACCGGTTGGAAGTCCTAGATATAAGAAAGGGAAGGATCCCGCCTTACAGTGAAATTTGTTGGCTAAATTAATAACCTCCGCCTGATCAACCGATACTCCCATAAGACAACTTTTATTGATATTAATTTTGAGGACGAAATCTCCTTAAGGGGTAGATAGTTGTACCGACCCGAAATTTGTAAATAAATAAATTATACAAAAATATGATAAATAAGGATAAATCGTTTAAGGAACGTAGGAATTGGTTTCGTGTCATTTGGACACCGTACGAGAAAGTTATGGGCGAAACCGGGTCGAACCAAAGATTAAAAAGTGCAGCCTGGGCCGTTCAGGGAGTTCACGGCGCGAACTAATGTTCGCGATCGTGAACACGGTTCAGCTATTTGGGCAATTCATCGCGAAGTAGTTCCCGACCTGGTACCGATCGCGAACTATGCGTATGGGAAAAAGTTCACGTCGCGAACTTGTTAGCGATCGCGAACTCTGGCGACACCAGCATTAAATTCGGGGAAAACCCCATTTATGTCAAATGAAACCCTAGTTTTTCTCTCTTCTTGTGTGTGAACGATTCTTGAGTGTAAGGTGTCGTTTGGAGCACAATCTTCATCAAATCTTGGAGATTCTTGCTCACATTTGAAGATCAAAGGTAAATCTTCATTCCTCTTGTGTTATAAGTCTTAGATTTAAGTATGGAAGCTTGAATCATAAACCCTAGTTTTTCTCTCTTCTTGTGTGTGAACGATTCTTGAGTGTAAGGTGTCGTTTGGAGCACAATCTTCATCAAATCTTGGAGATTCTTGCTCACATTTGAAGATCAAAGGTAAATCTTCATTTCTCTTGTGTTATAAGTCTTAGATTTAAGTATGGAAGCTTGAATCATAAACCCTAGTTATGGATTTGTTCATGAATGGTTAAATGGAGGTAATATAACTTAGATCTATGGTATTTTAACAAGGAAAACGTGGTCATGTTATGGATACATGAAAATATGGTGATTTATGAAATTAGAGTTTGGTAACTTTGGGGAAAATGGTACTAGTAGTTGACTAGCCATGGATTATGTAGTTAGTAGTGATGATTGATGTAAACCATTGTATTGGTTTTGATAATAGGTTATCGATTGGAAGATTTGAGGCATTCAAATCTTGAAAAGTGATATTGGTGTTCAAGGAACACAACTTTTGGATAAGCTTGGCTAAGGTGAGTACATGTGACTTTTAAACTGGGTACATAGCTAGTAAATGTTTTTATAATCTAATGATTTGTCGAGTCTTTAAGTAATTTAGTCATTTATGTGATTTATGATGAATTACTTGTTTGATAATGAAATGAATGATTGATTGAGAAATGATGGAGCTATAAGCTCATAACGATAAAAGATAAGTAATGATGATGATGATGATGATGTCCCTAGGGCCGTAGTAGATTGGAGGCATTCCGGTTACTACGGTACCTTAAGGTTAGTGGTAGATTGGAGGCATTCCGATTACCCAATACCTATGAGTCCCGGTAGATTGGAGGCATTCCGATTACCGTGGATATGATGGTCTTGATAGATTGGAGGCATTCCGATTATCTTGACATTGGCCAATGATGAAAGTGATAAAGTGACCCAAAACAAACTTAGTAATATTATTTTAAGATTAAATGATATTATTTGACTAATTGTTTATCGGGTCTAAAACCCATGTATCTCACGAGGCAATTTTGTCTCACGTACTATGTTTGTATTTTTGCTATGTACTCAGGTTCGGGATCGAAGAATTAGAAGGCTTGATTAGAAGAGGCCTTGTTGAGATTAGCTCGGTGTTGATGATTAGAGTCCTTATCCTATGGTTAAGATATAATTTGTAACACCGTTTTTGTAAACTCTGATAATCTCGAACAAGAAACCTTTTCGTTTTTGTAAAACCGGTATTTGACACCGATACGATATTATGTATTTTGGATTTAATGTTATTTAAATGTTGTTTTGAAAATTGAGGTGTTACAACTTGGTATCAGAGCTATAGTTTAAGTGAACTAGGTTGAGTTGACCATCCTAGACTTAAACTGAGCTAGTAGGACCGTAGGTTCCATAGGATACTTATGAATTGACTATTGAGGCCTTAAGTGTAGGTTCAATAGGGTTGACCTTGAAGGATCGGGTCATGTTGGGTATTGGGACGGTCAATGTTACAGTTACTTTGATGAATTGAATTCTAAATGATTGATGTCTTATTATAGCAAAATGGTAAGAACTAGAAGTGCAAGAGGCCCACTCGAGCAAGGGCAAGATTCGAACAACGTTGTTGAACCGGTGTTTGGTCCTCCACCTCGTGAAGGAGAGGAAAATTCGGGTGTTGAAAGGAATACTCACACCCCGGTCACCGTGGAACACCTCCAAACTATGTTCAATCAAATGAGGGACATAGTGAACGAGGATGTGAACCGACTTCTTAATGAGCATAGGGCCCGTGAAAGGCGGGAGGAATCTCCACCCCGCACAAAGAGCAAGTCAAGTAGCGTTGCTCAAACTGAGAAATCATCGACGGATGGAGATGAAAGTGACCCCAAGCCGAGGGAAAAGAAGGGGTGCACGTACAAGAATTTTGTGGCTTTTAAGCCCGATAACTACTATGGTAGCTCCGAACCGAAAGTCACGATCCGTTGGATCCGAGGAACTGAACAAGTCCTTGAAGCTAGTAAATGCAAGGAAGGTGATATGGTGATCTATGCTTCTCGGTTACTGAAAGATGAAGCCCTCGTGTGGTGGGATACCATGTATGAAACGTTGGGGAAGAGGGCGGTGTACAAGATGACGTGGGATGAGTTTGTGAGTCGGTTGAAGGCAAAGTTTTGCCCCGAGAGAAATTTGGAGAAACTTCAAGAAGAGTTCGTTCATTTAAAGAAAGGTGGTTTGAGTGTCGATGAGTACACTAAGAAGTTCACGGGATTAATCCCGTTTGTGATCAAATTGTATCCGGATGAGAGATCCCGGATTGTTCGGTATGCTAATGGACTCCCGTGGGAGTATGAGTTGGAAGTGAAGAGGGCCGCCACACTAGATGAGGCTATTAGTGCGGCGAGGAATGTGGAGGAAGTGGGCCAAAGGAGGATCAATGAGAGGCCAAAGTTTGAAAAGTTTGAGAAGAGGAAGTATGAGGGGAGCTCAGGTTCGGTGAAAAGAGGAAAGTTCACCCCGACCTTCTCTAAGCAAACAAGTGTGGGTGCTTGTAAGAAGTGTGGCAAAGACCACAAAGGGGAATGTTTGTTGGATTCGAAGTCGTGTTTCAAATGTGGAAGACCGGGGCATTTGGCAAGGGATTGCCGGGTCAAACCGTTGGATGAAATCGAGTGCTATTCGTGCCATGAAAAAGGGCACTATAGCAATGCATGCCCGAAGAAGGGAAGCGAGACCATGGTGTCGACCGCTCAAAAGAAAGCGGAGCCGACGAAGGTCAAGGGACGGTCCTTCCAACTTACCCGAGATGAAGCCAAGGAAGCCCATGATGTCGTTTCAGGTACCCTACTTGTAAATTCTATTCCCGCCCGGATCTTATTTGACTCGGGTGCTACTTATTCGTTTGTGTCACATGATTTTGTTGTGGTGTTGAAAGTGCCGTTAGAACTTCTTGATGAAGTCTATGATATAGAAATTGCGGATGGTAAGACCTCCATAGTTCAACATATGTGCCGAAATTGTGAATTAGAAATAGACGGGAAAAAGTTTAAGGTGAATTTATTACCCATGGAAATTGCGGGTTTTGATATAGTTATAGGTATGGATTGGTTGGGTGAGAACCAAGCAAAGATTTTATGCGGGAAAAAGATAGTCTCGATTAGGACTCCCGACAACGAAAAAGTTTATGTGTATGGTGAGAGACGACACCATTTGCCATGTCTTATGACCGCGGTTAAAGCTAGGAAATGTTTAGCCAAGGGGTGTTCGTCCTTTTTAGCATATGTATTAGATGGAAGGAAAGAGAAGAAGACGGTGGAAAATGTAAAGGTGATTCGGGATTTTCCCGAGGTATTTCCCGACGATTTACCGGGAGTGCCACCAGAGAGGCAAGTAGAATTCCGTATTGATTTAGTTCCGGGAGCGACGCCGATAGCTCGTGCTCCATACCGTTTGGCTCCCACCGAAATGCGGGAATTGATGTCCCAATTGCAAGAGTTACTCGACAAAGGATTTATTCGTCCTAGCTCGTCTCCATGGGGTGCGCCCGTATTGTTTGTTAAGAAGAAAGACGGTTCAATGAGAATGTGCATCGACTACCGAGAGTTGAACAAGATGACTATTAAGAACCGATACCCGTTGCCTAGAATCGACGACTTGTTTGATCAACTTCAAGGTGCCGACTATTTCTCGAAGATCGATTTGAGGTCGGGTTACCATCAAGTTCGAGTAAAAGAGGGAGATGCCGCGAAGACGGCGTTTCGTACACGTTATGGACATTACGAGTTCTTGGTAATGCCATTCGGGTTGACTAATGCACCGGCCATTTTTATGGATCTTATGAATCGGGTTTGCAAACCATTCCTCGACCAGTTTCTTATCGTATTTATTGACGATATTCTTATTTATTCAAAAACCGAAGAAGAACACGAGAGTCATCTAAGACAAACGTTAGAAGTGCTTCAACGAGAGAAATTGTATGCTAAGTTTTCTAAGTGTGAATTTTGGATTCGAGAAGTCCAACTCCTTGGTCATGTCGTATCTCGAGAAGGAATCAAAGTTGACCCGTCGAAGATTGAAGCGGTTATGAAGTGGGAACCGCCACGAACTCCAACCGAAGTGAGAAGTTTCCTTGGCCTTTCCGGATATTACCGTCGATTTATTCAAGACTTTTCCCGAGTGGTGACACCACTCACATTGTTGACCCGAAAGAGTAGTGAGTTTGTGTGGGGAGAAAAACAAGAAAGTGCATTTGCCATATTAAAGGAAAAATTGTGTAACGCCCCGGTTCTCACGTTACCCGAAGGGATGGAAGACTTCGTCGTGTATAGTGATGCTTCACATAAAGGGTTGGGTTGTGTTTTGATGCAACGGGGGAAAGTGATTGCTTACGCCTCGAGACAACTAAAGAATGCGGAAGAAAGGTACACGACTCACGATTTGGAATTGGCGGCGATAGTGTTTGCTTTGAAGTTATGGAGACACTACTTATATGGTACAAGGTGTACGTTATATACGGATCACAAGAGTCTTCAATACGTTTTCACTCAAAAAGACCTACATATGAGGCAAAGAAGATGGATCGAATTGATACAAGATTATGATTGTGAAATTGTCTATCATGCGGGGAAGGCCAATGTGGTAGCCGACGCCTTAAGCCGAAAAGTGTATGAAAAGCCGATTAAGGGAAAACTAACACGTATTGAAGTAGTCTCGAGTATAGTAGAACGAATCAAGAACGCCCAACGGGAAGTGATGGAAAAAGATGAATTAAGGCAAGAACGTTTGGGAAAGAACCAACATTTTGTGGAAAATAAGCAAGGTTGAAAACCGTGGGTGGTCGAATTTGGGTTCCCAAGTTCGGGGGTACCCGAAAGGAGTTACTAAACGATATTCATAAGTCTAAGTATTCGATCCACCCGGGAAGTACAAAAACGTATCAAGATATGAAGAAGATGTATTGGTGGCCCGGGATGAAGGCAATAGTGGCAAAGTATATTTCTAAGTGTGCCACGTGTGCACAAGTAAAAGCCGAGTATCAAGTACCTTACGGGGTAGCTCAATCGTTACAAATCCCAGCCGGTAAATGGGATGATATAACAATGGATTTTATTGTTGGTTTGCCAAAGACGAGCAAGAACCACGACGCCATTTGGGTCATTGTTGACCGGTTGACCAAAAGTGCATTATTCTTGGCAATTCGGGAAACCATGCCACTTGAGAAGTTGGCAAAGTTGTATGTAGATGAAGTAGTAAGACTTCATGGAGTCCCGTTGTCAATTGTGTCCGATAGAGATGCGAGGTTTACCTCGAGATTTTGGAGATCGTTGCAAGAAGAGTTGGGGACGAAGTTGCGGTTGAGCACGGCTTACCACCCGCAAACCGATGGTCAAAGTGAAAGAACCATTCAAACGGTTGAAGATATGCTAAGATCGTGTGTGCTAGATTTTGGAGGTAAATGGGATGAACATTTACCGTTAGTTGAGTTCTCCTACAATAATAGTTACCAATCGACCGTTAAGATGCCGCCTTATGAGGCGTTGTATGGAAGGAAATGTAGAACTCCATCGTGTTGGCTTGAAGCGGGTGAGACGAAACTCTCGGGTCCCGAGATTGTGAGGTTGACCAATGAAAAGATTGGGATAATCCAAACCAATATGAAAATCGCCCAAGATCGACAAAGAAGCTACTCGGGTTTGAAAAAGAGACCGTATGATTTGAATGTGGGAGACATGGTAATGTTGAAAGTATCGCCTTGGAAAGGCGTGATGCGGTTTGGTAAGAAAGGCAAATTGAGCCCAATGTATGTTGGCCCGTTTAAGATTTTGAAACGGGTCGGTTTGCGAGCTTTCAAGTTAGAACTTCCACCCGAACTTCAAGGTGTTCACGATACGTTTCATGTAAGTTATTTGAAGAAGTTCGTGGGTGAGGTTGAAAATATAATTCCGTTACAAGAATTGCGGGTTGATGCCCCGAACCGATTGATTGAGGAACCCGAAGCCATACTAGATTCAAAAACCAAGAAACTTCGGAATAAAGAAATTGAATTGGTGTTGGTCAAGTGGAAGCATTCCCGTGGACCGAACTTGACTTGGGAAGTCAAGGACGAGATTCGGAAAAGATACCCGAACTTCATGAACTATGATGAGATTCCGAGGACGAAATCTCCTTAAGTGGTAGATAGTTGTAACGACCCGAAATTTGTAAATAAATAAATTATACAAAAATATGATAAATAAGGATAAATCGTTTAAGGAACGTAGGAATTGGTTTCGTGTCATTTGGACACCGTACGAGAAAGTTATGGGCGAAACCGGGTCGAACCAAAGATTAAAAAGTGCAGCCTGGGCCGTTCAGGGAGTTCACGGCGCGAACTAATGTTCGCGATCGTGAACACGGTTCAGCTATTTGGGCAATTCATCGCGAAGTAGTTCCCGACCTGGTACCGATCGCGAACTATGCGTATGGGAAAAAGTTCACGTCGCGAACTTGTTAGCGATCGCGAACTCTGGCGACACCAGCATTAAATTCGGGGAAAACCCCATTTATGTCAAATGAAACCCTAGTTTTTCTCTCTTCTTGTGTGTGAACGATTCTTGAGTGTAAGGTGTCGTTTGGAGCACAATCTTCATCAAATCTTGGAGATTCTTGCTCACATTTGAAGATCAAAGGTAAATCTTCATTCCTCTTGTGTTATAAGTCTTAGATTTAAGTATGGAAGCTTGAATCATAAACCCTAGTTTTTCTCTCTTCTTGTGTGTGAACGATTCTTGAGTGTAAGGTGTCGTTTGGAGCACAATCTTCATCAAATCTTGGAGATTCTTGCTCACATTTGAAGATCAAAGGTAAATCTTCATTTCTCTTGTGTTATAAGTCTTAGATTTAAGTATGGAAGCTTGAATCATAAACCCTAGTTATGGATTTGTTCATGAATGGTTAAATGGAGGTAATATAACTTAGATCTATGGTATTTTAACAAGGAAAACGTGGTCATGTTATGGATACATGAAAATATGGTGATTTATGAAATTAGAGTTTGGTAACTTTGGGGAAAATGGTACTAGTAGTTGACTAGCCATGGATTATGTAGTTAGTAGTGATGATTGATGTAAACCATTGTATTGGTTTTGATAATAGGTTATCGATTGGAAGATTTGAGGCATTCAAATCTTGAAAAGTGATATTGGTGTTCAAGGAACACAACTTTTGGATAAGCTTGGCTAAGGTGAGTACATGTGACTTTTAAACTGGGTACATAGCTAGTAAATGTTTTTATAATCTAATGATTTGTCGAGTCTTTAAGTAATTTAGTCATTTATGTGATTTATGATGAATTACTTGTTTGATAATGAAATGAATGATTGATTGAGAAATGATGGAGCTATAAGCTCATAACGATAAAAGATAAGTAATGATGATGATGATGATGATGTCCCTAGGGCCGTAGTAGATTGGAGGCATTCCGGTTACTACGGTACCTTAAGGTTAGTGGTAGATTGGAGGCATTCCGATTACCCAATACCTATGAGTCCCGGTAGATTGGAGGCATTCCGATTACCGTGGATATGATGGTCTTGATAGATTGGAGGCATTCCGATTATCTTGACATTGGCCAATGATGAAAGTGATAAAGTGACCCAAAACAAACTTAGTAATATTATTTTAAGATTAAATGATATTATTTGACTAATTGTTTATCGGGTCTAAAACCCATGTATCTCACGAGGCAATTTTGTCTCACGTACTATGTTTGTATTTTTGCTATGTACTCAGGTTCGGGATCGAAGAATTAGAAGGCTTGATTAGAAGAGGCCTTGTTGAGATTAGCTCGGTGTTGATGATTAGAGTCCTTATCCTATGGTTAAGATATAATTTGTAACACCGTTTTTGTAAACTCTGATAATCTCGAACAAGAAACCTTTTCGTTTTTGTAAAACCGGTATTTGACACCGATACGATATTATGTATTTTGGATTTAATGTTATTTAAATGTTGTTTTGAAAATTGAGGTGTTACAAAGATGGTGTCATCCGCAAATTGCATATGAGAGATCGTTACTTTTGACTTTGGAAGATTAATTCCGGTAAATACACCACTAGACACCGCAGTTTTCATTGCGATGTTCAAGGCTTCCGCAGCTATGATAAATAAGAAAGGGGCTAGCGGGCCGCCTTGTCTCACGCCTCTTTCCATGGAGAATTCCTCTGTTGGTGAACCGTTTATTAAGACCGAAATACGTGCCGATGATAGACATCCAGATATCCACATCCGCCACTTTTTACCGAAGTTCATTTGCATAAGAATATCATCAATAAATTCCCAACTAATTGAGTCGAAAGCTTTTTCAAAACCTATTTTAAACATCAATGCATGCCGCATGCTTTTCTTGTACCATGATATGATTTCACTGATGATGAGTGGTCCGTCAAAAATGCATCTACCGTTGATGAAGGTTGTGTGCTCCTGACCAATCACTGAACCGATTACTAGTTTGAGTCTATTAGCTAGGATTTTTGCGATTATTTTATATAGGCAGTTGAGTAAACTGATGGGCCTGTATTCTTGAAGCCCAATGGGTGCACTAACTTTAGGAAGTAGTACGAGAAAAGAGGAGTTGCAACCCGCATCAAACTTCCCTGTATCTGCAAAAATATTAACATCACCAATTAGTTCAAATTGAATAGTATTCCAGAATGTTTTCAAGAAAGCAAATGTGAAACCGTCTGGGCCTGGAGCTTTTTCAGACCCCCAAGCCCCAAACCGCTTTTTTGATTTCTTCTTCTAAGAATTGTGCTTCAAGAGAACTAGACTGCTCCGAGTTTAATTTCTGGATTCTGTTGTTACGGAATTTAGGTCTTGATGATGTTGGTGTTTTGAATTTGGATTCAAAAAATTCTTTCGTCTGTTTTTTGATTCCCGATGGATTTGTGACCCAAACCCCGTTGACTGAGATACCGTGTAAAAAATTGTTCCTCCTGTTTTGATTTAAAAGACCATGGAAATATCGAGAGTTTTCATCGCCCAGAGAGGCCCATTTCACTCTCGATTTTTGTTTAACATCTAACAGTTCCCTTTTAGATATTTCTTTGATCTTAAGGATTGCATTTTTACGATTTTCAATGTCAAGATCCGACACTATTTGCTGCTCTGCTTTGGCTTCGGCTTCTTCTACTATTTTTAATAATGTGAGCTTTTCATTTTGTTGTAACTGTTTAGCCTGGTTTCTCCACCTTTTAACCTCGCTTTTCACAAATTTTAGTTTGAGCATGAGTTGAATAATTTTAGATCCGGGCATTACTGAAGCACCCTAAGCCCTGTTCACTATCTCTGTTAATGATGGATCAGCGAGCCACGAGTTGAAAATTTTGAAATATGTAGGGCCAAAATCCAAGACCTATGAGTTAAAACTGATAGGGCTATGATCTGAATGTAACTTGGGAAGAATTATTGTGGAAGGATTGGGCCACTTATTGAGATATGTAGAGTTTGTGAAAAACCGGTCTATCTTGCTTAACTGCCTGCAATCTGGACTCATCCTTGAAAACTTTCTACCCCCTGCTTTAACTTCAATAAGACCCGATTCGTGGATGAAGTCGTTGAATCTTGAAGCACCGTATGAGGAGAATTTGGTACCCTTCCTGTCGTCGGCTGTTCTAACTTCATTGAAGTCCCGAAAAATTGTCCACATAACATCGTGATGAACCCTTAAAATGTTGATTATGTTTGCCTACAGAATGTTTTTTCGACCCTGGTTTTGGGGCCCGTATACATTGATAAAACCACATCGAACGCTGCATCCTGAACAGAATCCAATAACCGCTAGAAAATTTCTATTATGAATTGATTCTGTTTTTGTGAAGGATTGTGGATCCCAAATTGAGATAATACCTCCTGATCTACCTGAAACCTCCACCATGTCAAATTCAAAACTGTGATTCCCCCAAATAGCAAGAAAGAGGAATTGATCGGGTTCAGATATATAAGATTCCTGAAGTCCTAAAAATTGTATTTTGTTTGATATGCACAGATTACAGATCCACTCTTGCTTCGCTTCTGAAGCAAGACCCCGGGAATTTATGGAGATTAAATTCATTAGTTACTTCTGGCATCCCCATTGTTGGATATTAACCGACCTATTTCAGTTTCATATCCATCTAAACCGAAACCAACTATCTCTCCTACCTCTTTGGTGTTACGGATTTCTTTTGATCTTCTATTCGAGTCTGCCTGATTTGGCTCAGAGAGGAAAGAGTCACTTACATGAGAAGGTAAAGGTTGCTCATTCAAGTTTATTGAAACATCTTTTGTTTCTCCTCCTTTACAGCGTAAAAGCTCATTGGAGTTGTTACTAGCCCTAGATATTTTTTGATGTCGGAAGCTATGTGACAAAATATATATGGGCTTAAGTGGAAATGGAAGTGTTTTTGAGATTCTGTTTTGTCGGATTTGGGTAGCCTGAGAATTAGTATGAATTGGGCCAACCTCTTGTGGGTTATTTAAATGTTCGACCACTGGGTCTACCCAAATAGGTGGGCCATTATTATTTCCTTCCCCGATTACTTCCACTATGTTATCTGGCCCAGGCCCATTCACCGATAGGGATGGGGATACATGTTCTGATTCGTTATTGGGAGAAGAACCAACATGCGCCGCTTTCAATTTAATCTGGTCGCCGTCTTCATCAATAATTAATTCAGGAACCAAAGCGTCTTCTCTATTACCGTTACCGAATTCCAAATCTCCATCGAAGTCTGGTTGTTGATCTTCTCTTGTTATCGTTACCGAATTCCAGGTCACGATCGAAGTCTGACTGTTGGTCTTCTCCGACAAGGTCTAGGCTGCCGGAGAAGTCGGAACCCCTATCCTCCGCTGAATCCGATCCGTCACTATGGAATAATTGATGATCTTCTATATTCCTGAATGAATTATGAATGGGGACCATCTCTTCTTGATGAAACGGATTGAACCTTAGTGATTCCATACGGTCTTCCGAGATGCTAATATCATGTTTAACTTCATCGATATATATCGATCTGGTGAAATTGATGTTATCCGATTTTTCTGTTAGAATTACAACCTTTCCCATAGACATATTGGTGTTATCTTTCGAACAATCCTCTTGAATCATAATCGTACCCCATTCTTTGGCTACATCAGAAAAGGTTTCTAGGAGCCATGCATGAGGAGGGACACCGTAAATATATAAAGATGCGAACCTGTCCTTGATTTTGTAGTCCGGACCCCATGTTTTAAGAGAGCTGAACCAATTTTGCCATGTTTCTTTGGCTTTGATCATGAATGTTACAGCTTCATTTTTATCCTCAAACTCGATTATTGTGGATAAACCGCCAATGTATCTAATTTTGGTGATGTTCAACCCTTCAACTTCTATCATATTGTTTAAACCGAGCAGGTGTTCGTACGATTTGGTCGTACCGATCAGATTTGATCTGACCCATTTCTCCATTGTTTTTTGGATTTTCAGATTTAACGGAGGTGGGGGAGGGGGGGGGGGGGGTAACTCTTCACTGTTATGCACCGGCTGCTCCATCTTCTTTGTTTTTGTGCCTCCTAAGGCCTCCGCATAAGATTTGTGTGTTATGCCTGGAGGTGCAATCCTAGGCTTTCTTCTTTGTACGTGTTGGTTCCTTTTGTTATCTGGCATGTTGTCTCTTTCGAACATGTTGGTTCCTTTTGTTATCTGGCATGTTGTCTCTTTCGAACCTAGCCAGAGTGACGGAAAGTTTCTTCATACCAAAAGACACAGTCCTCAGTTTACTCACCATGATTTTTGGATTATGAACGCCCACAAATCTTGCAAACCCGAATCTCTTACCTAGCTGATTCTCTTTTTTGGCGATATACACATCTACCAGTCTTCCGTGCGTCATTAGAGCTCTCCAGATGCCGTCTTCTGTTATCCTTTCGTTGAAGTTCGAGATGTAAAAATTTGTGGCCGTCGATTTGAATACGTCCTTGTTGTGTTTCTTATTGTGATCTTCTTGGTAGTAGTTGATGTTGTTGTGGTTGCTGCCGGCGAATTGCTTTTTCCGGCGAGTGACCTTCGTCCATTCGCCTCCTCTCTCACGCTCTTTCTACATCCTGCTCACACAGAAAGATCTTCACGGTTACTTGTTTTTATTATCTAGGTGTTCAAATTGCCATATATTGTCTTGTAATAGAAAAAAAAAGTTTTTCCTCTAGAGCGCATGATTAGTAATAATTAAATGTTTTTTATATTCATACATTTAATTTATCAAAACAATTAATTTTTAATAATGGCCAGTAAGGATAAAATTAGTTTAACACAAAACATCAATAACTTATCAATATCATTTTACACTAATTAAGAAAATTCTATTTTATTAAATATTCGTTATTGTAGGACTACGTGGCACATATTAATTAGCAAAACCCATAAAAAAAATATTACCAATACTTAAAACCGGTGATTTTTTACTTAAACCCCATAAACGTTTTTATTTAGTACTATTATTGTACTGGATCCACCTTAATTAGTTCTTTGCTGAACCATTGGAACTAATTGGCTACCCTTCTAACCACGGCCTTCATGTGGTTCATAAGTAAAAAAAACCTTTATAGTCAAAGGCCGGTCCAATGAGTTTTTCAGTTCATATATACTTCGGACATTAATAGTTTACTTTTCCGCCCTGAAGGTTAACTCGTCTATTGTATAAGCCAGCTTTAACATATTTATTTTACAAAATAAATTACGTACATTATTTGTGAAATAGCCTAATAGTGGAGGACATGTAATATGTTATAGGCTCATATAGTTCTCCCTGAAAACAGTCTCTTTTTTTCTGAATAGATGTATGATTGTGTATATCATACCTTCTTCATACTTTCACGTTGATGGATTAAATATCCTTATTGTTGCTCATCATTTAGCTCTCACGTACATATGTCAGGTAGTCAGCTACCCTTTACAAAGAGTAATGATATGATATTACTTCTTACCATTTGTTCCTACTTATATTTTTATTCTTAGATCAAAACATATATCAAAATCAAGAGATAATATTAAATAATGAGTGAATTACACATATCAACTTATTAAGTTGGTGGGAATTAAAGATAAGTATGAATAAATGGTAAAAATAAATATCATTTCTCTTTACAAAAATGGTGTAGCTTTACGGGATGTTAGACGTTAAAAAAAACAATCGCTATCCATGGAAAGTCGGGGAGGCAGAATCATGTGTTGATGTCTCGGTGAGACTTGTGTTTTGTGGATACAACGCATGAAAAGTTGGGAGTCAGAATCATGTGTCCATGTCTTTGTGGGACCCCACATTTGTCCAGGTTGAATGCTTTGATTAAAGTATTTAACACATGATTTTTCAATATTGTATTTTCCCAAAAAGGATACCATAGCTTTTTAGATGATAATTTTTGTTTGATGGAATTCGAAATTTATGGAGATACTAAAAGTACTTGTAAGTTGTAACTTGGCAAACTTCCTATGAAATAAATAATACGGAGTATTAAGTTTATAATGTTTTTGATGTATTCAAAGGCTTCAATGGATGATTGATAGATAGCTAAACCAACATTATTAGAGTATCAGACAAAAGGACCACGGTCCACGGAAGCCACATAATTATGTGTGTACTTGAAACTCCTGTAAAGGCTAGCCAAAAAGCCCGTTGGGCCGGCAACTTTTTCTTTTAATTAATACGAATGCAAATACATAAGAGCTATTGCAAGCTAATTATTAATGTAGTTTGATAAATACGAGGTTAATTCATGTCGGGATATAAATTCTATTATTTCATTCACTTCTATTATCGAAAAGAATTTTGATAATGAAAATCTTAAATACTGTTTTTAAGTAAATAAATAGATATTCAATAATTCATGGGGAAGTTTTTATTTGGAAACGGTAAATATATATTAAAAAGATCAACTTAGCAAGTAACTAAGCAGACCACAAATTACAAGGAAGACAAAAAAGGTGAAACACCCCATTCAAGCCAATTACAAGATAGTTTACTTCTATGTTTTAACCACATAAATGACATTGAAATAACATCGCCCGCTATCGCCGTATAGTTCATATGCTTGTTGTTAAACACCACTCCATTCCTTGCTTTCCACAAAACCCAAATCAAGCATTGAATTATTGTCGTGAGAAGCTTTTTTTTCTTAGGGCAATTCCCCCATAAGGATCCAAACTCTATGAGATCAACAACCGAATTAAAGGACGGTAGTGTAATTCCACACCACCGAAAAATCCATGAAGTAACATCTACCGCAATTGGGCAGCGAAGAAAGATATGTTCAACATTTTCAACCTCCTGATTACATACTTTACAACAAATAGTGCCAATGTCGATGCCTCTATTAAGGAGTCGGTTACACAAATCTAAAAAAAAAACTAATTAAAATAGATTTTCAATAGGTATATAATATGATCAACTTTATTACCCCATTGGGAACACTTCAAAACTGATTCGACACTATTATCACTATTTGAGCTATATGAAATAGACTGGTTAAAGTGGGGTTTTTTTTAACAGCAAAATAGGGACTCCGGGAAAGCAAAGCCATCACCCCCAAAGTGGGTTAAGTCAAAGTTGACTTATTAGTAATGTCAAAAGTAAATTATCTGGAATATTCATAGTTTAATATATTATTCCGGTTCTTATTTCGATTGTTTGTACTGCGATATTAGATTCTTCGTAGCTTTCATTTATATGATTCTAAGATTTTTTTAGGATGAATGATAATTTTGTTGAAGCTCCTGGGTTTCTTTTTTAATTCTTTTTTTTTTTGGGTTCATCCAACCTAGTCAATGTTTTATTTATTTTTGGTTTTTAAAGCAACAAAGAATTGTATTACAAATAAAATCATAAAAGTAATTTGTTTTATTAGGAGCGAATAATATTCTTGTTGCCGTTGTGTGTGTGGGTGAGGGGGCTGGCTTCATGGCTCATGTTTGTTTGTCCCATCAAGTGTTAGCCATTAGCCACCGGCCCATTTACTTTTTCTCTATTTCCTTCTTTGACTTATATTATCAATAATGGTCCTTTAACCCATGTGTTACGGTTTAACCTTTAAGACATTGAAATGTGTTTATTATTATTTTTTTAAATGTCGATTGACATGTATTAATTCACTTGCTTATCATAATATTGTTTTAGGAGAGCTGATCATGTTTTGAGATACTTATTTTTTTAAACTGAATTTTATACTTCCTCCGATTCAAAATAAGTGATACACTTTCCTTTTTGGGTGATTCAAAATAAGTGATACACTTTGAAAAGTTTCCTTATTTGGCAAACAAAATGGGACCCACACGCACTAACTATCTACTTTAACAAAGTGAAATGACCCCTTTACCCTTACTTTTTACTTTTAAACATCATTAACCTTACTTTATTCAAAATGTGTGGGACCCATTCCCCACTAACCATCAAATTAATCTAATTTAACCATCATTATAATTTTTTGCCTCAAAAATCGTGAAACCCCAAGTGTATCACTTATTTTGAATCGGAGGAAGTATAACTAGTAACAAGCTAATAAAAAATAATTACAAAGTAAAGATAAGATAAGGTTTTGGATCTAAATGGATAGACAAACCTTACTATCTATATTTTTAAAAGAATACCACATTAATGAAACATTCTCAATTTTGTCTAATTAATCCTCATGAAGTATATTCTTAATTTTGTTGTTACGAAACTATCATAATGCCCAAACCACTACACCTAATGTAGAATGTATAATACTCTTGAAGAAGTTATTCAGGTTGTCTTGAGTCATGAAGAGGAATATGGATCCATTTGAAAACAACTTGTCAAACTGAAGTAACCAGGGTACATGACCAAAGAAGATGCGAAAAGGTCTCAGGAGAGATGTTGCAAAGAATCAACATCATCTTGTCTCAATCGGATATCCTAAGAGAGTAATATAATCAAGAGTAATGGTATTTGTACCTATCAAATATGTCTACTCATTTGCCTACCAATTTGATTATGTCAAGTTTCAAAATGAAGGAATGATACGAAATATCATTTATCTATAATTAACACAAAACCAAATATCTTTAGTCATAAAGATATTTGAATCTATTAAGATCCAACGTCAAGTATAATTTGGCCTCCTAGGTTGAACGTTAGCCAGCATATTAATCAACAAATTCAATATAATATGCTTATAATGAAACCAAAATTTATTTGTATACGTTACCATCTACAATTTTTGTGACATGCTTATTAAGTAAAACTAAAGCCAAATTTATACCCAACTCGTTATACGTGTGGATAGATGTAACATACGAGTTTTCGTTTCATCTAAAATATATATTTACACGTAAGTAACTTGGATTATGTGTATTAAATGCTCAAAACATGTTTTCCAGGTAATATGATAAGTACACGATCATTAAGAAAAACATGTATGAGCAAATAATATAACATTTGTAACACCCATTTCCGAAGCGTCAACTTTGGGAACGAGTATCCTGGAATAAAGTTGAGAATTTATGAATATAATCTAAATGGAGTTGTAGTACTCCTTATGAGGTTTCCAACGATATAAAGGACGTTAAAAACGAAATTCGTATGAAGAAGTTACGGGCGTTTGAAAGATGGAAGAAAGTTTCCGTTAGTGATGTTAAGTATTTAACTGGCTGACACCCCCCACCGTTAGAGCGAGTGAGGGCGCATGCCCGGGTCCCTGGGGCTGAAATTTAGACACATTGTCCCTCAGAGATTTGTGCAAGTGGTGTTAAAATTTCATGCAGATCAGAGGTCGTTTAGACCCTCTGCCGCATCATTTACAGAACAGAATACATGCAATCAGCCTAAAAACTCTCTCTTTCATTAAGTGTGTGTGTTCTTGGTGTTTTACTGTGTGTGAACGATTTTAAGCTCAAATCAAAGGGGTTTTTACATGCAAGTGAAGATTTAAAGGTAACTCATCTCCCTTATCATATATATGAGTACAAATCATGGTAGAAATGGGTGATTTTGTGAAGGTGATGAACCCACTTATGGGTACACCTCATGAACCATGAAATCAAGTTGAGAGTTTTGACTTATAAACTGATTTAAGGTTTTTAATGATGATATGAAGGCTAGATTGTGTTGAAAATATATGCATGATCATGTTATAAATGAAAAGAAGCATATACGGGTTTTGTGCATACATGCATGTGTTGTACATTGGCGAATTTTGACCCGTAGCTTAGTTTGTTTGAGTTTTATAAAAATAAAGTTATGGAATGGGCTGTGATTTTGGGAACATTGTATATGTTGAAATTATAACACTTGATTGTGTGTGTTGTAGCTAGTTTTGGAATCCGGAAGGCAATTAAGATCAAAGTTTTGGAAGGTTGGAGTTTTGTCCGTCTACATCTACGCCAAGGTGAGTTCATCTATGTACAACTGTATACTAGTAGTTATATATCTAAATGTTATGTGTTATTTGGTTTATTGTATCACATACGCGATGCTTAGAACATTGAATTGGTATTTCTAGTGATTTGAATATATTATGATTAGATGAAGATTGATTCATTGATAAACACTTGTTAGGTGCATTGAACTGTAAGAATATAATGATTATTTGTGGTATGCCTTGTTTATAATCTTTTGATAGATGTCTTGATTGTTGGAATATCTTTGTAATGTCTCGTTTGACACGATTTAAGTCGTATGAATTCCTTGTGTTGCGTCTCGTTTGGATTGTCCTTGTATGAGATTCATTTGATATTGATTGGGGTTATGATAATCCTCTTGTTCCGGTCTCGTGGAGTTATCTTTGTTATTGTTTCGTTTGATATCGAATATGAGTTACCCGTACGAATTCCTTGAGAGATGATTTTTTTTCGTGAGGACCCACGGCGGCTTGAGTATTACTTTGTGTGATAAGTCGGGCGGTGGACGCGGGAGTACCTGGCGGAGGAGTGTATAGACCGTGGTGGTGAAGCTGGATTATGGACTCGGTTAGGGGTGCCATGGTCACCTTCATCGACCTCATTCCCTAATGGCCTAAGGGGGAATGACGCACTTTGATTCGTTTGGATTGTATTGAGAACTCGTTGATTCATGGTGTGGTATTGTCTATTGGTTACGGTGGTTATGTGATGATTCCCGTGGAGTGTTGATTCGGTGATTGGTTCTTGATTGTGTTTATTATCTGGCAAACTCTTGTTGATTCTTGCGATATAGTTGTATTCTCAGTGTCAGTCATCCAGTAACTCTTGTTGATCCCGGATAAGTGTTGATACTCGGCTATGGAGGATTCTCGGTAAATCTCATGTTAAGTTGTAAAGCTTCTCGGTCAGTTATGTGTTGAGGTGTACTTGCAATAATATGAATTACTTGAATTGTTTTATATCATTTATATGTTATTATTCTTTTGTTTTGTATATAATGGTAGTATTATTTTGTACTTTATGAACTCACTAAGCTCGTTGTAGCTTACCCGTTTAGTGGACAAACATTTTACAAGAAAAGATAAAAGGAAAAGC
Source organism: Calendula officinalis (assembly GCA_963853835.1). Lineage (NCBI taxonomy): Eukaryota > Viridiplantae > Streptophyta > Magnoliopsida > Asterales > Asteraceae > Calendula > Calendula officinalis. Next base: position 37,459,058 of record OY970820.1, read on the forward strand.
CTATAGTATCTTGAAGTTGATCAGAGGTTTAGAAGACCTGCTTCTGGTATATATTTAGGTAAACGGGAGTGGGGTAGTTTTGAATTTTGATTGTAGTTAGTTGGTTTGTATCCATAGACATTGTTGGTAGTGAAATCTTGGCTCATTTGTTATCTTATGTATAGTCGTTATCGGATTTGTATGGTTAATCCTAATTACATCGTTATTGGAATGTTGAAAGTTTGATTTGCGGGTATTTGGACCCGGTCGTCACAATAGAATGTGAAGTTTTGATCCATATCCAAAACAAGTATCAATTGGAAATCCCTTATACTCCCTCCGTCCCACAAAAAAGTTTACATTTCTTTTGGGCACAAGATTTTAGGTGATAGTTACTAGTGAGGTTACTAGTAATACTTTTGATTAAAATATAAGGTTGGATTGGAGAGAGAAAGATAGTTAGTGGATATTAATGGTGGGCTCTTAGTAATAATATGAAGGGTTTCATAACACTGATTGACCACTTGGGTCAACCTCCTAGTATGCTTGGTTCGACCATACTGACAAGAACATGACTCTTGTCGGTTAAACCAACTAGCTGATTTAATCCCTAAAGCGGAACTGAGATTAAACCTAATCCTTAAACCCTAAAGGATTGGGATTTTGGAAATCTAGATTAGATTACCAAGAAAGAAAGCTTATACGAATAACTCGAACACAGACACACACTTGTGTGTGTTCGTCGAATCACCAAGAACCCTAGGGTTCTTGGTGCCGAATTCGTACAAAAGGAAAAAGGGGGAAAATGTTTTTCCAAATCATACCTTAGTCTTGCTTAAGTAAGTCCACTGACGATTAACACAACGAGAAACCTTCTAGTTGGTTGATGCAATGATCTTCTATCTTCAAGGACTTGAAGAACACGAAGAACGAAAGAAGAACGAAGAACACAAAGGCTTGTGTTCTTCCCTTTGGTTCGGCCAATCGAGAGAGGAGGGAGGGGCAAGGATTTCGTGTACAATGAGCAACAAAACAAGGAACCCCAAACCTTCTATATATAATAGAAGGACTTTCACTTAGGGTCCTTCTAGTTTAATTAATATTAATCATTAAGCTTGCTTTCAGCCGAGATCGCCCTTCAGTAGTTGCCCTCCTCGCCCCATTCGTTGCTCACAATCTGACTTATCCTAGGTAGGTTACTGGTATTCCACGGGTTGGGTAAAGACGACTGACTTTGGAAACGGAACACGAACCAATTTCAGCTATTCCGGCTTCTTATTGAGCGTAGCGAAATCAACCAGATACATTCTTAAAGGAATGCGCTTTTCAAAATACCAAAAGGAGGAGGAGCCCATTTGATCCATTTTCCTTTAGGAATATTAGGGGCTGCTGGTTCGGGGGTAGAGTACAGTACTAAAGGTCCTCGGATTAAACTTATCCTTTTACGCTTTAAACCCTTTGTAGTTTGACTAGTTATTATTGTCCATCTTAATTATTAAATGTCTAGCATTTACACACTTATATTTCGGTATATACATATACACGAAATATATGTCTGTGTTGATACTTTTAATAATTAATTATATAATAAACCTTATATAATTTAGATAATAATAAAATCCAACACCATATGATTTAATTACTTTAAATCATATTATGGATAATCTATAATTAACACATCGTATATTTACTCAACTGGTAAGTGTGCAAATACTTGTATTAATTAGTTAGATAAACTAATCTAGTAATAAGTTGAACTTAACTTAATACTTAACTTGATTCATAAATAACTATTATGAATCATTCATCTTCCAAGTATCATTACATATCTTACTCGTATTATATGCACTCACCGGAGTGACCCTTAAGTGTTTCGTAGGCATGGATGTATCATCATAGGTTGACTAACTGTGCACATAATTCCAACAGACTCCCATTTGTGCAAGTTCGTAACCTTAACTTGATGACACGAGCTACAGTGGCCCTCTAGATAGGCATGTAGGTAACCAACCCCATAAAAACAGCTTATGTAACCCAAGTATAGTTTTTGTGAAACTCTTTTAATAGCGTTGCCTAGTAAAGAACACTCCGTCTTTACTTCTTGGGTAACGTTGTTAGGTTCATCCCTTGCAACACGATATTTGTGATAACGAATACGAGCATGGTAGAAATTATCAACTCCTGTATTCGAAATCATTTCTTGACTTTTTGACTTAAACTGTTGTGATACACGACAAAGAACGAATCAGTTCGCTTTTTGGGCATGACCATGCACTTGTCAGTTTTCATCATGTCAAGGGACCCATAAATATCTCTCCTAAAAAGGATGCGCAATTACCATCTTGTTATATTTCGATTCATAATACAATTTCCTTTGTACCCAGTAGATCCTCGTATGACAACCATATTTCAGGCTTTAACACGAACCAAAGTACATTAGTCATTGTATCCTAAACCAAATACCTCAGGCTTAAGGATAATCCTAGTGAATAATACTTTTGAACTTTTCAACCACGGAGTATTATCACGGTGGTCAATCCAATATTCGTTGAGCTCCAACAGAATATCACCGATATTTGGTTTACACAAAAACTTGTGTAGCTATCTTCGAAGAACTTCGAATCTACCACCAAATATCGCGATGACGTTATCGTCCCATCAAGGTTCCCACTAAGACGAGTAGTCACGGATTTATATCTTTTTGAATAAAGAGAGTTTTATTCATGGATATTGTAAAACATACAAAGTCTGAATAACAATGATGCTAACTCATGTATTATTCCTCACTGGACATAGATATCGAATTATGACTGGATCATTACTTATTCTTTGCGTTTGTGTTGATTGCTCAACGACTCTTAATTGTAACTTGTATCACCAATTACATTTTAGTCACTTCTATTAAACTAAAGACATAAGACGAGTATTTTTAGAATACTATTACTTTTGTCTTTGCTAGATATTGTTCATGCAACATTAGAACATATTCTAGTCTTGCCCTTTTTATATGATTCGGTAAACATAGGAGGATTGGAAAATTACTCCTTTAGTTTCTTGAATCTATAAAACTTGTCCTGTAACTAAATCTCTTTTAGCTACTTGATTTGTAGATACTTTTACTAGTTAAAGAAATTCCCTTAAATGATTAACTTGTTCACTGGAGTGTGAACATCCTATTAGATTTGCAATGATTAATCACAAGACTTGTGACCACGCTATTAGGTTTGCAATGATCTAATCAATGATCATTTATTCCTCTTAACTCTTTGGCTAACGACTTGGTAATTCCTTGTTGTTAATGTCTCACTAACTTACTAAATCCATTAATGTCTTTAATGAATTATGTTAGTCATAGCTCCCACTACCTTTTATGGAATTTAAGCATCAGTTTAAACTACCACTTTGACCAAGTCAATAACTTGTAGTTTAATCTTTTAAGAATTCTATCAATAATCAATATACTCCTTTGGATTTACGAATATTCAATATTCCTGTTTAGGTAATTATGACCTTTTATTGATTACTGTATCTAACAAGTATAAAACACTTGATATGATACTTTCAGTTCTTAAACACTTTAGTATTTTTTAAGAACTACATTTAATGCCAAAGTCATTTCTTGGATTTCTTAAATATCTATTATTCCTATTAGGGAATTATGACTTGATTAAATAATATATTAGTTACAAGTATGAGACACTTGCGTTTAATACCTTTAGTTCTTAACTGCTTTAATATAGTTTGACCCTTTTAAGAGTTTATTTAATCTCTAAGTCATTTCTTGGATTTTGCGAATATCCAACTTTCCTTGTTAGGGAAGTATGACTTGATTAAATCCTTTATTACAAGTATGAGATACTTGTAATAATACTCTTAAAGTTCATCTTGATTATATCCAATATAATCATGTTATGTTAATGCTAATACTTTAAAACGTACTATCATAAGTAATGACGATTACTTAAGATGTTTTAACTAAGTTCAATAACTTTTGAACCTTATGCTTCCATAAAACTCTTAAATACTTGTATTAGAAGAACTTCTAATTTCTAGTATCTAAGTACCTTGAGCTTTTAAGACATTATTCCCTTATACAACAATCAAACAAGTATAAAACATGAAATATTAAGTAAATAAAAAACTTGACTTACAATCTAGTCATAAACCTTGACTAGTGTAATTGTCACACATGCACACATAACACAATATAATTCAACCATGGATTCGAATTGATTAAAAACAAAATACTTGTTTTAACATTAAATAAAATGATTATTCAACAATAAAATAAAATCATTTTCTACTGAATCTATAAAAATACTGAATTATAAAAACTTGGTGCTCGTGGGATCATCACCATCTCATGCCGGTCATCATCACTTTCCATCTCCTCCTGCAATAAATGATTGCAAAAGTTAGATTACTCGTAATGTACTTTACAAGTATCTAAAAAGTGATTAAGAAGTGTGGTTGTGTTACCTGAGGAACTTGCAATTCCTCCAACACTTGCACCCTTTGGACAATTTCTTTTCCAGTGCCCAGCCTCGCCACATTTGAAGCACCGATTCTCGGTCCTCGCAGTGTTAGGCTTCACCTTCTTGACCTTTTGTTTGACACCTTTACCATTTGGCACTCCTTGGTTAGGATTGGTTTTACCCTTTCCTTTGCCACCATGCCCTTTTCTCTTCTTGCCACTGCCACTGCCATTACCGATCATCAGAACATCCTTAGATTTGGTCCCCAAACTCAATTCAGCTGTCTTGAGCATAGAATGTAGCTCAGCAATGGATTTCTCCATATTATGCATGTTGTAGTTGACCACAAAAGGCTTGTAGTCCTCAGACAACGAATTGAGTATAGTATCTGTTGCCATTTGCAACGGTATAGGGTGACCAAGTCTAGCCAGGTGATCCATGTGCCCTTTCATTTTCATGACATGGGCACTCACCGGTGTTCCTTTGACCATCTTGCAAGAGTTGAAGGCTCGATTGATGTCGAACCTATCAGTGCGAGCTTGCTCTTGAAATGAATCTCTTAGTTGCTGGATCATTTCAAACGCAGGCACATCCATAATTCCTCTTGTAACTCGGGACTCATAGTGGCGGACATTAGACAGCTCACATCGAGTGCATCACTGACATGATTATCATAAGCTTGCCTTGTTTCAGCTCTAGCATTTGCGGCAGGGACATTTGGTATTGCTCTTTCCAAGACATACCACTTTCTCTCATGCCTGAGCACAATGCGAAGATTGCGCTCCCAATTGAGAAAGTTTGACCCAGTCAACTTGTCCTTTTCGAGGATTGAGCGAAGTGAGAGATTGTTGGTACTTGTCGTCATGGTTGTTGCTGCCATCTACAAATCAAACACAGTTTAATTAGTATTCATCAATAAACATCTCTAAAATATATTATAAACCCATAATTAATATTTTAGGCCTAGGATCCATATATCACATTCTCGCCGCAAGGTTTGGGCACTTCCCAACGAAACATGTTGTTTCTGGTAGGTAACATCCTTACCGATCGTATCAAGACTTGACACGATTCCTAGGGGTCGTAGAATCTTTAGAATTATTACTTACTACAACCTTGTACAATCTAACTGTACATTTCTAAGTTGCAATAAAGTCTAGTATGTTTATTCTACTCAAGTACTTTTTGGGCCGGGACTCCCGATTATCACCAAAGTAGATCAGACCATCTAAGACAGTGCGATGTTCTGCGTCGGGACTCCCGATTATCACAGAACCTTACGCACCCTAACACTCGCAATGATTTGAATTCATATCTAAGGTTATTTCTCCTTACAATATGAATATCGTTTAACAAGTTAGGTGTTCCATTAGGTGGATAATACTTAGATCTAAGATTTTCTTGGGTTTGTTTAAGTCTTAAACTAAACTTAGACATTTATTCCAATCTTAATCCTTGTTAAAAATGTGTGACTTGTGAATTCAAGAATTTTACAAGACACCTTTTTTGAACCTTAAGAACTTTTTCTTTAAAACTTATAGTTTCAAAAGTTGCGCGATTTATATGTATACCTAAAACGAGGTGTACAAAAATGTTTTACTAGGTTTTGTGAAAAACCTTATCTATAATAAAACTTACTTGTTTTATCTTACTTGAAAAACCTTAAAACTTATGTTAAACTTTTAATTCTTTTATGATTCATAAACTTGAATCATAAATCTAGTTTAACACGCCTTGTTTTTCACTTATTTAATAATAGAATTAAACATTTGTTTTGACTTATTAGATTCGACCAAAACTTATGTCTTAGCGACACATTTATAAACTTTGTGATTTTCTTGTGTAGCTCCCACTAGCTCCAACAACCATGATGGAACTTAAGCAAACACAATCACCGGTCTATATTCGGTGAAACTAATCAATTTATTATATAAGGACAATATATAATAATAATTCTTAGTTTGTTTAAACCTTTCTTACATTTAACTTGGACTAGTTAAATATAGGTTATAAAGTTTTCTTGTTATCTATCCCTTGATCATTAATCTAGTATCTTACATGACTTGTAAAATACTTATATTATACTTGTATAATTATTTAGTTATAATAACTTATACAACTTTATACACCTTATAATAATATACAACTTTGTATATATCTAGTTTATCATATAATTTTAACTTGTATAATTTCTAGTTATAATGAAATCATAACTTTGTACTTTCTAGTCTCAATTACGAGTATATAATAAATTATACAATAACTAGTTATACTATTATCCTTTTAAGATCAAAATAACATTACCTTTTAATGTTCCATTTAATCTTGTATTTCATATATATATATATATATATATATATATATATATATATATATATATATATATATATATATATATATATATATATATATATATATATATATATATATATATATATATATACTTCATTACTTTAAAAAACTTATAATATTCTAATAAGAATATTACATCTAATTTATACATATGTATTTTAACTTGATCTAATTAAAAATACGTATAAACTACTTTATCTAATTATATATATATATATATATATATATATATATATATATATATATATATATATATATATATATATAAATACATCTTGTTAATTTTAGAACTTAAAAATTAACATTTCTTTTAATCCTCATTGATTCCCTTTTATTAATTAGTCAAACCATAATCTTGTTCTTGATCAATCAAAACTAGGGTTTTGACTTTCTTGATCAAAAACATTATTAATCCTAATCAATCCTATTTAAACAATAAACTTTGTTTAAATTCTAGGATAGATTATAACCTTAATAAATTTATTTAAACTTTTTAATTCAAACCTTATGAACAATAAAACTTTGTCTAAGTTTCTAGGTTTAAAGAATTAGTTTCAATAAATCTACTAAAATAATAATTAAACCTATTAAACATGAACTTGCTTAATTATCTAGATTTTAGATTATTATCTGTTAGGATCATTTATGTTGTATTCAATAGTTAGGGGACTAGTTGTGACACATTGTTAAAGTGATAAACTAGTCATTAGCCTAAATCATGATGATTAGTGAAATAGGTATTTAAGGGAAACTAAAACTCACTAATTGTAATGCTTTCCTCATTATTGAGTAGAATTACTCTTTTGAAAGTATTCCCTCCATCTCTTTCTCTCTCAATACACACACTCAAGAACACACACTAAACACCTACTTGATTCTTCTATTTTGATCAAATCACCATGAATTAGTTAGATTTCAACCTCATTCGATCTCTCATTTGGTATCAGAGCAAAAACTCTCAAAGAGTAGATCCAATTTCATGGTGAAATGAGCTAGATCTGAGATTTTTGAAGAAAACTTTTGTTCATCCTCTGTGAAATTAATGTGCGAATTTTTCTGTTCAAATTGATGATTTGATTGAAGATAAACGTTTCTCCATTGATTCTAATAAAAATAGAATCAAATTTCGTTCAAATTCATCAACAAATCATCTCAATTTTGTGATTTTAGTGAAAAACTTGGAAACTCATATTTCGGAATGTAAAATCAAAATCGAGTGAAGATGTGTTATGTTTTGAGTTGTTTGATTGCATCAAACTGTTAGGAATTTAATTTCTAACGTTTTGTGATTGGAATCATTGATTTTGGTCAAGAATTGAGCAAGATTGAATCAAAAAGATGGGTTTTTGAACTTACCGTCAAAGTGTTCGACCTATTGAAGGTTCTCGGCCTCAAGAACAAGCTCAGAAGTTCGGCTCAGGTGTTCGATAAGGTGCTCGGCTCACTTGTTCGGCTCTACTAGTTCGGCTCGAACTTTTGACTGTTAAAATCAAGTGTTCGGCTAAATCAATTAAAATTAAGAGTTCGGCTCATATTAGCTTCAAAAGTTCGGCTCGTCAAGAACAATTCTGCAATCAATTTCAAGACATAATTAATTTCAACACATAATCGATTTTAACACATAATCAACATATCGATTGATTTCATTCAACAGTTTCAAACGATTTCAAACAGTTTCAATTGATTGATCGATTACAAAATTGGAATTGATCTCAGTGTTAATCCGATACTTAGAGAACGAACATCGAATCAAATGCCAGATACAAGAACAATAGAGACTAGCAAAGAATAATCTGAAATTGAATTGTTTCTAGGGTTATTCGTGAGAAACCTTTCTTCTGTAGAGTGATGAGGGGACGAACTTAATCGATCTTTGCTTTTAATCAAACACTGTCTTCGGCCATCACAGAGTTCAGTAATCAGATTTCGGCCCTAAACAGTGTTCGGCAAAGAGTTCGGTCCAGACTTCGACTAAGAGTTCGGCAAAATCATCATCAAAAGTGTTCGACTAAGAGTTCGTGTTGCTTCCGTCCAAAACCACAATTGATTTCAATCTTCTCGTCACAGCTTTAACTAAGAGCCCAATTCTGTTTTAAGGCCCAAAGTTTAATTTCACCATTTTCAATTAAGCCCAAATCACTAGTTTCAATTTTCGACCCATCTATAAAAGCCTAAAACTAAATACATATTCCAGCCCAAAAACCAATTTTTAGTCCAAGGAATACTCGATCAAGATTTGTTTTAACATTTAATGAACGCAAAGATTTTTATTCAATCATAACATAATACATAAAGCCCAATTATTGAGACACTTTTCATTTAAAACGAGATCACTTATATTGGTTTATCACTACAACATATGATATCATTTTTCAGAATTAGTGGCCCATACAATCAAATAGAACCCATATCATTTTATTTTTTAAAAACCCATCAACTAAAAGTCCATCACCTAAAACTAATATCATATCTTGTTGACACACTTTTAGCCTGATATCATTTTCTAACCCATCAACTAGAACCCAAAACACAAAAATTTTACATTAAAAAAAAAAGGTCTTAAAAGAAAATTTTCACATTTTTAACACAAGAACTTTTACCCAAAAACCTAATAATCGCAAAAATGGAAAAGCCAACCGTCACACCTTTGGATGCTACAAAGAAATCAACCGTTCGTGATTCAGAGTATTATAAACATAAGATGTCGATGGCTAAACAAGTTGAGACTGAAAAAGTGTTATTAGCTGAAGATGAAGAACATGTTGCAAACTTGTGCTTTATGACAAGAGAGAATACTGAGGTTTCTGATCGTTTCAATGAAGAAGCCATCAAATAAATTGAGGTAATCAGTTATCTCTTATCAAATTCTGATAATCCCATTGGTCCTGATACTTGTTTTACTAAATCTCCGATATCTGAAATTGATTCTTTAAAACAAAACCTTTTAGATGAAAAAGATTTAAATAATCAATTTCAAGAACGTTTAAATGATTTGCAAAATGAAAATGAACAACTTGTTCATTCATATGAACAACTTGTTCAACAGATTAAACAAATTAAAAATGTCAACTTGAGAATCTGGAGTTACCAAATCAAGTATCAGAATTGAATGTCAAATATGATAATGATATTAAGAATTTTTCTCATATAATTTCTGAAAAAGAAATGGAAATAACAAATCTTAAAAATACCCAAAATTCAATATCAAATGACCGAAATGATAAATATTACAAATTGTACATTGAAACATGGCATGAATATCAAATAACTAAAAACTGGTTGGAACACAAACAAAAAGAATTCGATGATAATGAGAAACAGTTCAAATCTTTAAACAATAAAATAAAAGAACTATCTGAAACCTTACATGAAAACGACATCAAAACATCACGAGAATTAAACAGCAAACAGAATGTCATACATCAACTTCAACATGATAATATTCAACTTTCTTTCCACATCAAACACCTTGAAGAAATAATCGCCAAACGCGGACAAACTGATCAAACTATTCATTTGAACAAGCCTAAAGACTTCAAATATTTCAATTCAAGAGAAGGGCTAGGAGCTGATAATCTAGAATATCTTAAAAAGGCGTGTAATGTGTTTCCAACGTTATATGATTCCAAATACATGCATCTAGACATCTGGCAGAGCTTCATTCGAATGACTGATGAGGAAGAAGAGATTGAGATATTCAACAGAGCAAAGAAGGAGAATGCACAAATTAGTTTCAACTATGCTGAATTAAATAAAACATATGAAACTAAAAAGGCACAATTTGAAAATGATGATTATTTTCCTATTACAAAACCAGAAGAATTTGAAATCAAAGGACATGCCGTTCTTCAACAAAAAGTAACACCAAAGATTTATGTTCCCTCTCTAATTCTAGAAAAGAAAATTTGTCAATTGGAAACCGAAATAGATGAAACACATCAGGCTTTTCATAAAGAAAAATCTGTTTTGCAAACCAAAATTTCTAAATTAGAAAACAAAATTGATAAAACACATAAATCTTTTGATGACAGCTTGCGGCAAAAGGAAGGAATGGTACTACTGGAACATTTAAAGAAAATAAGGGGCCCGCTCCTTTGAAGAGAAACTAAAGTTGCAAAAAAAAATTAAAAATTTAGAATCTAAATCATCTCATCTTCAGAAGTTTAAGAAGCCTAGTGCATCTTTGAACTTAGATTCTCCTTTAACTACAAAGAATAAATGTAATAACTCCAGAATGTTTTCTCCTGTCATGCCATATCGTGATTTATATACAATCAAGCAATCTCAGAATAATAGAGGAAATTCTAAATCTAAACCGCAATCACAAGTAAGTTCTCCTTTCAGTCGAGTGGCTATCTCTCCTCTCCCGCCTTCTTCATTAAACCTCTACCAAGCATAAGCCTAGGAGATCCACGGTTCCACCAAACTCTGATAAGAAATTGAATGCTCTAAAACAAGTTATTAGAGGAAATTCCGCACCTAAAAGTCTAAATAAATTAGGTTCCTCTTCTAGACTTAAGCATTCTCAGATGGATAAGACTAAACCATCAACCGTGTTGAAACATTCTATTCCTTCAAAGAAATTTTTTTCCAAAACTAAATCTTGGAAATACTCGAGAAAAGATTTACTTTCCTTTGGCACCAATAACAACTTTTAATTATGTGCCAAAAACAACTCCTAAAACACCAACGATCTTAAAAGCAAAATGGGTTCCCAAAACTCCAAAATCTCAAATAATTCCCCGGAAATTATTTGAAAGTGAAACATCAAGTTTCAGCTTTTCTTGGAATTCTATATCTTTAAATCAAATCGATACAACTTATCGATGGTTTAATTCCCACACTAACATTATCGGACCCAAACAAAAATGGGTACCAAAATTGTATAATTTGTTTTGCAGGAGAATGACTTATGCACACATCAGTGTATAACCCGTTCCTAACCGATCAATGGCTTTCAAGTACAATAGCTTGAAACCCGCTCATAATCTGCAAAACACATAATCGTACAACCTCTTTCCCACCCCTCTACTGCTGTTATCAGGTACAATTCTGATCTTCAAATGTTTTTATCTATCTTTATTTTGTCGAGGGGGAGAATTAGTATTTCCAGGGGAGAAACTTTCTTATATCAAAACTTTTATACCCGATTGAATTTTTTTTAAACGATAAATTTTTTTCACAAAAGACATTACCTTCTCATGGTTTGCCAGAACCGGCATATATTTCCAAGGGAAATATATTTTAGCCGATTGGTAAATGTGAGGGTATAAGTCTAGGGTATAGATTTAGGTGAGTGCAAGGTGATGTGAAAACATGATAACATCAAGAAAACACACCTTTGAGTGCATCCAAACCATCGATAAACCGGGAAACCTCACTATAATGTGTTCATTCATATGTTGAATGTTTCACCAGACTTCACTGGCCTAGTCAAGCATTTGCACTCCACCACCAACCACTCAGGTTCCTCTCAATAGGAATTTGTTTAAATTCATCAGGGGACGTAGCACATAATCTATCGACTGCTCATTCGGAGTATGTTGGTATTGAAATCATTAACCTCCTGCCCCGGGTTACGTCTTTATTCAAAGCACTGTGTGTCTAGATCTCACCGTCAGATATTTCCAATTTAGGACACATACACTTTTGAAAATGAATCTCCGTGAATTCATCGGAACACTCATAGTGGTATCACAATCTGGTGCTTCACGAGGATTGAGTGGAAATCCTGCTAGAGCTAAAATTGCGCCAACTCTAAATGCAGGTCACACATTTGAATCAACGGTTGTGCAAACGACTACCGATTCATACGGTGTGTTAACGGTTACTCTATGTGAGACCGGTATTACCTAATTTGTTCAAGTTGCTGTGCCTAAAATTTTCTATCTTAAAGGCAACAACTTATGCCGGAAACACATACATTTCCGATGAAAAATCCATGTTATTCATTCTTACAATGTATCATCATATATGCTGATTAATTGCACATGAGCGTTATAGTTCACTCTCAAATTACTCTTATGATCTGCTATAACCGGCATGATCTTCCCCAGGAGCCACCTACAATATAGGACATAATGTGAGGGTCCATAGGTCTAGGTGAGCAGAATCAAGTATCATGGGATCTTTATTGGGGTGCGCTGAGATAAAATTTGAGAGGGGGAACGTAGTATGGGGTGCAATTCAGCTAAACACATGGTAAAATGAAATGAGGGAGTAGTTGAAAATTGAAAAAGTAAGCTTGAGTGAGGAGGGTGTGACAGGGTTAAAGAAAATGAAAAACCCTTACTAAACCGATTAAAAGCCGGGTTGCCACGGGTTGCATTTGTTGCTCTCTGATATTGAAATAGACATCATGGACCCAATGATGCAATGCAAAACCCCCCCAGCTACTCAAGTATTTCTTAACAAGTACTTGTTTCATTTCCACGGAGACAAGCTCATATGTTATCGACATCTCACTTGGAGATTGTTGATATTGAAATAGAGGACACGTCTCTCCAGTCCTCACCTTCTATTGTCCACTAATTAAGTCTAGAACCGAAATAAACACTTTCAGGACACAGGCAAAATACCAAGCTTATCTTTGTGATATAGTCGGAACATTCATAGTGATATCTCATATGTTGATATTTCACAATGGTTGAATGGAAATCCTACCAGTGCTAACATCTAAGCCAACACTGAACGTAGGTCACACAGTTTGTGTAACTGTTGTGTTAACGGACAATCTATGTGATCCCGGTTTTCCCTGTTCTATTACCATGTACATCTCTGATGACTATACTCCAACGTTATCAACAACAGTCGGGATATCAGATGATAAATACGAGACTGTTCTTTTATGTCATCAACAACGATCATTGAGATTAAACGATAAAAGATTTGATCGTCTTTCTTCATAATCAACAACGATCTGGGTTTATCTGATGAAATGTGTTATATATAGATTCATTCAAAATATGAATATATCATTATTCAACACATTTTTATCAATGAGCTTCGAAGATTCTTCCTAAATTTCACCTCGAAGAACTTCAAATTTTACATGATGATTCAGATATCTCTTGTTCATCATGAGGGGGAGAAAATATTACAGAAGTTCTTATTATAAAGATAAATTCTTACATTTAGGGAATAATATATTAGCTCAGTTTACTCCGCATTTAAAAGTCATATGCACTGGTTAAGGGGGAGTAAACAAGAAACCGAAGAGTCGTTAATAAATAATTGTTTGTGTAAGGGGGAGCATAAACTTCATAAACATTTTACCCTAACAAACAATTATTAATAATCACAAATTGACAAAGCCACAACTTCAACAAAAGACTTCCGCTATAAAACAACTCTATCTACGGGTCTACATTTTCGTCAATTTACATTTGTGAAAAAGAAGAAACCAATACATGTAGGGTTTCACTACGCACCATGCGACTGATCAACCACTTGGGTCGACCTCCTAGTGTACTTGGTTCGAACCATGACTGACCAAGAACATGAACTTGTTCTTGACCGGTTAAAACCAACTAGCTGATTTAATCCCTAAATGTGGAACTGGGATTAAACCTAATCCTTAAACCCTAAAGGATTGGGATGTTGGAGTTCTAGATTAGGTTAACAAGAAAGAAACCTTGTAAGAAGAACTCGAACACACACATTGCTTGTGTGGTTCGTTCGACCATCAACCAAAGAACCCTAGGGTTCTTTGGTCGAATTCGTCCAAGAGGGGAGAAGGGAGAAAAGTGTTTCCCAAAACATACCTTGTTGATTGCTTAAGATAGATCCACTGATGATGAACAAATCGAGCGATCTTCTAGTTGATCTAAGCAATGAACTTGGATCTTCAAGACTTGAAGAACACGAAGAACACGAAGAACACAAAGGCTTGTGTTGGTGTGTGTATTCGGCCGAAGCCAAGGAGAGGAGGAGGGGGTGATTTTCGTAGGGTGTTAGGAACAAATAAGGGTTACCCTAAGCCTCTTATTTATATACAAATAAGTTACGCTTAGAACCCTTCTAGTTTAATTAATATTAGATCTTTAATTAAACTTTCCTTTTAACATTTCCATCCCTTATAGTTTAACTCGTTTATTATTGTTGTACTTAACTATTAAATGTCTAGTATTAATACACTAATAATTCGGTACCCATATACACGAATTATATACTTGTATTTATACTTTCAATAATTAATTATATAATAAACTATATAATTTATACAACAATATTATCCAATTACTATATGATTTAATAGCTTTAAATCATATCATGGATAATCTATAATTAACACATTGTATATTTACTCAACTAGTAAACGTACAACTACTTGTATTAATTAGTTAGTTAAACTAATCTAGTAATAAGTTAAACTTAACTTAATACTTAACTGATTCATAATGACTATTATGAATCATTCCTCTTCGTAGTTTCATTGCTTATCTTGCTCGTATTACATGCACTCACCGGTGTGACCCTTAAGTGTTTCGTAGGCATGGATGTATCATCATAGGTTGACTAACTGTGCACATAATTCCTTCAATACATTCACAGAAATGTCAAACCACAAATTCACATCCATTTCCATCCGAAATTTAATCGTTTAAATCATTCTTTCCAAATTCCATAACAACCATATCCATACAAAAGCTTAACTGTTCAAATCTGTTGTTCCATGCAAAATACAAATTATCCACATCCAACCATATATTAAATGTACATATCATTCTTTACTACATACAAAACATTCATACACACATATCCAAAACTTACTTTAGCTTTCAAATCATTCTTTTCATAATACAAAACATCACTATCCTATCCACACAAAAAACCTCTACCACAACATCTCAAAATCCCAGTCAAATCCTTACCTAACTGATGTTTCATTTCTAGAACCTTCAAATCTTTAATATATAAGTTTTAGGCATTTCTTACACCAACAAACTCAACGATAAAAATTTAGTTCCTTTGAAGTAAGACAGGGATGAGGTTCTAAAAGCTCAAAAAGAGGGAGATTGGATAATGATAAAGACATATCAAGTCAAGACTTCATGAAATCTTCTGTGATACTTTATATTGGTTGAAAAGCCAATTAAAAGTATTATTTTTCCACTAATTTTCAAAAGCTGAAGCTGATACTACATCAAAACTACTCAACGGATAATTCAGTTTCAGACTTTGCTAGAGAAGAAGATTTCAAGAACAGGTTAATCCAAACTATTGATACAAAGGGGGAGATTGTTAGGATCATTTATGTCGTATTCAATAGTTAGGGACTAGTTTTGACACATTGTAAAAGTGATAAACTAGTCATTAGCCTAAATCATGATGATTAGTGAAATAGGTATTTAAGGGAAACTAAAACTCACTAATTGTAATGCTTTCCTCATTATTGAATAGAATTACTCTTTTGAAAGTATTCCCTCCATCTCTTTCTCTCTCAATACACACACTCAAGAACACACACTAAACACCTACTTGATTCTTCTATTTTGATCAAATCACTATGAATTAGTTAGATTTCAACCTCATTCGATCTCTCATTATCTTAATTAATCCTCTTAACCAATTACACTAAACTAGTTTAATGTTCTTGGTCCTAGGGTTCTTTAGGGTTTCGAAATTCTTAATACTAAGAAACTTTTCCACCAATTAAACTAATACTAGTTTAACATACTTGGTGTCCAAGTTTCCTCCTACATTTCGAAATCTAAAGGTAATAGGAAAGAATCATTTTGACCAATTAAACAAATCTAGTTTAACATACTTGGTCCTAGGGTTCTTTGCTTGTCACGAAAATTCTAGGGTTTTAGAAACCTCTTGACCAACTAAACTAAACTAGTTTAATATTCTTGGTCCTAGGGTTCTTACCCTTGTTCGGATATTAGGAAGAAAAAGAAGAATTTGGAACAAAAAAAAAACTTTTTATAAAATTAAACAAACAAACTTTGTTAATCTAGTTTAAATTTCTAAACCAACGCTCTGATACCACTGAAGGGTTTCATAACACTGATTGGCCACTTGGGTCAACCTCCTAGTATGCTTGGTTCGACCATACTGACAAGAACATGACTCTTGTCGGTTAAACCAACTAGTTGATTTAATCCCTAAAGCGGAATTGAGATTAAACCTAATCCTTAAACCCTAAAGGATTGAGATGTTGGAAATCTAGATTAGATTACAAGAAAGAAAGCTTATATGAATAACTCGAACACAGACACACACTTGTGTGTGTTCGTCGAATCACCAAGAATACAAAGGGGAAAAGGGGAAAAAGGTTTTTCCAAATCATACCTTAGTCTTGCTTAAGTAAGTCCACTGATGATGAACACAACGAGAAACCTTCTAGTTGGTTGATGCAATGATCTTCTATCTTCAAAGACTTGAAAAACACGAAGAACGAACGAAGAACACAAAGGCTTGTGTTCTTCCCTTTGGTTCGGCCGATCGAGAGAGGAGGGAGGGGCAAGGATTTCGTGTACAATGAGCAACAAAACAAGGAACCCCAAGCCTTCTATATATAATAGAAGGACTTTCACTTAGGGCCCTTCTAGTTTAATTAATATTAATCATTAATTAAACTTATCATTTTACGCTTTAAACCCTTTGTAGTTTGACTAGTTATTATTGTACCACTTAATTATTAAATGTCTAGCATTTACACACTTATATATCGGTATATACATATACACGAAATATATGTTTGTGTTAATATTTTTAATAATTAATTATATAATAAACCTTATATAATTTAGACAATAATATTATCCAACACCATATGATTTAATTGCTTTAAATCATATTATGGATAATCTATAATTAACACATTGTATATTTACTCAACTAGTAAATGTACAAATACTTGTATTAATTAGTTAGATAAACTAATCTAGTAATAAGTTGAACTTAACTTAATACTTAACTTGATTCATAAATAACTATTATGAATCATTCATCTTCCAAGTATCATTACATATCTTACTCGTATTGCATGCACTCACCGGTGTGACCCTTAAGTGTTTCGTATGCATGGATGTATCATCATAGGTTGACTAACTGTGCACATAATTCCAACATAATAATATTTTATTATGTGGTGTCATCAAATGTGAGAAATGTAAACTTTTTTGTGGGACAAAAGTTTAGTGAGAAATGTAAACTTTTTTGTGGGGCGGAGGGAGTATATATCTTAGTGTTATCAGTTGTTAATATATTCTTGCATATTTTAATAATTAGAGTATTAATCATTACAGATAAATAAATAAAAATTAGTGCTTTAAAAATATTACTTTTACTTAAATCTTATTATAATATTGTCTATTAACTTATATTTGGTGTTTTTATTTTAAGCTAATATTAATAGCCAAATTTCACAAAATTGAAAATATAGTCATGCATCAGTCCATTATGGTATTTGTATTTAAAAAGTTTTTGAATATGTTTAAACTAATAAAAAGAACCGTGATAATATGAACTGGGACACCCGGCACTTGTGGCCTGATAATAACTGTATCTCAATAAGATTAACGGGTCTCCAATTCTGAAAGCCTTTAGAATTTACTAAAAAGTAAAAACTCAATTTGATAACCCAAGATTACCTTGGTGGGCCAGTTCAAATTTACAACTTTTTTATTTATTTTTCTGTAAATTTGGATTTTGTAGCGGAGATAAACAATAAATTGCATACCGCATATTCCAAATTATGATTAGTATTTTTACATATAACACTTTTTTATTGATGTTTTAGAAAACAATTATTATTGTCAAAATGTTACATTAATACTTAGATGCGGGTGACATAGTGAAAAAGTAAAGAAGTGGAAAATCTAAGTTTTAAAACAAATAATAGTTATATCAATAAACCGTGTTTTGTTGTAGACACTTATTTTTATATACAGGATATAAGCATAAAAACTGAATTGAAACTGAAAAATCGAAGAAACTGCATAAAAAAATCGAACCATTTGAAAATCACTGTGGGTAATTTTGATAGTATAAACATGCTTATCATTAGAGTAAATAACAAAAATGTCCTTGTGATTTACAAATGCGGTTTTGGTCTCTTTCTAAAAACCTTTTGCTATTATGGTATATGTGGTTTGAGTGGATCACACGAATGGTACATGTGGTTTACACAATGTTTTGGATTTGTTTCCTAAGTCTCAGTAATTACACCCGTGGTTACTGTGGGTTAAACTTCATATTGGTTTTGGTCCCTAATATTAACAGTCGTCAAATTGGGGTGTTAAATTTTTTGAAATGCCTGAAATACCCTTTACTTTATTGGAAAAAAACAATAATTGGCGTTCTTCAACCTGGTAATCTTCTTCTTCAGCAAACCTTCCTTCAACCTCTTTCTAAACCCTATTTCATCTTCGTCTTCTTCCCAACCATCGACCCCCATTGCCAGCCTTCTCCGTCTTCCCATAATCACGGAAGCATAAACAAAATACACCAAATTTCGAATCCAAATAACCCCAAATTAGAGCACGTGAGTTTAAAATCCGATTTTTAGGTTTTAGATTATGATATCATCAGTGCAATCTCACCGATTCCTGGGTAATTTAACACAACGGTGGGCGACGGTGACTAGAGATTTGGTTTCGGAGAGGTACTTAACAGGTGGTGGGTGGCCGGAGATGGTGACCGGAGCAGCCCCAGTTCAAGCTCCAAAATAAAGGGAGAAGGAAAAAAGATTTGGTTCTTGAATGGTATGATATTGGGTACAAGCTGTTTTGGTTTCCTCTTCAAAAAGTGCTCAAATTTTACTCTCAATCTACTGCTTTAGATTCTTTCTCTGTTAATTGAGATCTGGTAAAGATGGATCATGGATGTAAGGTTTGAATATTTTCCTTAAATTATGATGAAAGGAGATATGGTTGGGGAATAACAGAGAAAGAATAAAGAAAAAATAAATAATTTATGGAAGAAGGCTGGTGGAAGGTTTGCTGAAGAAGAACACTAGCTGCATGTTTTGTCCATTTAAAGAGAATGGGTTTTAAATTAAATCACAAAATTAGTGATTTAAATGAAAAACAAATAAATAAAGGGTACTTCAGGCATTTCAAAAAATTTAACAACCCAATTTAACGTCTGTTAATATTAGGGACCAAAACCAGTACGAAGTGTAAACCACAGTGACCACGGGTGTAATTAATGAGAGCTAGGGACCAAATCCAAAACATTGTGTAAACAATAGGGACCATTCGTGTAATTTACTCATGTGGTTTTGATTTTGTTGCATCTATTGTTCCTTCTCCATTAAAAGGGTGTTAAATTATTCAATATGACCATTTTGGAAGAAATTGCAAGAATAATGCAGTAACTATGTAAATTGTACAAATAATGCTGTTTTTGAGGCTTTTGCAAAAATAATGCTATCCCCTAGTAAGAGACCCGGATCCCCTTCCTTCCCCTAGTACCACACCCGGATCCCATCTATTCCCTGAACTCGTCTGACTTGTCTGACCCGGTCGTACTTTCATGCAGTTTCCCCTAGTACCACACCCGGATCCCCTTGGGGTCTCCCCGAGCCGCACGCCCGGATCCCCTTGCGATCCCCGAGTCGCACGCCCGGATCCCCTTGGGGTATCCCCGAGTCGCACGCCCGGATCCCACTCGACGCAGTCCTATATATTACTTCATTTTTTATCTCACACATACCACATAAAAACATTTCCTACACATTTACCCCATTTCATAAACGTTTCCCTTCGCTACCCCATTTCATTTAAAAAACAATCTCTCCTTAATAGCAAAAAATAATGAGTTCATCGAATAATGAGTCTCCTCCGTATCACTACGTGCATGATTCGCCTCGTAATTATGTAGATGAGATTGAGTTCGAGAATTTGATAGCCGAAGATTATGCCGATCTACATGCAGAAGAATTTAATGATGAGATGCAAGTATATTTTCAAAATTACGAGCAGGCTGATTATGATAAACATATTGAAAAGCTGGCTGATATAGGACCAGATGTTTTGCATCTCTGGCAATTTAAAATAAAGTTCGCGAAACATGTAGTAAAAAATCAAAGGATGGTATGCTAAAATCATATATATTTTTTTATAAGTTTAATATTTGCTCAATTAACTAAAATCATATAATTTTGTTGTATTTTTAGACTATACCTGCTTGGTTTGTCAGGCAGCATAACTACCTCTTTCAGGACAAACATTGTATGATAGAAAGAGGCGATTCTCATGAAGTAATGAAGCTGCATGGTTATCCTGGGCAAGTTAAAATGAGTGGTGACTTCAAGAGATTTAAGAATGAAAATGGAATTCTGACTAACGAAGTTTGTACTTTTACCATAAATGCAGACTATCAGACTAATGGTAGAAATTTAATTTTTAGTGTTAAACGTGAGAATGAATGATATGTAATTTCAGTTTTAATGTATCACTTGAAATAAGGAACTTTTATTATATTTAAAATTATATTAGTTAAGTACCAATAAGAAACTTTTATTATATTTAATATTAAAAAACACACAACATTTTAAATTCTACAATCATTGAGGAGGATTTGTTGTTTGAGGAGGATTTGTTGTCGGGCATTTCAGTCTGTTATGGCCTGGATTTCTACAAATCCCACAAAGTTTTGCCTTTCGTTGGGTTTGCTGGCTTGTACTAGGCCTGTCCATCTCGTTGCGTCGTCTAACATGCTGCCTTCTCCCTCTCTTTGTTGATATTCTTCCTTCACTGGCTAACATTCTCCATTTAGCATCCTTCCAGAGGGCCACATGAGGTAGTGGTTTAAAGGCAGTACTATATTGTTGCCTGTACGCCTCTGTTGTATACGCTATGTTCACAAGTGTTAGCGGGTCGACACCCATATGACCACAAACAGCAATAACATGTGAACATGGAAAGCGCAACGTCTGCCACTTCCCACACGTACACCCACGCCTGTTCCCTTTTGTACTTATGAAATTGACTGTGTAATCGTTCCCACCACTCTCACCGGTTTGAATCCTTGACTTCACACTGAAAATTTGTTTCACGTAATCAAAGGGCATTACTTCATGAAATGTTGCTTGACGGGTGCGCTTGTTGAAAAGAGTCCACATACGTGAGGGTAGTGGCGTCTCGCAGTTAGACGATAATTCAGCATGCCTTGCTGAATTGCTTGACAGTTTTAATGAATGTGAAGTCAATCAAAGCCTTAATCGGAAGATGCCTGGCTCCACGCAACACATTGTTGTAACTCTCTGCAATATTCGATGTTAGGTTTCCCCAACGTCGGTGGCCGTTGTCTCTAAAGAGGGTCCACTTATCTAACCCAATCTGCTCCAGATACACCCACCCGTCCGCGTCTATAAATTTCATTTCACGTATGGCTTCCTTGTACTTACGCTTTTGACTCGTGCTACCTATGATCCAACACAATTGCTTCATTCGATGGTTCTTGAAACGGCTGTTGAAGTTGCTTCTGATATGCCTTAGGCAGTATCTATGGTATGCATATGGCTCTTTCCAGTCTTCAAGTTCTTGCATTGCATTTAGAATCCCATGATGCCTATCAGAAATGACACCTAGTACTCTTGGACTGTCATTTACAACAAAATACCTTAGCTGTTCCAAAAACCATTTCCATGATTCGTTTGACTCCTCGTCAACAATGGCATACGCCAGAGGTAGAATATGATTATTGGCGTCTTTCGTGACGGCAGTCAGCAACTTCCCTTTGTACGCACCTTTTAAAAAGGTCCCGTCTATACATATAACAGGAATGCAATGACGAAAGGCCGCAATTGCTGGACCAAAAGCCCAGAAGACAGATTTGAAAATTTTCAACTCGGGGTTATTAGTTCGTTCGACTATCCACTCGACAATTGTGGACGGGTTTGACTTCTTTAGAGCACGAATGTACTTAGGCAACTCATCAAAGTTGCTTTCCCAACTCCCGAATAGTCTCTCTATAGCAATTTTCCTAGCACGCCAAGCTTTGGAGTAGGATATGTCATTCCCATTGTATTCTTTGATATCTGCCAGGATTTGTTTAACAGGGTATGCGATATCTTTACAGACAGAATGGAATATGCGGATGGCTACGACCTTCGCCGACAAACATTTGTTATTTGAAGCTCGCACTACCCCATTACAAATGTGCACATCTATCCACGACCTTATTTGCCAAAGCCTCTCCCTCTGCTTCTTTATGGCTCGGACGTACCAATTACATAAAGCTGCATTGGGTCGTCTATTACTCTGGGTGCCTTCTGTTTGAGTATCGCCAGGGTTGTTTTCACCAGAGTTGTTTTCACCAGGGTTGCCGCCAACAGAGTTGTTATCACTAGAGTTGTTAACACCAGGGTTGTTATCACCCTTTTTACGAGTACTGAACCTAGCACTCCACTTTGAAAGTGTGCTTTCAATAACCTTGATCTGCCTAGTTTGTTTTATATTCCAACTCCTCACGGCATCAATCAACTCTTGCTTGCTAGAAAAATACGTACCAATTCGAATCTCATCTGGATAATCGGACCTCCAAAAAAGCATATGCTCTTCATCTTCCTGTAATAGGCCTGAATTATCAGCCTCAGTGTCTTCCTGTGTGTCCCATTGACTATAGTCATACAAAGGAAGTTGAGATGTTTGATGAGCTTCATGATTGCCTTGATCGTCACCATCATCATCAGATTCTTCGGATGCTTCAGCGCCATCTGGGTCAAATTCTTCTCTGGTATCGGCACTTCCTTCAGATTGTGGTTCGTCCTCTGATCCGTCGAACTCATGATTTTCATTGTTATTAAAATCTTGATATTGCGTTACTGGCTCTGGTGCGGTACCTAGTTCTACCACTGAAAGATCTTGGAACGCAGATGTTGAAGGACCCGCCATATCAAAACCTTGATAATTCGTTGGCGGTTCTGGTGCTGAAAAATGTTGGAACGCAGATGTTGAAGGACCCGCCATATCAAAACCTTGATAATGCGTTGAGGGTTCTTGTGATGAAAAATGTCTGAACGCAGACGGTGAAGGACCCGCCATATCAAAACCTTGGTACTGCGTTGACGGTTCTTGTGATGAAAAATGACGGAACGCAGACGGTGAAGGACCCGCCATATCAAAACCTTGATACCGCGTTGACGGTTCTGGTGCTGAAAAATGACGAAACGCAGACGGTGAAGGACCCGCCATATCAAAACCTTGATACCGCGTTGACGGTTCTGGTGCTGAAAAAAGCTGAAAAATGTTGGAGTCAACTTGACGGGGTTGGGGCTTGATATACTCAATCTTCACAATAATATCGCCCATGAATTTTTCGTTCAAAGAGGCGATGTAATATAAGGTTTGTAAGGATTCATCACTTGTAATTTCAGAATCACAGAAAATTCCGTGAAATTCATAACATAATGTAAACCTTAATTTGTATTGATCTTTCGAAACCATAACATGTCTGTAAACCAATTTCTCAAATTCTTCGTAATTATATCTGGTTAGAAAAAGAAGAGAACTTCTGCGCATGTTCACATCGCCTAGTACCGTGCCATTGTCGTAACGAATGTTGTCATCACCCCAATATATATTAACAAGGAAAGGGTTCGTTAAAGTCATTTTGAAAGGAAAAAAAATTCAAAGTGATGAAAGTTTGATTTTTAATTGTGGTTGAAAGTAGTGGATAGTAGCAGACTATTTAAAGTGTTAAAAGGTCGTTGAAAGTGAAGCTCGAATTTAAACAAGTATATGGTCAAAGGGAAGTAACACAAGTCAGCTTTATAACGCTTTGTTCAGCTTTATTCACGGGTATTTATTAAAAAACCAACTACCCATCTACTCACTGTTTTAAGAATCCCTTTGAATTAAATTTTGTATCTTTATTGTTCAGCTTTATTCACGGGTATTTATTAAAAAACCAACTACCCATCTACTCACTGTTTTAAGAATCGGATACTCTTAAATTAAAAGTGAGATATGACTAGCCATCGGATCCGGGCGTGACAGTCGGGGAAAGAAGGGGATCCGGGCGTGGCAGTCGGGGAAACACGGGTATCCGGGCGTGACAGTCGGGGAAACGAGCTTTTCTGAATTGGACAAATAACTTTTCTGACTACGGACCAAAAAGAAGACATGTATCCGGACAAAAAAAAACTCGAAATATTAAGTGATGTGACCGTACAAGGGGATCCGGGTGCTTTAGACGGGGATCCATCGGATCCGGGTGCTGTAGACGGGGATACTTAGGTAAAAGACAAAAACACAAATTACTTTTAAGAATCGGATTCTTTAATAGCTGTCTACAACTGCGATGGCTATCACTGTCTACTGTAATGGCCTTTAAGTTGAGTAGTTGAAGACTAAAAAACCATGCATTATTTCTATCTCAAACACAAGCTGAAGTTCATCTAAAATTTTTATCTATAAATACAACTTTAAAACACACAACTATCACACTCAAAAACTATCGCACTCATAAAATATCACAACTAAAAATCATCACAATCAGTACTCCCACCAGATTTTTGTATTTGTAAAAAATGGAGAATGTTGGAATTGTCCCCGGACCTACGAATCCTGAGTTGTTATTTATAAGTACCGATCATCGAGCATATCATGTGTTTCACAATCTCAAAGATGATCGTCCGTTAAATGGACGTGCTGACAAAAATTTGTTATTCTGGGTAAGAGATAACCCAATTGATGAGCGTGTGATGTATCACATACGTCGGGCCGGTTTGGCAGAAGTTTTCGTCTGTGGTTACAAAAACGTTGACCACGGACTCATCACAGCACTGGTAGAGAGATGGCGTCCGGAAACGCATACATTTCACCTACCATTTGGTGAGGTTACCGTGACCCTGGAAGACGTACAAGTTATTTGGGGTTTAAGGACCGATGGCAATCCGGTTACAGGTGATGAACAGGGATACACTTATGCGCGTGTTATCGAAAAATTTTATACGTTGCTCAGTTTCGCACCGCCAGAGCGAAAATTCAAAGGCAGCCAGATCAGTGCTAGATATATGATGGACATGTTAATGGAGCCTCTGCCACAGGATCCGACTGACGAACAATTGGAGCAAAAAGCCAGGCATTATATACTAATGCTTTTAAATGGTTGCTTATTTCCGGATTCAACTGATAGTTTAGTCCAGATGTATTTTTTAGTATTGATTGAGGACCTGGATGCTTGCGGGCGACTTAGTTGGGGTGGGGCTGTACTGGCCAGTCTCTACCGAAACTTGTGCAAAACAACTATGCACAACGTCCTCGAAATTGGTGGCCCTTTGATGTTGTTGCAGATATGGGCCTGGAGCAGGTTTAAGATGTTTTCTCCAATGCTAAAACAAATTACTCCTGATCTGGTAATTGGAAAACCATTTGGTTGTAGGTATGTAATTCCAAGTGATTATATTAAAATTATTAATAACTATAAATGATGCTATATTTTTGCATGTATAAACATACAGATTCAACCAGCCCCTTAGTTTCGCGGGGTCAGTCAAGACCGTCTTGTTTCAGTTTCGGTCGATGTTAAGTGCGTTAGACGATTCAGAGGTACTCTGCTATTAAATTTAAAAAAAAAAACAAATTTTTGAACTTACAAATTAATCAAACTTTTGCAGTTCGTGTGGACTCCATACCAACAAGATCTACACCTTCTAGCCCCTCCGTGTAGGACCGATACGGGATGTTGGCTAAGTCAAACATATGTTATTTTTTGGGAGATTGTTGAGCAGTATTTGCCCAGCAGGGTTATGAGACAATTTGGCTTTGTCCAATTTATTCCTCAACCACCACTCTCAAACAGATACGAACATGAGGACTTACATATTAAGTCTCGTAGAGGAGTGACCGCAAAAAGAAGTTGGAAACGGGAGTTAAGAAATCAAATACAACATTGGAACAACCGTTACCAATATCTCATCCAGGGCCAATACTCGAATTTTCCTCAAACTGAACCTGGTTATATGACATGGTATTGGCCTCGTACTGTGCTCCATATTACAAATCCAACTCCTGGAGCACAAAACTACTCTCGGTCCTACAATCAGGGCGGAAATTTAAATGTTGCGGTAATAAATAATAATTATAGAACAATAATCATAATAATGTATGTATTATTTTACATTTAAATAATACGTATTAAATGTATGTAGGTTGACGGGTTAAGCCACGTGCAACAACAGGTGCAAAGGATGATGCAAGAGCAAGATGATCCAGCATTGCATCAGTTTGGGCAGCAAATCTTGCAAACGTCGGGAGATTATTTGCATTATGAACATGGAGATGACCGTCCGACATATTTTTCACCTCATGTGGCACCCGTCACTCAGCCATCCTTCGGCACACAGTTGACTCAGGAGAAAAGGCAGCATAGGCCTAGATGGATGCGGCCAAGAGGGGCTCGTCAAGATCCTGAAGCCGGGTCCTCCCACCAGCATAATGCTGGTGGTTCAGGGACCTCCCACCAGTATCAAAATGAAAATGTGGGAACATCCAACCAGTACAACGCTGGTGGTTCAGGGTCCTCCCCCCAGCATCAAACTACATATATGGACACATCGAACCAGTATAATACTGGTGGTGTGGGGCTATCAGACCAGGAGGCTTATCGAGTCAATATGGACTTTCTCCAGGGTGGTTCAAGTATGCAATACGAAATGAATACCGGTGGTGACCAATTTTCTCAAAACATACTTAATATGAGTCATATACAGTCTCCTATGGGAGATGCTTGGGTCACACCTGCAAATTATGCCAATTTTGGGCAGCAATTTTCTGGAGATAGTATCTTTGGAAATATAAATCCTTATTACCAGCTCGGAGATTCTAGTCAACCGCCAAATAGAGCTGTTAGTCCGGTTCCGTTAAACTTGGATTTTGACTTGAACAACCCTGGAGAAAGTGAAGAAGATGGCGATGGAGGTAGGAGAAGAAGAATCAGAAGACCACCTCCTTGTGGTACGGGCGGTACATTAGGACACCGTCATTAGCTTTTTTTTCAATATAAATGTAATTGTAAGAAAACTATGATATAAATATAAATGTAATTTTTTTGACTTTTGCAATCAACGTAACTTTCGCACCCGTGTTTTTTTTTTTACGAATTTTATATGCATGGAAACCTTGACCCGGGTACTACAAATCCTGTATATATAATTACGTCCAAAACCTTCAAAATTTGAAGTTATTCATGCATGAAAATAGCATTTTGAATGTTTTTGCGTTACAAAAAATAAATTTTTTGCATTTTCGAATTATCATAACTCTTTTATTACTTTTCTTTTTGGTCTAATTCTTTTTCATATGTTTACGTACTCATCAATACCGCAACTATCTTTTAGAAAGTTAAATCTGAATTACTAAAAAGTGTACTCTATTATGCTCGAAAGTTAGACATTTTAAGTAATTGATTTTTAAAATGACAAGCAAACACAAACATCAAGATTCCATAAATTAATACCAAATACAATTGAAATTTTAATCCAAATCATCAAACAAATCCACGGATCTAAAAGGAAAAATTTCAGGTTGCGATTCTAAAATACGATAGTTGTACAAATCACGAGCCATAAGTTGTCGATAACCCGTAGCAATCTGATTATTATCGACGACTCCCTCTTGCTTGATTGATTTCCCTGTTATCAGATAATGCATAAACTTACAAACAAACACAGCAGAGTCTTCTTCCCTTCCTTGAGGTATGCGTTTGGCGAAACCAAGATTCGCCTTAACTTGGGGGTTTCTTTCTTCATAGGAGAAACTCCTTTTAAAACCGGGCAAAACATCTCGCCAACGTTTTAGGGTTGCCTTAAGCACGTCATGGTTTATGGAACGACGACAACTGCAAATTAAAGATGTATCGTTGCTAACAAGATCCATCTGCACAAGCAACCAAACGTTATCATTTAAACGTAACGGGATGTATAAGACATCTACGTCCCCCCAAGCGGGGTAAGGTGTCAAGCTGACATCTGCATATTGTAAAGCATCTGATCCGTGAGGTGGTAAGAGTAGAGACTCAAATTTGGTAGGCATTATTGCCGATCGCTTATATTCTCCAGTTTTATAGCCAACATACCACCGATAACGCATCCATCTTCTAACCCAACAATCTATATGCTGTAATAAATATACAATTATTTTTACCTTTGAGATTTTATTGAAAAATATTGATAATAACATAATTAAATTACGTACCGCACGGAACAAAACAGAGCTGGAATTTTCATCTAACAGGGTACTCCAAAACTCCCTAGGTACCTGGGTACGACCTAAGAATACAATATAGCAAAAGGTTTCATTCCCGCGCCTATCCCCGTTCAAGTAAAATTCCTCCACACTCCTAGCCCAACCATACTCCTCAACCAAGTCAATTGTGTCTGGTTGTTCAATACCTATTGAGGAGTTTTGAGTTTGCTGCTCAACAACATGTAATGTCGGTGGAGGCATTTCCCTCGTACGTCGCATATCCGACTCCTCCTCCATCGCCCCTTCATAAGCCAGGTTATCCATTTCATGAAGGGTACGTTGCATCTCTTCCATGATAAGTCGAAGCTCACAGGCTCGAGCTTGTTCACGCATTAGGTCAACTCTCTCGTCTAACATCTCAAGCTGTAGGTTAAGTTCATAGATTAAGGCTTTTTGACTTCGCCACATCGTAATAAAAAATGCTTCTTTAAGAAATCAGGAAATGTTTTTTTATGTGATAAATGTGTAATGCAAAATGAAAGTGTAAATGTCACTGATTATTTTTTGAATATATAGACAGTGTACGATCCGGCCGTGGCCAATGGGGATACCAAGGGGATCCGGGCGCAAGGCTCGGGAATACCCCAAGGGGATCCGGGCGTGTGGCTCGGGGATACCCCAAGGGGATCCGGGCGTGTGGCTCGGGGATACCCCAAGGGGATCCGGGGATACCACTCGGGGTTCTTACAAGAAAGTACGACGGTGCAGACGAGGTAGGATCCGGGTGCACTACTTGGGGAAAGTCGGGGATCCGGGTGTACTAATAGGGGATAGCATTAGTTTTGAAAAGCCTCCAAAAACTGCATTATTTGTATAATTAGGATGCATACTGCATCATTTGTGCAATTTTCTCGACCATTTTGCCCTTACACAACTTACACTTTTACTCACAAACTTATAATTATTGTTTTTTATCCAGGGAAAAAAGTAATTTGCACAACTACAAACACCTCCACCACAACCACCATCTTCATATCACACAATCGTCTCTCGTGTTTAGTTGGAGCTGAAGGTGGCAACAACGGTGTCGAAGTCAGAGCGACGTGGAAGGAGAGAGAGGTTATAGAGAATGAGCAATGGGTTTAAAATTGAAATTATGAAGGGGTTTTACTTTTTCTTGTCTTGTATCACATATATAATATACATTAAAATTAAGGTAAAATGGTTAAAACCTTTTTATCTGGTTCCAAAAAAGAAATAGTAGTATCTATAAATGTAAGGGTCAAAATAGTACATTCACTGAAAGGGAAAATGATCATTTTGAAAAAGCTAACACTCTTTTAATGGAGGAAAGACCATTAATGCATCGAAATAAAAAAGACATACTGTATATAACAAAATAGCAAAAGGTTTCGGAGAAAGAATTAAAACATGCAGAAAGTAGCAAATCAGAAGGACTATTTTTGTAATTAACTTTTATTATTATCAAATATTGTGAACAGTTGAACTAAACTAACAACTTCGAACATGGTTGGTCCCAATACTCTAGCATAAACCGAACTCAATTTTTTTTAAAGCGATTTTAGCCTAATTTTCATCAAAACAGTGTTGTTTAACTCAAGTATAATATGTTTTAACCAAGATCATGTTGAAAACAAATTTTGTTACTAAAATTATTGAGAACCATACCATGTATACCAGTATCAATACGTAATAATGATATAGTTACGATATTTTTTCGGTATATCAAGGTTTTGTGCCAAGTTTTATACTCTCTTATAGGAAGATGGATGTAAAAGGCACACAATAGAATCTATGGTTATAAAAATATGGTTAAATATATGGGTTTTGATATAAAGAACCCTTAGGGCTGTCAATAGTTATGCATAAAAAGTTGTTTGCCTGACTAATAATCGCCCTCTTAAATTTGATGAATTCCTGCTCCATGTTAAAAATACAAGTTAGTAATGCTTATTATTAACAGTCTTAAGAGCTGTCATTATCAAAATTCTTAAATGTATTAATCTTCATGTCCCAAAATTATTGTCTACTAAAAAATCACACACATTTTGAAAAGCTACATTAACTACACTATGTCACCACTCCCCCAATGATTTTTTTTCTTTTCTACTTAAATTTTTTTATTGGTTGAAACTTAAAAGTAGACAATTAATTTGGAACATGCCAATATAGATATATAGAAATATAAATAATAAAATTGGAATGGAGGGATCATTATTAAAATTAAAACGTGGAATAGATTAGGTGTTTGACTAGTGGTAAAGTGTTTTATTCTTCACTAGCAGGATACCCGCGCAATACGGCAGCGGGTACCCAGAAACCATATTTCGTGGCGAGCAAGTGTTGTTCGTTTACACGGTAATAATTGTTGTTAGAAATAAATAATTAAACGGAAATGTGGATTTTGGTAAGAGTTGATGATTTACAGCGTCGTATATTTAATGTTATTGGGTAAAATGGTTTCCGAGTAACAGTCTTTTGTTATTAAGTGTGGGTGGTGTTACCAAAGTGTAACGTATAGCAAGTGGTTAACACATAGTGATAAGTTAGGAGAGGTCTTGGGTTCGAATCTTATTAGCCGCGATTTTTTTTTGAGGTAGAGAACTAACTAACAAAAGTGGAAAGGTCCTTAAAATCAAGTTTAAGGAGCTCCTTAAACTTCCTAATGGGGTAGGCCTAAATGCTTTATATAATAGTAAGATTGGTGGAGATTTCAAGTTGTTTTTTTTTTTAACGGCAGGTTAGTAAGTTAGTGGTTCGAGCCTAGACAGTGAGTCAGTGATATCCATAAGGGGCGGTATGTCTTCCCTCGAACCTTCTACCTATGGGGAATAAACCTCACGTCCATGACGGGACTTGAACCCATAACCTTGGCCACGGACAACTCCTTATCTTTTCACCAATACCACTAGGCTAGAAGCCTTGGGTGAGATTTCAAGTGTTATAGTTGATACGGAGTATAATGTATTTAGGAGTAAATGAAGTTTTGGAGTTAAAATAAAATGTGGAGTATTATATAATGATTTGTGCAAAATAAAAGTTAAAGTAAATTAGTAAATTTCCATTATACCGAGGTTAAATTAATTTATTTAACACTCACCTCAAGAACGACCCGTTATGCTCCCTCGCATTAATTTAATTTCTAGATCTTGAAATAAAATTTATAACATCAATTATAGAAATCTCTTCATTGATTGAACCCATGTTTTCCTTAGCTTTCTACCGCTTATTGCTTGCTATTTTACTCCTCAATTTCCCATTTCTAAAATCTCAAACAATTTCATCAAGATTTCTTGATTCAGTTCTCCAAGACCATGCTTTCAGAGCAATTTCCCGGCACCGGCCGAGGACCGGAGTCATCTACGACGGCAATGTCACCCCTGAGTTTACCGGAATCACAGTCTCCGCCGTCCGTCTGAGAAGTGGTGGTTTGAGAAGAAAAGGGTATTATGGGTATAAAGAGTTTGATATTCCCGCCGGCGTGTTTGAGAATCCGTATGTTGCAAGGGTGGTTTTGGTGTATCAAAACTTGGGAAACTGGTCGTCGGTTTATTACCCTTTACCGGGGTATTTGTTTTTGTCTCCGGTGTTGGGTTTATTGGCATATAATGCATCGTATTTGAGGGCGAAAAGGTTGCCGGAGCTAGAACTCCGGGCGTCGGAGAATCCCATTTTGATAAAATTTGAATCTTTAAGGGTTTTTCCAAATGGGGTTTTGCCAAAATGTGTGTTTTTTGATTTATTTGGTGGGGTTGAGTTTGATCATGTTTTAAATGGGAGTGTTTGTTCAGGTTTAAAACAAGGGCATTTTGGGGTGGTTATTGAGGAGAGTGCGCCGGCGCCGGTGAAGGGGCCGGAGAGACCGATTGCTGTTGGTGGTGGAGGTGGTGGTAGAGGAGGGGCCGGGAGTAATGAGTGGTGGGTTTGTGGGGTGATCGGAGGTGGGGTTTTGGTGGTGGTGTTGGGAGT
This sequence comes from Calendula officinalis, assembly GCA_963853835.1. Lineage (NCBI taxonomy): Eukaryota > Viridiplantae > Streptophyta > Magnoliopsida > Asterales > Asteraceae > Calendula > Calendula officinalis. The sequence goes on from OY970820.1 coordinate 37,491,999, forward strand.
GATGTGGGTGGTGATAAGGTGGAGGAGGCGGAGGAGGATGGAGAAAATGGAATATGTGGCGGAGGGTGGTGTTCCTTTGGCCGTGGCCGCCGTGGGGAATGCTATGGTGCCGGTGGCAATGGAGACTCGGACGAAGCCGGTATTGGAAAATGAATATGTAATAAGTTAGTTTTATTTCTCTATTTTTTCATTGTTTAATTTATTAATTATTGGATTGGATTATATCATGCTATTGCTTTAAATCGAGTAAAAATGCATTACGTAGTTTTTTTTTAATACTTCCTCTATATCAAAATAAGTGACACAAATTGAATTTCATGTTTTTTAAAGTAAAAGATTAAAGTAGAGGTTAAAATAAATTAAAGTACATATAGTGGAGAATGAGTCTCACTTTTCTAGAATAAAGTGATATTAAGGAGTTTTAAAAGTAAAAATAAGGGTATAATGGTAATTTCACTTTATTAAAGTGGATAGTTAGTGGGTATGGGTCCCACTATTTTTACCAAATAAGGAAAATTTTCAAAGTGTGTCACTTATTTTGATACACCCTAAAATGAAAAGTGTGTCACTTATTTTGATACGAAAGAAGTATTAGATTACTTGCAAAACCAGCTAAATTACTGAAAAGTATATGTATTTTGCGTATTAGCTTATTGTACTTGTTTACGTATTAGATTACTGAAAATAAATATCCCAAATAGCCTGAATTTGATTCCGATTCCGACTATATAATCTCTAGATCACAAAAGCCATTAGGTGATGATTATAGTTTGAGTAATGATATTTAGTCCTGTTATTTATTCTTACTCATAGTCTTATTCATTAGATGAAAACATATGTCAAAATCAATGGATAATATTTAGAGAGAAAATTATTAAATTACAAATGTAATCTTATCAAGTGGGTAGGACTATAAGTAGGATCAAATAGTAGAACTAAATACCATTTTTTTATAGTTTATATATTTTGAGGTGCTTTATAATCTTAGATGCATTTTAAAATTAATAATAAAGTTAGATATCATATGAGTATAATTAACATAATGCTCGTTTTTAATTTGAATATTAAATTTAGATATGATATGAGTATAAAATAATAAAAACTGCTAACCCGATCGAAAGGGAAGAAATGAGTAACAAACAATTATAGTAGAGAGCTGATATTGTTACTATAATTTTTAATGATTATATCACACAGTATAAATTTTACAGCTAACTGTACAACTATATTAAGCATTAGATGTGGTACATGTCTTAGAAGTTGTTATAGAAAAATCACCCCTATTATAGTAGGCTGGTTATTTAATTTAATTTTATTTTTTAACAACAGTTAAAAACATGTGTAGTTTGAACTTTTAAGAGGAATCTACTACTATAATAAATCAAAGCCTATATGATCACTTGTCATCTTTTTAGACCCACATGCCATGTGTCAGCTAACAAGACCACCTCCTTTTCTATTAGTTTAAAAAAAAAAATCGAATATTTAAATTAAGAGGATAATGACAATTCTTATGTTTAAGAAAAAATTAATTAATTAATTAATATTAATTAATCGAGAAAATTACACGGATAGTCCCTGTGGTTTGACAATTGTTATGGATTTGGTCCCTAAGTATCAGAAATTACACTCGTGGTCACCGTGGTTTGGACTTCGTATTGGTTTTAGTCCCTAATACTAACAGCCGCTAAAATTTGCTGTTAATTTTTTTTAATTGACAATTTTACCCTCACGCTCACCATCTCCTTCCTCTTTTCTTCATTTCTGCACACAAAAACACATCCAAATTAAAACCCTAACCCTAATAAAAAATCATCCAATTTATTAAAGAATTCAAACTGCATGTTGCTGAAATTGTGATCACTTCATCATCATATTCTTTCATTTCATTACAAAATTGAACCACTAGAATCGGGTTTCTGGAAAAACTTTTGAAATCACATCATCATATTCTTTCATTTCATTACAAAATTTATGTTGCTGAAATTGATTCAGGTTTTCGGAAGAGAAAACCCCAATCGATCTAAACTTACTAAAATAAATACATTTCGTTTCGACTGGACAAATTCCGAATTTCCCAAATATTTTTGAAACTTTTTTTAAGGCATATAGTCAAACAGTAGGTGTTGGTGAAGTAAACTTCCAGTGACTGAACATTCGGAAATTCAAATTACAAAAAAGATAGTTGACGGAGCATTTGATTGGGGTTAACAGAACCAACTTTGGATATTGCTTTCGAAGTACTTAATCTGGTACCAATGGCAACACCATAATTGTAACACCTCAAATTTTTAATACCAAATATTGGCCAAAATAAAACATTTTATAAATAGAAGAACATCCTCAATTCGGATTTACAAAAACCTTGGTATGAAATCAGAGTATAAAAGTAGGTGTTACAAAATATATCATAACCAAGCTAAGACTAAATCCAATCTAGAGTTCTTCTATTCTAGGTCCCGCATCTCTATCCATACGTACCTAAACCTTCGATCCCGAACCTGAGTACATAGCAAAACAAACAAGGAGTACGTGAGACAAAAACGTCTCGTGAGATACATGGGTTTAGACTCATTAATAATAATAAACGTTAACCAAGTAATCAACACAGGTAATTCTGTCCATCTATATAGTCACCCTATGGTGACTCCAATCTTGCTTCCCTAGCAACAAATATCTAGTTATCGGGTTGCCCCCGAGCTAACTAGCAACACTAACGTGCCCAACTATCGGGTTGCCCCCGCACTAGCTAAAAGCACCCATAAATCCAACTATCGGGTTGCCCCCGAACTAGCCAGAAACACTATCCTATCTAACTATCGGGTTGCTCCCGAACTAGTTAGAAACATCACCATGTCTAGTTATCGGGTTGCCCCCGAACCAACTAACATCACGTCATCTCGTTCTCACCATAACTCAAGGGTTATGTCAATCTAGCTCTCGGCTATCACATTCATCAACAAACCAGTTAGTTAATTATTAACAATAATTCTCAACTAACTACACAACTATAAGTCTACTCAATTAAGCAATTAGACCGCACATAAGTATAAAACAATGTATTTCAAGGGCTATGTACTCAGTAAAGTCCACACGTACTCACCTTAGCAATAAAGATGTTCAAACCGTGATCTTGACACCCAATCTCTTGCTTCTCAATCCAATCAACTTTCCAAGGCTTCACCAAAAGCCTAATACAATTATCACAATATGATCAACATCAATTACTACTACCAATGTGTTCATCTACCTCTAGATAACACCCATCAATCCATTTTCCCCAAATATGGTGATTTACCAACCCTAGGTTTAACCAACCCTTAAGATTTTTACAAATCATAATCATACACTAGTTTCCTTTGTTAATATACCATCTATTAAAGGTATACACCATTTAAATCACCATAATCCATAACCCCAAGAACTAGGGTTTCAAACCCAACCATTAAAATACATAGATCTAAAGCTACAAAGATCAAGGAGTGAAGATATACCTTTAATCTTCACTTAGGAGTGAAATCTACCAAGCTTTGATGAAGAAATCAACCCAAAACAGCCCTTGCACTCGAAAATCGTCTTTGGAAGAAACTAGGGTTTTCAATATGCATTTATGGCTAAAAACCCCAATTTAATGCACTGGTCGGACTGGCTCGCGCCCCGCTCGCGCCGAGCTCGCGTCGCGAAGTGACGCGGATCTGCCCCTTGGTCGCCGCTTTTACCAGACTTCGCGCCCAGCTCGCGTCTGGGTCGCGCCGCGAAGTCGACGCGAAGTCGACGCGACTTTCTCGCGATTCAGCTCTGGTCCTTCTGCTCAACCTCGCGTTTTGCTCGCGCCAGGCTCGCGCCGCGAGCCTGCCTTTGCAGCAGGGCTGCACTTTTCGGTCTAGGTTTCAACACGGTTTCGTCCATAACTTTCTCATACGGGCTCCAAACGACACGAAACCAATTTCTACGGTTTTAATATGATTTATCCATAATTATCATATTTTTATTTATTTTATTTATTTACAAATTTCGGGTCGTTACAACTATCTACCCCTTAAGAAGATTCCGTCCTCGGAATCTCATCATAGTTCACGAAATCCGGGTACCTCTTCCGAATCTCGTCTTTGACTTCCCAAGTCAAATTCGGCCCAAGTGAATGCTTCCACTTGACCAATACCAACTCGATCTCCTTATTCCGAAGCTTCTTTGTTTTCGTTTCTAATATAGCTTCAGGCTCTTCAATCAACCGATTCGGGCCGTCAACCCGCAACTCTTGCAATGGGATAATATTCTCAACTTCCCCGATAAACTTTTTCAAATAACTCACGTGAAAGGTGTCATGCACACCTTGAAGCTCGGGTGGAAGTTCCAACTTAAAAGCTTGAAGCCCGACCCGTTTCAATATTTTAAACGGTCCAACATACCTTGGACTTAACTTTCCCTTTTTACCAAACCGCATCACACCTTTCCAAGGTGACACTTTCAACATCACCATATCACCGACATCCAAGTCGTATGGTCTTTTCTTTAAACCCGAATAACTTCGTTGTCTATCTTGGGCGACTTTCATGTTGTTTTGAATAATACCAATCTTTTCATTTGTCACTCTCACGATCTCGGGACCCGTGAGTTTCGTCTCTCCCGCTTCCAACCAACAAGATGGAGTTCTACATTTTCTACCATATAACGCCTCATAAGGCGGCATCTTGATAGTCGAGTGATAACTATTATTATACGAGAACTCGACTAACGGTAAATGTTCATCCCATTTACCACCGAAGTCTAACACACACGATCTCAACATATCTTCAACCGTTTGAATTGTTCTTTCACTTTGACCGTCGGTTTGCAGGTGATAAGCCGTGCTCAACCGCAACTTTGTACCCAATTCTTCTTGTAAAGATCGCCAAAATCTCGAGGTAAACCTCGCGTCCCTATCGGACACAATCGATAACGGAACCCCGTGGAGTCGAACCACTTCATCAACATACAAATTAGCCAACTTCTCAAGTGGCAATGTTTCCCGAATTGCTAAAAATAACGCACTTTTGGTCAACCGGTCAACTATGACCCAAATGGCATCGTGACCTCTACTCGTCTTCGGTAAACCTACTATGAAATCCATAGTTATATCTTCCCACTTCTCGGCCGGTACAATTAATGATTGAGCTACCCCATACGGTACTTGATGCTCGGCTTTCACTTGTGCACACGTGGCACACTTAGAAATATACTTGGCCACTCTCGTTTTCATTCCGGGCCACCAATAAACCCGTTTCATATCTTGGTACGTCTTTGTACTTCCCGGGTGAATCGAATACTTCGATTTGTGCACATCATACAACAACTATTTTCGGATACCGCCGAACTTAGGAACCCAAATACGACCGCCTACGGTCTTCAACCCTTGTGCATTTTCGAGAAAATGTTGGTTTTTACCTAACCGTTCTTGTCTTAACTCGTCTTTTCCCATAACTTCTCGTTGGGCATTCTTGATTCTTTCGATGATGCTCGAGACGACTTCTATACGTGATAAAATTCCTCGGTTCGGGTTTTCATATACCTTTTGGCTCAAGGCATCGGCCACCACATTCGCCTTACCCGCGTGATACACAATTTCACAATCATAGTCGGCAATCAACTCGATCCACCTTCTTTGTCGCATATTAAGGTCTTTTTGAGTAAACACATATTGCAAACTCTTATGATCCGTGTACAATGTACACCGAGTGCCATACAAATAATGCCTCCACAACTTCAAGGCAAAAATAATCGCCGCCAATTCCAAGTCGTGTGTCGTGTACCTTAATTCCGCATTCTTCAATTGTCGTGAGGCATACGCGATCACCTTTCCTCTTTGCATCAACACACAACCGAGCCCTTGATTCGAAGCATCACTATAAACCACAAAATCTTCCATACCATCCGGTAACGTAAGGATCGGCGCGTTACATAACTTTTCTTTTAACAACTTAAACGCCTCCTCTTGCTTCTTCTCCCATACAAACTTCTCACTTTTTCTCGTTAACTTCGTGAGTGGAATCGCGATTCTCGAGAAATCTTGTATAAATCTTCGGTAATAACCGGCTAATCCAAGAAAACTTCTAACCTCGGTAGGAGTCCTCGGGGGCTCCCAATTTGACACCGCTTCAATCTTGGACGGATCAACCTTAATACCATCACACGTCACCACGTGACCTAAGAATTGCACTTCCCGCAACCAAAACTCACACTTCGAGAATTTTGCATACAACTTCTCCCGTTTTAATACATCCAACACGAGCCTCAAATGACTTTCGTGTTCTTCTTCGGTTTTCGAATAAATCAAAATGTCGTCAATAAACACGATCAAAAACTTATCAAGGAACGGTTTACAAACCCGATTCATCAAATCCATAAAAATAGCCGGTGCGTTAGTAAGACCAAACGGCATCACTAGGAATTCATAATGACCATAACGGGTACGGAAAGCCGTCTTCTCGGTATCGCCTTCTTTCACCCGAACTTGGTGATAACCCGACCTCAAATCGATCTTTGAGAAATAACTAGCACCTTGCAATTGGTCAAATAAGTCGTCAATCCTCGGCAACGGGTAACGGTTCTTAATAGTTACCTTATTCAACTCTCGGTAGTCGATACACATTCTCATCGAACCGTCTTTCTTTTTAACAAATAACACCGGTGCACCCCACGGTGACGAACTCGGACGAATAAAACCTTTATCTAACAATTCTTGCAATTGGGTCATCAATTCCCGCATCTCGGTGGGAGCTAAACGATATGGAGCACGAGCAATCGGCGTCGCCCCCGGCACTAAATCAATTTTAAATTCGACTTGTCTTTCCGGTGGCAAACCGGGCAAGTCATCGGGAAATACCTCGGGGAATTCCCGAATAATTTTTACACTATCCATTGTCTTCTTTTCTTTTCGGCCATCTAATACATATGCAATAAACGATGCACAACCCTTCGATATACTCTTCCTCGCCTTAATAGCGGTAATCACATTAGGCACGTGATGTCGTTTCTCCCCATACACATACACTTTCTCATTCTCGGGTGTCCTAATCGACACTATTTTCTTTCCACACAAAATCTTGGCTTGGTGCATTCCCAACCAATCCATACCGATAACCACATCGAACGCCCTAATTCCCATGGGCAACAAATCCAACTTAAACTTTCTACCGTCTATTTCTATTTCACAATTTCTATAGATACATTCAACCATAGACGTTTTCCCGTCGGCTACTTCTATCTCATAAACCTCATCTAACATTTCGGACGGCACATTCAGTTTACAACCGAACTCATAAGACACAAACGAATAATTAGAACCCGAATCAAACAAAATATGAGTTGGCAAGGAGTTAATGAATAGAGTACCTGACACCACATCGTGTGCCTCCTTCGCCTCCTCTCGGGTGAGTTGGAAGGATCGCCCCTTCACCTTCGCCGGTTCCACTTTCTTTTGAGCCGTGGACACCATTGATTCAATTCCCTTCTTTGGGCACGCATTGCTATAGTGCCCCTTCTCGTGGCACGAGAAACACTCCACATCGGCCAACGACTTGACCTTACAATCCCGGGCTACATGCCCCGATCTACCACAACTAAAGCAAGACCTCGATCCACTCCGGCACTCGCCGGTATGATTTTTCCCGCATTTCTTGCACGGGCCCACACTTCCTTGTTTAGAGAAGCTCGAAGTGAACTTCCCCTTTTTGAACGAACTAGAGCCGCTCTCCGCTTTCCTTTTCTCGCCCACATGGGCCCTCTCGGCAACACGTGCCTCATTCACTTCTTCCACACCCCGGGCGGCACTAATGGCCTCATCTAGTGAAACCGCCCTCTTCACTTCCAATTGGTAGTCCAACGGTAACCCACTAGCATACCGGACTACCCTCAACCTCTCATCCGAGTAAGTTTTTGCAACAAACGGGAGCAATCCCGTGAATTCTCTCGAGTATTCTTCGACCGACATATCACCCTTTTTGAGGGTCACGAACTTCTCGTGCATTTTCTCCAAATCCCTTTCGGGACAAAATTTCTTTTTCAATCTCGTGGTGAACTCATCCCACGACATCTTCTCAACCACCTCCTTCCCGAGGGTCTCATACACGATGTCCCACCAAACCATCGCATCCTCTTTTAACAATTGTGACGCATACGTCACCATATCGGCATCCTTACATTTACTACTACCGATCACCCTCTCGGTTTCCCGGATCCATCTCATCGTTACTTTCGGGTCCGAACTACCCGTATACACATTTGGCTTACAAGCCATGAAGGATTTAAACGAACAACCTTCTTTCACAAGGGGCCTAGCCCTAGCATCACTTTGGCCACCCGTGGAGGATTTCCCCTCCCCGGTGCCACTACCTCCGATTTTCTCATCCGACTTAGCCTCGGATTCCCGGTCTCCACCCGACCTTTCACGGTCTCCAATAATTCGGTGCACTTCCTCGGCCACCGTTCCCTTGATTTGGTCGATAATAGTTTGGAGATCCGCCATTGTCACCGGAGTTCTATTAGCTCCGACCTCCGATTCATCAACTCGATGCATCGACGGTTGACTTTCTTGCTTAACCACCCTCTCAACAGGAGGTACTTCCTCCTCCCGGTTCTCCGGGGCTTTCCCACTTCTACGAGTGTTCACCATTTCTTTCGATCAAGACTATACGAAAGACATTAAACATTTAGTACCTTGTGTACAACCCATTAGTCTTATAAGACTCAATATCCAAATCATATCAAATTCATCGGTCCCCTAGGTTCCACCCTAAACTTAATATAAAGTCTCAAGGTCAACCTATGATCTCAAGGAATCTTACATTCCTAATGCTACAGTCTAAGACTAGGATGGTCATCCAACCTAATTCACTTAAACTATAGCTCTGATACCAAGTTGTAACACCTCAAATTTTTAATACCAAATATTGGCCAAAATAAAACATTTTATAAATAGAAGAACATCCTCAATTCGGATTTACAAAAACCTTGGTATGAAATCAGAGTATAAAAGTAGGTGTTACAAAATATATCATAACCAAGCTAAGACTAAATCCAATCTAGAGTTCTTCTATTCTAGGTCCCGCATCTCTATCCATGCGTACCTAAACCTTCGATCCCGAACCTGAGTACATAGCAAAACAAACAAGGAGTACGTGAGACAAAAACGTCTCGTGAGATACATGGGTTTAGACCCATTAATAATAATAAACGTTAACCAAGTAATCAACACAGGTAATTCTGTCCATCTATATAGTCACCCTATGGTGACTCCAATCTTGCTTCCCTAGCAACAAATATCTAGTTATCGGGTTGCCCCCGAGCTAACTAGCAACACTAACGTGCCCAACTATCGGGTTGCCCCCGCACTAGCTAAAAGCACCCATAAATCCAACTATCGGGTTGCCCCCGAACTAGCCAGAAACACTATCCTATCTAACTATCGGGTTGCTCCCGAACTAGTTAGAAACATCACCATGTCTAGTTATCGGGTTGCCCCCGAACCAACTAACATCACGTCATCTCGTTCTCACCATAACTCAAGGGTTATGTCAATCTAGCTCTCGGCTATCACATTCATCAACAAACCAGTTAGTTAATTATTAACAATAATTCTCAACTAACTACACAACTATAAGTCTACTCAATTAAGCAATTAGACCGCACATAAGTATAAAACAATGTATTTCAAGGGCTATGTACTCAGTAAAGTCCACACGTACTCACCTTAGCAATAAAGATGTTCAAACCGTGATCTTGACACCCAATCTCTTGCTTCTCAATCCAATCAACTTTCCAAGGCTTCACCAAAAGCCTAATACAATTATCACAATATGATCAACATCAATTACTACTACCAATGTGTTCATCTACCTCTAGATAACACCCATCAATCCATTTTCCCCAAATATGGTGATTTACCAACCCTAGGTTTAACCAACCCTTAAGATTCTTACAAATCATAATCATACACTAGTTTCCTTTGTTAATATACCATCTATTAAAGGTATACACCATTTAAATCACCATAATCCATAACCCCAAGAACTAGGGTTTCAAACCCAACCATTAAAATACATAGATCTAAAGCTACAAAGATCAAGGAGTGAAGATATACCTTTAATCTTCACTTAGGAGTGAAATCTACCAAGCTTTGATGAAGAAATCAACCCAAAACAGCCCTTGCACTCGAAAATCGTCTTTGGAAGAAACTAGGGTTTTCAATATGCATTTATGGCTAAAAACCCCAATTTAATGCACTGGTCGGACTGGCTCGCGCCCCGCTCGCGCCGAGCTCGCGTCGCGAAGTGACGCGGATCTGCCCCTTGGTCGCCGCTTTTACCAGACTTCGCGCCCAGCTCGCGTCTGGGTCGCGCCGCGAAGTCGACGCGAAGTCGACGCGACTTTCTCGCGATTCAGCTCTGGTCCTTCTGCTCAACCTCGCGTTTTGCTCGCGCCAGGCTCGCGCCGCGAGCCTGCCTTTGCAGCAGGGCTGCACTTTTCGGTCTAGGTTTCAACACGGTTTCGTCCATAACTTTCTCATACGGGCTCCAAACGACACGAAACCAATTTCTACGGTTTTAATATGATTTATCCATAATTATCATATTTTTATTTATTTTATTTATTTACAAATTTCGGGTCGTTACAATAATCAATATTCAAATCGATATCAAGAATTACTTTATACGAGATAAATGGCATAATAATTAATCATCATCACATTATTGAAATCGATATCAAGAATTTCAGAAAATGTTACCGTCACCGATGTTTATGGGAAGTCAATTGAGAGATGGTCCAACTCTAATGAAAATGTTAAGCACCAATGTCTTAAAATAATGAAAAGGAGATGGTGAGTATGAGTATGAGGGTAAAATTGTCAATTAAAAAATTTTAACGAGAAATTTTAACGGTTGTTAGTATTAGGAACTAAAACCAATACGAAGTCCAAACCACAATGACCACGAGTGTAATTTCTGATACTTAGGGACCAAATCCAAAATAACTGTCAAACCACAGGGACTATCCGTGTAATTTACTCTTAATTAATCTATTTATGACCACCGTTTATTTAGGAGGATAATGACAATATTCTTTTAAGAGCCAATACTATCAAATACATTAGATATTGTATGGATTAAAATAATTTATTTTCCTCTCAAAGTATTAAAAGGAAACTAAAAGAAAACTAATTTATTTAGGGAAAATACATAATGTTGAAAACGGAATCCCTAAATACGATAAATTAATACATAATGTACATATTAACCTGAAGACCATTCTCCTGGCAAATATTTTTAATTTTATTTATCAATTCAAAATACCACCATTATTTTAGGAGTTTTTTTGTTATTAATTATATGTCCACTACTATAATAAATCAAAGTTTATATGACTACATGTCAATTTTCTAGACCACCAAATGGACAGATGGCAACTTATTAAGCATCCTTCGATTTTGTTTCCCACCAATTTACGAATTTGTAATTATCCATCCGATTTTAATATTCTCCTAAACTAATGCATTTAAATATGCAATTAAAACCCATATTAACAATTAATTTATATGGGGTTGTTACCGAAATTATACCAATTAATTTAAATATATTTTATATATCGAATTCAAATATATGTAATTTATTTTCGGTAACAATTCTTGTTTCAATTCGTGAATAAGTAAACTTCATGTTGTAATATTTTATATCAAACACTCCTTTAACATTTTCATATGAGACTTACATTAGGTTAATCATGAATCCTAATGTTGGTTGTGTCTCTTAACACTTCGTGAAATTCATCTCAAATTTACGAAATATTAGTGTAGCGCGGCCTTATTAACATACGATTATAAGAATAGAATGTATGCTCTTCAAACTCTGTATCTATTGTTCAATCTGTTCACGGATTGGGTCGACCACCTTACATTTGTTTGAATAAAAGCCTTAGGAGGCCGTCGATAGGATAGATTTTGTTGAATATGAAAAGAAATCGAATAACTACGGGTTGTTAATTGCATTTACCCACCCATATTTACCCACCAAAAAAATATTCAAGGAGGTCCATTATTTTTACAAAGTCCCAAGGAACAAATCTCAACCATTGATCGATAAGATCTAATGGTCCAGATTAATCACATATTTTATACATGAAGAAGTATTTTGGTCATTTGACACTTAAAAAAATTTAACTTATTTCATTTTTTATTTTAAAATTTTTTATTATTTTTTATTTTTATTATTTTTTTCGTTAGAAAATATTAATTATTTGATAATTACGTATAGTAGTTAATCACATGTGATTTTAGTGTAAAATTACATGTGATTGTATAGTTAATCATATCTGATGGGGTAGTGATTTTGGGACCACACTAATTACTTCACCTACCACACTATATGATATTTAAAGCATATTGGACAAATACTGTAAAACAGTGATTGTGGTGTTTGAGGTAATTTATGTGGTCCCAAAATCACTTCCCTATTTGATGTTTTAGTTCAACCACATGTGATTCAATACGTAATCACGTGTGGTTCAGTATGCAATCACATTATGTCTTATTAATAAAAAAAATATTTAAAAAAAAAATCTAAAAAATCTAAAAAAAAAATAAAAATAATAATAAATAAATAAATTTATATTTTTTTAAATGACCAAAATACCTCTCAATGTATAAAATATGTGATTAATCTTGACAATTAGATTTTATTGATCAATTATTAAGATTTATTCCTCGGGACTTCGTAAAAATAATAGACCTTCTTAAACTCTTACCCACCAATATTAAAATTAATTTACCCATCCATCTTTATCTGGCCATATTAAATTTTGGTTTACCCACCCATGTTTATCCAACCCTATTAAAATTAATATTTTAAGATTAACTGCATAGAAATGAATCTATAGTTTTATATTTTTGAACCTTTAACACTGTATTTACTACAGATTTATAGTTTATTGGAACTTTAGGAGTTAACATATACTAAAAAACGTGGGTTGTTTGAGTTTCGATACCTGTGTTATTTTAATTATTTATTACATATGAAAGAATTAAATTTCTATTATGATTGTGTAACATATATTTGATCGTTTGTTTTTACCTATAGTATATATTTTAATCTACATCAATCTTGTCTATAATAAATTTTTAACGCACAATTTTATAGACACTAATTACATTGATATCGCTAAACTATAAGCTTTTTGATTGTCTATAGCATATATAATATACTTATTATCTTAAGAGTAATAGTAGAGACTCCTACATATTAATATTTAAATTTGCATTGCCATACTAAATATAAGTTTTTTTATTAATTATATATATGCAATTTTTTTAATACATAAAATTATGGCTAAGACAACGTTATGTTCACTCACAGTTTTATAAATGTTATATATTATTGTTATACATTAACGTCTTTTTTTTTTGAACAGCACATTAACGTCTTAATATAAGACTAGGTGTAAGAGGCATGGTCGCCCCTTTGGTGGTCATACGTCCCCCTCACATATGATGCGTCCCTCCGCTTACGCAGATCCTCCTGCGACACGACCCTAATGCCATTTGGTCGCCTGGATGACCACTGTCGGTCGCCAATTTTCAAATAGGAAGGGTTGTTTTTAAAGGTAATGGGTTTGGCCGTCTGCTACGCGAATTTAGTCGGGGTTTTCATGTGTTTGGTCAAGCTGATGTGTCTCTGATGTGACAGCGGGTGACCAACGAGGTTAGTCACCCTTACGCATAGTCTAAAGTTTTATAACATGGATTTTCCCGATGATAAAAGATGTCAAAAAAAGCTAGAAAAAATTATTTGTATAATAAAAAATCCAAACAAGTTTCTACTACATCAAACATACAACAAAGTAATCCACATGTAAATGGAATGGTTTGGTTTGGTAATAGTTTGAACATTTACTTAGTAATATTTTGTTTAATTTTTATTTGTTATTCTATATTTATGATTAATCTTAAATTTTCTAATGTTAATATTATTATCTGTACTCTTTTATTCCTTTTAAAAGCATTATTTTCTTATCGTTTTATAATGAATCATTCAGTTAACGATTAATTTTTGATAACTATTAAAGTTACATTCAGTAAAATTACCGACAACCCGTGATTTTTCACGGGTCATAACCTAGTGATATATAATCCTATCATTTCGTTATACTCATAATCCTATCCATTTGATAAGATGACATGTTTAATCCATTAATTTTGTCTTTTAATCTATTAATTTTGACACGTGTCTTCATTTAATAAGTAGGATTATGAGTAAAATCAAATGGTAGGACTAAATAAATAAATATCATTACTCAACTTAATATTTAATAATCTAATTAGAAGTAAAGTAGATAACTTACAAACATTTACGCATAATTAACTTCAGAAAAAACAAAGAGTTTTATATTATTCAGCTTGCAGATTACAAAACCATCTTTAATAAACCTTAAAAAAAACAAACACCACCAAACTTTTGGCTAGTTTATATTTTAATAAAAACCGTCTTTGCTTTAATTCAAACTAACAAACCAAAATTAACACAAATGACTTATTGTTTAACACACCATTATGCCCGAACAACTTCACATGCAAAAATCTTTAAAGCGAGATGGTTTTCTTTTGGTCCTCCCTGAAGATCTTGTGTGTTCTTCATGTAGACCCCCGGAAGCGCCAGGAGATGGCGGTGTTGTGTCAGAAGCTGGCAGTGGTGGTGGTGGTGGTGGTGGTGACAGAAACTGGTGGTGGTTATGTGTAACACCATCGGCAGTTGTGATTTTAGATCCCATAGCCGTATCCATCATTTCTTTATATGAAAGCATAACGCGTAGTTCGCTTCGCGAAAAGAATCCTTTCTCATGCATATCTTCAACCCATTCATGAAAACTAATATTTGATGAAACGTTTTTTGAAAGGGGATTCTCCAAATATGATGGTGGGCCCCATGTTAGCACTCGCCACGAGTGACTAAAATCATTCTCTTCATCAGTCACAACTTCTTTCCCTTTGTAATCATTACCATTGGTACTGCTACTTCCACGATTGAAAAATGGTTCATTGTATGGACATGTTGTTGACCACCATTGTGGGTATGGTTGTCGAGAAAGCAAAACTGGTACCCGTGGTATGGGCCGAGGTTGAATCGGGGCCTTTTTGGGCTCATTTTGGTTGCGGAAATTGTCGAGAGTTTCGCCACTTTGGTCAAAACATGCATTGTCTGAAACAAATAAATATTTAAATTAACGTACATTTTGTATAATCATAATTATTATATGATACTATAAACTAGGGTGGCAACTTCACTCGAAACCAGCCCTGATACGAGAATAAACAAGTTAGGATTGAGGCGAATAAGTTTCATGTAAGTTTTGGGTCGACTCAACTGACTTGTTTATTAAAAGATAATTTTAAATAATTAATTATTAAAATGGAAATATTTATACTTTAATACTTTATAAATGTATTTGAAAAATATACATATATAAAAAATAAACCTATTTTAGTAGGTACATACACATTTTAAATAGTTGATTTGTTTGATGCGTTCAAAACCGAGAACCTATTTCACATGTTCAATTAAACGGGTTATATGGGTCGTGTTCAGGTTGAAATTAAACATGTTGGGTTGAAATACTTGACTCGTTTTATAAAAACAAGTCGATTTCAGGTTGAATATTTCTGACCCCGTCAACCTGCGAACCCAAACCCGATTGGAATGGTCACCCCTACTATAAACACATTTTGATTTCTCACCGTGGTTGTGTCCTCGTTTTACTTTTGGCTCCTCTTCCTCTTCTAAACAATTGATTGACCCATTTACTTCGGTTGGACTACCGCAAAGATCGACAACGTCATGCATATCATTCGCATCCTGGAGATAAGAACCCTTTAACAAGAACAGAAACCAAATGTTTACAAAGATTCTAAGTTATTCTAATGTTCTAAAAAAAGAATTTTATAAGTTCTTTCTTCAAGGAAATGATACAAGTTCAATTACGTTTAAGTGAAAGTTTGATATTTTTTTGGTAACAAGGGTTCCGACTCCCAGTTACAAACCGACTAATCACAGGGCGATGATCACCAGTTTTCCGGGTATCAAAATTTTGCCACCAAAACACCTTTGTGGTAGTAAATTTTGAAAAGTATCTTAATCATATAAAAACTCACTCTAATTCATGTAATTATTAATGTTTTTTTATCTGAAAAAAGTTTAATATTTACCTTTGGTAAGAGGATACGATGAGCAATACAAATTAGCTTATCAATCGCTTCACGTATTGCATTGATTTTCCTCCTTTTTAGCTGGGGAGTGGATTCTTGACAGCTTTCCTCTTCAACGACCAAGTTGTCTTGTTTCTTCTCTTCAGAAGCGGGAGCCACAGAGGTTATATATACACTCTTTTTCTGATTATCCTCGGACATTGTTTTCTCTTTAGATTATACACATCATCAGTCAGTCAACAGCCCTTAACTAAAGTATTTGAAATTTTAAAAATTACAAAAGAAACATCATATATACACCATATCTTTCAAATAACCAATCTTTTAAAAACTCGTTTTGGATTGAACCAGCCAATGCCTTCAATTTAGTCGAATTGGTCGGAGCAGCTGAGCCGGCTGGTTGAACCGGATGATAATACTATACAATATTTATGATGCAATAATAATGTATATGGTGTATAAATGCAAAAAAAAAAACTAAACAAATACCATAAATAATTCAAAACTTATTTTTCAACTAAATTTAATACTTTTGGGTTCCAAAACATATAAAAAAATCATATATTTACCTATATTTTTAGAAAACCCGTTTTTTCCCGATCCGACCAACCAGTTCAACCAGATTTCCATGTTAAAGTGTTAAACCGTCCAGATCCGACCGAGAGAGTACTACCTTGCTGACGGGATATTCCGACTTGGGCATTATTTATTAAGGGGTTTCAAGTTTATAGACCAAAAGAGAACATTGTTTATTAATAAACACTCAGTTGTTTGGAAGGATGTTGAGCGGAGTTTTTGTGCCCCCAAGGAGAATACAACAATTGGCTCGGAATTATAGCCTAAACGCTATAAAACGAATCATATTGCATAACATGATAATCGAAGGAGACCGTTTAACATTGCTAAAAATGAACATTTTAATGAACATGTTAAAAGTATACAATGTACTTAGATCGAGAGGTATAACATGTACAGAAAAACTAATAATAATTTTTTTTCTAATTCATTCTAATTAATATATTTCTTTTTATTTGAATTATTTTGTTATTGTTTTAGTTTATTTAATTATTTGAATTTCAAAATTAAAAAAAAAACAAAAAAACAAAAATAATACTTCAGAATATTGTTCTACACTCCGCTTTTTCAGCAAGACAACAACAATGTTCGATCACATGAGATACTCTAATACACAAATATTTGTACATAAATATGAAAGCAGTTAGATGTTATATGTTTTTGGTTTTCTAGATTTTATATTTCACAATTGTTGGATTTCAGTAATAATTTATGAAGGTACGTCAACGAATGCTGACGACAAAATTATTATTAAATTAAAGATCCAAATCGATATATGGTGTTTTTAGGACGTGTTTGATTTGTAACTGGAAATGAGAAAGAAAATAATGAGAGAGAATTTAGATTAATTTTTTCTTTATAATTTAATAAATTAGAAAAAGAAGAGGTAGGTTGACATAGGGATGCACATAGTGCCACACTAGTACCAAATTGGTGGTACCTATGATGGATATGTCTGCCCAAATAGTCAATCTGATCCGATATAAACTTAGAATCTAAATCTGACTATGCCAATCGGGTTAGGTGTATTTGGGTCTCATGTTAATATCGGTTTTTTTTAACCCGACCTGACAAACCTGATTTCTTGTCGGGTTTCGGGTTGACACTATTAGACACGATTGCGGTTTAAAAGGTTTTTTCCTTACATTTCTTTTAATATTTTTACCATTAAATCAATGAATTAGCACATTAATAACTATAAATCATTCAATAAAAATCAACTAACAATTATAAATGTTAAATAAGAACTCATAAACTTCAATATATTAGATATTTTTTCTTTTTTGTATCTAAAACCATACCTTAGGTGTAACCCAACCGACCATATCGGGTTCGTCGGATTACACTTGAATCAAGAATTTAGGAAAAAATGAAAAAAAATCTAAAAAATTGAAATTTATGGGTTTTGATTTAGCACTTATACTTGTTGATTGATTTTTATTGAATGATTTATAATTCTTCAAAATAAAGAAATGACATACGTACTTCCTCCGATTCAAAATATGTGATACATTATTAGTTTTATAGTTTTTATGACAAAAGATTATAATGATGATTAATTATATATATATATATATATATATATATATATATATATATATATATATATATATATATATATATATATAACAAGTTAGTTAGTGGTTCGAGTCGGGCAATGACATCTACAAGGGGTCGTATGCCCACCCTCGAACCTCCACCTATTGAATATAAACCACACCACCTTATTCCCCTAAGGAAAAACTTTAAACAAGATTCGAATCCAAGACCTTGTGAAATATATCACTTATTTTAATTCACATTAAAAAAGAAAATGTATCACTTATTTTGAATCGCAAAAAATGTAATTATGTTTTGCCACAAAATTGTTACGGATAAAATTGTTTTGTACGCTACCAAACATTTATATTTTAATTTAAATTTGAAGATTAATAGTTTAGAACTAAACTTGTAACTAATTAGGGCAAACATGTCCCGATTTGAAGATATCATACCATAAGAACATAAACACGAGTCATGGATATCAAATTGTGCATTTTTGGTAAAAGGAAAATGAATCTTACCTGAGTGCTCTTTTTCAAAATTTGATATGCTATTAGACTTTGACGATCTTAAATCTCGAAGAAATCTAGCGAAAATCTTTTTTTCGCTTGAGGCAATTGATCGCCATCCCTAACTCTGTCGCTCTGCGGATGCTTAAGCGGAGACTTCGAGGTATAGGCCTCTTAGTTTTATAGAGGGGTGATAGCAAAATCGTATACTGGCATGACTAACGTGTAAAGTTTTTATTTGTGCAAATTAAATTGTAACCGTAATTTTTGTTCTTTTATATATAATGACGTAGCGACAAAAATTAATATATATATATATACACGTGTGTGTGTGTGTATATATATATATATATATATATATATATATATATATATATATATATATATATATATATATATATATATATATATAGTGTCCGATTCAGCGCAGAACCCATTTAAGCGACAGAACCACAGAACTATTTTTATTTTTAATCTTGACCGTACAAATTTTTGATCTGCGGTTCATAATTAAGATTCCATTTTTTAGTCATTATTTAATATTAATACCGATATTATTGTGGATGTAGGGGTATCTTCGGAACTTTAAAATGAAATCATATCCCCACATATTTTAAACTGAATATCATTTCCATTCGTGTATGCGCCGTTTATTTTGAAGATAACCTCCTCTCCCAAATTCCCTTTCTCTCTCTTTAAACAAAAACTCACCACCAACCTTTCTCATTCATTCCGGTCACTTTCTTGGCCGAATTAGGGATATCTAATACCATCGTTAAAACCAACTCATTTTTTCGATCGTGGTGGTACCCATCTCTACCGGAAGCGACGTCGCCAAGTACGACCGGTTCCCGCCGGAGTTATACGTTTTGGTCGGAAAACAAGCTTTTACAACGTCTATTGGCTCACTACTGTTTATGTAGTGCCTATCGACCTCTCCCTACCATATCTGGGAATTTTCTGACGGTTACGGCGGTCGTGGAGTGCTAGTGACGGTTATGGTAATTGTTTTACAGTGGCCGGAAGATCACTCGAGATGAAGTGAATGCCAGCGACAGTGGGGACGGAGGAAGCGACTTTGTCATTACGGCGGTAATTCATGAGTAATAGAAGAATCGGAAACTTTAATGGTGGAATAAAGAATAATAAAAGGGGTTTTGTGCTTTATCTGTAATTTTTTATTAGGTTTTTAATCTGTATTTGTTGATGATTCTTATCTACTCTTGCTTTTTTATTTGGTGATTCTTATCTACTCAAACAGATTTGAAACATACATGTATGTTCTGTAATCAACATCAACATTCAATGTATTAAATTATGAACATTCAATGTAATCAACATTCAAGGTTTTATATTGTTTATACATCAATGATTATTTTAGTACATTCAATGTTTTAAAGAGTTTAAATATTCATGTAATCAACATCCAATGTATTAAATTATGAACATTCATAAAATAACAAGATCTTCATCAAAATCATATGTTACATCAGATGTCGTACATGAACATACATGAAGCTTCTTGTATACAAGGATAAAGAGAAATAAAAAAAGGATATTGATTTGAATATTTTAGGTGATAATTATTAGAGAAAACCAACTGTGCTTAATTTTAGGAAAGCAGTAAACACCATTTTCGTTTTCCATACATAAACAATTTTGTTTAAATCCCAAAAATGCCCTCCATGATTAATTATAAAAAATACAAATTAAATATAAATTCCTGCCTTTTGATTGGTCGAAAAATAGTTCTGTGGTTCTGTCGCTAAAAACGATTCTGCGCTGAATCGCACCCTATATATATATATATATATATATATATATATATATATATATATATATATATATATATATATATATATATATATATATATTGTGTATATGTGTACTAGCATGGTACACACAATTTGGCCGTAGATACCTTGTGACTATATTTGACGGTGACCAACTGGTGTGTGGTGGTATTAATTTCAACCTTTTAGAGTTTAAAGGATTAATAAATATAAAATGTGTGTCAAGTGAGAAATATGTGGTATAGTAGCTTAATTGGTTAGGTCATTGTGTTAAAAACGTAGAGGTCTCAAGTTCAAGTCATATATTATGAATATATTTTTTATAAATACAAATATGTCCAAAAATAACAATTTTTTTTTCTGAAATTTAAGCTTTATGTGAAGATCCCAAATGTATTGTATATAGCAAAGATAGAGGTGAAGGGATAATCAAAAGAAACCCACATTAAAGGCTGATAACTAAAATTTGTCTTTCAGTTTACATATAATTTGATATGTTCACATGTATGTTATGATAGTTCAATGTAGACATATCAAAACTAGATTAAAGGCTGACAACTAAAATTTGTCTTTCAGTTTACATATAATTTGATATGTTCACATGTATGTTATGATAGTTCAATGTAGACATATCAAAACTAGGGCTGTCAAAACTTTGTACGACACGACAAAAATACATGACATGAAACGAAATTGGGACGAAATCGAAATTTGAATTCATGTTCATGTCGTGTTCGTGTTCAGAGATTAATACGAAATTGACACGATAGTTATGATTTTAAGAACATTTAGAAATTTTTATTATATTTTCGTCGTGTTTGTCGTGTTTTTAGCATGTAGTAGGTAAAAAATTTGGTATATTTGTTATTTATCTCGTGTTGTCGTGTTTATCATTTTTTAATCGTGTCGTGTTCATGTTAGCAAAATAAAACACGACTTCGTGGCGTGTTGTTTTCGTGTTGAACGAATTCGTATCGTATCGTGTTACCCAAAAACATGAAACGATAGCATGATTTGACAACCCTAGTCAAAACTCAAAAGCATATATGGATCTTCCGGTATATCTGTGTATGTCCGGAGATGGGTTACACCAAATTATAATCATGAGTATTATAACTTTTAAACATTGTTAACATATGTATTTACCGAGAAATGATATTTCTTCTTACGTTTTCTTTCTATTCATATATTTACTCATTTTTAAACTTAATATGTGTAATATATCATTCCTCATATCATCTATGAGTAACACTTTTCATGATCAAATGAGTAGACATATGAGTAGGAAGAAAAAATAAGAATCAATACTATTTCTCTTATTTACCATTTCATTTAGATTTTTTTTATTACATATATGCTTATACTATTATGCGTATTTTATACTTCCGATGTTTCAATTTTATTGTCTACGTTTCCATTTTTATTTGTCTCAAAATAGTTGATCTAAAAAGTCTATCAATTAAAAAATAGTTAGTTGGTAAAAATAAAATTTTATTGTTTAGACAGTATAATAATATATTATTTCTTAAACTATGTAATTTTTATCTGTACATAATAATTTTAGAAAGGGGTATAAATTAACCTCTTCCAAAACGAAATACCAAACACTTTGTTAAGGTCGTTTAACTTCTATAGGATTAAAAAAAATCTATTAAATTAGTAGAGAAAGATCCAATTAACAAAAATACCTATCAATCTATCATGCCATTATTTATTTCTATAGGATTAGATCCAATGAGCCCAAACGCCACGGCCCATAAACACTAATGTTGGGGAAATCAGAAAGAGAACGATTCCGGTGATGATAACGCCGCTGATGAGCGGTCGATCGCCGTTACATCATAACGCGATGCCTATTATCTGGAAGAAATTCATGAATACGTCACTTGTTAGCTCACCGGGAATTTGTTTAACGCCGTCCTCCTTGATGCCATCGTCATCGGCGTTCAAACGTAGATTCATGACTCCATTTTATATGTAGCAAATTGATTCCGTATGAATTAGATTGTATATTCTCGTGTTGTTATATTTAAACTGCCTGATTTGTTTCATTTCCACTTATGTAATACATTATAGAATTAGGTTACCATAGTTCGTGAGGAATTAATATGAAATTATTCGCGAGCTAATCACAACAATTTAGTATCGACTTCTGGATTCATTTGGATATAAACTATAGTAGGATATAACCATTATGGTAATAATAACAACAGGTTTTAGTGGTAAAATGACGTGTATAAATGACAAGTTAGACCTTCTGAAAGACGTGATATTTATTTTATATATAATATATTCATAGATGGAATATGAACTTTATTAGTTCAAGCTAATAATAATTAGTTTAAGCTTTACTTATTACTCCCTCCGTCCCACAAAGAAGTTTACATTTCTCTTGCACACAAGATTTTAGGTGATAGTTAGTGGTGGGGTCACTAGTAATACTTTTGATTAAAATATAAGGTTGGATTGGAGAGAGAAATGTAGTTAGTGGATATTAATGGTGGAGTTCTTAGTAATAATAATATTTTATTATGTGGGGTCCATCAATTGTGAGAAATGTAAACTTTTTTGTGTGACAAAAGTTTTGTGAGAAATGTAAACTCTTTTGTGGGACGGAGGGAGTACTAAATTTTCATACACGATGTAACCATCCTAACATCCAATGTTTCCAATTTTTTAAACAAATAATATATAAATATGTTTATATATCATGTGTATAAAAAATTGGAAACATTGAATGTATAAATGTGTCACAACGTGTATGAAAATATACACCTTATGTATAACATAAAAAACATTGGATGTTAAGATGATTCTGTGGTTCTGCACCATTAAACGGTTCTGCGCTGAATCAGACCCTATATACATATATATATATATATATATATATATATATATATATATATATATATATATATATATATATATATATATATATATATATATATATATATATATATATATATATATATATATATAGTGTAGAATTAAAATCAGAACCAATTAAGGCTACAAAACCGGAAGAACTATTTTGGACCAATCAGAGTAAAGGAAATCTTTTTTTTCCATTAATTCTGGAAGGTTATAATAGGTTTTTGACACATTAACTTCTCTCCTCTTTAATTTGTTTAAAACTGTATCTTTCTCCATCCCCTCTTCCCATATTTTAGATTACTCACATTCTCTCTTTTTCTAAAATAACAAAAACCACTGCCATTCTTAAATTTCAATTTCCGGCCACCTTAAACATTGAACCAAGGAACACTGGTACCACCATTAAAACCAGCGTGTTCTTCCGATCAAAACGATACCTGCCACCATCAAAACCGGTATGGACGACGATTTTAGGGTTACGGAGGCGGCTGTAACACCTCAAATTTTTAATACCAAATATTGGCCAAAATAAAACATTTTTTATAAATAGAAGAACATCCTCAATTCGGATTTACAAAAACCTTGGTATGAAATCAGAGTATAAAAGTAGGTGTTACAAAATAGATCATAACCAAGCTAAGACTAAATCCAATCTAGTGTTCTTCTAATCTAGGTCCCGCATCTCTATCCATGCGTACCTAAGCCTTCGATCCCGAACCTGAGTACATAGCAAAACAAAACAAGGAGTACGTGAGACAAAAACGTCTCGTGAGCTACATGGGTTTAGACCCGATAATAAAATGAAATGTCACGTTTCATATAACCAATCAATGTACATATATATATATATATATATATATATATATATATATATATATATATATATATATATATATATATATATATATATATATATATATATATAACTATCCAGTCTAGTCACCACAGGGTGACCCTATCAACCTTGCTTACCTAGCAATCACGTCTAACTATCGGGTTGCCCCCGAACTAGCTAGAATCACATACATATCTAGTTATCGGGACGCCCCCGAGCTAACTAGAAACAAGGTACCTGCAATAGGATCGCCCACGCTACCGATACCTGCCTTGCCCACCGGAATACGTCCAATGAGTAAGACTACTAACGTGGAAGAGTCGATGGGTATTCCATCCCAACTGCCCCTCAATCCACACCTCATGATCGGGGAGTCTCCCGTATCATCACATCACCTCAATCTCATCATAACCCTATGGTTATGCCAGTCTAGCTCTCGGCTATCACTTTCATCATCAAACAAGTTAGTTCAATACTATCATCGGTATAACTAACTATCAACTACTAGTCTACCCAATTAAGCAAATAGACCATAACACAAGTAATGAAAATATTTAAAAGGGCTATGTACTCAGTAAATTCCACACGTACTCACCTTAGCAATAAGGATGCTTTAACCGTATTCTTTCCGCCGGTTCCTTGTTCACAATTCGTCCACTTCAACACTTCACCGAATGTCTAAAACAATTATCACAACAAGATTATCATCACAAACTACTACCAATGTGTTCATCTACCTCTAGATAACACCCATCAACCATTTCCCCCAAATATATTGATTTACCAAACCCTAGGTTTAACCAACCCGAAGATTCTTACAAATCATAATCATACACTTGTTTTCCTTGTTAATATACCATCTATTAAGTGTATACACCATTTATTTCACCATAAATCACCAACCCAAGAACTAGGGTTTCAAACCCTAGCTTCAAGATCCATAGATCTTGAGCTACAAAGATGAAAGAGTGAAGATATACCTTTAATCTTCCACTAGGAGTGAAATCTACCAAAGATTTGTGAAGAAATCAACCCAAACCAGATGCTATGCTCAAAAATCGCCAAGAGAGAAAACTAGGGTTTTGATATGACATTAAATGAGCTCAACCCGTCTTTATTGCTGGTCGTCCAGAGTTCACGGCGCGAACTAAGTTCGCGTCGCTAACTTTGCTTGCTCGGCCATACTTAGCGATCGCTACCCAACCGCGAACTACATCACGCCACTTGACCAAACTCCCTGGCCCTACTTCCCGATCGCGAAGTAGGGTTCGCGTCGCGAACTCCCTTAGGCAGTAGGGCTGCACTTTTCCAACTTTGTCTCGACCCGGTTTCGCCCATAACTTTCTCGTACGGTGTCCAAACGACACGAAACCAATTTCCACGTGTTTCATATGATTTATCCATAATTATCATATTTTTACATATTTTATTTATTTACAAATTTCGGGTCGTTACAACTATCCACCCCTTAAGAAGATTCCGTCCTCGGAATCTCATCATAGTTCACGAAATCCGGGTACCTCTTCCGAATCTCATCTTTGACTTCCCAAGTCAAATTCGGCCCAAGTGAATGCTTCCACTTGACCAATACCAAATCAATCTCCTTATTCCGAAGCTTCTTCGTTTTCAGTTCTAGTATAGCCTCGGGCTCCTCAATCAACCGGTTCGGGCCGTCAACCCGCAACTCTTGCAACGGGATAATATTTTCAACTTCCCCGATAAACTTTTTCAAATAACTCACGTGAAAGGTGTCATGCACACCTTGAAGCTCGGGTGGAAGTTCCAACTTAAAAGTTTGAAGCCCGACCCGTTTCAATATTTTAAACGGTCCAACATACCTTGGACTTAACTTTCCCTTCTTACCAAACCGCATTACACCTTTCCAAGGTGACACTTTCAACATGACCATATCACCGACATCCAAGTCGTATGGCCTTTTCTTCAAACCCGAATAACTTCGTTGTCTATCTTGGGCGACATTCATGTTGGTTTGAATAATACCGATCTTTTCATTCGTCACTCTCATAATCTCGGGACCCGTGAGTTTCCTCTCTCCCGCTTCCAACCAACAAGATGGAGTTCTACATTTTCTTCCATACAACGCCTCATAAGGCGCATCTTGATAGTCGAGTGATAACTATTATTATATGAGAACTCGACTAAGGGTAAATGTTCATCCCATTTACCACCGAAGTCTAATACACACGATCTCAACATATCCTCAACCGTTTGAATTGTTCTTTCACTTTGACCGTCGGTTTGCGGATGATAGGCCGTGCTCAACCGCAACTTTGTACCCAATTCTTCTTGTAAAGATCGCCAAAATCTCGAGGTAAACCTCGCGTCTCTATCGGACACAATCGATAACGGAACCCCGTGGAGTCGAACTACCTCATCAACATACAACTTAGCCAACTTCTCAAGTGGCAACATTTCTCGAATTGCTAAAAATAACGCACTCTTGGTCAACGGGTCAACTATGACCCAAATGGCATCGTGACCTCTACTCGTCTTCGGTAAACCTACTATGAAATCCATAGTTATATCTTCCCACTTCCCTGCCGGTACAACCAATGATTGAGCTACCCCATACGATACTTGATGCTCGGCTTTTACTTGTGCACACGTGGCACACTTAGAGATATACTTGGCCACTCTCGCCTTCATTCCGGGCCACCAATAAACCCGTTTCATATCTTGGTACGTCTTTGTACTTCCCGGGTGAATCGAATACTTCGATTTGTGCACATCATACAACAACTCTTTCCGGATGTCACCGAACTTAGGAACCCAAATACGACCGCCTACGGTCTTCAATCCTTGTGCATTTTCGAGAAAATGTTTGTTCTTACCTAATCGTTCTTGTCTTAACTCGTCGTTTCCCATAACCTCTCGTTGGGCATTCTTGATTCTTTCAATAATACTCGAGACGACTTCTATACGTGATAAAATTCCTCGGTTCGGGTTCTCATAAACCTTTCGGCTCAAGGCATCGGCCACCACATTCTCCTTTCCCGCATGATACACAATCTCACAATCATAATCGGCTATCAACTCGATCCACCTTCTTTGTCGCATATTAAGATCCTTTTGAGTAAACACATATTGTAAACTTTTATGATCCGTGTACAACGTACACCGAGTACCATACAAATAATGCCTCCACAATTTTAAGGCAAATATAATCGCCGCCAATTCCAAGTCGTGTGTCGTGTACCTTAATTCCGCATTCTTCAATTGTCGCGAGGCATACGCGATCACTTTACCTCTTTGCATCAACACACAACCGAGCCTTTGATTCGACGCATCACTATAAACCACAAAATCCTCCATACCATCCGGTAACGTAAGGATCGGCGCATTACATAACTTTTCTTTTAACAACTTAAACGCCTCTTCTTGCTTCTTTTCCCACACAAACTTCTCACTTTTTCTCGTTAACTTCGTGAGTGGAATCGCGATTCTCGAGAAGTCTTGTATAAACCTTCGGTAATAACCGGCTAATCCAAGAAAACTTCTAACCTCGGTAGGAGTTCTCGGAGGCTCCCAATTTGACACCGCTTCAATCTTGGACGGATCAACCTTAATACCATCACACGTCACCACGTGACCTAAGAATTGCACCTCCCGCAACCAAAATTCACACTTCGAGAATTTTGCATACAACTTCTCCCGTTTCAACACGTCTAGAACAAGCCTCAAATGACTTTCGTGTTCTTCTTCGGTTTTCGAATAAATCAAAATGTCATCAATAAACACGATCAAAAACTTATCAAGAAACGGTTTACAAACCCGATTCATCAAATCCATAAAAATAGCCGGTGCGTTTGTAAGACCAAACGGCATCACTAGAAATTCATAATGACCATAACGTGTACGAAAAGCCGTCTTCTCGGTGTCGCCTTCTTGCACCCAAACTTGGTGATAACCCGACCTCAAATCAATCTTCGAGAAATAACTAGCACCTTGCAATTGGTCAAATAAGTCATCAATTCTCGGCAACGGGTAACGGTTCTTAATAGTTACCTTGTTCAACTCTCGGTAGTAGATACACATTCTCATCGAACCGTCTTTCTTCTTAACGAATAACACCGGTGCACCTAACGGTGACGAACTCAGACGAATAAAACCTTTATCTAACAAATCTTGCAATTGGGTCATCAATTCCCGCATCTCGGTGGGAGCTAAACGATAGGGAGCACGAGCAATCGGCGTCGCCCCCGGAACTAAATCAATTTTAAATTCGACTTGTCTCTCCGGTGGCAAACCGGGCAAGTAATCGGGAAATACCTCGGGAAAATCCCGAATAATTTTGACATCATCCATTGACTTCTTTTCCTTTCGGCCATCTAATACATATGCAATAAACGATGCACAACCTTTCGATATACTTTTCCTCGCCTTAATGGCGGTAATCACATTAGGCATGTGATGTCGTTTCTCCCCATACACATACACTTTCTCATTTTCGGGTGTCCTAATCGACACTATTTTCTTTCCACACAAAATCTTGGCTTGGTGCATACCCAACCAATCAATACCGATAACCACATCAAACGCCCTAATTCCCATGGGCAATAAATCTACCTTAAACTTTCTTCCGTCTATTTCTATTTCACAATTTCTATAAATACATTCAACCATAGACGTTTTCCCGTCGGCTACTTCTATCTCATAAACCTCATCTAACATCTCAGACGGCACATTCAATTTACAACCGAACTCGTAGGACACTAATGAATAATTGGAACCCGAATCAAACAAAATATGAGTTGGCAAGGAATTAATGAATAAAGTACCTGACACCACATCGTGTGCCTCCTTCGCCTCCTCCCGGGTGAGTTGGAAGGATCGCCCCTTCACCTTAGCCGGCTCCACCTTCTTTTGAGCCGTGGACACCATCGATTCGGTCCCCTTCTTCGGGCATGCATTGCTATAGTGCCCCTTCTCGTGACACGAGAAACACTCAACATCGGCCATCGATTTGGCCCTACAATCTCGGGCTATGTGCCCCGCCCTCCCACAACTATAGCAAGATTTCGGCTCCCCTCGGCATATGCCGTTATGATTTCTCCCACACTTCTTGCACGAGCCAACACTACCTTGCTTAGAGAAGCTCGAAGTGAACTTCCCTTTCTTGAACGAACTAGAGCCGCTCTCGGCTTTTCTTTTCTCGCCCACATGGGCCCTCTCGGCAACACGTGCCTCATTTACTTCCTCAACACCCCGGGCGACACTAATAGCCTCATCGAGTGAGACCGCCCTCTTAACCTCCAACTGGTAATCCCACGGTAGCCCGATTGCATACCGAACTACTCTCAACCTCTCATCCGAGTAGGTTTTAGCAACAAACGGGAGCAATCCCGTGAACTCCCTCGAATATTCCTCCACCGACATATCACCCTTCTTAAGGGTCAAGAATTTCTCATGCATTTTCTCCAAATCCCTCTCGGGACAAAACTTCTTTTTCAACCTCGTGGTGAACTCATCCCACGACATCTTTTCAACCACCTCCCTCCCGAGGGTCTCATACACGATATCCCACCATACCATAGCATCTTCTTTCAATAGTTGTGACGCATACGTCACCATGTCGGCATCCTTACACTTGCTACTACCGATAACCCTCTCGGTTTCCCGAATCCACCTCATCGTTACCTTCGGGTCCGAACTACCCGTATACACATTTGGCTTACAAGCCATGAAGGATTTAAACGAGCAACCCTCTTTCACAATGGGCCTAGCCCTAGCATCACTTTGGCCACCCGTGGAGGATTTCCCCTCCCCGGTGCCACTACCCCCGGTTTTCTCATCCGACTTAGCCTCGGATTCACGGTCCCCTCCCGACCTCTCACGGTCTCCAATAATACGGTGCACTTCTTCGGCCACCGTTCCCTTAATTTGATCGATAATAGTTTGGAGATCCGCCATGGTTACCGGAGTTCTATTAGCTCCGACCTCTGACTCATCAACTCGATGCATCGACGGTTGACTTTCTTGCTCAACCACCCTCTCGACAGGAGGTACTTCCTCCTCCCGGCCCTCCGGGGCTTTACCACTTCTACGCGTGGTCACCATTTCTTTCAATCAAGACTATACGAAAGACATTAAACATTTAGTACCTTGTGTACAACCCATTAGTCGCATAAGACTCAATATCCAAAATCATATCAAATTCATCGGTCCCCTAGGTTCAACCCTAAACTTAATATAAAGTCTCAAGGTCAACCTATGATCTCAAGGAATCTTATATTCCTAATGCTACAGTCTAAGACTAGGATGGTCATCCAACATAATTCACTTAAACTATAGCTCTGATACCAAGTTGTAACACCTCAAATTTTTAATACCAAATATTGGCCAAAATAAAACATTTTTTATAAATAGAAGAACATCCTCAATTCGGATTTACAAAAACCTTGGTATGAAATCAGAGTATAAAAGTAGGTGTTACAAAATAGATCATAACCAAGCTAAGACTAAATCCAATCTAGTGTTCTTCTAATCTAGGTCCCGCATCTCTATCCATGCGTACCTAAGCCTTCGATCCCGAACCTGAGTACATAGCAAAACAAAACAAGGAGTACGTGAGACAAAAACGTCTCGTGAGCTACATGGGTTTAGACCCGATAATAAAATGAAATGTCACGTTTCATATAACCAATCAATGTACATATATATATATATATAACTATCCAGTCTAGTCACCACAGGGTGACCCTATCAACCTTGCTTACCTAGCAATCACGTCTAACTATCGGGTTGCCCCCGAACTAGCTAGAATCACATACATATCTAGTTATCGGGACGCCCCCGAGCTAACTAGAAACAAGGTACCGGCAATAGGATCGCCCACGCTACCGATACCTGCCTTGCCCACCGGAATACGTCCAATGAGTAAGACTACTAACGTGGAAGAGTCGATGGGTATTCCATCCCAACTGCCCCTCAATCCACACCTCATGATCGGGGAGTCTCCCGTATCATCACATCACCTCAATCTCATCATAACCCTATGGTTATGCCAGTCTAGCTCTCGGCTATCACTTTCATCATCAAACAAGTTAGTTCAATACTATCATCGGTATAACTAACTATCAACTACTAGTCTACCCAATTAAGCAAATAGACCATAACACAAGTAATGAAAATATTTAAAAGGGCTATGTACTCAGTAAATTCCACACGTACTCACCTTAGCAATAAGGATGCTTTAACCGTATTCTTTCCGCCGGTTCCTTGTTCACAATTCGTCCACTTCAACACTTCACCGAATGTCTAAAACAATTATCACAACAAGATTATCATCACAAACTACTACCAATGTGTTCATCTACCTCTAGATAACACCCATCAACCATTTCCCCCAAATATATTGATTTACCAAACCCTAGGTTTAACCAACCCGAAGATTCTTACAAATCATAATCATACACTTGTTTTCCTTGTTAATATACCATCTATTAAGTGTATACACCATTTATTTCACCATATATCACCAACCCAAGAACTAGGGTTTCGAACCCTAGCTTCAAGATCCATAGATCTTGAGCTACAAAGATGAAATAGTGAAGATATACCTTTAATCTTCCACTAGGAGTGAAATCTACCAAAGATTTGTGAAGAAATCAACCCAAACCAGATGCTATGCTCAAAAATCGCCAAGAGAGAAAACTAGGGTTTTGATATGGCATTAAATGAGCTCAACCCGTCTTTAATGCTGGTCGAACAGAGTTCACGGCGCGAACTAAGTTCGCGTCGCTAACTTTGCATGCTCGGCCATACTTAGCGATCGCTACCCAACCGCGAACTACATCACGCCACTTGACCAAACTCCCTGGCCCTACTTCCCGATCGCGAAGTAGGGTTCGCGTCGCGAACTCCCTTAGGCAGCAGGGCTGCACTTTTCCAACTTTGTCTCGACCCGGTTTCGCCCATAACTTTCTCGTACGGTGTCCAAACGACACGAAACCAATCTCCACGTGTTTCATATGATTTATCCATAATTATCATATTTTTACATATTTTATTTATTTACAAATTTCGGGTCGTTACAGCGGCGGCGGTGGAGTTTCGTCGTCAACGGAATTTACTTTTACGATCGTCCAGAGGCGGCGGCGGTGCAACAAGTAACCGACGGTAAGTGGTGTTCGACAGGTTTAAGTATTGCATCGAAACCAAACCCTACCCGCAACCCATCGAAAGTTCTACAATTAAATCAACAAGATCTGTTGTGGTGGTGGTTGATCGATGTCGGAAATGGTCCATGCTTCAAGAAGGAGATGGTTGTTTTGGTGATTTATTTCTTATTGTAAATGATGTTTTCTTTTTGTAAAGTTACTGATTTTTTCATTTTACTTGAACATTTACTTTTTGTATACATACATGTATTTCGTAACAATTACATGAATGTTTACACAAGAATACATGTATGTTACATTCGACATCTCTGTTTACATGTATGTATGATAACATGTATGTATGTATCAAAAAGATATCGGAATTTCAGTATACATGTATGTGTGTATCAAAAAGATATCCGGAATTTTAGTATACATGTATATTATGATAACCATACATACATGCTTAATTTTAACAAATAAAGGATTAAACGTTACATTATGTAAAAAAAATGGTATTACGGATTATTTAATCGTAATTGTAGGAGGATGAAATCAATAAAATAAATCGTATTTGTAACAGTTGATGAAGAACACATGAAATTAAGAACCTCAACAAAGAATGAAGAAGGCCATATTTACCATATAATTCGGGTATATTAATTAAAAATTTAATGGTATAACTGTTATTGAAGAAACTTTTCATAATATAAGGGGGGAAATTAAAAATCCAGCAGTTTCCATACAAAGATTGGATCTACGAATTGTCATTTATACCCTTTCGGTTTTTTACAAGAAAATTAAATTAAAAACAATTTCCTAATTTGTGATTGGTTTAAAATAGTTCTTGCGGTTCTTTAGCCTAAATGGTTCTGCATATAATCCAACCCTATATATATATATATATATATATATATATATATATATATATATATATATATATATATATATATATATATATATATATATATATATATATATATATATATATAGGGTAGGGATCTATAGAAAAGCATTATTAATTAAAGAATGTAGGGAATAATTTATAACCCTTAGATCAAGAATTGAAGGGAGCAGATTAGAAGTTCAAAAAAAACACGGGCATCTGAGTTTTGGAAAGAATACGGACCAAAGAATATGCTTGGAGGGTATATTGGTAAAATACCCAATCTCTCACCTAAAACATAATTCTCAACGTACTTTCATGGAAGGAATTCTGAAATTAAGGCTTTTTTTTTCTTGGAAAGAAGGAGACGTTTTGAACAAGATATATTTTGGGCTTTTTTTTCTTAGCCATTGATAGGTGTGAAACCTAGGGCTTTTCTGTCTCCAAAAAAATTGCGGTTTGAACAGACGACGTTTTGGGCGAGGATTGAACCGGTGCGATTTGCTCTATGTCTCTCTCTAATCGAAGGTGAGGATTTGCTATCTCCTAAATAGATTGTGAAATTGAAGGAGATGGCTGTAAACTTGTAAAATTTGTTTAAATGGTTTATTAAACAGATTTGTTAACCTCAAATAAAAAATATTTGATTTTTATGTACTTCATCATATGCAGTACATCAAACCAAGATAATATAGACGTAATTAATGTACATCATAAGTTTTTACCAAAATTTGAGGTATTGGACAAATCTCCAATCTAAGGTAATATGGCTTGTGGAGCATAATTAAACATTTTATTTCATATCTAGTTTTTTATTGGTTGAATTGGTATGCGTGTATTATTCCTGTAGAAAAAATTTCTTTGGTTAGATGTTTTATGTATATTTATTAAGTAGAAATAGTAATATTTAAAAATTCTTGAATCTTGCAACACCTCACAAAGCCATCTCATGTAAAATCTGACTTTGGGCAGGAAGTTGTGAAGATTAGGTGTATTATGTTTCAACTCCATTATTCCATTTTAAGCCAAAATTAAACATTTGGGCAGCAAATTGGGCAATGATTTGCTATTAGACCTTGGGACAACTTCACAAATTGATCAAATATCATTTTTAGATAATTTATTATTTTGATGTATTGTGATTATGTTTTATTCTAACACGTGTCATGCGCCACCAGGTGCCATACAGACCGAAGGTATAGCTTTTTTGTTGAAAATTTTGCTCCCTTTTTTTGTGGAAAACCAGAATTGAAAAAGAAAGGGCTAATCAGAGTTGGCAGCTAGAAAAATTAAGAAAAAAATATGATGCAAAATATTGTTGTCAAATATAAATGAAGGAAAGAATATGGTGGTTGAAGGTGTTGAAGAGTATCAAAAACTAACAAAGAAAGACCGAGTTAAACTTGCAGAAGATGTCGAAGTAAGAATTATGAATATGCTACGTAAGAGTGGGTACAAAAGTGGATGCCGAGCTAACCATAAAGAAAGTTTCTGTGTGTAACTACAAACTATGTGATTAAATAGGTTTTGTTCATATGAATTGCTTAAGTGGTTGGTTGCTTTTAAGGTATGTGATTGGTTTTGTTGATATGGATTGATAGATAGATAGTTGTAAAACTAATCTAGATTGTCATTCTTTTATAAAAAAAAAATTGTATTGATTATAGTCTATATTACAAGTGTTGATAGATAGTTGGTTGTTTTTATGGTTATTATTTGGATTTGTATGTGTATTGAATATAACATTGGATAGAGAAAGTGCAGGTACATTAGAATTCATGAAGTGTTGATGACACAAGAAAAGGAAAACATAAACTGTTAATAACTGCATAAAATGCAAATGCAACTGCAAGTATGAAAACGAAAATACAATTGACAATATTTAAAACAGAACGAGAACGGAAAATTTCAGAGAATCTATGTCACACCCCGCCAAAAATGATTTTATAGTATTAAATGATTTGTGGAAGAATGGGATGTAACATTAATGAGTAACACAACTATGATTATCATAAACAATAAATGTTTAAAAAACTTCAATCAATATTTCAATTAAAGTACATCTCAAAATTTAATGTAATTGAAAATGATTAAAAGTAAAAGTTAATATTTGGAAATGAAAAGACGTTCGTGGCATCTTGACAATATACATGCTCATGATCCAATGCTACTAAGACTCATGCTTCAATGAATTACCTGAAATACATAAGTAAAATGATCAACAAACATTGTTGAGTGAATCCACAGGTTTAAAGAGTGTTTTGAGTTATCTAAAATGTTTGTGAGCCATCAAGGCTAAAAATGTTGTTGTGATGATATGATGTTTGAAAATGATTTACCCCAAAGGCAATATTGAAATAATGTTTGTCATGTAGAGATATGTAAAAATAATTTAATAAAATTGTATAAATTGATATCCTCAAAAGGATATTAAAAATGTAGTGAACTGATATCCTCGAAAGGATATTAAAAATCAACATTAACTGATCCCCCAAAGGTTTGCAAGGCCCATGAGTTAA
Organism: Calendula officinalis; assembly: GCA_963853835.1. NCBI lineage: Eukaryota > Viridiplantae > Streptophyta > Magnoliopsida > Asterales > Asteraceae > Calendula > Calendula officinalis. The sequence goes on from OY970820.1 coordinate 37,527,878, forward strand.
AATGCCGACCCTAAGCCCATAACCAAACTACAACTCTAAAATGATGTTACTGAATCTAAGATATGCACTCCCATGACGGTTCGGTAGACCGTTAAAACTGATCAAACAAATGTGGGAGGGTGAGTCTCAGTCGATAGTACTATCTGCATATACAGGGTCTGGTCGCAACTAGCTAATGGTTACAGTATGTAGGCATCTACCAATGTCACTACATCTTGTCTTAGTTCGAGCATAAAGGACTGAATGTCATGTTCTGAGTAATGTATCATCACAATAAAATATGAATAGTAAAAGTGATTTTGTATGTTTTTCATCCCTGTTGTAAAATAGTATATAAAAATGCGATAAAAAGTGGGGCTGTGGACTCACCTGATGCGAAACTAGTGAATGCAATGATGATGTTTGATTTCCAACCAAATGATTTCTAGCGCCCTAAATGCATAAAAATAAATTATGAACGATACGTTGGTGACTTTATTGGATTGATTTCGTATCTTAAATACGATAGAATTTTATTTTAGAAGTTTTGATAAATTGGTTTGATCGAAAATAATGGCTAGACGTACCATTGATAATTATTTAACAAAATAATTAGGAATAATTGATTAACTATTTAGTTATCAATTAAATAACTAATCAGATAGTTAATACAACAATTCAATGACTTTTAAAATTATATTCCCTCCGTCCCTAAATAAAGTTCCCATTTGTGTTGGGCACAACATTTTAGGAGATAGTTAGTGGTGGGGTATTTGGTATTACTTTTGATTAAAATACTTCCTCCGATTCAAAATAAGTGATACACTTTCCTTTTTTGGGTGATTCAAAATAAGTGATACACTTTGAAAAGTTTCCTTATTTGGCAAAAAAAATGGGACCCACATCCACTAACTATATACTTTAACAAAGTGAAATGACCCATTTACCCTTACTTTTTACTTTTAAACATCATTAACTTTACTTTATTCAAAAGGTGTGGGACTCATTCCCCACTAACCATCCAATTAATCTAATTTAACCATCATTATAATCTTTTGCCTCAAAAACCGTGAAACCCCAAGTGTATCACTTATTTTGAATCGGAGGAAGTATAAGGTTTGATTGGAGAGAGAAAGTGTTTTAAGAGATAGTTAGTGGTGAAAGTATTGGTAATAATATTATTATATTAAGTGGACCCCTTATGTTTGAGAAATGGGAACTTTATTTAGGGACAAAACTTGAAGGGGAAATGGGAACTTTATTTAGGGACGGAGGGAGTATATGACTTACGATTTAAGTAATTATTCATTTAATAAGTATTATTTGATAATTTAAAAATAAATGTTAACTATACTTAATTTGCAGCCTGATTTATAAAAAAAAATATTTTGGGCTAAAAAGAAGGAAGCAAATGTGCGTCGCTGCGTTTTGTCGACGACGGTGAGAAAACGCAAACAATCAAACATACACGAATGTACACGTATGATTAAAAGGAAAAAGAAATATAAGAGTTTATACCTTCTGTTCTTAGAGGAGGAGAGTGCCGAGAGAGAGTAAGGCGAGAGTTTGGTCCGCCTGAGGTGTTCGCCGGAGTTGTCGCTGTCGCCGAAGTAGCAACCAAAACGGAGGAGAAGCTTGGTTTAGAGGGATGGTGGTTAATGATGCTTCTACTCGTTGGAGTTTGGAGACGGTCGAGGTGTTGGGGTTATCTGGGTATGTTCGTCGGCTGTTTCTTGAGCTCGTCGGAATTTAGTTGCTCGCCGGAGACATGAAAACAGAAAGGACGAGTGTTAGAGAGGTTTCTTCTGCTGCTTGGCTCGAGTGAGATGGGGCAACGAGAGAGATGAGAGAAATAGAGATGGAGTTGTTGCTATTGTTCCCTGAAAGAGACGAGCATGGATCGAGATTTAATAAAAAAATAAAAAAAGGGCGGCTAGTATGTGTTGTATGGTGTGATGATGGTGATGTTTCTGGTTCATACGAAGAAGATGAGATGGTGGTGGGTGTCGACTGAGTTGTAGAGGAAATAGGGTGAGAGGTCTGCGTTTCTTTGATAAAAAGGAAGGAAAATATACGAGGTAGGATTGTAGGTGTATTAGGAGAAAGTGTCTTGTGGTTGGTTAATAGTTTTAGGGATATATTAAACTAATAAAAGAAAATTAAATTCATTCCAAAATTATAGGGAATTAGTTGGAAAGGTCGGGATGCTCGACTGAAAACATGGAGGGAGTAAGTCAATATCAATCAGTTGATTTATTTAAACAGATCAATTTAATTGGTTGTTAATTCAAGTAAGAGCATTATGTTAAAAAAAACTATTATTATATGGTATACGGTTTCTACCGAGATTTTGGGATTGGGTCTTATTTAAATTGTAGATGATTTATATTGGTGGTATCATGTATATCGTATACACGTAGATACTGACATAATTAATTATAAGAATATTTTCATCGGTGTTTTACTCTATTTTTGACACTTGTTATTTCCTAATAGAAAATTATCTCTTCGAGTATTTATTTTGTCACTTTTAATGATCGCGTAATAAACTATCTGTTTATTTGTTACATGTAATTGTGTGAAAAGTTTTTGTACCAGTTAACTTGTCTGAGTTAATGATTCATTGTGAATTATAAAAATTTATGTTTTGGATTTAATTAATAATTAATTTGTGTCACCAACTTGCTAAATAACTATTTGATGATTTATGTAACCAAAATGATTAATGCGATGAGACATGATTTCTAGGATTTCACCAAACTTAAATGCACCATAGTTGTTATCATAAATGACATTAGGGTTCTTCGCTAGACATAAATGCGAATAAATGATTTCATAAATTATTTTAGGGTTCCTGGGCACTATTAGGGTTACAATAAATGTCAAATTCAATACCCAAAGTTTAGGGTTGTCACAATCTATATATATAGAATGCAAATGCAAGTATGAAAATGCAAATAAAAGTGCAACTGGGAGTTTAAAATGCAACTGACAATATAAAAATACAAATACAAGTGATAGAATGAAAATGCAAATGCAACCACAAGTATGAAAATGCAAATGCAACTGATAATATTTAAAATTGAACAAGCATGTAAAATTTCAGGGTATAACTACATAAAATGAAAATGCAACTGCATGTATCAAAATGCAAATACAAATGCAAATGATAATTTTCAAAACAATTGGTTAAAAATTCAAGAAATGACAAGATTTAATAAAAAAACAAACACAAGTGCAAAAATGAAAACGCAAATTGACAAAATCAGTATTTGAAATAGAAACACTATTTATAAATTCATGGTACAACTATATAAAATGCAAAATACAACTCTAAGTATGAAAATACAAATGTAAAACATAAATAATAATTCAACATAGCAGCACCAAATTTCAAGTATGAATATGCAAATGCAACTGACAATATTTAAAACATAACTAGTACGTTTAATTTCAGGGAACAACTAAATAAAATGAATATACAGCTGCAAGTATGAAGATGCAAATGCAACTGACAATATTAGAAACAAAACCATAACTTAAAATTTCAGGCAACAACTAGATATAATGAAAATGCAAATGACAAAGTATGTTTAACTACATTTGGTAATATATAAAACAAAATCAATATAAAACTAATGTGTCACTCAAGAAAATCATGCATCATCATCTGCTCATTGCCTTTTCTGTGCATCTTCTACTTTTTTCTTTCTTGACAAGTGTGAATATTATGCGCGCGGATCATAGTTGTAACTGTAAGCACACTTTCTTCCTATCCGTTTGATTTAGAAATTGACTTTTCACACGATCTAGTTATCATTTTTATCAACCTAGTTCCTTTATTTCGAATAAGTTGAGGGGCAATATTCTCTTTGCTCAACATAGCAGCACCAAATAACATGTTTTTCATGGTTGTCTATACCGGCAAATGATATAAAAACCATATCATATCTGTAAAAAACATTAAGTAAATCATCAAAGCAAAATAAGAAACAATCTGAAAATGCAAATGCATAGTAATATGAAAATGAAAATGGAAATGCAAAGGAATATGAACATTCATATCTTACTTATTAGTCCTATTTGTTGCAACAAATGAAATAACTTCCTCAAATGCAGAATAATTTTGCTTTGATTGCTCGTCCGCCAAAAATCCCACCTAGCCTATTTTTAACATTAAATAAGTATCGAATGAAAAGTCAGTAACATTAAATAAGTATCGAATGAAAAGTCAGTAACATTATGAAACAACATTATGGGTAGATTTAATGGGCTCAAAGCCACCTACAATAGTATACTCTTTATAGAAATTTCATAGATCGCCCAAAGAATCAAATTGCATACCATTTAGAGGTCTTTTAGAAATAGAAACACTAGGAACCCAATACTTATCACCAAGAGAATTTTTATTTTTTCAAAACCAATTCGAAGCGAAGCAGGAACATAATAGAAAACAATAAAAAAACAAAATAAACAAAAACTACAAAACATGGTGAAACTTCAGAAAATAACTACATAAAATGAAAATGCTACTGCAAGTATGAAAATGCAATGCAGTATTTCAAAAATTTGCTTAAAATTTCAGAGAATTACTATGTAGAATAAAGATGCCAATGCAAATGCAGATGCAATTTCAAATGTAAACGCAAAACCCAATATTCGAAATAGCTGTAAAAAGTTCAAAAATAACTACATAAATGAAAATGCAATGCAACGGCAAGTATGAAAATGTGAATGCCAATATCTGAAACAACTGTTAAAAATTTCAGGTATAACTAGGTATAATGAAAATGCAAATGCAATTGCAAGTATGAAAATAAAAATGAAGCATATTTTATCCTAATTTTGTTCAATTCTAAAAATTAAATGATTCAAAAATAACAACAAAGAAAACATGGAAACAATAAAACTAAGAAAATTCACAAGAACAATGATTCATCATCTTAATGAATTACAATACTAACAAAACACACTAAAGAATAATCCATACAAGTATAACTAAATGGAAATGCAAATGAACATTGATTTCAACATCTTCCCCAATTTCAAAATAAGTTAAAAAGATACATATAAACAAAAATGAAAATGAATTGTGATTCATCTTTTTCACTAATCTTAAAATCAGTAAATGAACATTGATTTCATTATATTGACCAATTACAAAAAATCATTCATCATATTAAACATATTTATCAACATAACTACAAAAACAAATCTCAATATTGATTACCAGCATATCATACACAAACATTATTCAATTACAGTAAAACAGTGTATCATATACACACACATCATATTAAACATCCAACTAAACATTATTGAACTAAAAAAATATTAGAATCAATAAATTACCATCTCTATGCAGCTATGGATGAAATTAGATATCAGATTCGGTAGGAATTGAAGCAAATTTAGAGATATTTAGTTATTACATGAAGAAAATGAAAGAATGAGTATAAATCGAAAGGAATTCAAGCAGGTATCGAACTGGTTCAAATTTGCGATCGAATTGGAGCTGAATTGACTAGTTCAGATATGATTCAAGTGACTTGTGTCAGAAGAAATTGAAAGAAGTAACTGTATTATGAGCAAATTGAAAGGAGGAGCTGAAGAAGGTATCGAATTGAAGCATATGTATGCAACTGGAGCAATGTATCGTTCAGATCTGGTTCGAATATGGTTCAAACCTAGTTCGTAATAGTTGAAATGAGAAGGAATTGATTAGGGTTTGTACCTAGAGCTGATAGATCATTATACCTGGTTCGTATATGGTTTCAAACTTTCAATTGAGGAGTTGTGGTGGAAGCCATTAATGGAGCTATGTTGGAGATGTAGAAAAGATGGGGTAGGGAAAATTGAAAAACACATTTAAGAATGAGGGAAACTGGAAAACACGATGTATATTGTTGGGGAAAATGACAATCATGCCCTTAAGTTCTCTAAAATGTCTTAATTAAATCAAGGTTCCTAAATGCTTCTTTAAGTTCTTTAAATAACATAACTTCTTTCTTGATCCTTATTATATATATATATATATATATATATATATATATATATATATATATATATATATATATATATATATATATATATATATATATATATATATATATATATGGGAGGACTATTTGCAGAACCCATTTTTTACGTAGAACCAAGCAGAACCCATCTAAGAATATTAGAATTTAGTAAAAAAAAAGCAAAACAATGACATTTAACCCAGATCAAACATATACTTTAAGAAAAATATCAAAAATACTGAAAAACATATATGTTCAAATAATACAAAAATAACACTTGTGTATACATACATGAAAACATACATGTACAAAAACATATATGTTTTTGTGCATGAATAACATACATGCATGGGGGTCCCTCATTAAATCACTTCATGTATCTTCCATAATCATTTCATTTTGAAATTCAATGGTTTAGATTGAGTTATGCGGGTTCTGTAGCCTAAAATGAGTTCTGTAACAAGCCCTTCACTATATATATATATATATATAGAAGTGGGATCTTGTGAGGACTAAAAAAACGGTGAGGACACCTCAAAAAAATTTCAAAAAATTTCGAAAAAAAATATATATAACTCCCATGATTATTACTACATTTGACAAAAAAAAATTGAAAAAAAAAATTATTATCCACTTTTTTTTGCGGATCATAGCAATGATCCATATTTTTTTGTGGATCAAAATAATGATCCATATTATTATTTTTTGGATCATTTTTGAACTTTTTTTTTAGATCGTATAGACTGTGATTTTGATATTTAAAAAAGAATTTTTTTTTTGAAAATTAATGACATCAGTTGCATCCTATTAACTAGAGTTATTTTCTTCACATAACTCCGTAATAATATCAATATTATCGTGGATACTAAGAGGTAATGGCCCAATAAAAAAAGCCCAATTATATTAATGTTCCCAATTTTCTTCGGTCAAAATAAAATTTTGGTAATTCTTTGTTTTCGGTCTGTCTTGTTCTTCCACCAATTGCATTCTCATACCCTAATTCTGATCTCGTCAAATCGGAGTAACTCTAGATGGGGAAGATTCCGGTGAAGATTAAATCGGTTGTATACGGTCTATCGCCGTTTCAGCAGAAGGTGATGCCTGGTCTCTGGAAGGATTTCACACATAAAGTTACTCACAAGGTCACCGAGAATTGGCTCAACACCATCCTTCTCGTCGGACCCGTCGTCGGCGTTTACTCGTAAGTATTATTAGCAACATCCTTTTTGTCATTTCTAATTCGATTTGTGCTTATATGTTTGTTTTCTAGATTTAGATAACCTAAATCTGAATCTCTCAATTAGTTAGGCCAGCTGTATGTTTCTATGAAATTGCTATGATTTGTTATATCAACTCAGCTATGGTGTCATATATTAATTTGTAATTGTAATTGAATTTGCTTGAATTAGATCCCAGTTAAATGATCTAAATTATTAGTTGCATATGGAGTGTATATTGTTAACATACGTGTCTGTATGTTATAGCTATTATGTATTATTTATTCAATATTAATCTGGACTATTTCAGAAAATAACAGCAATATAATTTTCATATAAATTAGCATAAAATTTTGATATAATTTAATTTAAATAAACAAGTTCAGGTTGCAAAATTGAATATTTTGGGTATGCTTTGATTAAAATCGTGCATGGGTAAAATCCCTGGAATGCTATATATCTGTAGCTGTATGAGAAATAGCAAAATAGTATATTTTCTAGTGTTTGATAGTTCAAACCCAAGAAAGAGCATGCTTAATAAAAGTGTTGCATTTTTTTCATATAATATTGTGGGGGTGTGTGGGAGAGCTTGTTTATAGGGCTTATGAGCTTTTACCCCCCCTCCTGTATGGCTGTATATGTGAAGATTATTTTGTAATCTGGCTTTTATATATAGAACTATGCGGTCAATTTTCTGTGTGTAGGATTAATTTACAAAAGATTTGATTTTTATTGCAATCATAATCTGGTTTTGGTTTTGGGCTTTTATTTCTATTTTAATTTATTGATTTGCTGTGTTGAGTATGGTATTTGTGTCTGCAGGTATGTTAAGAGCTACCAGGAACATGAGAAATTGGAGCATAGGTACTAGACAGAATTTCTGTTTCTTGAATAATGTGTTTTGAGCTCCTTTTTGCTACTTTCCTTTCACTATATGTTTTGCATGCATTTTTCATATGATATTTGGTTAATGGAAAGAAAATTACCATTTGCGTTGTGATTTTTCATAAACAAGATACCTCAAATGTAGAAATTTGGTGCTGCTTTGTGGGAAATCATTTGTTAGCTCGGCTTTCAAAAGCTTTTTATTTAAAAGAATAATCTTTGCAGGGCAACTGGATTTGATCAATCTTAATCAATGACCATAACTTGGTATAATCTTAGGTCTAGTTAATAGTCATTGATTCGCTTTGGCTGCCAAGCTTACACTACATCAAGAGAAATTTTCGCTATTCTTTTAATAAACTCTTTGAAATATTGCTTTCTCCTATTTTCAAAAATAATGCTACATTCTGGGTGTCATTCTGGCCCGGGTGTGTCAAGTAGTAGGATATCCGGGGCATTATTTTTGCACACCTACTTGGCACACCTACCGACGATGGTACTTGGATCCGGGGCATTATTTTTGAAAATAGGGAGACAAGGTTTTAGGGGAATTCCATTATTTATGAAAATTTCTCAGTCTAATAATTATCAGGTTTATCTTGATTTTAGTTCAAGCTTTAAACAACTGAACATGACTAGACAAAGCGTTAAAGTGCATAATTTAATGTGTAGCTATGATGTCCCAAATAGTATTAAAAAACTTTGAATTTCTCTAATGTAGCTTATAACCCTAAGAGAAAATGAGACAGGTGAAACAACTCACTTTTTTAAACCCCTTTTTACTTGAATGATTAAATGCAATACAGGCAAAAAAAACACCCCAAATATTTGCAAACAGATACAAGTAAACAAACAAAAACACGGTGCATTCAAGTTCAAATCACTTTCAGCTCAAACACAAACAAAAAACAAAATGTCATTTGAGTAAACTTAAATAGAGTATTGTTTCCAGAAATAAAAATTAAGCTAGACTTTGATAATAGAAATCTGCACTTAAGCAACTGCATCTAGGAAAGCTCTTCCAGGCTGGCGGTTTGCAAGAGGTCCATGGCATCCAAGAAGCTGCATAGAAATAAAAATCATAACCATTACTAATTAACCAATAAACCTTCAAATATTTATAATCAGGACTTGAAGACAACTACAAAAAAACAATAACAATCCACTTTTCTAATATAAATAAGTAGATGAAATTATGCACTTTAGTGACTTTTGGCCCGTTCAATATTTCAGATTATATTTGACTGGAATCAACTAAAATTAAAATTAAACAACAAAAAAATTAATTATACCTTAGCATTAACACCATCAGGCATGATACGGTTCTCAGACTTCCACTGAAGATAATCAGTACGGCTGAACTTAGTGAAACCCCTGCAATTAACCATATAAACATCACAAACAGCCAATAAATATTAAAAAAATCACAACTTTATTAACATAAGTTAAAAGTCATACCATTTCCTGCTGACAATAATCTTCTGACGACCAGGAAACTTAAACTTAGCCCTCCTAAGAGCTTCTTGAGCATGCTGACTGTTGCCATCTTTACACCTAACCGACAACAAAACCTGACCAATACTGACACGAGCACAAACCCCTTGTGGTTTCCCAAAGGCACCCCTCATACCAGTCTGAAGCCTATCAGCTCCAGCACACGAAAGCATCTTGTTGATCCGGAGAACATGGAAAGGATGAACCCTAACTCTCAGATGGAAGGCATCTTTTCCTGCAAATTTGGTCATGTATTTGTTGCAGGCAATTCGTGCAGCTTCAAGTGCTTCTGATGACACGTTTTCTTTCTCCCAACTGACCAAATGCACGCAGAATGGGAACTCGTCGACTCCTTTTTTCTTCATGCCGACATCGTAGATGCGGATTTTGGGGTCGGGTACACCACGGCAGTAGCGGGATTTCGGGTAGGGTTTGTTCTTGATCTGGCGGTAGCACCTTGCTGGTCCTGTTATGTAGATTACAAAACTTAGATAATAAATATGGTAATGTATAATTGCTAATCAATCTGTTGCATATATTTGTTGCTAGATTCCACATTGCTAAAAGTTATAAACAAGTGACATGATTTACAACGAAGCAAATAGAAAACCAGCACCATATTGCATTTATAAACATAATTAGCATTTTAAATGTTCGGATAGAAGAACATTTAAGTGCTTTTTAGTTATTATGTACTAAAATTAAATCAAGCATGAGCTAAAAATATGCAATTCCAGACACCACATATCAACTAACAAGTAACAATTACACATTTCCTATATCTAATAGTAGTGTCTAACTATATAAATTCATTTAGACTCTTAGAAATCAAATTATGGTTTCAGCACTAGAACCACATCGAAAACAGCAATTACAAGGAGGCAATCAACACTTTGATCTACTGATTTTAGCAAATAAAGCCTAGAGATAGAATTGAACCATATGAATTAATAACTGAAATGGTCGTAATATTACGAAAACAAAAAGCAGCTAATTTCCTGAATCGAGAACTAAAAGCAAATTATCCAGCTAAAAATTGTTCAAATCACCACAAAAGAGCTCCAAAGAAGACGTCGTACATCAATTCAGAAACAAATTGACCGAAAAATAAACTTTCCAAAATAAGTAACCGTAGTTCAGCTAACAAAAAAAAAACGATAAACAACGATTGCATCTGATAAGAGACTCATACAATTCTGAATCGAAAAATGATACACGCATAGAGACTTACTTCTTCCCATGGCGAAACTGGTTGATTGCTGCCGCGTGAATGACTGAATTCTACCACACACAAAAAAAACCCTAGATGTAAATGGTATTTGTAGAATGGCGAAAAGAGGGTTCAATAAGTGGGCTTATTAGGGCTAACTCGTTTACGTGTTTGAGTGATGTTAGTGGGCTTCTAGAACTGGGCCCAATTTCCGTTACAAAAAAAGTTTTCTTAAACCGTGTTATTGCATGAGTTTAGCATTTATGATTTAACCATTGTTTTAAGCCCCCACCAAATCAACGGTTTTAGTCTAGACTCAAGTTGATTCGATAGATTAATAAGGTGCTTTTACCAAAGGCCTAATGATCTAGCGGTAAAGGTGTTTGCCCCCAATCTTTAAATTGAGTGTTCGAGTCCCATAGTACATAGGTCGGTTTAGTAGTAGATTATGTTGTCGTTCAAAAAAAATATAAATAAATAAAATAAGGTGCTTTCATTTATTGCAAAGGTCTTTCTAAAGTCTTTTTTTATATACGAAGATAATTTTTTTAGAAAAAACTTCCATATTCTGAAAGATAGATGGTATTAATATATGTTTTTGAAGCCTGCTTTGAGAAATTTTGGATTGTAGCCTTCCAAATTTGAAATACATCTTATTAAAACATAAAAAAAAAATGTTTATCTACCACCTACATGATCAAGCTCGATACCTCTAGAATGAGAATTGGTTCGTTCAAGACATATTTTACTTAATCTAAAAAAGAAAATTAAATTAGTTGACATTTGTACCTTTTTAACATTTCCCTTTTGTTATGGATTAACTCTTTTTGGATTATTTATTATATTAATTTAGTTACGTAAAATTAACTCTCTATGAACCGAGAGCTTGAATCACCAAAATCGGTGGAACCGGTGACAAATGAATACAGTAATGGTCACGTGGCAATTGAATTTAAAGCTAACTACTTAGACCGATGTCAACTATAACACAAATGACGCTTTTAATTTTTTGCCAAATCAATGAAATTTTGATTTGAGTTACGAGTGAAGGCTATCTTGGGGTGCGAATGAAGAATGTGAAAGGATGACTTAAGCCATGATATCTTTCTCTCTAACTATCTCTCTTTCTACACAAACAACCTTATATTTTAATACTTCATCTGTATCAAAATAAATGAATCACTTTTTTTTTTCGGGGTGTATCAAAATAAGAGAACTACTTTCCTTATTTGGTAAGTTTTTATATTTAAAATTACTTATTTACCCTTTACCTATAGGGGTGATTTTCCTACCATAACTTTTAAGGTATGTACCACATCCAATGCATAATATACTTGTACAATTAGTTGTAAAATCTGTACAGTGTGGTATAACAATTAAAAGTTGTGGTAGCAAAATCAATTCTCTTTACATATCTCTCTTTAAAAATCATTATAGATGTGAGACCTCATTCATTTTTGTCATCTTCTTATATTTGGGGGTCATTTATTCTAATTACACCATTTAATTTTATCAATCTTTTATTACCTTACTTTACCTAAAAAAACATAAAGCTTAAAGTGATTCACTTATTTTGATACGGAGGAAGTAACTATTAACAAGAATCTATCACTAAAAATTTATAACAAAATTAGAATTTAAAATTTTGTTATGAAAACATTTTTATAAAACAAATGCGTTCAATACTTCAACTGGTGCTATCAAATATTTTCCCCAGAGCAAAAGTATTCATGTCCAGAACAATATTTATACACGAGGATGTACCATATGCAATGAAGAGTGTACATCATCCAAACATTACTCTTTCAAAGGCCTGCCCTTAATTATAGTTAAAAACCGCGCTCAAAAAGGGATCATACACATTAATAGGAGCTATAGAGTGACTCTCTTTCTCCCTCACACACAACACATACATACTGTGTGTTTCTCATTTCACCCGAAATTTTCAGTCATTTTCTCCTGAATTTTGAGAATTCAGATTCATTTCCAGTTCGTTGATACAAATTGACGTAAATCTACGTGAAAACAGAATAAACAACGCTTTCGGATTGCGTAATTTTTTGTTTTTTCTCTCAGATTATCGCTGTTATTTTGTTTCTTCGTGAAGCGAATTCGACCGGAGATTTTGACGGAAATTTAATCAGTTTGAAACGTTGATGACGACTACGGAGCTACACCGGAAAATACTGTTGTAATGTTCGAAGGTGCGGTAATGTAGTTCTGTTCGTTAACGTAAATTATATTGATGCAAAATGTTCATTTGCTGAATGCATACAATTTATGTTAGGTTCAAATGTGTTTCTAATTTTGTTTGGAGAAGAAGTTTATTTACTCAATGCAATATAATTTAGCTATATCAGATTATCAACAGAATTGCTGAGCAAATTAACAGTTTATTTCACTAATTTATGTATTTAGGTTTATTCTTCTGGTTTCCAATTGATTTCTAGATAGAATTGCAGAGGATAACTACATGATATGAGTGTGCCTGAACATGTAATGACTCTATTGCTCAAAATGTATGATATTGTGTTACTGATTGGATGTTAGGTAAAAGTTAGGTACGTTAATGTTTTACCGTGGTACTATGGACTGATCTGAACAGAGAAGAGAGGAAATAATTTAGAATGGCGTTAGTGGTTGCGTGAACTCATAAGAGAAGTAGCATTTGACTGTTTGCCTGTTTGGTTCTCAAGCATTTATGAATTTTACTTTTGAAAACTGTAGCTGTGGACTGGTGACCTCAAAATTCTCCAACAGTACTGATCCAAACAGTTATATCGATTTACTTTTGATGGATGACTAATTTGAGAGATAACAGGAAATAAGTAACTCCTTAGGCTATCCGGTATGGGCCTAAATGGCGTGGTAGTGGTGCTGAGGTGGATGACTTTAACTATGTGGTGTAGAGGGGAACACCACCCCCCACCACTGGTGGTGATGAAAAAGTTATTTGGTGTGGTCACGGCAACATGTCTTAACGGGAGGGGGAGACCAAATGGTGGTTTGTGATTGGATGAAATGTTTTCTTTTTTCTTTTTCTTTTTTTATATTTAAAATTAAATGGAATGAAATGGTGTGGTGTGGTGTGGTGGGTATTTCCTGAATAAAGTGGTGGGGTGTGGTTGCTGAGGTGGCAGATGATATGGCAGAAAAAATGGTGTTGTGGTGGTGCCCATACCCCATAGTCTTAGATTTTAGTCTTTGTCATCTACTCGTTGAGAGAATCATCATGAAAGTGTTACAAAATAATATATTAACATAATAATATAACATTCCAAGTTTCAGAAATACTGATATATATGAATAATATTACGTCAAGTGGTTAAGAGTGACAATGATTTAAAATAAAAAGGTTAACTGTCTGGTTTTGCTTCTCTGTTATTGGACCTTTTGTCAAATACACATTAATGTACTTTAATCATAGCAAGTAAGACAGTTTTGTATCATCTCTTTCTCATAACTTTTCAAATGAATATATAAATCCTGATTTACAGATCTAAATTTGTTCTGTTTTGTGTTGAAACAGGAAACTACCATGAAATCCTGCTCTCCTCAATTCCTTCATTCCATTTTCATCATACTTTGTTTAGTATCTCCAGTATTATCCGATTTACACTCAGATAAACAAAGTCTACTTGCATTTTCTGATGCAGTAACTCATGGTCCAAAGCTCAATTGGAGGAATTCCACCAATATTTGTACTTCATGGTTAGGTGTTATTTGTTCAATTAACAACAGTCATGTAACTGGTATTCGAATTCCCAGTGTTGGACTTGAGGGCCCCATTCCACCTAACACTTTAGGAAACCTTAAATCACTCGAGGTTTTGAGTCTTAGGTTAAATCGTTTAACAGGAAGTATACCATCTGATATTCTCTCACTTCCTTCATTACATCATATTTTCCTTCAGCATAATTTCTTTAATGGTAACATTCCAGAATCTTTTCCTCCTTCAACACATGTACTGGATCTTTCATTTAATTCCTTTACCGGAAAAATCCCGAAAGAAATCGGGAATTTGACTAAGTTGACTAGATTAAACCTACAAAACAACGCATTATCTGGTAACATTCCCAATATCAAATTCCCAAAGCTTAAAGAGTTGGATTTAAGTAACAATCGCCTCAATGGTTCTATCCCTTCTTCTCTAAAACATTTCCCACATTCATCGTTTATTGGCAACTCTTTATTATGTGGACCACCTCTGAATCCTTGCTCACAGGTCCACCCTAAACCACCACCTGCTGCCGCTCCGCCGCCAGCTGCCGCCAAGAAAAACTCTAACTTTCCATTATGGGCTATTATCGCCATAGCAGCTGGTGGAGGTACTGCAAGTATAATTCTGGGTATTATAATACTCTGTTGCTGTTTAAAGAAAAAAACACCAAACGACACCGAAAGCCAAAGCCATACCCGAAAAGCAGAAAAGTCTTCCGTTGGTCAAAGGAGTGAGAAACATAAGGAAGAATTAGGCGGTGAGATAGAAATACAAGATGCCGAAAACAACAATATGGAATTCTTCGAGGGTTGTTCTTATAATTTCAATCTTGAGGATTTACTACGGGCTTCTGCAGAAGTACTTGGTAAAGGTACTTTTGGGGCAGCTTATAAAGCAACTTTAGAGGAATCTGTAACTGTTGTTGTGAAACGGTTAAAAGATGTTGTGGTGGGAAATAAGGAATTTGAACAACAAATGGAGATTATAAAGACAGTTTGTGACCACCCGAATGTTGTGCCTTTACGGGCTTTTTATTATTCAAAGGATGAGAAGTTACTTGTTTATGATTATATCTCAACGGGCAGCTTATTATCACTCTTGCATGGTACGTAATTTTCGAGCTTTTAGAGGTTTCAATTTCAACCCGTGGGTCGAATAGGGGAATGGGTCATATGGGTAAACGGGCGAAGTCACCAAAGTTTATTTTGAATGCATACAACTATACACAATTTTTTGTTGTATGCATCATACTAAAAATCCTACTTTTTCATGAATTAAAGTTTTAGAAGTTGCTATAGTATATTAGTATGTATCAAGTAACTTGTTTAATGTCACATGTTTTTCCTTATAGATTTAATATTTTTTTATATATATCTTTTTGATGTATTAAACATTCGAAAATCTACCATTATATGTACTAGTTTGTTCAGATAATGAGATAAACCAATACAAAAAAGTGTATAATTAGATATACTAGTTTTTCTATTTTGGTAATTATATTTAACTTACTAATTATATATACAATTATTATTTAAAAAATAGAGAAAATTGCTTATGGGTCAAATCAAAACCAACTGCCCCATTTTGACACATACTAAATTGTCTCCTTACGATCCGGGTGACAATTTCTGACACGACACGAAACCCGCCTTGAAACTAACGAATATAAACAGGCTTGAGTTGAAGAAATAAGTTTTGGATGAGTCTTGGGTCGACTCAACTAATCCATTTATTAAACGGATTAGGTTCGTGTCATTGACAATTTAAATGGGTCGACACGTCAACCCGTTTAATTATTAAAGTATATTAAAATATACATTTATACTTATTTATAGTTTACTAGTTCAAACGTCACTAATAGTTACAAAAAAGCTAAAAACAATACTTTTTAATTTTGTTGTTTTTTGGTATTTTGTTATGAATTTGTGGAATAACAAACTACTTATTTGACTCGTTAACCAGTTTAAACTGTTTAATTAATCGAGTTTTATGAGCCAGGTTTGGGTGGAGGGTGGAAGGTAAACAGATTAGAGTTGAGACATTTGACGCGTTTATATAAACAGGTCGATTTCAGGTTGAACGTTTCTGGCCCGCCAACCCGAACCCAACCCTAATCCAAGCCGGTTGAAAAATATGTTAATTCTATATATAACATTTAGCATTGAATGAATAGTGGCTTGCCAGTGAGTTTTTGACAGCACATCCATAATTTTCGTGTATATATTTAAAGTTAACGGAAATAATAAAGTCAATTAACTGCGGCTCATGTGGTTAACATCATGTTCCACAAAGGGGATGTCCCATGTTCGACCCCCAAACCCTTTTTTTAGGCATCGCATGTGGTTGTCGGTTGTCTAATTTTAATTTTTTTATCCATATAATTTACAATTTTCCATATATTATTCCGAGTTTTAATTTTTTTAAAATGGCAATTTAATCTCTTGATTTTTAATAGTATTCAATACTTATATTATTTTTGAAATAATAATTTACTATTGAAACTTTTATGTCCCTATATAACTAATAAATCCCTATATAATTTAAAATGATGTTTTTTTATTACGACAAATATTATTAATTCTTTTATTTTTATTATTCCTATTGATAATTTGCTATACAAAGTTGGTTTTTAAATTGACCTAACTTTCATAAATAATAAATTATATAAATTTTTTGGGTTGACATGAGTTACAAATACTCTACACAAAGTAAAACTACTGGATACGAATCGACATAATAAGTAAGGATATAAACAATTTGGATACAATCATCAGAATAACAGAGACCGCACATATAGTTAGATATTTTATAATTTAAACGTTTATTGAAGCAAAACGTCTTTAGAGCATTGTATGAAAATCCTCACGGCATCGCACGGGGATTTTCTACTAGTTATTACTAAAGAACAATATTTATTACAATATTAATTTTCATTTAAAAAAAAAAAAAAAATACTATTTAAGAGGCTGATTTGCATACAAAAACTCCAATGATATTGCAGGAGACAGAGGCAACAATGGATCTCCCGTTGACTGGGAAACAAGAGTCAAAATCGCTCTCGGAGCAGCACGTGGCCTAGCCCACATCCACAATTCCGGCGGCCCAAAATTCGTTCACGGAAACATTAAATCATCAAACATCCTAATCAACCAACATCACGACGGTTGCGTTTCCGACACCGGTTTAGCCCCTCTAGTAAACGTCCCGCCGTCAACATCCCGGTACACCACCGGTTACCGAGCACCAGAAGTCCTCGAAACCCGAAAACACTCCCATAAATCCGACGTCTACAGCTTCGGCGTTCTCCTCCTCGAAATGCTGACCGGAAAACAACCGCTACAGTCGCCGGGAAGAGAAGATATGGTCGACTTACCAAAGTGGGTCCATTCGGTGGTCCGGGAAGAATGGACGGCTGAGGTTTTTGACATCGAGCTTATGAAATTTCAAAACGCTGAAGAGGAGATGGTGCAACTGTTGCAGATTGGTATGGCGTGTGTTGTCCACGCGCCGGATAACCGGCCCACTATGGATGATGTGGTGAAAATGATTGAAGAGGTTCGTGTAGTGGATTCTGATACCCGACCCGGTTCTGAAGATAATAGATCCAGTGACCCGAATGTCAGTCCCCTTAACTGATAGTTGATATTGATTGGAATTTTTTACTTGACTGATACTTTTATTTCGTGTTTTAATATGTAGGAACATGCATTAGGTGGATTAGATTAGGTTGTTCATTGTTGTTTCTCTTGATTTGTTGCAAGATAGCGATTTTCAGTTTATTCATGGTCTTTTTCAAGGTAATAGCATGTGCCGGGTTGCGGGGCAGGTAAAATGTCATTATAATACGACTAGCAGGTACCCGCGCAATGCGGCGACGGGTACCGTGTGACTATATTTTGTGGTGACCAATTGGTGGGTGGTAGATGTTGTAATGATGTTCGTGGTAATTTCAACTTTTTAAGGTTAAGAAATTGGTAAAGATAATTATAGTCGGCAATAATCACAATATGTGACCTAATAAATTCATTTCTAAAAATGACCTAATTGATCCACGACCCATTGAACCTGACCTTAAATAACATGTTCTAAACACATAGATCATATATGGAGCCTAATCCCTAAACAACATAGTTCAACCAAAATATGATGAAACAATATCTAGAAGCATGATGTTATATAGATGTGTACAATTGCAGCCTTGTCTGCAGCAGCAACCATATTAGAAAACGCAAACCAATATCTCATACAAACCTTCAATTAATCACCGGTTGGTATAGTACAACATGAATTATTAGTGACTTTTTAAAATACAAAACACCTAAAAAAATACACATATCAAATTATGCATTTTCTTTCATGTGAAAACTTGTCAATCAACAACATTAGTAAAAAGCATTTTGGCACCTTGGTGTTAATAATATCACCCATATCCCTAACAGCCTAAGCGCAAACATATTTGCTCTCCAAACCTGCATACAACAAACCAACCACACCTGCGCAATTGACCCGTTTGACCTTTGCGATTATCCCATTTCAAAAATTCCGATCAAATTGTAGCTGCACAAAATAAAAATTCACTACAAGCACATAGAAAACCTAAATCCAAGATAAACATAATTACATATAAAATTAGTCATTTACTAATATACAAGAACCTAAAAAAATGGGTATGGTAGCTTTTTACTAATATCCATGTTTGGTTTATGTAGTATAATTTACTCCTATAACGAACATTGGAGCATCAGCCGATGGAGCAGAAATCATCACCTTTTTGGCACCACCCTGCACATTGACGTGTTTGACCCGTTATCAACCAGTATTAACAAAACCCGTTATCAACCGACAACCAGTATTAACAAAAAACATGGGGAAGATTCTACAACATAATCAGCTCCAAAATCACCCCAAAATGGTTGTTGGGTCTCTGGTCAGATAAGTCAATGTTTAGAACAAAAAATCAATAAAATTACAACTGAAATTCAGCAACAAAAATCCGAAAGAATACCATGGACTTGTTACTTTTATTTGCTTCCCGTTGATATCCAAAGTGGACGCATCAACAACATGAATGGTTCCCTAAATGAAACCATGAGTTGAATCATACTTCAACATGCAAGCCTGAAATTTTAAAAAAAAAATCATATTATGCCTAAAATTTTAAATTACACCCTCAAATTCAAATAGTTACTGTAATCAAATTATATTTTGACTCAAAAAGGGCAAAATGTTGACTAATCTAAAGAAGTACTTACCATGTATTTAGCATCAATAAAAGAGTTATTGATAATATCATCTCTAAATGTTGCTATTCTAAATACCAATCTTCCAATCCCTGCAAAACCTACAAAATTTACAGCAACACAATTTTGATCTTTAATTCTTAGGATATGATAAACAAAATTTGTTATGACTATATGCAAAATAATAGCACATAAACAACAGAAATCTTGTAACATTGAGAAAAACATACCATTGATTCGGACCTTAGTCTTCCATCTATTACCAGACCTACGAAAAACAAAATTAGGTACAATAATATTAGACAAAAAGAGAAAAACACCTCACTTGAGCATTACATCGAACACATGGTAGGCATGGTATAGAACGTTATAAAAAATATTCTTACTCACATTACTTGTCTGAGTAGCAGTAGCTTTACATGGAACGATGCATCGTGTTTGTGATTTCCTACATGATACAATATACAAATGAATTATTTCTTCAATAACGAAAAGATTACAAAATGAAACAATTTTATTGAATTATTATCCTATACAAACAAAATTTCAAACCTCAACTTTGAAGACACTGATTTTACAAAAACTGCAACACCAAACAGTCAATATATAATAATGCAAATGTGGGATAGAAATAATGAATTACCAGTAGAATTGAAGTAACAAATCCAGAAAGTAAAGAGGTTTAAGAAGAAGAAAACAACGCAGATGAAGAAGAAGACCGGAAGTTTTAAGGAACCGCGATGTTTTGAAGGACTTGAAGCAATCGAGGAGTCGTTTGCAGAATCGAGGGGAATTCTAATCGTTTGTGGCCATCAAATGGTCCAATTCACGGTGGAGTACGTGTGTTAAAAGCCATTAAATTGTTTTGCTGGGCATTGCTGATAAATTGATGGGCCGGACAGGTGGATAACCTTTAATAATATTGTTTTTACAAAACTTAAAGCAGGTGAATGGCAGATCAGTTGGTTTGGTCGCTCATAATTAACCTGAAGGTCGTGGGTTCGAAACATCTGCAGTCTTCTTTTTTAGTAAAAGGATGAGTATCCATAATTAGCAAGTGTGTTGGCTGAATTTTCAGCCTTACTAATTATGGAAGGGGTAAATGCTTTATAATATAGTAAAGATAAACTCAATTAGATTGAAACATGTTAATGGTTTATAATTTAATTAAGGGTTTTGTTATCACTAACATGTATAAAAAGCTTGTACATTGATTAAAAAAATAATATTCTTAAAATTATCTTTTTGTTATTTTGTCTTCTTAATGACAGCCCTAGCGCTGTGTTCCAGAATATTTAAATGAAAGAAAAGAAAAGAAAGTTTGAGAATAGAAGAGAAAAGAAGAAATATTAAGAATAAAATATTTTTCTTTCTTGTGTTCCCGAATTGAAGATAAAAGAAAAAAATATCATCAATCTTTGTGTTCCCAAGTTGGAGAGAAAGGAAAAAAGTTAGCACATCTACAATTTTATCCTTAGAATATAAATAAATGAGCTAATATCAAGGTAATTTAGTAATTGCAAATAATTTTAATTAATTAAAATTTCTCTTCTTTCCAAATCTTCTTACTTTTGGGAGGAAGATTATGAGAGAAAAAATGCCCAAAATTTCTTTCATCTTCGCTTCCTTTCTTTTAAAAAAATATTCTGGAACACAAAAAAATTATTCTCTTCTTTCCAATTCTTTTCTTTTCCCTTTAAATTTTTCCTCTGGAACACAGTGTTAAGGACTGTCATTATCATTTTTCTCTAATTAATTATTACTTTTCATAACAAAATGACATTCTTATTAACAGCCCATTAAGGGCATGTTTAAGAAAGCTTATGTAGAGGTTTATTAGCTTATAAGTTGATATAAGTCATGTTTAAAAGACTTAATTATGCTTACATAAACTCATAAGTTAATAAGGTTTTTTCCAAACATGCTTTAAGATGTCATTATCAACTCAAGATCACAAGATGTCATTATCAAATTAGTTACTTTAAAAATCTGAACTTTATTAAAAGGAAAATTAACTTATTGAATTACTTAGAAGGTTATAAAATATTTAAATGTATTTTGAACTACTTTTGACATGTTTCAAAGCTTACAATATTATTTTTTTTGAAAATTTCACCTGTCGTCGGTGGGTAGATTTAAAAAACTTTACCCCCGAGTATGGGCTGGGTAATTTTTTTTACTTATCGATAGGGTGTGGATATAACAATTTCGTTGTGGTAAAATCCACAATGTGAATCAGTGCTATACGTTTGAGTAATTCGTGGATATACTTGTATAATGTTAATTATATACCAAAGGGCATTTAGTCTAGTGGTATGGTGTTTGCCCTCCATCTTTGATGTCGGGGTGCAAGTCCCGTCATGAACATAAGTAGTAATTAGAAGTAAATTATGATTTGCCGTTAAAAAAAGTTACTTATAGATTCAATTACAATCAATAATTATACAACTTCAATCTTGATCCTTTAATGGTCGTTTAACCAATCAATAATGTAACCACAAGCATTGGTTCTCAAACTTTGCAATCAGTTATACTTTTTATTTTAAGATAGTAGTTGCAGTTTTAGTGTGTCTCTTATAGTTTCTGAACTCACATATAATCTTGATCCTCTAATGAATCATCCACCTATTATAGTGTAACACATTGCTTGTTTTGATCAATTAAGGTATATAATTTTAAACTCATATGCACTTTTACAATCCTTTAAAGGACATTGTTAGCAAAACCTTATAAGCAAAACTAGCGATGGCATGGATCCCCTACCACCGACCCGTGGGGTTTTCTTGACCCGTAAGATTGCGCATACCAATCAACGGGTTAAATTTGTCTTCCATACATGTGACTCACGGGTTTACCAACGGGTTACAAAATGACTTTTTTCTAACAGTAACCCTCAAAATTATGGTTAAGGGGTTCATATCATTACACATATGAGTTGTTTGTTTGTAAGAAATATTTTACTCTAATCGAAATCAATGAATAATTACTATATCCGTTAGTTGAGGATTATCTTCCAATATTGAAAAGAAAACATATGCGTTATATTTTGATTTAATTTAACCTTTAGAGTAAACCTTAGTAATTTGGCCGACATAATGCTTAAGAAATTAATTGTAATTTTCTTTTTTTGAGGAAAATAAATAAGAACTCATCAAACATTATTGTGGAATCTGAGATCGACTGATCAAGGGTCCATATCGTCCAAGTATCATATACTCAGATACGAGTGGAATGTAATATTAAATAAAAGTTTTAAAAAGTACCAAGAATAGTTTCACAATCATTAACAAAGTAGCTTTAGCTTCGTGGCAACGGGTTCGTCAGTTGATTTGTCACTTTGCTTCCCCAACTTGACATCGATATCACTAATATTTCCTTGCTTCTTCAGTTTTATTCTTCCTTGGTTCTGTCGGTTAAGTGAAGAAGTGGATACGATGAGAGAGATTGTTACATCACTAGGAACTTGTATTTGTTGTAACATAATTGTTACATCATTAGGGACTTGTATTTGCTTTAACATATTTTGTACTTTGTCAAAATGATAAAGGAAGAAAACCTTGTTGGCATAATAAATGATATGAAGCTGATGTAAGGAAACAACTCGATGTTGGGAGAGACTTATATATGTAATTAATACTTCTTCCGTCATAAAAATCTACATTACTAAAATATTGCTTAAATTTTTTGTAGGTATTTACGTACGATTAATTAGAAAATGCGGCGAAGATTTACAAAAACTAAAATCTCTTCTAGGATCAGTTAACCTAATAAAAATTCAGAAGGTGAGATAAAACAAAAATCATCAGTGGATTAAAAATTTACCTTTGTCAAGTTTGAAGCAGGAGTACCCGATCATGAAGTTGCTCATATACACAGATGATAACATGATTGAGCGGATTGCTAAACCCTAAAACTCGAAATCTTTCACAACCCTTAAAGCACATCTCACTACACTAGTCATATATTTAACATATATGTTTGTAGAGGTTTCTCTGAAATCAATGAATATTTCTATGTATGATATAACTATTTAAATTTACCTTGTCATACTTTTCATCGAATGGATTATATATCGATCATTTTGTTGTTGTTTCCTAATACTCACTCGTATAAGTTTAAAATCTGAGTCAAATGTTACAAGTACGAGGCAACATGGCCCGTGCGATGCACGGGCTTAATTCATGTTAAGTCGTTTTTGGTATCGGATGTAAAGTATGAACAAAGTAAAGTGTGTCGTATGAAAATATAAAGTAACAAAACATGGATGCGTATATTAGCATAACACAAAACATGTTATACATAAAAACATAAGTGCGATTAAGAATATGTGTTGTATTATATGGGTTTGTCAGAGCACACGACAACAACGGGGTATCATCTTTGACCTGTAAGTGTAAACTGGTTAGATAGGGAATAGATAATATCAACATAGGTGGACCCATACCTCTTCAAACTCATCAAGTAAAGCTTTGGCACTTGACTTTGTTAATTGGGAAGCTGTTTCATCCCACAACACAATCATAGTTTGCCCAGTACCGTCGATCCGTCGTTGACATCAACCTCAAGCCTAAACCTAATAATAATACAAAGATAATACTCAGATTTAAGTGAGTTTTAAACTTTTGTAAATTAAAATTAATTATTTGGAAAACAATGATAATTAAAACTGTTACAAAGTACACATTGATAATACAATTATAATATTCATATCTAGTTATTTTAAAATCTAATTGAACATTAAATTTATAATAATAATAATCATATTAATAAAGAAAGTGATTAAGCCTCAAAATCTTCTCGTAAGCATTTTTACAAAAATAAAAAAATTTAGAGTTAATTACACAAATGGTCCTTTAAGATGATACGGAGTTGCAAGTATGGTCCTAATCTTTTAATTTCGACAATCTCAGTCCTTTAAGATAACCGATTTTGCACGTTTGGTCCTTTGTTGACAGTGCCGTTTAAATTGGACGTTAAGCGCTATCACGTGGTTTGCACGCGAGGGTAACATACGTCTTTTTCACCCTTCTTCAGTTCAAAAACTTCCACATATAAACAGAACCCTCCTTCTTTACGCTAAAAACCCTTCGATCAAAAACCTCTCAATCCTTTCTAAAACCCTAACGATTTCAAGCGAGCATTGTAGTAGCAGACGATAATGGAGATTCCTCCGTATAGCATTCGAGAAGCAGGGGTCCAGTACGACCTTGACGCCATTTACGGTTAGTTATTTCATACTTGATTTTGCAAAATTGCGTAATGTTTAGTACTGATGTAACGTAAAGCACATAATTTTGTCCAAATTTCTACTATTCGACACTGATTATGAAGGTTTCACTATGTTTTTTGTGCTAAATTACGTTTGATGATTTTTTTGTGTTAAACAGAGGGTTTTTCAAGTCACTTCTCCATGAAGTTACATCACGGTGGGGCTTTTGAAGACTACCCAAATAGGAGATATGTGAATGGTAAAGTAACCTACGTGGATGGTATTGACATAGATAGATTTTCTGTACATGAGCTAAATGATGTAATTGAAGACTTAGGTTATGATGGTAGTATGTCATGCATAAAAGTAGCAGTTTTGTCAATCCAATTGTGCAGTTTTCATTACAATAAAGGTAGCAGTTTCATTACAGCACAAGCAAAATACACTGCAAATCCTACCAAAATACACTGCATATCCAACCAAAATACATTGCAGATTTTATACACCTGTGTTTTAATAAACTGCAGTTTTCCAAATGCAAATCCTATTTTACTATGAACACATAAACTCCAAATGCTATCCAGCTATAGATTAACCAAAGCCTGAATCTTCTTGCTTCACTTTTTGCATCATTTAGCTTCTTCTCAGCCCTATTCTTTGACCTTAATAATCCAGGTATTATATTCATTGATCGGAGACACATAGGGGGGGTCCATCCATCCTATAAAGCTGCAATTACAATCCTGGGAGAAAAGATTTGAAATTTAGGTCAAAATTAAAAAAATCAAAACTTGTACATTTATTACCTGTCGTGGACAACCATAGAATCGTCTCCCAGGGTTTCTATCGGTCCATGAAGTCAGAATTAATGCTTCTTCACCACACCTGCAAATCGCCATTGATGGAACTTGGATTAGGGTTTTTGTTCGTCCGGGGTGAAAGTGACGAAGGACGAGTGAGAGGGGAGAGGGATTTTTTATTTTAAAGGGGTGAAAAAGACGTATGTTACCCTCGCGTGCAAACCACGTGATAGCGCTTAACGTCCAATTTAAACGGCACTGTCAACAAAGGACCAAACGTGCAAAATCGGTTATCTTAAAGGACTGAGATTGTCGAAATTAAAAGATTAAGACCATACTTGCAACTTCGTATCATCTTAAAGGACCATTTGTGTAATTAACTCAAAAATTTAAAAAGGTCTGAAATTTATTAATAATAAAATGTGACAACATAAAAATATGGATTGCAAGTGAATCCTCATACTTACAAACTCAAACTTTGTAACTTTGGGAGTGCAAAAGTTGAGGTATTTTAATATATTTTCCGACTTATGTTATAATCTATTATATTTCCTCCACTTTTTCCCCCTTGTTCCAAGTGAATTCCCTAAACTTAATATCTTGGAGGAGCTCTTTTAATTCTAGGAAACGATATGTAGCTATCGCCATCTTGATCAATCTTCGTAAATAGACTGCAAACAATAACGAAAGATTATAAATGATGCATAATATTAAAAAGACATGTGATATCTACACCACAAAAACTTATTTATGCTCCAATAATTTCTTGATATTATTTTTTGTAACAGGTGAAAGACGAACCAAATGTATCGTATGTCTCTTCTTGGTATTATCAAGCACATGAACTTATTTTTAGGTAAACTGAATAAAGTATTATTAAAATAAATTCACAAAAAGTTATAAAAGTGAATAAAGAATGTATAATGACCTCATCATTTCGCAGGCATCGCACCATAGCTTGTCGTCATTACGTGTTACTCCTTTTTTGCATTTCCAAGACCCACACGAAGTGTAATACCAACTATTTTTTGTGCGAATGGCCACAATTTCAGCCTCTATTTGTAAAGTAGTGGCCTGAACAAACAATATGATATTAGTTTGGAGGTATGCGGCGATCTCGTCCCAACGTTAGAAGGTCCTCAATGGTTCCATTACATGATTTTAGATATGATGTACTTAAGATAGACTAACTTTCCCCAAGCTCACTGTGAAATAAAAAGTATACCCATGATGTTGGGGGTTTGGGTTTGTGTGGAGTTTGACATAGTGAAGTAGTAGAATGTGATTGGAATTTTGGGAAACTTACAAAGTAACGTGTCTATATATAAGTTGAATGGTTTGGATGTGAATTAAATACAAAATGTTGCAAATGGTTTGAAAATGGATGGGTTAACGTCTAAATGGAATTAATGGGGGAAGATTTTTGAATTATTAGACTACGTTTAATAACAGTTTCAAATGATTCAAGTGATTAGCCTTTGAATGTGCATTAAAAATTAGAATATGTTTTAAGTTTCCATATATGTTACATCTAATAACATTTTCAAATGATTCAATTAATTACGTTTTAATGTCTATTAAAGTTTAGAATTCGTTTAATAATGTTTTCAATTGATTCAATTATTAGAGTACATTTTAAGTTCTATTTGATTACGTTTTGATTTGTTTAAGTTTCTATAGGTGTCATGTTTATTAATGTTTAGACTTAAAATGGTATTAAAGGTTAGATAATAAATGTTACATCAAAACTGAAGCTCGTTTTTTTATTAGATATAGACGTTGCTTGTATCGTTTTAACTATCGGTGGAAAAAGAAACGCAAGAGAAAAAAGTGACGATACCCTGCGTTTATTCCACGCTAACTATGGGCCCCACAATTCCCAGTTTCCCACACATAAATACGATAAATAAATCAAAACCCATTTCAATTTCCCCTCTTCCATACGATTGGCTAAATCTCTTCTCATTTCTATCCAAATTCAACTCTTCTGCTTTTCTTCGCTTTCACATCTCATCTATCAGGTAAACTCATCTTCATTTTACATCCATTTTTGTTTGAATTTCGATGTATATGCTTGTAACGTGGAACAAATTACTAATCTAGTATAGATCTTTGGTTTCTGACTGATTGATATCCTTGTAGGTGTTTGAATTTCTCCGTTGACTGATTTTTTTGTTTAAATTAGGGTTTGTTGTTGTGCTCTCACGATCCGGCGTGAGAGATAAACCAGTAGTGCTAGCTTGTTGTTGTGGCGATGGCCTCAAAACGTATTTTGAAGGAGCTCAAGGATTTACAGAAGGATCCTCCTACGTCATGTAGCGCTGGTAAAATTAATCGCATTTTTTTTGTATTTAGTGTATGTTTTGTTTGATTTGCTACAACAAGCTACAGTTTGTTGGATATTCTTAAATTAGTGTGATTTGTGTGTGGAATTAGTTAAAAGCATCTGTTAATTGTCTGTTGGAATAATGAATTTAGGGAAACTGATGTGTGATCTCTAGGCATAGAGGAAGTTTATTTAGTTCGTGGAAGATTTGGGTCAAGTGAATTGCTTAATTTAAACAGCTTTTGATTTTTACAGAATTGCTTATAAGATTATTACTTCTGTGAATCACAAGGAAAAACTGTTTGAATGTGCTTATGATGTTATCTGTGTCAAGATTGTTAATTATGCTAATATTATTTCACTATGTAGGTCCTGTTGCTGAAGACATGTTCCATTGGCAAGCAACAATCATGGGACCATCTGATAGCCCGTATTCTGGAGGTGTTTTTCTTGTTTCAATTCATTTCCCTCCTGATTATCCTTTCAAGCCTCCAAAGGTACTTTCCTCTGTGTGATTGTTATCTTTTATTTTTTTTAATAATAGTTTTTGTTAATGAAAATATGTTTTGTATCCAGGTTGCGTTTAGGACTAAGGTCTTCCACCCAAACATCAACAGCAATGGCAGCATTTGCTTAGATATTCTCAAGGAGCAGTGGAGCCCAGCTTTAACAATCTCTAAGGTTTGATCTTTTTAACTTTTTAATTTTATTTTTTTGAGTTCAACGCATATAGATAACATTAATTTCTACCTCTGTCTTTTATTGGACAAAGTTTTGACCTTTGTTCATGGTCCAACTTGGATCACAGTTGGGTTTTCATCCATTTGTTTTTATTTACACCAAAATACATTTTAGTACCTTGAACTTGGTTGACTAGGTCTTATACTATTAAAGGTGCATCATGATTCCCTGAACTTGACAAAATGGTCGATTTAGTACCCCCTGACTCATTAATTAAAATCGCGTTTTCTTACTTGGCTTACTTTCGTGGGAGTTTTTGACGGACTAAAAAATATGTTGATCATTTTGTCAATTTCAGGGTACTATGTTGCATCTTTAATAGTTTAGGGTGGTAGATGACTTAGTTAGCCAAGTTGAGTGTACAAAAATGCATTTTGGCCTTTTATTTACCTTCTTTTTGATACTTCTCTGGCTGTTTAACAGCTGTAAATTAGATGTGTTTCCATACTTTTTTTGGTAAAATTCTATATATGCTTCATTTTGGTCAACTCAGTTTGACAATCATGTTCATGTTTTTGAAAAATTGAACTAATTTTTGTATAAATTACAGGTGTTGCTATCCATTTGCTCCCTATTAACCGACCCAAACCCTGATGATCCATTGGTGCCCGAAATCGCCCATATGTACAAAACCGACAAGTCCAAATACGAGGCAACTGCCCGTAGCTGGACCCAAAAGTATGCAATGGGATGATGTTTGAATTTGTGGGTGGCAGAATCGTAATAATAAAATGTCAGTAAGAAAAAACCTCTTCCGTTTTTTATTCTTCATGTGTTTGTTAAGAAGCATTGGAAATGTTTGTTCTCTCTCAATTTGTGTATATTTCATTCGGAAAAAAGTTTCATATAAAAATGTGTTATTTCCTCTGCTTTATTGTTTGTCTTTGTGATGATGATGATGCTTGTTAGAGGTGCTAAATTAATGTTTCTTTATCACTTAGACACCATTTAAACTAGTATACCAAATGAAAACAAGTATAAACAGAAAGTTTATTACAATTTTTAATGAGATTTTAAAGTACTCGAGGCCAAGGACAGGGTTGAACACTTTCGGTATCTTCTAGATTTTTTTGGACAAGTTGACCATGTTTTTGAAAAGTTTGGTATCTGGAATTTTGGATGCTATTTCAAAATTTTACTATCCGAATTGTCAGATATTAATATCAAAATTTACTATCTGAGTTGTTGGATATCTAATTCTGGATGGTTGAAACTTAAGATGATATTGATGCTAGTGATGATATTCTTCATATGGAGCTTGAACGGTTAACTAGTATGAATGTGACTATGGTTGAAAAATAAACAGCTTTTTTGGATTTTGATGTCTATAATTTTTTATGACAATATTTTTCAAAGTATTTTTTTCTAAGTCTTTCAAATACAATATTTACCTTTTCCATATTCCATGTAAAAGTAACTGGAAGTGTATAAAGTCATGTAATTAGACATTATTGAAATGATGCTAATCACGATTTAATTCCCAAACTTTATGACATTTATTTTTTTATTTTATTTTAGAAACTGTTTAATGGTCGAAATTTTTGGGTAATGGCTTAACGTATTTTTGCCTAGACGTTCGAAACGTTTTGGTATCCTACTACATGTATGAGCAGTCATTATAATTATAGTTATTAATATTAATATTATTTTAAATAGTATTAGTAAAACCTAAAATGTTAATGCTTAGACTTAATTTTTAGAAAGTGTGATTAAAGACTCATCAATAAAGTTGGGTTGATGAAAATCCTCCGAAGTAGTAAAATTACCCAAAAAAATGTAACGGGGCTTCAAGAAGTCAAATACTATTGGATCAAATGAATTATATTCCAGTGGTATGCAAGTAGACTATTAACCAGAAGATCGTGGTTTAAGTGTTGTGTGAAACGTGTGAGATAGTAGTTTGTATAAATATGTGTTCTTTTTTGTCATTTGAAATGAGAAGTCAACCACCATGTTGATGGTTTTTAATTAGAGTTGATTCTTACAAAACAATTTTTATCAATATAGAAAAATTTCATGTTAAATGACAATCATGTCTTTCCTTTTTAATGAGGCATGGTCAAAATACATGACCTGCAAGGATGCATTAGATACCCGGACGGAAGGTTTCGACGAACGATATTGGGACCACATCCCCATGTCGCAATCCAAGCGATAAACGGGTTTTCCGGATAAAGTGCATTGAGCCACGAGTGCATTAAATGCGACTTGAGCCCAAGACGGCTTGGGTGAAAGCTCGAGTCTTTGCACCACGGATAACAGGTCAAGCCGCAGCTCTTTGTCCGGAAGATCCCCGCATGAACCGGACCAAAGGTAGAAGAGCGATATGTTTCCCGCCCAAGCGTCCGGTTATAAATATACATACAAGCTAACAGGTTAAGGTACGCTATCTAACCACTCATTCTACTTGACTCTTAGCATTCAATACTGTTCGAAACCAAGCATTGAATGCTAGCGTCGTTACTCTCATATTTATACATTCAAATCGATTTTACCCTAGACCTTACGTCGCAAATATCCGACTTGAGCGTCGGAGTGTTCTCACGAGGATCACCCTCGGGGAGCATCTGACTAAGTGTTTCGGTTGTTTTCAGGTTCTGTGCTTACAACGTGACGAAGGCTGACCCTCCGTCCCAACTCCACGAAGAACCAGTTTCAACATTTGGCGCCATCCGTGGGACCGAGAACGAAATGATCCTCGAGTCGACGCCGGTAGGAGGGGGTCGAGCCCGAACACCGCCGGGAGATAATCCTACTCCTACTTTTCCGGCTTCAGCTGTCGTCAACGTTGCAGCATGTCCTCCTCCTTCAGGATCGGGGAAGGATGACCCGACGGAGGAGAAAATTAAAGAATTCAACCTTTTTTGCAAGTTTCGGAAGCTGAGAGACTTGGAGAAAAGTCGGAGAAGAACGACCGAAGGAATGAGTGGAGTCGGAAGGACTCTTGTTTATTCCAGTGAAGAATCCACAGAAGAAGAATCCGCAGAGGAGGTCTATAAGGAAGAGACCCCTCCGATCCGAGGTCACGAGTCCGAACGGGAAGGGGAAGGAAGGCAAGGGCGTACTCCGGAGAGGAGAAGAAAAAGAACCCCAGAAAGAAGCATAGAAAGAGCTCCGGAGAGAAGGAGAGGAAAAACTCCGGAAAGAAGAAGGAGGCGCACTCCAGAAGGAAGAGAACGAACGGGGGAAGAAAGAGAAGGAAGTTCTGCCCAACTTCATCTCTCCACGCCCAAAGGCTTCCGATCTCCATTTACCGATGAAATAAATGAGATGCCGCTCCCTCCGGGACTCAAAGGCCCCAGGGTTAAGTCATACGATGGGACCGGAGATCCGGATGATCACGTGGCTAGCTTCCGTTGGGCTGTTAAAATGATACCGATGGACCAAAAGTTGTGGTGCCTATATTTCGCAGGAACCTTGGAAGGTTCAGCTCGGTATTGGCTGGCTAGTCTGCCTCAGAGGAGCATTGCTAGCTTTGAGGAGCTTGCTGCTCAGTTCAGTCACAACTTCATACAACAAAAGAAATACCAACAGAAGTCCAAGTCCATAATGGCATGCAGGCAGCGAGAAGGGGAAACCAACAAGTCATATTTCAAAAGATTCAATGAACAGAGCCGGAAGATGCCCGTCCGGGAAGATTCACTCATAATAGCGGCGTTCACGTATGGTCTCCGCGAGGGAGAGTTGTTCAGAGAGCTGTCGAAAAGAGACTTTGTCAAAGCTGATGATATGATCAATGCGGTGAATAAGGTACTTAAGCAGGAGGAAGAAAGTGCAGAGAAGTTGCGCTTCGAAGCTCAAGAAAAGAAGGGGGTGTCCGGCTCAAGTTCCCTCCGGGGTACCGAAAGGCCAAGAGGTTCCTTTCGACCGAACTTTTCCAGTCGGCCGACCTATAAAGGAAAAGCCTCAGGAGGAAGGTTCCCGAATGGAAGCTACGAACATCCACGTCCAGAAACCTTCACAGCTTCTGACCCTAAGACAGACAAGGAGGGAAGAGCTCCCCGGAAGAGGTACCCTCGGGACCCAAACGCTTATTGCGAGTTTCACAAGATAATGGGCCATGCTACGGCAACCTGCGAAAGTTATAAAAGAGAAAAAGAAGCTCAAAAGAAAGGAAAGGCGTAGAAGGGGCAACCGAAGTACCGAAGGGGGGAGTGACCGTGTATGATACAGAAATATTGGTGACGGAGGAAGAGGTTTATTCTGTATCTCCTCAGCGAAAGAGGAAAGGGGTAGCTATAGAGTTCGGAAGAGACGAACCTATTCCCGAAGGGTATGTGGGAATGGAGCCATTGGTGATCTGCGGAGCCATCGCTCGAGCGATGGTTCGTCGAATTTATGTGGACGGAGGAAGTTCTGCCAACATTATGTACGATCACTGTTTCGAAAAGTTTCCTCCTGATGTCAAAGCGGTCCTCAAACCGGCGACATCTTCTGTGGTAGGATTTTCAGGACGATCAGTATGGCCATGAGGAAAGATTCACTTACCTTTGGTGTTGACAGATTGGAACTCTAGCCGCAACAAGTCCATCGTAACGGAATTTATCGTCATTGAAGCTCCGTCCAGATACAATGTAATTTTAGGACGAACGAGAATGTGGCAGCTACATGCAATCGCATCCACCGTCCATGGTTTGCTTAAGTTCCCTTCAGAACATGGGGTACTCACTATGCAGAGCATGCCTATGCCCATGACGGAGTGTGGAAGTGTCACACACCAAGACAGTTGGACGGAGCAGGAAGAAACTCAAATCGTGGTGAATGAGGAATACCCGGAAGTGACCGTTCGGTTGGGAGGCGACCTTCCTCCCAAGTTCAAAGGGGAGCTCGAGGTGCTCCTGAGGAAAAACAAAAACGTGTTCGCATGGAACCCAAGGATATGACGGGTGTGTCACGAGAATTCGCGGAACACAAGCTGAACATTAACCCGGCGTTCACCCCGGTAAAGCAGTCAAAAAGAGGAATGGTAGTCGATCGAGTCAAGGTGGTGAGCAAGGAGGTAGAAGATTTAGTGTTGGCAGCGGTACTACGAAGCACCCAATACCCAGAATGGGTGGCTAATCCAGTGTTGGTCAAAAAAGGAGACGGATCAATGCGGATGTGCGTAGATTTCAAAGACCTCAATAAAGCGTGCCCCAAGGATAGCTATCCCCTTCCGGAAATAGAGCAGAAAGTAGAGGCGTTGGGAGGATACAAGTGGAAATCCTTCCTGGATGCTTACAAAGGGTACCATCAGGTACAAATGGCTAAGGAAGATGAAGAGAAAACGGCTTTCCATACGGCTAAGGGCACGTTCTGCTACATCAAAATGCCCTTCGGGTTACGAAACGCAGGAGCTACGTACCAACGATTGGTTGATAAGGCTTTCGAGGAGCAGATAGGTCGCAATTTGGAGGTATACGTCGATGATATCGTGATCAAAAGCATAGGTGATGGTGACCTGATCAGTGATACTGAAGAAACCTTGCGGCGGTTACAGAAGATCAATATGAAGCTGAATCCCAAGAAGTGCTCATTTGGCATGAGTAGAGGCAAGTTTCTAGGCCACATTATAACACCTTCCGGCATACAAGCCAACCCAGAGAAGATAGAAAGTCTGTTGAAAACAGGAACCCCACGAACGGTGAAGGAAGTACAGGCCTTGAATGGGCAACTTGCAGCGTTTGGACGCTTCCTGGCGAAATCCGCAGAAAGGTCCATCCCTTTCTTCATAACCCTCCATGGGTGTACCAAGAAGGGAGGAGTAGAATGGACTGAAGAGGCAGAAAGAGCATTCGAAGAATTGAAACAACACTTACGAAGCATCCCTACCATGGCCAGTCCTAAGACGGGAGAAGCTCTGGTCATGTACCTGTCAACAGGAAGGGAGGCAATTAGCTCGGTACTTATTGCAGAGAGAGAAGGAAGACAAGTCCCGGTGTACTTTGTTAGTCGAGTGCTACAAGGGGCAGAGCTAGACTATTCGATAGTTGAGAAATTGATCTTAAGGTTAATATACTCGGTTAGACGATTGAAGAGATACTTTCAAGCTCATACGGTAACAATTCTAACTAATCAACCGATCAAAAACATATTACTCCAACCCGAACGGTCGGGACGAATGACCCAATGGGAAATTGAGTTGGGGGAGTATGAAATGGAGTTCAAACCAAGACCAAGTATAAAGGGTCAGGCATTGGCAGACTTCTTGTTAGAAATGCCGGATGAAGAGAGACCAATGGGGGAAAGCATGCAAGTCGAGGAAAAGGGAAAATTGGTGCATGCAGAAAGCAGCACTTTGTGGCGGATGTATACGGACGGAGCTGCAGGATCGGATGGGTGTGGCGCAGGAGTTGTCCCGTCCGGACCTAGGGAAGAGAAAGTGACGTATGTCCTGAGGTTCGATTTCGCATGCTCAAATAACGAAGCTGAATATGAGGCACTATTGGCAAGATTGAGCATGGCTAAGAGTTTAGAAGTGAAGGAACTTGAGGCATTTGCGGACTCATTGTTAGTCGTTAACCAGGTAAACGGATCCTACGAAGCCAAGGAAAGTCACATGAAGCGATACCTGGAACAAGTAAAAAGCAAAGTAGCCAAGTTTGAGAAGTTCAAAATTACTCAGGTATCTCGGACCAAGAACAAAGAGGCGGACGCACTTAGTAAGTTAGCTTCAATGTTGTATCACCATCTCACAAAGGAGGTTCTGGTGGAAGTGCTCCCAAGGAGGAGCATTGAGCAGATGACGGAGGAAGTAGTAGACATAGACGAAAGCCAAGGTTGCTGGATGAAATTGTTAGGTCACATTCTAGAGTATTGTAATAGTCTAGGGGTGTAATGTGACAGTTTATTGTAATCAATAGTCTAGGGTACTTTATGTAATTAGTCAATACTAGGCCTAGGTATAAATACCTAGTGGTAACCTAGTATTGACTTAAGCTTGCCGACTTATTGAAAAACCGTACGATCTTTGTGTGTGTGTGAAGCTTGTTCTTGTTCTTCCAATTAATCATTGTTATTGCTTAATCTGTTATTAAATCGTTAGATAAGGATTCACAGTTGGTATCAGAGCACAAATCATCTTTGATTCGATCCATTTCAGTGAAGATTAAGCAAGATCTTGAAGTTTTTGGTGAAGAACTCAAGAATCGAAATCGCAATTTGAGGTAATAAATCGTCCATATTCTTTGTTCATTACATTCATCTTGTAATTCTAAGCATATTAGAATCAAGTTTCGATTAAATCCATCAACAGTTGATCCCAATTCGTTGATTTTAAAGAAAACCATTAAAACACATTTTTTCCTCTGTAAAATCGAAATTACCTTCTGATTTGTTGTGTTTTGATCGAGTTTATTGACCCTTTCTGTGCGAAAATCATTTTCGAGCATATTGGGATTTGAATCACTAGATTTGGTTAAGAATTTAGCAAGATAGGATCGATTTAGTGAACTTTTAGGCTGTTTCGGTTCGTCAATGTCAAGAAAGTCTTCGGCCCGAGAACAGTAACAAGTTCGGCCCGAACTCATCTTCAAGTTCGGCCCGAACTCATCTTCAAGTTCGGCCCGAACTATAAACGAAATTCGGCCCGAACTATAAACGAAATTCGGCCCAAACTTCGACCCGAACTCCGAACTTCGGCCCGAACACCCTACTTCGGCCCGAACTTCTACATCCACTTCGGCCGAACTTCTATATCCACTTCGGCCCGAACTTCTCAATCAACTTCGGCCCGAACTTCTCAATCAACTTCGGCCCGAACTTCTCAACTTCGGCCCGAACTGAGATCTCGGCCCGAACATTTCCACTGTTCGGCCCGAACAACCCAAAATCGTGTGACAAAAGGGTCTATACTAAAACGATCATAACTTTCACCTCGGGTGTCCGTTTCCAGCCCATGAGTAACCAAATCGAAGCTAAAGACGAAAGCTACGACGTGATAAACAGCCGTAGGCAGTTTACCCGACTTCTCGACCCAAAAACGCTTGTTTCGATAACCCTATTTGCGTTTTTGTGATTTTTCGGTCAATTTCCAAACTTTGATTAGCCACAATTTTTGGCTCGGTTGTCGTTTTTGGCCAACTCGAAAATCTAGGACTTATTTAAAGTGTCCTTTGTCATATGGGATAATCAGTTGACGATTTTGGAAATTTTGACTTTTCTCTCCCAAAAGTGTTCTTCATATATGCACTGGTTTTGAAGACCAGTTCATTTTCTTCATCACTTATCCTATTCAAGAACCTGGTTCCCACGAGATCTTCTTCATATCCACCTGAGAACTATATCAACTCTACTAATCACAAAATGGCAAGAGCAAATGAAGAGAATGTCGATACGTTCAATGAGGAAGCTAACAAGGAAATTGAGGTAACCAGCTCTCCTTTATCTACTTCTGATTATTCTACTGATTCTGTTAATTGTTTTGATAAAGATCTGATTTCTGAAATTGATTCACTAAAACAAACGATTTTACTCGAAAAGGATGTGAATACACAACTTTTAGAGCGTGTAACCATTTTAGAAAATCAATGCAAACAAACTGCCCATCTTGGTGAGCAACTTGTTAATCACATCAAACAAAATAAAATCTTTACACTGGAATTTCAGGATTTACAAAAGCAAGCATCAGAAATAAAGGTCCAATATGAATCTGATATTCAAAATTTGTCACATACAATTTCTGAGAAAGAAGCTGAAATTACAAATCATAAAAATGCACAAATTCAAATTTCAAAGGATCGAAATGACAAATATTACAAACTGTATATTGAAACGTTCCAGGAATGTCAATTAAGAAAAAAATTGATGGAACATAAACAAAAAGAATTTGATGATAATGAAAACTAATTTAAATCTTTAAATTCTGAAATCAAAGAATTAAAAGAAAAATTAACCGATCAAACAAACCAATCATCACAAGATAGTAATAGGCAACAGGTTATCATACATCGTCTCACCTATGACAAAGATCAGTTAGTATCCCACATTAAACACCTTGAAGAGTTAATCGCCAAACGAGGCCATACTGATCAAACCATCCATTTGAACAAGCCTAAAGAGTTCAAATACTTCAATTCCAAACAAGGTCTAGGGGCAGACAATCCAGGATATTTGAGCAAGGCGTGCATCGTTCTTCCAACACTATATGACTATCGCTACATGCAGCAAGATATCTGGCAGAGCTTCTTGCGGGTGACAGATGAAGAAAAAGAAATTGAAACATTTAACAGAGCAAAGCAGGAGAATGCACAAATCAGTTTCAGCTATGCAGAATTGAACAAAACTTATGAAACTAAAAAGGCTAAATTTGAAAATGATGAATATTTTCCTATAATAACCCCAGAAGAATTTGAAATTCAAGGGGATGCTGTCGTTCAACAGAAAGTGACACGAAAGCTTTATATTCCATCATTAATTCTCGAAAAGAAAATCTGCCAATTAGAAACAGAAATTGATGACACACATAAGGCATTTGATAAAGAAAAATCTGATTTACAAACTAAAATTCATGAATTAGAAGATAAAATTATTGAAATAAAATCTACTTCTAATCAAAACGTTTCTACTTCAAATGATTCTCCAAAGCTTACGTCTCTCAAATCTACAATTTCTTCTCCCAAAACTCCAGTTCTTTTAAGACAAGATTCGAATTCATCTGTTTTAAATTTTTCGGATCGAACTTTAAAATCCACGCTTAAGAGGTCAATGCATTGGAGAGTAAAAGACGTTGAGCAGTCTAATTCCAATGAATGTAATAACATCAAAATGTTTTCTCCTGTAATGGCATATCGTGATTTATATACAATCAAACATTCCTAGGTAAATAGAGGAAATTCTAAATCTAAACCGAAATCACAAGTAAGTTCCTCTACCAAGCCTAAGCCTAGGAGATCCACGGTCCCACTAAACTCTGATAAGAAATTGAATGCTCTCAAACAAGTTAAAAGAGGAAATTCCGCACCTAAAACTCCAAATAAATTAGGTTCCTCTTCTAGATTTAAGCATTCTCAGATGGAAAAGACAAAATCAACAACCGTGTTAACAGATTCTACTCCTTCAAAGAAAATCTTTTCCAAATCTAAATCTTTGAAATATTCGAGAAAAGAGTTACTTTCATTGGCACCAACAACAACTTTTAATCAAGTGCCAAAAACAACTTCTAAATTGTCAACATCAGTCGATGGCGAGGTATTTACACCTAAATCGACAAAATCAGTCTCTCGTGTTGTGTCTTCAAACGAATCGTCAAAATCAGGCTCTACGACTTCTTCTCCAAAATCATCCAAATTTGTTAGATATAAATGGATTCAAAATGAACACTCAAACTGGATTTTAAATTCTCCAGAAAAATCATTAAAATGGTCTATCAAATCCCCAAACACAGAACTGCCTCCTTGCAGTTTTTCAAAACTCTAAATTCATTTTTTGTTCACATTCTTCATAAGGCATCATTTACTAATCGTTAAGGACCCATAACTGATTGGGTACCAAAAGTTGTATATTGTGTTTTGCAGGGTGACTTATACACACTTCAGTGTATAACTCGAGCCTCAACAAATGACTTATATACACATCAGTATATAACTCGAACTTTAAAGCAATGGCTTTCACGTACATCAACTTGAAACCCGCTCTTAATCAGAAAACACAGAACTGTAACAACTCTTCTCCACCCCTCTGCTGCTGTTAAAAGGTACATTTCTGATCTACACACTTTTATATATCTTTATTTTGTCCCGGGGGAGTAATATTAATTCTAAGGGGAGAATTAGTATTTCCAGGGGGAGAAACTTTTTTTTGTTAATACTTTTATACCCGTTTGAAATTTTTTTTATTTTATTTGATCATTTTTTTTTCACACGACAATACCTTCCCATGGTTTGCCAGAACCGGCCTTACCTTCCAAGGGAATTCTTTTTCAGCCATTTGGTAACTGTGAGGGTATAAGTCTAGGGTATAGCAATAGGTGAGTGCAAGGTGATGTGAAAAACATGATAACGTTAAGAAAACACACCTTTGAGTGCATCCAAACCGAAAATAAACCGGGAAACCATACAAAAGGGTGCTCATTTATGCATTTAATGTTTCACCAGACTTTACTAGCCCAGTAAAGCAAATGCACACCACCACCAACCACTCAAATTCCTCTCAACAGGAATTTGTTTCATTTCAATAGGGGACGTAGCACAAAAGCTACTGACTACTCATTCGGAGTATGTCGGTATTGAAACAAAATAACTTCCTGCCCCGGGTTAAGTCTCTTTGTATGCACAGTGTGTCTAGTTCTCACCCTCAAGAATATTCTAATATAGGTCACTTGCACTACAAACATGGATTTCTTTAAATCCATCGGAACACTCGTAGTGGCATCATGATCTGATGTTTCACGAGGATCGAGTGGAAATCCTGCTAGAGCTAAAATCACGCCAACTCTAAACACATGTCACACATCTGAATCTACGGTTGTGCAAACGACTACAGATTCAGACAGTGTGCAAACGGATACTCTATGTGAGTCCGGTATTCACTTACTTGTTCAAGTTGCTGTACCTAAATTTGATATCTTAAATGCAACAACTTATGCCGGAAACACATACACTTTCCGATAAAAAATCCATGTTATTCACAAAACGTAACATCATATATGCTGATCCATTGCACATGAGCGTTTTAGTTCACTCTCAAATTACTCATATGATCTGCTATAACCGGCATGATCTTCCCCAGGAGCCACCTACAATATAGGACAAAATGTAAGGGTTCATAGGTCTAGGTGAGCAGAATCAAATATCACGGGATTTTGATTGGGGTGCGCTGAGGTAAAAATTGAGAGGGGGTATGAAGTATGGGGTGCAAATCAGCTTATCACATGGTAACACAAAAACGAGGGTGTGGTTGAAAATGACAAAGTGAGTTGAGTGAGGAGTGTGTGTGAAAGGGTTAAAGAAAACGGAAACCCTCTCTAAACCGAACAAAAGACTGGGTAACTACATCTATATCAGACTGCATGAGATGCTTTCTGATTCAGACATCATGGACCCAGTGATGCAATGCACAACCCCTACTGACCACTCAAGTACAAAAAGTACTTGTTTCAAAATCACGGAGATTACTACATCTACTATCGACATCTCATTTGGAGATTGTTGATATTGAAAAAGAGGACCTACCTCCAGTCCTCGCTTTCGTTTGTCCACATATAGAGTCTAGAACCGAATTAAATTTCTCTAGGACACAGGCATTCCACCAAGCATATCCTAGTGATATTGCCGGAACATTCATAGTGATACCAAACTTATTGGTATTCCACGATGATTGAATGGAAATCCTACCAGTGCTAACATCAAAGCCAACACTTAACGTAGGTCACACAGTTTTTCAACTGTCGTGTTAACGGGAAATCTATGAGATCCCGGTTTACCCTGTTTAACTTTTATTTATAATGTGTTATATATTGATTCATTCAAAAAATGAATGTATCATTATTCAACACATTTTCATCAACAAGCTTCGGTGATTCTTCCTGTTACATGATGCTTCAGACAACTCCTGCTCATCATGAGGGGGAGAATATACTAGCCTAACTTACTCCACATAAAAAGGACACATATGCACCAGTGAAGGGGGAGTAAACAAGGAACCGAAGACCCCACGAAGAAATAATTGTCTGTTTGAGGGGGAGCATAAACCTTATCAACAAATTTCCCGAACAACAATTATTAAAGATCATTGATCGACATAAAGCCACAAACTTCAAGAAAAGACTTCCGCTGTTAATCTCTCTATCATTATGGGTCTCAATTTTGGTCGATCAATATGTATCTTCAAAGTAAATTCTTCAAAAATACTTTTTGTGGTTAAAAAGCTACAAGAAGTATTCGTTTTCACAGATTAACAAAGCTCAAGCCTGATCATGATTATTATGCAACGAAATATCTACAAGACTAGGCTTGTGCTAAAGATGAAGACTTCGAAGACATGCTTCCAAGACTATTGTTACAAAGGGGGAGATTGTTAGGTCACATTCTAGAGTATTGTAATAGTCTAGGGGTGTAATGTGACAGTTTATTGTAATCAATAGTCTAGGGTACTTTATGTAATTAGTCAATACTAGGCCTAGGTATAAATACCTAGTGGTAACCTAGTATTGACTTAAGCTTGCCGACTTATTGAAAAACCGTACGATCTTTGTGTGTGTGAAGCTTGTTCTTGTTCTTCCAATTAATCATTGTTATTGCTTAATCTGTTATTAAATCGTTAGATAAGGATTCACAGAAACCAATCAAGCAATATATTACGGAAGGGACTCTCCCGCCTAACCCAGGCGAGGCAAGAAGGGTTAGAATGAATGCTGGAAGGTATGTGATCAAGAACGACCAGTTGTACCGGAAAGGATACTCTACCCCATGGCTGAGGTGCTTAAGCCAAACAGAATCTCAGAAAGCAATAAAAGAGGTGCACGAAGGCCTTTGCGGAGCGCATTCAGGGTCAAGGGCTTAACACAAAAGGTATTCAGAATGGGATACTTTTGGCCTCAAATGTCGAAAGACATCCAAGAATATGTTAAGAAGTTTCAGAAATGTCAAGCATATTCAAACGTTCCTAGTCAGGCACCTGTCAACCTTACGAGTATCCAAAGCCCAAGGTCGTTCTGCTAGTGGGGAATCGATATAGTGGGACCTTTCCCAGAGGCTCCGGGAGGCCTAAAGTTTCTGGTAGTAGCAGTAGATTACTTTACCAAGTGGGTAGAAGCAAAGCCGTTAGCATGTATCCCAGGAGAAAATGTTGTTAAGTTCGTATGGAAACAAATCGTTTGTAGGTTTGGTCTTCCACATACCATCATAAGCGATAATGGGAAGCAGTTCGCCAACAATCCTTTCAAAGGTTGGTGCACGGGTTTGAGCATTCGTCAAAATTTTACGTCTGTCGCCCATCCCCAGGCTAATGGGCAAACTAAGGTAACAAACAGAACCATAGTGAAGGGAATAAATAAACGTTTGAATCGAGCAGAAGGGGGATGGCCAGGCGAATTGCAAAGCGTCTTA
The DNA here is from genome assembly GCA_963853835.1 of Calendula officinalis. Classification (NCBI taxonomy): domain Eukaryota; kingdom Viridiplantae; phylum Streptophyta; class Magnoliopsida; order Asterales; family Asteraceae; genus Calendula; species Calendula officinalis. Next base: position 37,570,744 of record OY970820.1, read on the forward strand.
TGGGCATATCGAACAACGGCAATAAGTGCAACCCAAGAGACCCCTTACAGTTTGGTATACGGGTCGGAGGAGGTCATCCCACTTGAAGTCACCTTGCCATCCTCTCGTGTCGAAAACTTTCGCCTGGACGAGAATGCAGAAGTGTTAAGGCACAACCTGGACCTCAGAGAGGAACGAAGGGAAAATGCTGCCCTACGACAGGCAGCATACAAGTTGCGGACGGAAGGGTACTACAACACAAGAGTCCGGGGAGCAACGTGTAAGGTAGGGGACCTGGTATTACGAAAGAATGAAGCCAGTCTTCATTATAAACCTAGAAAGTTGACACCTAATTGGGAATGTCCCTACAGAGTGAAGGAGGCCAGGAGGAATGGTTCATACTGTTGGGATATGAAACAGATATAAACATTCTAATACTAATGCTGCAGTTAGTACTGATCAACAAATTATTGAAGTTAGTACTGATGGGGCAGAAACAATAGTTACTACTGATGATGCTGAACTTGGATTTACTACTGACGATCAAGAATACTACTGATGTCTATTTTTGGTGCTGATCGAGTCCGAGATTCTAGTAGAGTTAGTTATAGAATGTTTATCTTTTTGTATATTGATTGTAATCGAATCCTAGAATAACTAGGTTAATAATTTAGGCTTCAAGGACTATTATAGATAGTTCCTTACGAATTGTAAACGTACGTGTGTATTGTTCGAGCATATCAATATACATTGAAGCTTTTTGTGATTACTGTGTTCTTATTATTATTCGTATTTGTTTACGATATTCATTGTTCTTAATCAATTAACACGAGTGTTGATCCGCTGCAACTTCTCGTTGTTAGTAGATCTGTGATTAAATAATCTGTTTGGGTTATTCGATCCTGACAAGTGGTATGAGCTTTACGGTTCTAGATCTACGAATTAAGAACAGCAAAAAGTTTCAAACTTCCGAATCCATAATTGTTAATCATGTCTGATAACAATGAAAGCACACAGGCTAACAAAAATCTCATTCTCACTCCCAACAACTTTGGGATGTGGAAAAACAGAATCAAGCAATACATGCTTATCACTGATTATTTCATGTGGGAAGTTGTTGTTGAAGTCAACAAAACCATTCAGACTCAAGTAGCAAGTTCTTCAACTGAAGTCGACAAACTCAAGTGTGAAAAAGAGAAGAAAGACAAAGGAATTGAACTCAAAGCCTTAAGCACACTTCTGCTTGCTATTCCCAATGATTATCAACATCTCTTTGTTGAATATGATGATGCAAAGAAGTTATGGTAGGCACTGGAGAAGAGGTTTGTTGGCACCAAAAGCACCAAAAGAAACATGAAGTCTGTTCTGAAGCAAGACTTTGAAAACTTCAAAGGCCAGAAGAATGAATCATTAAACTTATTGGTGAACTGAATCAAGTTGGTTACAAACCAGACAATGATGATGTAAACAGAAAGTTTCTTAGATCTCTTGGTGAAGAATGGTCTATGTATACAGTTATATATAGACAAGGAGATGCTTTGGAAGAAAAAGAGCTGGATGAACTATACAATGAATTGAGAGTGTTTGAATCTGAGGCCAGTACTAAAACTCCCAATTTACCTTCAAATAATGCTGCTTTTGTGTCTAGTACAGGAACAGGTCAAGAGGCTACAAAGAATGCAGGAATTGAAGATGTAGCAAAAGAATCCTTTTTTACTAGTCATGTGCACACTGCATTGATTAGTGAAGATTTGGAACAACTCAATCCTGATGATCTGGAAGAGATGGACATCAAATGGCAGATGGCAATGCTGAGTCTAAGAACAAAAAGGTTTCTTAAAAGAACTGGTAGGGAAAATCTGACCTACAACAAAGGTGATCGTGCTGGATTTGACAATACCAAAGTCAAATGCTACAACTGTAGCAATCTTGGTCACTTTGCCAGAGAATGTCCAAACAAAGACCAAAGATCAAACTACAACAAAAACAACACTTCAAATTCAACTGCATTAGTATCTCAAGAAGGACAAGGTTATGGCTGGAGCTTTCAAGCAGAGGAACATACTCAAAATCAAGCTCTCATGGCCTTCACTGATTCTACTACTAAGGTACATTCTAAATCTCGCACTCCTGAATGCATTAAAGCTTATAAAGAATTAGAAAAACTTAACAAAGAAAAACTTGAAGAGATGATTCTAAACAGAAATAGAAGAATTGAATATAATGGTTGTATAGCTGATCTTGAAAATCAAATTAAAATTTATAAAATAACAGATCAAAAGATAAAAGATGAACTCTTACAAACAACTTATGATAAAGAATATGCTGAGCTAAAATTAAAAGAAACTTTAATCAAATTAGAAGAATGTCAAATGGAATTAGAACAGAATAAATTAACTATTAAAAAATTTGAAAGAAGTTCTAAAATTATTGATGAATTGACCAGTAATCAAACTACTGAAAAAGTTGTGCATGGAGTGGGATATCATGCAGTTCCACCTCCAACTAATTTTATCCCTCCTCTTAAATCAAGCACAGAAAGAACATTAAATGAATTAAAAATAGAAAATCAAACTGAAACCAATGATGATTCATCTGATGATGATCAAACAACTGATACAAGTTTTCATACCACACAAAGTCAAACTGAATCCCCAAAATATAACTCAGAAAATATACCAAAAATTTTAAGAAGGGGAAATCAAAGAAACTTGAACCAGTTAAAAGAACAAAGAAAGCCTGAAAGTGCTAAGTCAACAAAATTAACATGTTTAATTTGCAACAAAGTTAACCACATAGCAAAGAATTGTCACTTTAATCCTATTAACTGCAAAGAATTCAAAGAATTTAAAGTTAACAAAGAAAAAGAGAAAGCCTTAAAGTTAAAACAAACCCTGAAGAAACAAAAGCAAAAGAAGTTAAGAACTCACATGATGAAACTCCCAAATTTGGAAGAACTGCACAAAGATTCGTGCAAAATATCAGGCATAAAAGTCCAAACAGAAGTAACTACTTCAAAAACAATGGAAAAAAAATCAATTTCCAAAATATTCAAAGCTTTCTAACATCAGTAGGAACTATTCCAGGTTTACTACTGATAAAAACCCTAATTATAATGCTGTCTGGTACAATTACAAAAACACTACTGACTATGCTAAAAATTCACATTACCCAAACACTACTGGTCCATCAGTAGTAAAATACTCAAAAGCCAAACACTACGGGTATAAACCTAGGTCAGTAGTAAAACAGAACACCATTACTAACCAACAACCTAAGACCAAAACTGCATACAAAGCTCATTCAGTTAGAAAAACTTACTCTTCAAAGGATGAACCCAAGACAAAACAAGCTTGGGTTCCCAAAATTAACTAATAGTGGTAGCTCTAGGCACATGACTAGAAATCTTCAAATTCTTAGAGATTTCAAGTCTTTTGAAGGAGGATATGTTGCTTTTGGTGAAAATCCAAGAGGTGGTAAGATTACAGCTAAAGGTACAATATCAAATGGTAAGATCACTTTTGATGATGTATTTTATGTTGCTGAGCTTAAATATAATCTGGTTAGTGTCTCACAAGTCTGTGATAAGAAGAACAAAATTCTTTTTACAGATGTTGAGTGCATCATTCTTTCTCCTGACTTTATATTAGATGAAAAATTTGTTGTTTTAAGAACACCAAGGAGAAACAATGTGTATTGCCTGGATATAGGGGGAGAACTCATTTCTTCAAATGAGATCAACTGTTTTATATCTAAGGCAAACACAAATGAATCGGAACTCTGGCATAGAAGGATGTGTCACACAAATTTGAAAAATATGAACGATTTAGTCAAAAAGAATTTGGTAGTTGGCTTACCACAAAAAGAATTTATGTGTGATCATCACTGTGTAGCATGCCTGAAAGGTAAACAACACAAGACTTCTCATAAGTCCAAAGCAATCAACTCTATTTCTAATCCTTTACAGCTCTTACATATGGACCTTTTTGGACCTACAAATGTAATGAGTATTGGAAAGAAACAATACTGTCTTGTTATTACTGATGATTTTTCCAGATATACTTGGGTCTTCTTTCTTAGGACCAAAGATGAAACAAGTGAAATTATAAAGAATCTAATTGTAAAGCTGGAAAATACAAGAGATCTCAAAGTGAAAGCAATTAGATGTGATAATGGCACAGAATTTAAAAATACTAATCTAATTCATTTTTGCGATCTTAAGGGTATTGACAGACAGTACAGCTCACCAAGAACTCCACAACAAAATGGTGTAGCTGAAAGAAGAAATAGAATCATCATTGAAGCAGCCAAATCTATGCTTGCAGATTCAAAATTACAAGTAACTTTTTGGGCTGAAGCTGTTAATACTGCTTGTTATGTTCAGAACAGAGTATTAATCGTTAAGCCTCACTTTAAAACACCTTATGAACTTTTCAATAAGAGAAAACCATCAATAAGTTTCCTAAAATCATTCGGTTGTCCTTGTACTATTTTAATTACAAGAGAACAAATTGGTAAGTTTGACTGCAAAGCAGATGATGGAATCTTTGTAGGATACTCAACTCAAAGCAAATCTTACAGAGTATTCAACAAAAGGTTAAGGATAATTGAAGAGTGTGTAAATGTATCCTTTAATGAAAATATGATGAATGAACAGGGAAATGGTCCAGATTGGTTATTTAACATTGATAATCTAACCAAATCTTTTGATGTGAATTATGTGTATAATACAGGAGATTCAAACAATCAAAGCCAACAAGGAGGATCATCATCAAATGGCAGTCAAGACATTATGAAATATATCTTAGTTAATACTGATCTCACAGTTGATACTGAGGACAGTAGTAACTCTGATAACCCTAGTATTCTTGACACTAGTAACAACTCCAACTCTGAAGATACTACTGATTCCAGTAGTAACTCTGAACCTCAAAATCTTGATGATGAATCACACAACAATGATGTCAGTTACAACAATGAACCACCTGAACACAATGAACAAAATGCTACTACTGACACCAGTAGTAATGAAGAATCTTCACAAAATCAAGACAATCAAGAAGAAACATGGACAGATGCCCAAATTCCTGAATCCAATGAGTCAAACCTAGATAGTCAAATTCCTGTTGACAAAGTTCCAGGAACCAGAACTGAAAAGAATCATCCTTTGGATTTAGTCCTAAGTGATGTCAATTCAAACATGCAGACAAGAAGCAAATTCAATTCATCATTGAATTCAAATGTTTGCAACATCAGCCTAATATCTAATGAATGTATGTAGGTTTTCTATCACAGGAAGAACCTAAGAAGATTCAACTAGCAATGAAAGACTCAAACTGGATCATAGCAATGCAACTAGAACATCTTCAATTCAAATCACAAGCTGTATGGACTCTTGTACCTCTACCAAAAGGAAAAAGAGCCATTGGAACAAGATGGATCTTCAGAAACAAGAAAGATGAAAGAGGTATAGTGATCAAGAACAAAGCAAGACTTGTAGCCCAAGGATACACACAAGAAGAAGGTATTGACTATGATGAAGTGTATGCACCTGTTGTTAGAATTGAAGCAATAAGAATATTTCTGGCATATGCTTCATACAAGAAAATCAAAGTCTACCAAATGGATGTAAAAAGTGCTTTCCTTTATGGGAAAATTGAAGAAGAAGTGTATGTATGTCAACCTCCAGGATTTGAAGATCCAGAACATGATGACTATGTGTACAAGCTAGACAAAGCTCTATATGGCCTTCATCAGGCACCAAGAGCTTGGTATGACACATTATCATCATATCTACTGAAGAACAATTTCAAAAGAGGTGCAATTGACAAAACTTTGTTCACAAGAAAAGTCAAAGATGATGTACTACTGGTCCAAATTTATGTAGATGACATCATCTTTGGATCAACAAATGATCAACTGTGCAAAGAATTTGAAGAACTGATGCAGATCAAGTTCAAGATGAGCTCAATGGGTCCAATGAACTTCTTCCTTGGACTCCAAATCAATCAAAGATCAGATGGTATTTTGATCAACCACTCAAAATATGTCAGAGACATTTTAGAGAAATTTGCAATGAAAGACAGCAAAAGTGCAAGCAGACCGATGGAAACTCACAAACACCTACATCCTGATGTTGAGGGGGAGGATGTGGATGAACATCTTTACAGATCTATGATAGGTTCTTTAATGTATCTAACTGCATCAAGACCTGACATTATGTATAGTGTTTGTGTATGTGCCAGGTATCAAGCAAGACCTAAGGAACTACATTTGCAAGCTGTCAAAAGAATCTTTAGATACTTGAAGGGAAAACCTTCTCTTGGTCTTTGGTATCCACATGCATCACCTTTTGAACTCATAGCCTACACTGATAGTGACTATGGTGGTGAATGTCAAGATAGGAAATCTACTACTGGTGGATGTCAATTCTTTGGATCAAGATTGGTGTCATGACAATGCAAGAAACAAACCAATGTTTCAACATCCACTGCTGAAGCAGAATATGTAGCTGCATCTGCTTGCTGTGCTCAAGTTCTATGGATTCAAAATCAACTCCTAGACTTTGGTATCTCTATTCTTAAAACTCCTATTTTTATTGATAATCAAAGTGCTATCAAGATTGTGAATAATCCAGTAAAACATTCAAAAACAAAACACAATGAAATAAGATTTCATTTCATAAGGGATTGTAATGAAAAGAAATTAATCAAAGTAGAGAAAATTCATAATGATAATCGATTAGCCGATCTTTTTACAAAAGCATTTGATGTAGGAAGATTCAGCTTCTTGGTTAGCAGTATTGGAATGATTTTAATTATTAATTTTATAAAAGAAAATCATATGTAAAGTTTTGTATAATTTTTATATATTTATAAATATGTTTTACTACTGGTTATTCATTACTACTGATCGTGTGCTACTCCTACAATTTAGTACTGATAGGGTTCTTAGTAGAGTTAGGTTAAGTATAGAAACAACAGTTACTACTGACGTTTCTACTACTGATACTTATTTACTACTGATCGACCGTTATCTGTAAAATACACAATTTACCATACTAACCCCCATGAAAATAGCCGTTGGGTTATCATTCGAAGGGTATTTCGGTCCTTTTGCAGGTAAATTCGAAAAATATAAATAGCTGATTGAGATTAGTTTAGCATTATCTTCTCCTTGATTCGATAAACCCTACGCTAACCCCTAATCTTTGCAAAATCCGATCAAAACCCTGCATCAGTATCAACTAAATTCATTCCACAAATCACTCACTCTTGCAAAAACGATCGAACTCTCTGTGAAATACTCAACTTCAAAGTTCAAAATCATTCAAATGGCAACTCTAAAGTCTCTTGAAGTAAAAAATGATCTCAAATTTTCGGAATTTCACAATATATGTGCATTCTTGAGAAATCCAGATGGCACAAAGGATTTTCGACCCATAGTGATGTTCTTAAAGAACTCTCACATCAAGTTTGCACTCACCATTAACCCTAAAGCTTATCAACAACATCTTGTTGATTTTTGGGAAAATGCTGAAAGGGTAGAAGAATCAACCTTATCAAAAATCAAGTTAGTGGTAGATGGAAAGCAAATCATCATTACTGAACAGTCTATCCGACATCATCTTCAATTGAATGATGAATCAGGTTTGTATTCTTTACCTAAGGATGATCTTGTTGATATTTTATAAAAAATGGGGTATGAAGGAAGACTAGATATAGTTACTTTTCAAAAAGGTCTTCTTTCACCTCAACGGAAATTTCTTGTTCATACGATTCAACATTGCATCTCTCATAAAAAGAGTACTTGGAATGAGTTCAACAAATCAATAGCTTCTGCTGTTGTCTGTTTGTGCACAGGACAAGTATTCAATTTTTCAAACATGATTTTTGAAGGAATGCTTGGAAACTTATCATCTGCTAAATTATTAATGTACCCAAGATTCCTAACCCATATTATAAACTGTGAAATTCAAAATCTTTCAACACCTAAAAATATTTTTGTTACACCAGAATTAAATAAAAAGGTGTTTTCTAATATGAGAAAACAATTTAAATTTTCTGGGAAGGTTACTCCTCTGTTTAAAAATATGATCTATGATCAACCCCAACAGGAGAAGGTTCAAGTCACCCCATTGAACCCCAACCAACTCCATCACTAAATATAGCCCAAACACAACCCATTCAGTCCACTCAAATTCCTGAACCAACAGATGCCCTGAAAGTGTCCCAGGTACATGAAATTAATCCACAGAGTGCTACTCTTCACTCTGAGGAAGACCAGAACATTGCCAAATAAATTTCTAAAACTTATAAAAGGAAGAAAACTTCCTTAAAGGACACCAGGGGACCAATTGAGTCAAACCCCAGACTTCAAGAGTTGTCCTCCAAGGAGGACAGAGGGCATGAGGAAAGGGCTCTCACTACTGATGCCCCAAAGGTGGGTGCACATGCTAGTGAGAACATCATTAGGACCCAGACCTCGGCAACTCTAAGTGATGAGTCATCTTTTGAGGCAGCACTAAGAGGACCCCGGTGCCAAGAAACCACAAGTGGGGGGGGGGGGGGGGTACTACTGCTTCTTCTAGGAAGAAGAGAGTGTCCAAACAACCCATTTTATCACCAAGAAGTGATAAGGGTAGAAGGAAACAACCTGAATTAACGGAGAGGATGGAAAACCTTCAAACCAATGTACCAACTGAGCCCAATGATCCACCCAAATGGGCTGAGGGTAGTATTAAACAAACAAAATTGACGGATAGGAAGGAAACCTTAAAACCACTGTACAACATTGTCTGAATTTACTGAATAATCAAGGGAAAACCATGACCTACATGAAGCACTACATCAATGTTCTGAACAGAAGACAGAAGAGGTTCGAGTATAAGCTTTAAAGGCAATCAAATTTGATCAGAAAATTACAAAGAAAGATTGCAGATAGTGAGGCTCAACAGGTTGAGATCACTAAGGGGGAGAAAGATCAAATACAAGGGATGATTAATCAATCTATAGTAGCAGCAGCCCTCCTAAATCTAAAAGAGGTCCATGGTGAAACAGGTCAGAGTTTTGGTGAAAACCTGTACAAAGATATTAAAAGTATGGATGAGGATGTATTTGTGTCTGCAAATCAATCTCAAACAGCAGAACAAATAAACTCTCCAGTTGCTACTCAGGTCATAGAAACTACTGATCCTATGGATACTACTGAAGCAAAGGATCAAGAGGTTGTTACTACTGGTCATATTGAAGAAGACATACCAGTAGTAAATGCTCCAGAAGAAAATATCATGGATACTACTGATGCCCTAGCGGTAGTAACTACAACAACAACCTCACCAGTAGTAAATAAAAATCAACAATTGGTGGTATTTGAACCAGATATTACACCAGTAGTAACTACCTTGGTTACTACTGAAGATGAAGATGAAGAAATACCATAAGTTCTTGAACGTGAACGTGTTATAATCATAACAAAACCTCCAACTCCAGAACAACCACTTATCATACCTGACATTGATGATAATGTAAATTGGTATGAAGTTGATGAGTGTGAACTTCCTCCACACCCCAAGAAACTACCACAAAATAAGATTAATTTATTCTCTCCATCAATTGTATTTACTGCTGTTCTTGATATGAAATACACTCCACCTCCACTATCAGCCTGTATTGGAAAAAGGAAAAGAAAACTTTGATGATGATTATCCAAACAGAGCTCTAGGTCACTACGTGGTAAACAAAATGAACCATGTCAGACCTGCAAAACAAGACAAATGGAAGGTAAACATGATAAGATATCTAAGGAAAGTTGCAAAGACTCAGGCTCTTGAAGACAAGAAAAAGGTTGTAGAAGAAAGACTGAAAAATCCAGAAATTCAAGAAGCTGATGCAACAATTCAACAGGTAGAAGGAGTCCTGGTAGATGATCAAAAGGCAGAGTTTGATAGACAAAGAAAAATATAAGAAGAACATCTGAATTGCCTTGAAGATCTAGTAGCAGAATGCAAAAGAGAAAAGGCTGATCTACCAGATGCAATTTTTGAACAAAAGAAGAAAATGATTGATTTCTTAAAATCAAAAGGGCATAGTGCTAAGTCCTTTGGCAGAATGAAAATGATAACAATAGTAGACAAATATTGCACTGCCAAAAAGAGAGAATTAGCAGAAATTGAAGTAGAAGAAGAAAAAGAAAAAGTATTAGTTGAAATAGATCCAACAATCATTCTCTCTAGAACACCAACACCTGGTGAATCTTCAAAGCCTTCTAAAAAGAGGAAAGGAACTGAACCTGAAACAAAATCAAGGAAGAAAAGAAAACAAGATATACAAGTATTTGATGTTCCTGTTGCTCCTATTGAAGATAATCCAATTATCAATTGGAGAGTTGTTGAAAATGTCATAGAAGTCATAAGAGAGGACAAAACAACTCAAAGATTTACTGGTTGGAAACCCATGGTAAGATCTTGTTCAAGAAGTGATATAATCAAAGTGTTGATTATTGGGAAACCAAGAATGGCTAAGAAATCATGGAAAAACTCAGGAGCTGGATACTTGACTAAGATGATTGATGCTGCTTTCTATCCAGACAACTATCCTGAAATATTTACAAACAAAGAAAATGTTTATGCATGGAATGTGCTCCCCACAGTAAACATGTATTTCTTTGAAAGAGCCAGTAAAAATTGTGAACTATACTTATTTGAAAAAGAATATCCACACTCAGAAGAAACAATGTATCAGATATTCACAAACACCTTCATGAAACCCTATGATGCTGTGATGTTTCAAGAAAAATTCAATTACTTTCTAAAAAGAAACAGCAAATATATAATAGCTCAAAGGAAGATGCAAAATCAGAGAACACTAGAAGGTATGCAAAGAAGAGCAAAATTGTTAGAAGAACAAGAGAAGAAGAATGAAGAAGAGAAGAAACTTGGTTAATTAAAAGTGAATTAACAAGTTTAGGGGGAGATTGTTGGGATATGAAATAGATATAAACATTCTAATACTGATGCTGCAGTTAGTACTGATCAACAAATTATTGAAGTTAGTACTGATGGGGCAGAAACAATAGTTACTACTGATGATGCTGAACTTGGATTTACTACTGACGATCAAGAATACTACTGATGTCTATTTTTGGTGCTGATCGAGTCCGAGATTCTAGTAGAGTTAGTTATAGAATGTTTATCTTTTTGTATATTGATTGTAATCGAATCCTAGAATAACTAGGTTAATAATTTAGGCTTCAAGGAATATTATAAATAGTTCCTTACGAAATGTAAACGTACGTGTGTATTGTTTGAGCATATCAATATACATTGAAGCTTTTTGTGATTACTGTGTTCTTATTATTATTCGTATTTGTTTACGGTATTCATTGTTCTTAATCAATTAACACGAGTGTTGATCCGCTGCAACTTCTCGTTGTTAGTAGATCTGTGATTAAATAATCTGTTTGGGTTATTCGATCCTGACACATACGTATTAGAAATAATGAATGGATCGACCATCCCTCGAACTTGGAACATGAGGAACTTATGTAAGTTCCATTGTTAGGGTACTGACGATCGCTTTTGTACTATGACTAGCCTTTATGCTTCGAAATGTTGTAGGATTCATTCCTTGATCGTCGTTTGTATTAAGTCGAATGTATTAATGAAAACCCCTACGGGCGGGTTCTTTTGTCAATAATTTCTTTCTGCGATAATAATTAAGCTACGAATAGTTTAATAATCAAGAAGTCCCCTACGAATGAGGAAGGAATGTTCTAATCCCAAAAAGGATTAAGTATTCTATTCGTGGTTAAAAAATAAACCAATGCGACGAAACGAAAGCATGCATGCAAAATCACAAAGTTTATAAGGAGGGACGCCTCTAAAAATAAGAAATTTGCATAAAACACAAACATACGAACGAATAAAAATACGAATACAAACACACGAAACGCAAAAGCAATCATATATTAAGCAATGTACGAATGTGCGAGTTACAATCACCAAAAGAACAAATTATTACTAGTACAAACACAATAGAGACTGGTACGAGTAATATCCATCAAACACCAAGCCTAGACGGGAGGATCCTGCCCCTGAGCAGAAGTTTCTGTCACGTCCTCCGGGCCGGAACGTACCTAGAGAAGTTGGGATTTCAATTCACCCAAGGAGACTGCACCGGACTCGAGAGATTGAAGCAAAGGGTGTTGGGGAGACACCAATTCACCAAATAAACTCATAATATTTGTTTGAGCATCCGGATAGTTGTGAACCAGAGGTGCATCCTTGAGCAGGTCCGCGTACGCCCTGTGAGTGTCCAGGCAACCTTGGTATTGACCAAACCTGATGCTCTCTCTCTGAAGATTAGTGTTCGCAGTTACAAATTCGTTCGAAGATAGAAAAGCCTGTACAGTACCAGGAATTCCCCTCTGCAGTAACCAACCAATATCTCGATAACAAGCCCCAACCGTCTCTTGCAACCTCTCGTTCTCCTTGACGGAAAGGTCTAAAGCCTCTTTCGCCTGAGCATCCTTCTCAATTAACAGATGCTCTAACTCAGCAATTCTAGCCGGAAGAGTGCTGTATTCGCTCTTCAAAGCAATAATTTGGGCATCTTTGGCGGATGAGGACTTCCTTATCTCTTCAATACCCGCCACAAGCTCACGATTCTCCTCAATCAAAGACTCGTTCATACTAGCCAAACGATCCTTCTCCTCCGTCTCCTTTTGGTGCAACATCTTGACAGTATTTATCAATTCATTCAAACAGGCGAACTCTAGGTTATCATAAAGAGAAGACTGTCGGTTGCGACTGCCTCTAGCAAACAACTCTGACAAAATCTCCGTAGCAGAAAGAAACTCAGAACGGGCCTTCAGGAATATGCCCTCATCCGAGAAATCTTCAAAACCTAATCCTGCAGTTGCACCGGTGTGTACAATGGGGGAAGAAGAGGTAACAACAACAGCCGGTTCAGGCATCTGGGGATCCGGTAATTTTGTAATATTCAAGGGTACGGCAGTAGACGCAGAGATGGTGGTGCGTACCTTTTTACCTGCAAGTAAAAGTCGATAAGGGCATGCGTAACGTAGAAATACTCAAATATCATCAACAAAAGAAAGCTTACCCAGAAAGGGGAAGTTAGGTAGCGAAGATTGACTCTAAGTAGGCTGTAATGAAAAGGAACTCTTTACGGTAGAAGATATCTGCATCCCAGAGCCAAACAGGCTGCTCTCAAAAGATGCCAAAGCAGAAGTGCTTGATGATACCAAAGGACGACGAAATGATGAGGGTAGTCGTGGTACTTTGATAAGCGAAGGTTTTGCAGCAGAAACTCTAGACGCAGGGGTAGGAATAACCACGGACGGAGGTTCAGAGAGGTTCACAACATCATGGATGCTCTCGGAAACAACGGCAGACTCAGGAACTTCTGCACAAAATCAGTCAAATTGTGGTCACCTAACAAGAAGGTGATAACGTATAAAAAAAAGAGGAAGAACATATCAAAATAACACCATACCTTCTTCCTCGACCAAAATTCGTTCGGGTGAAGAGTGGGAATCTCCACCAAGCGGCCTCTTCAGATGGGGGGCTTTCGCCTTTTCCGGAACAGAAACAGAGCGAACCGTCCGAACCTTTCGCGGTTTGGAGGTCTCCGTTTGAGAATCATGCACCATTGTATCTTCAACTGTAAATATGGGTGGACGCACCTCAGGAGGAACAGGAGACACAACTACGTCGGAAGAAGAAACACGGGCATCGGGGGTCTCTTCAGAACTCTCAGAGGTTTCCGTTGGTGGGCAAAAAGGAACGATGGGGCCATTAAGAACAGACATAGTACTTGAAGGAGGAACACCTTTTGGCATCTTTAAGCGCCGAAGCAATGAGACTTCTTTCCCATCAATCATCCAAACCGGACGGATACCTTGCGAAAAATAATAAGGGCTCAAGTCTGCCATACCCAAAAAAACCCCATCCGGATCTTCCCATTTAACCTCAACAGATGAAAGGGCTTGTACTTGAGCGGTTTCTTCGGCGGATTGTTCCGGGGGGTGGTTCAGAAGTGTGTCCAACAATTTTCCCCCAAGAAAACGTTGCGCCCTTAAAAACAGAGCGATCAACAAAGAAGAAACCATGCTTCCACCCGTGGATGGAATCCCTCAGCCCAGTAACATGTTCGGTGTGTCCAGAACGTAGAGTAAGAACCGCCCAGTCGCCTCGACCTGTAACCATATATAAATTACGGAACAATTTGGGGGAAAGAGGCACACCAAGGGAGCGGCAAAGCAGGATGAAGCCTATGATCTTTCAAAATGAGTTGGGTGCGAGTTGTGCGACATGCAAATCAAGATCTTGAAGGAGAGTAATAATAAAGTCATCAAGGGGAAAACGTAACCCTCCTAGCAGATATTGAACGTAAACCGGCTCAAACCCTTCGAGCGAGGTCTTGATACTCTCGGATCCCACAGGTAGGCGAAGGGGATATTGGGGGTCAACATGAAACACAGAAGTAATAGAGGCTAAATCAGCATCGGAAAGGCTAGTATATGTGTTAAAAGCAGTAATCTTGACAGGTTTTTCACTCTTGTCTTTCGATGGCTTATCTTTTTTCATCATTCTAACTTTAAAAGATTGGGGGAAAAGGGGGAAGTGAAAAGAAAGTTGGAACGGTGAAGAGAGAAGAAGGCGAAAAACACGTTATATAGAGGGAGAAGTTGAAAAGACCCATAATGATGGTTACAACGGTCGGAAAGACTCAGGGTAACGTTAACTTTAGGGGTTGCGAAGGAAGGAAACAGTGAAAGGAAGCAAGTTAAAGTTAGAAGCAAACTTACAAAAAAGGGTTTACTTCCAACTTGAGGGACTTAATGAGGCATGGTCAAAATACATGACCTGCAAGGATGCATTAGATACCCGGACGAAAGGTTTCGACGAACGGTATTGGGACCACATCCCCATGACGCAATCCAAGCGATAAACGGGTTTTCCGGATAAAGTGCATTGAGCCACGAGTGCATTAAATGCGACTTGAGCCCAAGACGGCTTGGGTGAAAGCTCGAGTCTTTGCACCACGGATAACAGGCCAAGCCGCAGCTCTTTGTCCGGAAGATCCCCGCATGAACCGGACCAAAGGTAGAAGAGCGATCTGTTTCCCGCCCAAGCGTCCGGTTATAAATATACATACAAGCTAATAGGTTAAGGTACGCTATCTAACCACTCATTCTACTTGACTCTTAGCATTCAATACTGTTCGAAACCAAGCATTGAATGCTAGCGTCGTTACTCTCATATTTATACATTCAAATCGATTTTACCCTAGACCTTACGTCGCAAATATCTGACTTGAGCGTCAGAGTGTTCTCACGAGGATCACCCTCAGGGAGCATCTGACTAAGTGTTTCGGTTGTTTTCAGGTTCCGTGCTTACAACGTGACAAAGGCTGACCCTCCGTCCCAACTCCACGAAGAACCAGTTTCAACACTTTTCCTTTACTATACTTTGCATTTCACCCCTTCAATTGATTGTTCTTTCATATAAATTGCTCTATATTAATAAAAATTAATCTGTAAGAATCAAATCCCTTTTTTATTACATCATGTGTATATATGATCCTTCGAGGAAGGCAGTTAGCCAATATCGGGTATATTCAATCGACATTTTGTTGAATGTCAACTTAACGCGAGATTTGATATAGATTTTGAGTCGACAGTTGACATATGAGTTGTGACTCTTTGTAGATATTTACACTGCATTTCCATTTATGTTTTATTTTTTATCTTCGGAACCTTGTCATTTACCTCTTTAGCCTCTTCCATTCACAAACGCACGATGAAATAATTCATTCTCAATACTAACATATCAAAGAAAACGATGTTTAATAAAATGACGGTCACATATAAAGAAATATGTTCATTCTTCAGTGCATAAGTCTTTGGTTGCAATGACTTATTAAAATTTTCACATTGACTTTACACTAAATATTGATAAAAGGCTTTTAGTCCATTGCATATAAATATAGATAAAGTTTTTTATGAGCCTTGAGAAATACTTGTAGAAGAAAAAACTTTTGAAGCAAAAACTTTTTACTAGAATGTCATTTACATTCAAATTATCTATACAAAAGGTAAAAAAAACTTTGTAAAAAGCTTGCATTGGAGATGCTTTAAAAACACTTTCTCTCCTCAACTTAATCTTATATTTTAATTAAAATTGTTATAAATAACCAATCACTAAATACATACTTCCTCCGATTCAAAATAAGTGATACACTTTGAGTTTAATGATTTTTTGGGCAAAAAATTATAGTGATAGTTAAATTAGATTAATTTGATGATTAGTGGAGATGAGTCCCACACTTTTTGAATAAAGTGCGGTTAATGATGTTTAAAAATAAAAAGTAAGGGTAAAGCGATCATTTCACTTTATTAAAGTAGATAGTTAGTGGGTGTGAGTCCCATTATTTTTTGCTAAATAAGGTAATTTTTCAAAGTGTATCATTTATTTTGAATGACATAAAAAAGAAAAATGTATCACTTATTTTAAATCGAATGAAGTATTAAACTTTATGCCAAAGAGGAATCAAGACAGAAGGAGTAGTATTTAATTAACAACTTGTTTAACAAAAGGTATTAGTAATCATATATGCAAAAAATAATTTAAGAACGAAAAAATAATGATTCTTGGTCAATATTGGAACTTCATTATTTCGAGTAACGTGAGATATTATATATTTTATTCATCAAGTAAAGAAAAAATATTTCTTTTTGGCAAATAGAATAGCCAAATGTCTAATTCAGCGTACCATAATCATTTCATACTTCACATTTAAAACCTAAATACCTTGTCTACCATTACTCAAATACCACCGCTCCCAAAAAACCTCAAAAAAACCCTAAACTTCCCCCTATCCTTCGTTTGCGGTCGACATTCCATCAAAATGTATCCGTCGACAGCTGAATGTTTCGATCTGGTTCGATTCATGGTCTCATCTTTTAACACCTATAGAGCTAATGAAAGTCTTTTAGTCAAATTAAACTGTAATCGATTTATTTGGGGGGAGGGGGATGCTCATGCCTCTTAGACCACTGCCAATGGTACCGCCACTTTACCGTCACTTATTCCGCTAGTTGTGCACACCATTGGCTCCACCCGCCACTTTAATCCGCCGGTTTGCATCCACCAGTTTAGAGACGAGAGGGAAAGGTTGCGCCGGTTTGGTGGGTGGGCTCAAAGGGGTATTTTGTGTGTATGTGTGTGTTTTGTAATGGTGGGTCCCAAAAAATTAAAAGGAAGTGGTATTGTTGACATGAGTACGTCAGTTTAGTGTCGGTTGGAGGATGAGTTGACATGACGCTGATTTGGCAACAAGTGACGGTATCGGTTTGTTTTACCATTGGGAGCGATCTTATATGAACTATACACCCCCAACGACTTCAAACATTGTACTATCAATCTATCATAAGTTGATATAAACAACGATGTATCTATTCTTCCTGGTTCTGTATCTATCCCACCTACCATTCTCACCGGCGGCAACCACAACCGCCGCAGTTTACAACAACACACTCCCCGGCTACCCAAACAAATGCGGCAACCTAACCGTACCGTACCCGTTCGGCATCAGAATCAGTTCCGGTTGCTCAATCGGCCCCTGGTTCGACATCATTTGCAACACATCATTCAATCCCCCCAAAGCTTTCTTGCCAGCCGACCTATTTTCCTACACCGGAGCCGGAAGTTTCCAGAATGCAGAGGTGGTGGGTATTTCCGGCGAGCACATGAGAGTCAAAAGATTTTTTTTTTTCATAAATAGGCTTCATCGGAGTATGGTTTTCACAAATAGGCTCGATTTTTTTTCGTTTTCAAAAATAGGCTTTCCTGGATCCCCGAGGCCGGCTTTTCCATTAAAGCATGACTCCTGGAGGCCGGCTTTGCCTTCCATGATGTGACAACTGAGAAGAGGGACTCCCCAAGGCCGACTTCACAAAGAATGCCTCCCCGAGGCCGGCTTCAGGCCACACCCGACGTCTATAAATAATATCACACAACACTTCACCCACTTCACCCCTTTAAACTTATAAAAAAAAAATACACTAGTTCTACACATCATAAAAAAAAGCATACTTCAGTTGTCACATCATGGAAGGCAAAGCCGGCCTCCAGGAGTCATGCTTTAATGGAAAAGCCGGCCTCGGGGACCCAGGAAAGCCTATTTTTGAAAACGAAAAAAAATCGAGCCTATTTGTGAAAACCATACTCCGATGAAGCCTATTTATGAAAAAAAATCGAGTCAAAACCACCGTCGCTTCGAAATGCTACAATCAAACCGGCGGTGTGATTCAAAGCAAAGCCAGCGGGCTTGTGGTGAAGAATTCATACCTTTCGTTTTCAGAACTGAACAAACTGATCACAGTTGGGTGCGATGATTACGCCTTGATCTCTCCGGTTGCAGGGATCGGAGACAATAGTATCACCGGTGGATGTATCAGTGTGCGCTCCAATGTTAAAGATGTTCTCGTCGGTTCATGTTCAGGTTTTTATTTATTTACCTTAAATCATATTTTCAAAATATTTGCCTAATTTGTAGCATGGGAGTAAGATCAAATATGTACTCCCACAAAAAAATTCTCATTTTATTTGGGCACAAGTATTTAGGCAATAGTTAGTAGTAGGGTCTTTAATATTATTTTCTATTAAAATATAAGGTTATTTGGAGAGAGAAAGTGTATTTAAGAAGTATTTTGATGGTGGGATCCATGATAATAATATTATTTTATAGAAATGAGAACTTTTTTGTGGGACAAAATTTAAGGTGGAAATGAGATTTTTTTGTGGGACGGATGGAGTATTAGATTATGGATTTAGGAAAAAAAATTGCAACTTCATTCCGAAACTTTAGAGTGAAAAACATCTAACCGAGGACGTTCTAATCCACAAATTAGGATTGAGCACGAAAACTGGTAACAAAATTCAAATTGAAAAACCGAACCATTTAAAAAATTTATGTGAGATGTTTTGTGCTTTGGAAAACCGAATGTTTGAGGAAGGTTTCGGGTGCATATGCAAAATTAAACCTAAAAAACTGTTCCGCACCTCTATTATAGATCTTTCAAATTTTGTAAAAATATTTCTTCTCTTTATAAAAGATTTGATTTGATTTGATGCTTTATTAAAAAAAATTGATTTGGACTTTTTCACGTGGTTTGGTTTTTATATTATATGAAAAATTAATAATTCTTTGTTTTATTTTTAAACCAAATGACTTAAAGTTTGAATCATAATTTTAAAATTTTAAGTTAACAAATTTTAAAATTTTAGGGAAAAAAAGAACCAAAAAAAAAAAAATAACAAAACCGATTTATTGAAAAGAACCTAAAAACGGAACCGAACGGTTTGCAATTCTTAAAAACTGAAGTTGTTGGTTCAAGGTATGGTTTTAGTTGAAAAACCGTCCAATACCGGCTAATACTCGATCCTAGCAAAAACCGTGTTGTTTCAAAAAGTACCACGGATTGTATTTTCAAAATCTGTTTAAACAAGAACAAAATTTTTGGAAGAATATTCAACTTTAATAAAATTAGCAACCAAAGGTTCAAGTGTGTCAAACGACCCCTAAATAAATCCTAGATTTCAGAACATGCGAAAAAACACAAACGAGCATGCATCATAACTCATAAGCCTCAAAAACCATTTAACATGACTTTAACACCATCATTGTACCTTGTTCTCTAACACATGTAGCTGGATGTAAAGTACACTGATTCTCAATCTTATTTTTTTTCTACACCTTTTGTGCAGGCAACGGGTGTTGCGCATCGAACTTGCCACCAGGTTTATCAAGTTACCTAATAACGGTATTCACACTCAACAATCATGAACAAATCTGGTCTTTCGACAAATGCGGCTACACGTTTTTCGGAGAGCAAAGTGCATTTACATTTCACGGGGCATCAGATTTCATGGATCCCGGTTTTGTCAATCGCGTGGGGGAAACTGTTCCTGTGGTGCATAATTGGGTGATTGGAAATAGAAATTGTGACGAGTATATAAACACGAGTGACTATTATTGTGAAGAAAATAGTGTTTGTGTGGATTCTAAAAGTAGGAATGGAGGGTATAGGTGTTCTTGCAAGAATGGTTATCAAGGCAATCCCTATCTCTCTCCTGGTTGTCATGGTGAGTATCACTTTTTTTCGAATATCAATTCTCTAAAAGAATAAGGACCTTAGCAAGAATTAAGCTAAGGCGAAAAGTATGGGTGAAAATCTAGTCAGATTCAGGTTGACAGGTCGGCAGGTTGGTATAAGTTA
Source organism: Calendula officinalis (assembly GCA_963853835.1). Taxonomy (NCBI): domain Eukaryota; kingdom Viridiplantae; phylum Streptophyta; class Magnoliopsida; order Asterales; family Asteraceae; genus Calendula; species Calendula officinalis. The sequence continues at coordinate 37,591,027 of OY970820.1, forward strand.
ACTTGAACCTGACATGTTCAAAATTTCGGGTCATAAAACCAACCATAACCTGGACGCATTTAAACCAACGTAATCCATATATACGTCTGACCCGTATAACTTAAAATGTTGGTGGGTCAAATGGGTTAACGGGCCAAAACCAGGTTGCGAATCATAATTAATAAAAAAAATTAGACTCAAATACTACGTGAGGAGTGATAAACTAAAAGGTCAAAATATTTTCAAGCATATATGTTTTAGGCTGGTTTAAGAGATTTTCTAGTATTTACATACTTCTTATAAACAATCGAACAAAACTTTATACAAATAAATAGTCTGACGGGTTGAATCATTTTTACATAAGTCAATCCGAACATCACCCGATATATAAACAAGTTGGATGGGCCAACCTGTTTTTGAGCCAAACTCGATTATATCCGGGTTCGTTTCATGTTTCAGATCGTGTCAGGATTTGTTGCCCTAGCAATAAGTACAAGAATTTTACCAAGCTAAATTTGGGATTACAAATCCAAAAGGTCCAATTTGAATTGATCCGCTTTACATGTATTTGATATCCAATTAAGAGAAAGTAAAATGATATGATTCATAATTAAGAAATGATTTGTTGTCAATATCAATCAATTTTCATTTTGACTTGTCTATAAAAAGTAGAGTTATATCGTGATTAATCTTTAATTTCTATATTGCAGATATCGACGAATGTACAGATCCCGACAAAAATCCATGTGAAGGGACTTGTACTAATCTTCTCGGTAGTTTTAGTTGTTCGTGTCCACGAGGATATAAACGAGATAGAAGAAACACAAGTCAATATCATTGTCAAAAGAATAGTGTTTGTGTGGAATTTGGGAATGGGACATTGGGATTGGAGGGTATAATTGTTCTTGCAAGAGTGGGTATGAAGGCAATCCCTATCTTTCTCCTGGTTGTCATGGTAATTAACATTTTTTTAAGTTATCACTACAAGAAAAGAGTCTATTTAGTGACACATTTTAAAGTCATTTAAGTCAAAAAGTAGTTACTAAAGGGTTTCCAAGTATTCACGAGGGATATAAAAAATGTAGATCGATATAATTTTCTTGAATAGAAGGTGTCCCATATGAGGCTCTTTGTCTCATAAGATACTCGAGTTCAAATCTCGCCAACATTTTAAAATGGCCAGGGAAAAAAGTTTAGAAATTGTCAATTAGCTAGGTTGCGTATACCAGAGTTAAAGACTTGACTTTCTCAGGTAGCCCGAACAAGGATCCTTCTCTGTGTACCTATTTATCGGTAGTTTGAAGAAAATATAAATTATTAGAGTAAATTACACGGATAGTCCATGTGGTTTGACCTGAGTTGTTCAGCAACCATTGCTCGACATCAATCACTAATCTTCATCGAAGTTGTTCAAATTGTGTATCAACTCTGTCTTAATTACGGAAGGAGGCTATTTTAAAAGGTTCAGAGTATATTCCTGGGCAGTGGTGGTGACCAAAGAGCTCGCCGGATAAGAAGATAGCTCACTAGAGAAGATGACAAATCTTGGATTTTATGTTAATGGTGATAATGAGGAAGATGAAGATGATGAGGAGGGTAAAAGGACTAAATTATCCCTATGTGCTTTGCACATGCCTAGATTTAACAGCCTTTTTTAACGGCAGTTAGCGTTAGGGACCAAAAGATTAAAAGTTAAGGTCAATCCACATGGACTATCCGTGTAATTTACTTTAATCAATACCTCCCTATAAAAAATAAGTGATACATTTGTGAAAACACGATTTTTGAGGCAAAAGATTAAAAAGTAGTTTAAGATAGATAAAATTGGATAGTTAGTGGAGAAATGGGTCTCATTTCTTTTTGAATAAAGTGATATTAATGATGTTTAAAAATAAAAGTAAGGTTAATAGGGTAATTTCATTTTATTAAAGTAGATGGTTAGTGGAGAAGGGGTCCCATTTTTTTAGCAAATAAGGCAAGTTTTAGAAGTGTGTCACTTATTTTGTTCCACCCCTAAATAAAAAGTATATCACTTATTTTAATAAAGATGTAATATTACTATTGTTTTAAAAGATTGTTACTAAACCCGTTATGTGATAATTACTCATGTGTTGCATGTTTGGGGAACTTATTTAAGAGACTTTTAGTTTACTAGGTCTAAAATAAGCTTACAAATGCAAGCTTATTTAAAAAAAAACTTTCCCAAACACCCCCTACCCTACTAAATGTCATCTTCCTTGTGAAGTTTCTTTTACCAATGTGACCAAGGGGAAAACAATGAATACTCGATGTTCATCTATTCCTATGCAGATTTGAGGGTCTCAAAATTTAATTTACGTAATTTTCTATTTACATTTTGTAGATATCGACGAGTGTGTAGATCCTAAAAAAAATCACTGTTACGGGACTTTTTTTTTTGAACGCCAATATATTAAAAAACTAGCAAGAAGCTAGAACAGACAAACAAAGAGAAAAAAAACCAAAAAAACAAGCCCAAACTCCAAACCTACCAAACCTAAAAGAACCTCAAACACCTACCCAACAAACGCTAAGGTAAAACCTTTAAAGACTAAACCATAATATAGTAATTAACGACCCAATAACTCCTAAAAGGGGCATGAACGAGACCCTACTCCACAACACAAAACAATATAGTCTACGGTGCCATTTGACGAAGCAATTTGAGCGCTTTAAAAGACCTAAACCCCGGAGAAGATTTCTTCATTTCGTAGAGTGCATTTTCCAATTTTTTTCGATTATTTATTTGAACTAGCTCGAAAAGGTTCATAATTCTAATTGTTTTCTTCTTTATATGTGCTTTTTTTTCGGACTGATACTTTCGAGCTTTTAAAGAAAATGGATTTGTTTCAGAAAAAGACTCAATATTCTCCTTTGCTTTTGATTTTGATGGCGATTTAATATCATCCTCGACCATGTCTGATGAGACAATGTTTTCACCATGAACCTTTTTCTCCATTAAAATGTCTTCCTCACTAATAATGGGCCCATTTTTATCATTTAATTTTCCACACCCATCGTAACTTAAATTTAATTCAAGCCCGCTAGAAAGCCCACCTTCTTTGAAATCTAGGTTTTTGGAAGAATTTAAATTTTGAAGAGAAGCAGATTTATCGAAAAGGGATATGTCAGGCACGCTTTCTGAAAAGCAGCTTTCCAAGAATGATGATGTTGCCTTTTCGGAAACTGGACTTCTTCGACCCAAGGGTATATTCCGGCCAAACGGTATTTTCCGGCCAAAGATCTCAACCACGTCACAAAATTCTGCCTTTAACCCCGCTTGTTCTTCATCTGTTATTGACGAACTAACTTCAATTCCGTTTGCTTCTTCACTCCCACAAGGTTGATGAACCATAACCGATCTTTTCTCCTTCTCCGGTTGTTGAACCACCTTTTTAAAGCTGATGATGATTTCGTGATCCTTCAATGATTCAGGAAGTTTGAACTCGAAAACCTTCCCATCTACTTTGATTTCAATGGATTTAATGGGATGTTGCACCTCATTTTTTATGAGACTTTCCATACAATACGATGACGGATTCAATCGTCCATGGCTGGATTTAGTAGGAGATTTCTCATACTTGGCGATGTTAAACCGAAGATGAAAATTTCCAATCCAAACCCGCTTTAAACGGTTCTCAAAGTCTACCACATCTTCAACCTTAAAGAAACGAGCAAACCCAAACCTTTTACCCTCTTTGTTTACCTTTCTAGCTATGTATACGTCGACAACCGGTCCAATTTTGACGAAAATATCCCGCAGATTGGATTTATTCCAGTCGTAAGGAAAGTTGGTGAAGTAATAGTTAAGTACCTCACCTGCAGAATCGTCTGTTCGCCTTTTATAATCTTTGTCACCATCTTTTTCGCCATCTTGTTCACCGTCTTGGTCGCTGTCCCGACCCGTCACCTGGATGTTCATAGCTTGTTTCATACGTTTACTGATAAAAGCTGCAATCTTTACGCTCCATTATGGGTATATGTCTATATGAGTGTATGAAGATGGAAGAGTATTAGACACTTTTTAACTGCATTTAACATTTTAACCCCATTTTTGAATCTCTTAAAACCATTTAGAAGATGAACACAAATCGTGTGTTAATCTTCCTGGAAGTTTTAGATGTTCGTGCCCACACGGATATGAAGGACATGGAAGAAATTGCACACCTATGGATTCTAAATCTGCCTCCCTCAAATTGTCTCTTGGTAAGGAAATTCATACTTCCTTTATTGATAGCCGAATTAGGGTTGTAATCGAGCCGAGTAACATTTTCGAACTCGACTGATCAACTTGGCTCGAAATTTTTCGATTTATAAAAAATGTAGTAATAAGTTGCATATGCTTATTATATTTTATATATCACTCTAAAATATATAGTTACAAGATAGCAAGAAAACATTATGCAATACACCACATTCTAAAATATATATGAAAAATGTAGTTTAATGGAACTATGGAAGCTTGATAATGATAAGGCTCGCGGGCTGAGTATATGAGATCTCGAGCTCGGCTAGAAACCCTACTCGAGTGGCTTGCAATTTGTCTTACAACTCTAATTCGAATGAGTGAAGACACCTTTGGCTTATAAGCGACCATCTTTTCATACTTTGATCGGTGTGGGATCATAACAAAAACATGACTTGTGTGTTTATGCAGGAATGGGATTTGGTTTCTTGTCTATATTTACGGGAATTGGGTGGTTGCATTTCAACCACAAGAGAAAGAAAGTTATCAAATTGAGGGAAAAGTGCTTTCTTAAAAATGGCGGCATGTTGTTGAAACAACAAATTGATTCAAATGAAGGTGGAAGTGTCAACCGGTCCACAAAAATCTTCACTACCGAAGAGCTAGAAAAAGCGACGAAAAACTTTTCCGATGATCATATTCTTGGCCGTGGTGGCTATGGGACGGTATATAAAGGGATCTTACCCGATGGAAATGTTATCGCCATAAAAAAAATCACGAGTTATGGACGAGAGCCAGATTGATCAATTTATCAATGAGGTTGTAATTCTTACCCAAATTAATCATCGAAATGTTGTAAAACTTTTAGGTTGTTGTTTGGAAAGTGAAGTCCCGATACTAGTCTATGAATGTGTTTCTAATGGTACTCTTTTCGATCAAATCCACACCAAAGATGGTGCCATCTCTTGGTTATCTTTGGACAATCGTTTAGGAATAGCCATCGAGTCCGCGGGAGCACTAGCATACCTTCACTCGGCCGCATCAAAACCAATCATTCACCGAGATGTCAAATCCGCCAACATATTACTAGACGAGAATCTAGCTAGCAAAATTTCGGATTTTGGGGCTTCAAGATTGATACCCTTGGATCAAACACAAGTGACAACATTAGTTCAAGGGACGTTAGGGTATCTAGATCCTGAATACTTTCACACAAGTCAACTGACAACTAAGAGTGATGTTTATAGTTTTGGAATTGTGCTTCTAGAGCTTCTAACTAGCAAGAAGCCCTTATGCATGGACCATAGTCAAGTCGAAAGAAACCTAGCAACCTATTTTCTCAATTCTTATAAAACGAATTGCATATTTGAAATACTTGATCCTCGAGTGGTTAGAGATGGTTCCGTCGAGCAACTCCGAGCAATCGCCTCACTTGTGAAACGATGCCTCAATATGAATGGCTACGAAAGACCAACAATGAAGGAAGTAGCTATGGAACTAGAGAGTTTAAGGAATTTTACTAAGCGCGCAACCATGCATTAAATAACATCATACAATCGAGTGGCAGATGTGCACACTCGAACCTTTACAGTTTCTTGATGGGTCCATATAATGAAAACCAAGTAGAGAAAATTTGTATTATTGATTACTATTCATATACAAAAATACATAAGAAATCATATTGAACTCTGAGTTTATCTACACAATTGAGCTTAATTCATGTAATAAACATACACTATATTTATCTAACATCTTTCCCAATATAATAAACTTAACTCTCATGTTTTCCTAGTGTTAATACTTATGTTATCAGATTTATAATTGATGTACGATACAATCGGTTTCCTTTTTGTTCATGTTATTTCTCTATGTAAGTCTATAATTTGCTTTACTTTTTATGATATACTAATAAATTGATTGCGACGAGCTTAATTTTGGTCTATTTATTAATATACAGCTTAATGACAAACTATAAATAAAATTAAAATGTGTATCATGTTTGGTGTAGGTCTGTACAAGGAAAATGACACATAGTAAAACAGTCGCTGAAAGGGGAAAGGAGAGGAGAAGAGGGGAGGGACTGGGGCCCGGGGATGGGTCTTTTAATTTAAATTTTAAGTTTATTTATTTTTAAATAATAGAACCTTCGTACGAGTCATTTATATTTAAAGAGTAAATTACTCTCTGTAGTTTGACCTGAGTTTTGGATTTGGTCCTTAAGTTTCAGAAATTACACTCGTGGTCACCGTGGTTTGGACTTCGTATCGGTTTTGGTCCCTAACGCTAATTGTCGTTAAAAATGGTTGTTATATCTAGACATGTGCAAAGCACATGAGGATAATTTAGTCTTTTTACCATCCTCATCATCTTCATCTTCTTCATCAACACCATTAACAAAAAAAATACTCTCCTTTATCGCATAACAAGCACCACCACCGTCAATTTTCTGATAGACAACTTCATTTTTGTTGATGTTTAAATACTAGGCAAAGACGAACCGTTTGGAACAAATGAATACTCGTCGGAGATCGCCGGAGCAGTGGCTGAAGAGGGACAAATTATCGGTTCGAATCTTATTTCAATTTCAAACCCCTTTTCATTTCTTCGGTTATACTCATAATCATAATCGTAATCGTAATCGTAATCAAAAGGGTTTTCGTGAAATTATTTTGTTCATCCGCCTTCAGATATCAGGTGATTGACGTGTTTTACTATTCGATTTGATAAATCTGTATATAAGTTTGTAATTGCTTATGAAATCGAGAGATGTTTTAAGCTTTTAATAGGTATTTACAAATTGATTTCGCGAATTAGGTCATATATGTACGGTTTACTTCGTGAATTTAGGTTTGTGTTTTGGTATGTATCTTATCTGCATTCCATAGGTTGCGAAGATCGATCTAGTGTATGAATAATCAGCTTGTGTAAATTAGTTATGTCGCGGAGCTATTATTGAAGCTAGAATTTAGACTCTAGATCCAACAGGTTTACTCACTTTAGGGGGAAATGCTTTTAAACCTAGGTTTCATTCAGATCCGATCGGTATTGGTTAGATTGTTACATTTATACTTGTAATCGAGCATATCATATACTTGTGTTCTTAAGTGAGGATTTATAGAACTGCATGATGAGAGGGTAAAAGGACTAAATTATCCTCATGTGCTTTGCACATGTCTAGATTTAACATCCCTTTTTAACTGCAGTTAGCGTTAGGGACCAAAATCAATACGAATTCCAAAACCACAGCGTGTAATTTCTGAAACTTATGGACCAAATCCAAAACTCGGGTCAAACCACAGGGATTATCCGTGTAATTTACTCATATTTAAATGACTTACACAAAAAATAATTTTTTTTACAAAAAGCTTGCATTGGAGATGCTCTAAGAAAAAATATATGTTCTTTTAAACGGTTAACACACACCCTAATTGTACATCATTTATCCACGCATGGACTTAAATCCACAACTTTGTGGGACATTCTAAACACCGAATACGGCTGGATTATCAGTTATTTGTTAAGAAAGAGTATATTTATAACATCTTTTTGATGTGATTGATCACGAAGCAACTGTAGCTGAACTAGTAATTCGACAGTAACTTTTGGCCAAGTTTCATCGGTTATTGACCGGTGAATATTGATGGATGCCCCTTGGTCCTTGGCAAATTTTAAGTTGCGAGTCTTTTGACCAACACTAAAACGTCAGCTTTCCAAGTAGCAAAAAAATCTTTTATTTTTATAGAATATACACTCATTCTAAAACCATCATGAATTCGTGAAAAATAAAAATAGGTGTTTTTCTAAACATCAGATACAATTATACAAACCATGGAACATATGTTAAATTGTTAGAAACACTTTCTAATATTTTATACCACTAAATTACAATTATATTTTATACCACTAAATTACAAGTTTTTAGATAAGTAAAAATAGATGCTACGAAATTCACAAATAACAATTATCATCTAATATGTGTTTTAATATATGTCACTCACTAAATCCCTAAATCACATTACAATAGTTATCCTCGTCTAGGTTTTTGTTACAATCTTCTAAAGATATGCATTGTTACCTAGTCCGCTATGTATAGCTTTTATGATAGAATCATTGAGGATGAGGATCATTTATTCTGGTATTGCATTGAGACCCGTCATGTTTGGTTGGAATTTTGCAAATGGTGACTCCATTGGAGGCCTCCAAAGTTTGGATCATGTTCTAAAGATGCAGTGACATTCTGAAATTAAAACTTGTTAAATTGAAGCTGTTTTTGGCTAGTGTGTCTTCAGTTTTGTGGTTTATTTGGAAACGCGGAAACGGTATAATTTTCAATCTAGAAAACGCTAATCTTGATATGATTGTTTGTAATGCTCAGGCGCAAGTGTTCTTCTGGATAAAACATAGAGTTCATGTAGGGTGGAGTAGTGCAGGTTGGCTTATGTGGTGTAGTAATCATTTTCGTGTTTTTCTAATCTTGTATTTTCTGTTCGGTTGTAGCTTTCTCTAACTATTGGCTAGTGTCTACTGTTTTTTTTTTTTTTGAAACGACACCTAATCTACTTCAATTTGTCCACGACGAAACTTGATGTCATGACCTATAGTTCATGGGAGTTGATTCGTACAGAGCGTTTTTCATCCATACAGAGCAATATTGTATTAAAAGACAATCATACCCTTTCTTTCATTTTACCAAATTTTACATTTTACACCTTCCTACTAAACTTTTTCTCTCACAATTTGCTCTTTTCTTACATATTTTCTTCATTTTTTTTTTGCCAATTAATACATTTAATGCATTCCTTTTTTTCTTCTCAAACGTAACATTCCATTCAAGTCTATCGGTGCCTTCATATGCAAATCATCTTGTATATAGTGCAATGATCATGGATCGATTTCTTAAATTATCCTTGCGAATATTTTTTTTAAGTTGTATACTTGTATATAATTCTAGAGATTGCTGGTAGATTCAGGGTCAGTTGACATATAACTGATACTAGTAGATTAAAACAATATATGCGTACGACGTTGATTATCAGAGAGAATCACAATTTAAAACATGTATGGATAGACAATACATGAACTGATATAAGAGAGTGTCAAATAAAACGTAAAGTTAATAATAATACAAAAACAAAATCGTATGACGTAAGCAAAGGAATTAAAAATTTAAAACCCATAAAAGCATTTGATGTAAACGAATCAAATTTTGAAGGTGATCTGCGGCAGCTCTAGGGTTTTTGTTTTTTGAACGGCAATGAAGATGAGAGAAGGGGTTTTTATGCCTTAATTAATTTTTGGAAGGAAAGGGTTTGAATTGGAGGGGTAAAATGATAGAAGGGTACAATTGTCTTTCTATAAAAAATTGCTCTGCATTTATAAAATATGCTCTGTAGGAATCAGCGCCCATAGTTCATGGATAACACCTTAAATCTTACACGAATATTTTTAGGCTACAAACCTTGAGTAACTGTTGTTTTGTTTATGTTTATAAAATTTTATCATGGCCGTTATAAGAACTATATTAATTTTCAACGCCTCGGTCCACTTTCTCTGTTTTGCTATTAGTGGACGACATTGTTTATTTTGTCCATATTTTTTCGTAAGGCGACATGTTGCAAATTAAAAAGTAGGTTCAATGTTAGGAAGACATATTCTTCTGAAAGTAAGAGTATTTCATACGGAGTATATCATTTCAGAAATTTTTTTTTACACCTTGAATTATGGCTTGGTTTGAGAACTAAATAATCTAACAATAACCATTCATATGTCTACGTTTCATGATGAGTTTGTAAAGATACATATCATATTTATAAATTAACATATTAATAATACTAATTTTTAAAATAAAATAATTAGTCATAAGCAATTGATGATATTTTTTTTGAACAACAGCAGTTGATAAATACTTTGATTTTAATAAAATAAATTAGAAATTGGATATTGAAAGTTAATTAGTTCCCACCGTTAACCAATTGATCTAGATCAGCTATTAAGGGTTATCTTGAGGGGTTTTTCTTTATATGATTTTGGGTTCAATACCTGCTAGAGCATTACTCAGGTGATTTAAAAAGAGGTGGAGTTTATTCACTTAAAAAATGAGATATATACTATGAATATATACTATGAATATATATAACGAACCACTAAATAGTTCTCACCGTTCTAAAGTGTAGTATTTTGATTCCGCTCCATTCCAACACTGTTTTGTACGGCTGCTAAGCTTTAAAGAGGATGGTACAACAATATATTGTACATTTGGCATCAAAAGTGGTACGATAGAAGTGATTTTCAGAGTCAAAATGATTGTTTGACTTGTCAGTGGAAAATTATATCCCGAATTAAATATTTTGAAGGGAAAAACTTGCGTCAAGGAAAGTCACGCTGACATGTAAGCAATATACCAGCTGTAACGCTCATAATTTTTTACTTCGGCACTAGCTACAGGATACTGCATAAAGGCATACAAACGATCCCACAGAAATGCAAAATGCTATTCGTATTATGCTTTAAAAAAGAGAAATTTTATACTCGTAAGAAAATTTGTATATTTCTATTTTGTTCTAGTTCAATTAATCTTCATCATTAAAAAAATTGTTTTGTTTTTCTACATTCGTTATATAATAAAGTTTCTGATCATACTTTGCACAATTTTTATAAAAATAACTAGTGTTGTGTCCTTGATAATTACTCCCCCCGTTCCACAAAAAACTTCTCATTTCACTAAAAAAGTTTATCCCACAAAAAACTTCCCATTTAAAAATTGAAGGGACCCACTTAATAAATTAATATTATCTCATTAACTTTATGTCATTCTTTATCATTTTTTAAAATTTCTCTCACTAACTTTATGTCAATCTATAAACTAATCCTATATTTTAATCAAATTTATTACCAAATACCTCACCACCAACTATCTCCTAAAAATATGTGCCTAAGTCAAATAAGAAGTTTTTTGTGGGACGAAAAGATTATTTCGGTATAATTTATTATACTATTTGACTGTTATCAGAACATCATGTAAATTGTCGACATGACAAATTATAAAAGAAAGTAAATAGAATGTCAATTTTTAAAGATCCTGGTCACCTCATCCATCATCTATGTTGCACGGATACGGATACAGCACCGGAAATGGATACACTACGGATACGGGGAACGGGAAAAATAAAAAATTCAGGATACGGATACGGCAGATATACGTCAAATATAAAGTATAAAAAATATATATATTTATTAAAAAATTTTAAAATAGATATATATTGATGTAAAGTGTAACTCTAAAAATAATAAATCTTTCAAAAGTAATTAATTATCAATAATCAAATCATTTTCTAAATATATATTGACGATTTATAGGCCTAAGGGAAAACAAACGTGTTTTTTAGGGATTATTTTAAGTTTAGGCTTTAGCCAATTAGTTTTTGTACACTTAAAAAGCCCGTCACCGAAAATAGAACCGAAACATTCTGGGAACTCGACGGAAACTCGCCGGAAACTCCTCGGAAACTTCAACCGATATGTATCCTGTATCACCGATACGTATCCGGGCGTATCCATCGCATATGTATCCTCGGTGTATCGGATACGCGAGCGGTGACCTTGCAGGCGTCTCCGTGCATCCTAGTCCATCATTTCAATCGCCATATCAAAATTACTACAAGTTAAACTGATCAATCACTAATACACATATTAATGTAAAATATTTTAGAGTTAATTACATAAATAGTCCTTTAAGATGATACCACGTTGCAAGTGTGGTCCTAATCTTTTAATTTCGACAATTTTAGTCCTTTAAGATTACCGATTTTGCACGTTTGGTCCTTTAGGCCAAACGGTGTTAAATTTTCCTGTTAAGTGTCCTCATGTGCAATGCACATGAGGGTATTTTCATCTTTTCCCATTTATTTTTTACATAAAATTAAAAATTATATATACTGTGTTCCAACTTATATATGGATTTCAGAATATGGGTCAGAATGAAGAGCGCCGTCTAAAAAACGCACATATAGGTGCGATTTAGTGTGTGTTTTGGGCATTGGCCGGATTCCAGCCAATTTGGCCGGAGAAGCACCTCGATCTTCTTCCCATCTTGCTCGGAATCATATATTGCAATAAGTTGGGGGGAGGGGGGACAAACTTTTAATAGATAATATATTACAAGCCTAATTACATTGGTTGATTTTTTTTTTGAACAACAAAAGAAACAGGCTAATCGAGAATGAGCTTCGGCATTGACATCACCCATCCCGACCAACCCCAATTATCATTAAACTTTTAACGATACACCGAACTATAGAGTACATTTTACACCTATTACAATTGTGTTAAACTTAAACGGAAGGGAACATACCCTCCAAAAGACTCCACAGACCTAAATATATATACATAATTATTAACAACAATTAAGAATCCCGAACACCTTTGGATCCGGCTTTCTCCTTATTAAAGTGATGTTGGATGTGTACACCATAACCCCAATCTAGAGAACTCCAATTTACCTTTGTCCGGTTTTTTAGCCAATAGAAGGATTGAGCTTGAGATTGCATATTGATTGTATGGTATGCATGAGAATTTTTATTAAAAACTATTTCACTTGTAGCTTTCCAAATATGCCAAAGTGTGGATATGAATGCGGTTAAGTATCTTTGTGCCTTCTCCTTTGACATATGCGCATGAATGTACCACTCCATCAACTGATCGATCCCTCTTATTTCTCATATATCGATGGCCCACCATTGACAAAAATCAACTCAAATGGTTCGTGTTTTACTACATTGCCAAAACAAATGGCCCTCATCTTCAATCTCTCTTTCGCAAAGAGAATATACCACCGATTCCAAAATTATACCCCGCTTTAGCAAATTAAAACACGTCGGAAGCCGGTTGTGAAGAAATCGCCAAAAAAAGATGTTAATACTAATCGGAACGGCTTTTACCCATGAAAAGTTAGAACTCGAAGTCGGACCAGAGAGAGTTCTTTCAATTGCTGTAATACCTCAATTTTTAAAACACTTTTTAAATCATATTTTTGAATAAAATATTACAAGTCCAATATTCCCAAAATACGGTTTAACAAAAACCAATAAAACATTTATCAGAGTTATAAAACCGGTGTTACAAAAACAATATCATAACCATAGGATAAACGGGATCTACCTACGAGCTCCCGAGCTAATCAACACTAGGCCACTTCTATCCGACCCTCTAATCCATCGATCTCGAACCTGAGTACATAGCCAAAAACAAAGTAGTACGTGAGACAAAAATAGTCTCGTGAGATACATGGGTTTTTGTAACACCTCATTTTTCAAAACATCTTTTTAAAACATATTTTTAAATAAAAATATTACAATGTACAATATCTCTCAAATTACGGTTTAACAAAAACCATTTAAACATTATCAGAGTTATAAAACCGGTGTTACAATACAATATCATAACCATCGGATAAACGGGATCTACCTACGAGCTCCCGAGCTAATCAACACTAGGCCACTTCTATCGCGACCCTCTAGTCCATTGATCTCGAACCTGAGTACATAGCCAAAAACAAAGTAGTACGTGAGACAAAATAGTCTCGTGAGATACATGGGTTTTAGACCCGATAAACAACTAGTCACATAATGTCATTTATATCATAATAATGTTATTAATTTCCTTCGGGTCACTTCATTTCTTTCATCATTGGTCAATGTCAAGATAATCGGAATGCCTCCAATCTATCAAGACCGTCATATCCACGGTAACCGGAATGCCTCCAATCTACCGGGACTCATAGGTATTGGGTAATCGGAATGCCTCCAATCTACCACTAACCTTAAGGAACCATGATAACCGGAATGCCTCCAATCTACCATGGCCCTAGGGACATCATAATCATCATCACCATTGATCATTTATCATCATGAGCTTATAGCTCCATCATTTTAAAGATACCATGATAACCCAGAATGCCTCCAAATCTATCATGTACCTGCCTTATTTCAATCTACCCGTCATAACTATTACACGTGACTGTATGTCACATCTATCATCAATGCCATAAGGCCATCATACAATCTATCCACATGCTAATCTTAACTAGCATTCACATAATCGGATCAAATAATCTCGTTATTAGTAATCACATAATATAAAAGTACACTCTTTTAAGTCATATCAATAATTAATTATTAATTACTTTTCATTATCATGATCTCTTTCAAAATCATCAATCACTTTAGACATACTTAGATAGTCTACTATTTATCACTTTCTCATCTTTTCAAGCATATCTTTATTAAAAATCATTTATTAATAAAGACTCACAAAACCTCATATATATTTTAAAAGAAACATTTGCTATGTACCCAGTTTTAAAAGTCTCATGTACTCACCTTAGCCAAGCTAAATCCAAATCGTGTCTAACAACACGAATCCTTGCTTTCCAACTTGTGAGATGTCACCAAACTTTAGGTCTTCTTGACCTACCATCAATACCATCACAATAACTAGTTATTATCCATAACTAATCACTAATCAATCCATATTCACATTCCTAACCACCAAGTTCATCCAACTTGGTGGAATCTCAAACCCTAGTTCAAGATTTCCATCAATAAACCCAATTCCAACTTGTACACATCGATTACAAGCTTACATCGAGTGTTCTACACCCAAGTTTAGTCATCTTCCCCAAAGATGACATGGTTGGTTCCCCAAACCACCATTTCTACCCTTACCAAGCTAAAAATTAAGATAACTAAGTAGAACAAGCAAGAATCCTTACCCTTGGTGCTTCAATCCTTCAAGATGGTGATGATTTGAGCTCCTTAGCTCCAAAAACGACCAAAAACTCTCCAAAAACGGCTGCACAAGATCTATGGTTCGTGGGTTTATGAAGCCCTAGCTTCTACACCATTTTATATACTCCAGACAGCCCTCGCGCCACCCTCGCGTTTGGCTCGCGCCGCGAGGTGACGCGGGATGTCCTCTTGGTCGCCGCAGGAAGCCCGACCTCGCGCCCCGCTCGCGCCTGGATCAACGCGACTCTCGACGCGAAGCTCAACTCGAGCTCAACGCGAGTCCCTCGCGTTTGGGCCTAACTCTTCTGTTTGACTTCGCGTTTCACTCGCGCCAGGCTCGCGCCGCGAGCCTACCTTTGCAGCAGGGCTGCACTTTTCGGTCTAGGTTTCAACCCGGTTTCGCCCATAACTTTCTCATACGGTGTCCAAACGACACGAAACCAATTTCTACGCGTTTTAAACGATTTATCCTTATTTAACGTATTTTTGTACAATTTGTTTATCCACAAATTTCGGGTCGTTACATTTACCTCCTTTATTCCTCAATATTTCCATTTAATTCATTAACCGAAAATTCCGGTCGTTACAACTATCCACCCCTTAAAAGGATTCCGTCCTCGCAATCAACTCAAGGATTTCCAATCCTCATTACACTTCCAAATGGTTATCCAATGATACTTATGCATTTAAATGCCCGCTTGACTCCGTCATACTCCAAACGGGTCAAAAACCCAATCTTGAGTCCCTAATACCCGAACGGGTCAAAATTTCACAACTTGACCTTAACACTTTCAATCATTTTACCAATTCATTTATCTACATTGGGATGATATAACCCAATCATTACTAATAGCCAATTGACCAAAACGATAGTCAATGCCTAGCTTTGACCAAATGGTCAACATTGCCAAATCTTTGACTTAAGCACAAAGTCAACCATCTCTTGATATTTTCTTTATCCATTAGTGGTTCCATTAACCATCAATTCCTTAACAATCGACCTTACATTCATGGTCCAACAACAATCATACTCGATCCCTAAATTCAATCCAAATTATTCAACGGTCAAGGTCGTACCCTTTGACTACTCTTATTTCCATCAATCCATTAACCACTATCATACACATGCAGACGATATATTATGCCCTTATCCTTGTCTAACCATTATAACCAAAAGTCAAAACCCAATTTTGACTAAAGTCAACATTCCACTAGTTGACCAACCTTGACTTATGAATAAAGTCAACTTACCTTGCTAAATTCCACATATTCCTTATTACTAAGGCATCGCTTCCCAAGCTCTTCATTCCCGATTTCAATATCTAATTTCCTTTCTCAATTGTTCATCTTTTCTTCGATTTCGATTTCCACAATCGATTAACAATTTTCATTTAAGGCAATACCAAATCTCTATCACCTTTTTAACTTTCATCCAATTACTTATACCACTTATAATTCCTTCAAGTATCCTTATACCATACTTGAAATTCCCGATTACCGGCTCTAGAGCCTCAATCATATCCAATTGCGGCTTAACCACCCATTATACCTCTTTCACCACTCATTGATTACTAACAAACTTTGCTTCCTAAAAGCATTCCTTTTCCATAAACCATGAACTTGTAGGCATCTCCTACACCTACTTATACTTAAACACTACCCGTGTTTTCAACCCAAGTTCTCGTTTGCTATAAAATCATATCAATAACTAACCATACGGTTCTACATACGTCAGGTACAAACATCATACCCCTGATATAACAAATTATACTTTAACTATCTTATCGAGATGATCGGAAAGCCTCCAATCCATCACGATTCCAAACTGTCACAATGATCAGAAAGCCTCCAATCCATAGTGACCCAACAAGTCTCGTTAACCGGAAAGCCTCCGATCTAACAAGATCTATACAATACCATTCTATCTTGCACACGATTCATGTATGCATCGTTCACTTAGCATCAAGCTAACATTTTCTTTCATAACTAATCACATTCTCTATACAATTTACATTTCCTCACATTTCATATAACATTACTTTCTAAAGTCATATTCTTTTCGTAGGCAATTACTCCCACTTATACCTTTATACCACACGGTATACATATAATCATTTCTAATGCTTTCCACCAACCTACTCATTTACCAATCGTCTTTTGTCGATTTATTTTCTCATTATTAAAATTTGCAATCTTTCCTTCACCACCTAGGTAACCACCATTGCATCTAATCATCCATATTTTGACCGGATCGCGCGGTCAACCTGAGTCAACTAATTGACTCCGATCCATAGTCTATACATAAGTTATCACACTTTTTCCTATGCCCTTTCTGCAACCATTAATTGTCACCCTTGACTTAGCATACCATATCTAGGACATTTTACCATTAATTAACCTTTTTCACTTAGCATCGCATTCATCATCCATGATACAACCTTTTGTCAATCATTCAATCAATCACATCCAATATCTAAGTTCCATTTTAAAGATATATATGTATACATTTTGTACCTTCCAATTCTCACTAGCACCTAGTACTTCATTGTACTACTATCCCCTTGTTGAAAACGTTTACCACTTTCGTGATTCACCTTCAAATAATCCATAACAACATAGTCCTTCTTATCCTTATTTCTCGCGACATACCGGTTGCCAACCCATTCGACTATACACATAATAACCCGGGGAGACTATCTCCCAACCTTATTTCTTTTCACATCACCTACTTTACCCCTATCTTACCCTGTTACTCGTTCATTTATTCACCATGCAATTCAACACATTTTTCATAACATCGCGTTATCATTTTCTTCCATATTCACACATTTCTCGTCGGACATACTACTTTATACGTTTCATATAACATTACCTTTTTCATTATCACATGCCTTTAAGGCCATCACATAATGCACAAGCATTGTACCTCGCGGGTAAACCATAAAATTTTTCCGATTCCCATTTACCGTCTCACTAACACACTAATCACCCTTAAACGGTTCATTTCCCTATTAATCAACTTTCCAAATCTTTTGTCACCACCGAGGTAACTATCAATCTATTCCTTCAACCATAGTTCACCGGCCACCCGGTCATCTTAAGTCGACCAATCGACTCCGGTCCACATTTGTAATTCATGACTTGGCACACATTGGCCCAACTTTCCATACTCTCGTCTTTATACATCGCGATACTTAAAAATACTTATTTTCCATTCGTAGTCTCGCACTACCCCTTGCTCCATACCGTCATGTCATTACCATGACATGTAGCCCCTAATTGTTTTCTTACCGTTGATATCGACTTCGTCGTTATTGTCACAAAACTTGACATGGCTATATGCCAATTTTTTTTTTTTATTATTTTTTTTTTCTCAACCGTTTTCAACGATCAACATCCGTCGTTCCCGACACTTACTCTTTTCCACATATTTCCCATTCATAAATTCTAAGGCATCACCATACCTTAGTCATTCTTTCCTTTACCGTTCACGTATAATATTACATTACTTATCCGGATTCCCGCCGAATATCCAAATTCCATTTCCAAGGATCCATATCTCGTGTCTCATCCTTCTTATATATTAGTATCAACCCTTATATCCTTACAATATGCGACACACTTGTCTATAGTCCTTTCCAATACATGTTTCCACTCACATCACTAGCCGGGAAGACTATTCCCAAAAATAAATCCCCATGTCGTACGACTCGTCTCCAAATTCTAAAAGCACCAATTCGTACAACAACCAACAATTAAGCCATAACCACATAGCATCAATCTTCACCTAAGATCTCCGAGGCTGCATCATGAACCCCCCCCTCTAGATTTCCTTCCGGGAAGACTTCCCCTTTCAACTCACTCGTGAGTTCCTTTCACAACATATTGTACCACACTCTCTTTCCAAAAGTTTCATACTACACGTTCCACCGTGTCAACGCCTCCCCCTTTAATTATATGGATGTCAAACTCATCATATCTTTATTTCTTCTCTTGCTACCCTCTAGCACTTGCTCAATCCACCGAATTCACCAATCGTGACATCCGGTTCAGAACTTCCGATTTACTCAACGGTTTCACATGCCATGACAACCTTATACAACATCCTTCCATTTCTTCCGACTAGGTCCGGCTACCTCTTTATGTAGCTACTTCTCACTACGGACTTCGCCATTCGATGACTCCTCCTTCGTACGGGTATTGGAATCATTCCTCCTACCCTTAATCATACGGTTATCAATAGTCTGGTTCCCATTCTCATTCGTAACTCTTCCCAATTTAGTGGATTTCGTCCACTTTTTCACATTCGTTCTTTCGCCATCCCAACGTATTCGATAAACAAGATTCAAACGGTCGACTCAACAGTCAAAAACAACACAATTAGATCAAAACATGGCACTTCTCATAGGGGTCGACCCTATCATACTAATGCCCTACGGTCTCAAAAGACTCACATTGCACACTGCATAACAACTTCTATAGGTCCCCTAGGTTCAACCCTAAACTTAACATAAAGTCTCAAGGTCAACCTATCTATCTCAAGGAATCTTATATTCCTATTGCTACAGTCTAAGACTAGGATGGACATTCAACCTAATTCACTTAAACTATAGCTCTGATACCAAGTTGTAACACCACATTTTTCAAAACATCTTTTTAAAACATATTTTTAAATAAAAATATTACAATGTACAATATCTCTCAAATTACGGTTTAACAAAAACCATTTAAACATTATCAGAGTTATAAAACCGGTGTTACAATACAATATCATAACCATAGGATAAACGGGATCTACCTACGAGCTCCCGAGCTAATCAACACTAGGCCACTTCTATCGCGACCCTCTAGTCCATTGATCTCGAACCTGAGTACATAGCCAAAAACAAAGTAGTACGTGAGACAAAATAGTCTCGTGAGATACATGGGTTTTAGACCCGATAAACAACTAGTCACATAATGTCATTTATATCATAATAATGTTATTAATTTCCTTCGGGTCACTTCATTTCTTTCATCATTGGTCAATGTCAAGATAATCGGAATGCCTCCAATCTATCAAGACCGTCATATCCACGGTAACCGGAATGCCTCCAATCTACCGGGACTCATAGGTATTGGGTAATCGGAATGCCTCCAATCTACCACTAACCTTAAGGAACCATGATAACCGGAATGCCTCCAATCTACCATGGCCCTAGGGACATCATAATCATCATCACCATTGATCATTTATCATCATGAGCTTATAGCTCCATCATTTTAAAGATACCATGATAACCCAGAATGCCTCCAAATCTATCATGTACCTGCCTTATTTCAATCTACCCGTCATAACTATTACACGTGACTATATGTCACATCTATCATCAATGCCATAAGGCCATCATACAATCTATCCACATGCTAATCTTAACTAGCATTCACATAATCGGATCAACTAATCTCGTTATTAGTAATCACATAATATAAAAGTACACTCTTTTAAGTCATATCAATAATTAATTATTAATTACTTTTCATTATCATGATCTCTTTCAAAATCATCAATCACTTTAGACATACTTAGATAGTCTACTATTTATCACTTTCTCATCTTTTCAAGCATATCTTTATTAAAAATCATTTATTAATAAAGACTCACAAAACCTCATATATATTTTAAAAGAAACATTTGCTATGTACCCAGTTTTAAAAGTCTCATGTACTCACCTTAGCCAAGCTAAATCCAAATCGTGTCTAACAACACGAATCCTTGCTTTCCAACTTGTGAGATGTCACCAAACTTTAGGTCTTCTTGACCTACCATCAATACCATCACAATAACTAGTTATTATCCATAACTAATCACTAATCAATCCATATTCACATTCCTAACCACCAAGTTCATCCAACTTGGTGGAATCTCAAACCATAGTTCAAGATTTCCATCAATAAACCCAATTCCAACTTGTACACATCGATTACAAGCTTACATCGAGTGTTCTACACCCAAGTTTAGTCATCTTCCCCAAAGATGACATGGTTGGTTCCCCAAACCACCATTTCTACCCTTACCAAGCTAAAAATTAAGATAACTAAGTAGAACAAGCAAGAATCCTTACCCTTGGTGCTTCAATCCTTCAAGATGGTGATGATTTGAGCTCCTTAGCTCCAAAAACGACCAAAAACTCTCAAAAAACGGCTGCACAAGATCTATGGTTCGTGGGTTTATGAAGCCCTAGCTTCTACACCATTTTATATACTCCAGACAGCCCTCGCGCCACCCTCGCGTTTGGCTCGCGCCGCGAGGTGACGCGGGATGTCCTCTTGGTCGCCGCAGGAAGCCCGACCTCGCGCCCCGCTCGCGCCTGGATCAACGCGACTCTCGACGCGAAGCTCAACTCGAGCTCAACGCGAGTCCCTCGCGTTTGGGCCTAACTCTTCTGTTTGACTTCGCGTTTCACTCGCGCCAGGCTCGCGCCGCGAGCCAACCTTTGCAGCAGGGCTGCACTTTTCGGTCTAGGTTTCAACCCGGTTTCGCCCATAACTTTCTCATACGGTGTCCAAACGACACGAAACCAATTTCTACGCGTTTTAAACGATTTATCCTTATTTAACGTATTTTTGTACAATTTGTTTATCCACAAATTTCGGGTCGTTACATTTACCTCCTTTATTCCTCAATATTTCCATTTAATTCATTAACCGAAAATTCCGGTCGTTACAGTTTTCGACCCATTCTCAAAAATAATAAAAAGTCCTTACTATTCAATTCTTTTCTTTATTCACTTATTAATTATCAACTTATTATCTTATCGTTTATTCATACTTACTAGTAAGCTAACCGTAAGCTTACCCATCACATAACCACATACATGTAAGCTATCCTTAAGCTTACCCCTTTTATCACATACGCCCCGGATAATTCCGGAGCAAACTCCCCCGATGTGGGTTATCATTAAGATCACATGGTAATTGGGGTTCTCCCAAACTTACCAAGATCACCAAATCCCCCGTCTCGCGGGTTATCGTAATCCCCCTTTTTATCGGGTTATCATAATCCCCCTATTGTCGGGTTATCGTTCTCATAGATATACTACCCTTGCGCAGGGAGGTACCGCCCCAAGTAGTAATCTCACTCCCCCATAAATGGGTTATCGTTATCCGGATACTTTTATTACACACATTGAATCATCAAATACGGGTCTATGCCCCACATTAAGTCATAATCAAACACAAATTAGAATACATCTATTCTAATTATCATAATAGTCTCTTTTAACATAATCATATTTCATTTATCTTTCCTCATCATTATCATCATAGACTTTATCCTTAAATCTACTAATAAGGTTCATTTCTTATTATTCATATTCATAAATATGTTACCTTTACATTGACTAGGGCGCATACATAATACTAGTCAAATCATACTTGTTCTCTTAACGTGATATCACTACTTTCATTAGTATATTTTACTAATAAACGTTATTACTTTAAGATCTTTGTCATTTGTTTAATTATTAATTCTTACTAATAAAAGCCAATATCATACTCTTTTAGCCATTTTCATTGTTAATACTCTTTATCAATAACCTCATTAATCAATTAATCTAATCACACTTACTTGCAAAATCATCAATTTCAATAACTATGTTCTATTAGCAATTCAATCAAATTTCATTATCTTTCTAATCACTCTCTTTATTAAAAATATGTATTAATAAAGACTCGGTAGATATTATCCATTTTCAAAACTCTTTTACTATGTACTCAGTTTAAAAGTTCACATGTACTCACCTTAGCCAAGCTAAATCCAAATCGTGTCTAACAACACGAATCCTTGCTTTCCAACTTGTGAAATGTCACCAAACTTTAGGTCTTCTTGACCTACCATTAATATCATCACAATAACTAGTTATTATCCATAACTAGCTACTAATTAATCCATCTAAACATTCCCAACCACCGAGTTCATACAACTTGGTGGAATCTCAAACCCTAGTTCAAGATTTTCCATCATCAATCCCAAATCTAACTTGTACACATTGATTACAAGTCCACAAGGAGTGTTTTACACTCATGAAAGTTCATCTTCCCCAAAGATGATATGGCAGGTTCCCAAAACCACCATTGTTACCCATACCAAGCTCAAAATGAAGGTAACTAAGTGAAATAAGCAAGAATTCTTACCCTTGATGCTTAAATCCTTCAAGAAGATGAAGATTTGAGCTCCTTAGCTCCAAAAACCGTCCAAATGCTCTCAAAAATGGCTGCACTAAGTCTAGGGTTCGTAGGTGTTATGAGCCCTAGCTTCTACACAACTTTATATACTCCAGACAGACCTCGCGCCCCGCTCGCGTTTGCCTCGCGCCGCGAGGTGACGCGGGTTGTCCTCTTGGTCAGCGCAGAAAAACAGACCTCGCGTTTCGCTCGCGGCTCTTGTCTCAACTCTTGATTCTCGCGTTTCACTTCTGGAGCTCCTGTTCAACCTCGCGACTGCCTCGCGCCTGGCTCGCGCCGCGAGGGCTGTCTGGGTCAGTTTCTTGCCTTTTAAACCTGTTTCCATCCAAGTCTTGACCCATACTTGGTTATACCAAGTCCCAAACATCCAAACACTCGATAAAACACAACGGAGACTCGATTAAACATTTTACCACCTTTATTCCTCAATATTTCCATTTAATTCATTAACCGAAAATTCCGGTCGTTACAACTATTCACCCCTTAAAAAGGATTCCGTCCTCGGAATCAACTCAAGGATTTCTAATCCTCATTCCACTTCCGAATTATGATCCAATAATACTTGTGCATTTAATTGCCCACTTGACTCCGTTATACCCAAACGGGTCATAAACCCAAACTTGAGTTCCTAATACCCGAACGGGTCAAAATTTTACAATTTGATCTTAACATTCCCAATTACTTAACCAATCCCTTTATCCACATAGGGATGGTATGACCCAATCATTACTAATAGCCAATTGACCAAAACGATAGACAATGCCTAACTTTGACCAAATTATCAACATTGCCAAATCTTTGACTTAAGCACAAAGTTAACCATATCTTGGTAATTTCTTTTCTCACTAGAGGTTCCATTAATCATCATTTCCTTTACAATCGACCTTACATTCATGATTCATCATTCATCATACTCGATTCCCAAATTCAATTCAATGCACCCAACGGTCAAAGTCGTACCCCTTTGACTACCATTATTTCCATCAATCCATTTAACCACTATCATACACTTGCAGATGATATAGTATGCCCTTATCCTTGACTAACCATTTTAAACGAAAGTCAAAACCCAATTTTGACTAAAGTCAACATTCCACTAGTTGACCAACCTTGACTTATGAATAAAGTCAACTTACCTTGCTAAATTCCACATATTCTTTATTACTAAAGCATCGCTTCCCAAGCTTTTCATTTCCGATTTCAATATCTAAATTTCCTTTCTCAATTGTTCCCTTTTTCCTCGATTTCGATTTTCCACACTCGATTACAATTTTCATTTAAATCGATATCAAATCTCTATTACTTTTTAACTTTCATCCAATTACTTATACCATTTATAACTTCCTTCTAACATCCTTATATCATACTTGTAATTCCCGATTACCGGCTTTAGAGCCTCATTCATATCCAATTGTGGCCTAACCACCCATTATACCTCTTTCACTACTCATTGGTTACTAACAAACTTTGCTTCCTAAGAGCATTCCTTTTTCATAAACCATGAACTTGTAGGCATCTCCTACACCTACTTATACTTAAACACTACCCGTGTTTTCAACCCAAGTTCTCATTTGCCATAAAATCATATCAATAACTAACCATATGGTTCTACATACGTCAGGTACAAACATCATATCCCTTGTACAACAAATTATACTTTAACTATCACACCGAGATGATCGGAAAGCCTCCAATCCATCAAGGTCCAAACTGTCACAATGATCGGAAAGCCTCCAATCCAATGTGACTCATCCAATCTCGTCAACCGGAAAGCCTCCGATCCAACAAGATCCATACAGTACCATTCTATCTTGCATACAATTCATATATGTATCATTCACTTAGCATCATGCTAACATTCTCTTTCATAACTAATCACATACTCTATTCAATTTACATTTCCCCAAATATCACATATTATTAACTTCCTCAAATCATATTCTTTTTATAGACCATCACTCCCACTTATCACTTTATACCACCTGGTATTCACATATTCATTTCTAGTGCTTTCCACCAATCTACTCATTTATCAATCATCTTTAGTCGATTCACTTTCTCATTATTAAATTTCCCAATCTTTCTTTCACCACCTAGGTAACCTCTATTTCATTCCATTATCCATCTTTTACCGAATCACCCGGTCAACTCAAGTCAACCAATTGACTTCGATCCACAACCAACATAAGCTATCACACTTTTTCTAATGTCCTTTTTCCAATAATTAATTATTACCCTTGACTTAGCATACCATTTCTATGACACTATATCAATAATTATCCTTTTGACCTTAGCATCAAATCCATCATCCATGATACAAACTTTGTCATGACTAATTGTCAACTTTTACTCAACCATTTTTTTTTATTATTAAATTTTGTCATTCCCGATGCTTATCCTTTCCAACATACTTTCTATTTACGAGTTTTGAAACTTCACTATGTTTTTCATCATTCTTTTCTTTACTATTATCATATGGTAATACCACATCACTTATCCTTATTCCCGCCAAGTGTTACAATTTTACTTTTGAGCTTTCTCCTTACATGGTTCCCCATCCATATATATCATTCTCACCGAGTCTTAGTATCTTCGCGTACTACCATCCTTTCATTGAAATCATTTACTATTCTCGTGATAATATATCTTTTAATATCCTAATTATCCGCGACATACCAATCGCCAACTCTCCCATACTTATACATGCCATTTCGCTTTAACACCAAATCGTGCGACAATTCACCAATAAAACACGAACCTCATACCTTAAATTTTATATTTGAGGAGAACTTACCACACTTTTTCACCCTTCCCATCAACATAATTTGACGAATTTTGAACGCGTTTTTCTTCCTTTGTTGACTCCAAGCTACCATCGAACTTCCTCTTTTCTCCACTTGATGACGATTCGTTGACCCTTCGCTGAACTCCCTTCTCCACATCTCTAGCAATAACTCCTCTTAGAAATCTTTCTAGTACACTCTCGGGACAAAACTTCCCCAACAATCTACCCGCGAACTCCTTCCACGATATCTTGTACCATACTCTCTTTTCCAATGCCTTGAACATCGCATCCCACCGCGACCACGCGTCACTCTCCTAGTAGGCGAGCTGTAGAAGTTACCATATTTCCTCCCAACACTTGCTACTCTTTAGCACTTGCTCAGTTTCACGAATCCACCGAATCACAACCTCCGGTTCGGTGCTTCCCAATTATACATCTAGTTTACACGCCATAAATGTCTTGAACGAACATCATTCCCTTTCTTCCGACTCGAAATCACTACCATCATCACCGCAACATGACGAAACTCAATTATGATTTCTCTTCTTGTCTTAGAGGAGCTTGTCCTCTTCTCGAATTCACCCTTTTGCTATACCGATATTTTCACAATCAAAATTCAAACGATGACTCAACAGTCAAATAACACACATTTATATCAAATCATGACATATCTCTTAGGGATCGACCCTATCATACCCATACTTTACGGTCTCAGAAGACTAATCATGGACATCCTATGGGAACATGTGGTCCTACTTAGCATAGCTTAAGACTAGGGAGGTCAAACCTACCTAATTCACTTAAACTATAGCTCTGATACCAAGTTGTAACACCTCAATTTTTAAAACACTTTTTAAATCATATTTTTGAATAAAATATTACAAGTCCAATATTCCCAAAATACGGTTTAACAAAAACCAATAAAACATTTATCAGAGTTATAAAACCGGTGTTACAAAAACAATATCATAACCATAGGATAAACGGGATCTACCTACGAGCTCCCGAGCTAATCAACACTAGGCCACTTCTATCCGACCCTCTAATCCATCGATCTCGAACCTGAGTACATAGCCAAAAACAAAGTAGTACGTGAGACAAAAATAGTCTCGTGAGATACATGGGTTTTCGACCCATTCTCAAAAATAATAAAAAGTCCTTACTATTCAATTCTTTTCTTTATTCACTTATTAATTATCAACTTATTATCTTATCGTTTATTCATACTTACTAGTAAGCTAACCGTAAGCTTACCCATCACATAACCACATACATGTAAGCTATCCTTAAGCTTACCCCTTTTATCACATACGCCCCGGATAATTCCGGAGCAAACTCCCCCGATGTGGGTTATCATTAAGATCACATGGTAATTGGGGTTCTCCCAAACTTACCAAGATCACCAAATCCCCCGTCTCGCGGGTTATCATAATCCCCCTTTTTATCGGGTTATCATAATCCCCCCATTGTCGGGTTATCGTTCTCATAGATATACTACCCTTGCGCAGGGAGGTACCGCCCCAAGTAGTAATCTCACTCCCCCATAAATGGGTTATCGTTATCCGGATACTTTTATTACACACATTGAATCATCAAATACGGGTCTATGCCCCACATTAAGTCATAATCAAACACAAATTAGAATACATCTATTCTAATTATCATAATAGTCTCTTTTAACATAATCATATTTCATTTATCTTTCCTCATCATTATCATCATAGACTTTATCCTTAAATCTACTAATAAGGTTCATTTCTTATTATTCATATTCATAAATATGTTACCTTTACATTGACTAGGGCGCATACATAATACTAGTCAAATCATACTTGTTCTCTTAACGTGATATCACTACTTTCATTAGTATATTTTACTAATAAACGTTATTACTTTAAGATCTTTGTCATTTGTTTAATTATTAATTCTTACTAATAAAAGCCAATATCATACTCTTTTAGCCATTTTCATTGTTAATACTCTTTATCAATAACCTCATTAATCAATTAATCTAATCACACTTACTTGCAAAATCATCAATTTCAATAACTATGTTCTATTAGCAATTCAATCAAATTTCATTATCTTTCTAATCACTCTCTTTATTAAAAATATGTATTAATAAAGACTCGGTAGATATTATCCATTTTCAAAACTCTTTTACTATGTACTCAGTTTAAAAGTTCACATGTACTCACCTTAGCCAAGCTAAATCCAAATCGTGTCTAACAACACGAATCCTTGCTTTCCAACTTGTGAAATGTCACCAAACTTTAGGTCTTCTTGACCTACCATTAATATCATCACAATAACTAGTTATTATCCATAACTAGCTACTAATTAATCCATCTAAACATTCCCAACCACCGAGTTCATACAACTTGGTGGAATCTCAAACCCTAGTTCAAGATTTTCCATCATCAATCCCAAATCTAACTTGTACACATTGATTACAAGTCCACAAGGAGTGTTTTACACTCATGAAAGTTCATCTTCCCCAAAGATGATATGGCAGGTTCCCAAAACCACCATTGTTACCCATACCAAGCTCAAAATGAAGGTAACTAAGTGAAATAAGCAAGAATTCTTACCCTTGATGCTTAAATCCTTCAAGAAGATGAAGATTTGAGCTCCTTAGCTCCAAAAACAGTCCAAATGCTCTAAAAAACGGCTGCACTAAGTCTAGGGTTCGTAGGTGTTATGAGCCCTAGCTTCTACACAACTTTATATACTCCAGACAGACCTCGCGCCCCGCTCGCGTTTGCCTCGCGCCGCGAGGTGACGCGGGTTGTCCTCTTGGTCAGCGCAGAAAAACAGACCTCGCGTTTCGCTCGCGGCTCTTGTCTCAACTCTTGATTCTCGCGTTTCACTTCTGGAGCTCCTGTTCAACCTCGCGACTGCCTCGCGCCTGGCTCGCGCCGCGAGGGCTGTCTGGGTCAGTTTCTTGCCTTTTAAACTTGTTTCCATCCAAGTCTTGACCCATACTTGGTTATACCAAGTCCCAAACATCCAAACACTCGATAAAACACAACGGAGACTCGATTAAACATTTTACCACCTTTATTCCTCAATATTTCCATTTAATTCATTAACCGAAAATTCCGGTCGTTACAACTGCTATCCTTGCCGATGATACCGTGAAATTTCCATCGTTCTCAAAAACCCACTTTGTTGACATCGAACCAGATTCAGGGTGCATCGTATGTTGAAACCAAGAGTCAAGTGGAATGTTTATTTTTTCAAGATGTACTCTTATTTTCACGATATTATTGAAGTGTGAGATCAGTGAGAATGTGAGATAAAATGAAAACTACTCAAGATAATTACTAATAGTTTGGTCGACAGTGTCATATCAGCATAATATAAATCCTTTTTTTTGTGATAAAATACATGTCAAACCACGATGATCAAACCAACTTAGTATTGAATAAATCAAAGATAAAAGTAGTGTGTGTGTGTATATATAAGAGTTTTTAAATCTGAAATATAATAAAATTTATATTTTAGTTTTGTTAATAACAACTCTTAAAGCCGTATTTAACGTGTATAAAACGTTTGTATATTCACTGATAAGTTGTTTTCCTAAAATTCAGGGGGCGAGTTTTACTTTATTTTTGCCTTCTTAGAGTGAGGGGTATGGTGACTTAAGCCAAATACCCACATCAGCTCCATCTCAGCGCTAGGTCTGTTGAAAATAACTGTAAAACGTTCTACCCGCCCGACCCGTTTCGAATTCGGATAGATTGGGTCGGGTAGTTCGGGTATCGGGTAGAAACATTTGGGTATCGAGTAACCCAAAAATAAAGCGGATCGGATATAAGGTAATATTTTAAGTGGGCGGTTATACCCGAATTTAAGTTTTAAGTTCGTTAGTTTTCGTTTAAGTTCGTTATGCAACGTTCGTTTTTGTATGTTAAGTTTCATTAAGATTAAATTATTAACTATAAATAAAAAAATTTAAGTAATATAAAGTTAATTCCTTCGTTTAAGTTCGTTAGGTAGCGTTCGTTTTTATATGTTAAGGTTCATTAAGATTAAATTATTAACTATAAAAAAAATTAGCATTCGTTTTTTATATGTTAACGTTCATTAAGATTACATTATTAACTATAAATAAAAAAATTTAAGTAATATAAAGTTAATTCCTTATTTTATTAAACAAACGAACACGAACAACGTCGTTCGTGTTCGTTCGGTTCCTTTATAAGTATTCTTCGACAACAATTTAATTTTTGTTATGGTTCGTTGGTGTGTGCACGTTTATCTCCGTTTACGAGAATTGATCACGAACCATTCGTGAACACTTAATTTTCTCTTAACAAACGGACACAAATATAATATTTATCCGGTAAGTGTTCGCGAACCATTCACGCACATTTTGTTTCCTTAACAAAAGGAAACGAACAAGGCTCGTTCATATTCATTTGGTTTGTTTACAAGCCTAAAGATGGTGTATTAAGATCGAAATATAAGCATTGTGGTAACCGACAATATAAGTGTACAAATTCTCAGGTATTAATAAATATACCCGCACCCGACCTATTACCCAAACTACTCATACCCAAATATCCAAATTTAATTTGGTTCGGGTATCGGTTATTTTTTATATATGAAAAAACCCGAACTACCCGATACCCGAAAAATATACCCGATCAACACTCTTACTCAGCGCCACATAACTAGTTTACATCTCACATTCAAAACCCCACATACCCCTCTACTATAACTTATCCTAAAATACTTTTTTGGGACCCACTAAAATACAACTTACCCAATAAAAACACCCCAAAAACAAACTCTCTCTCTTCGCCAGCCTCGCCATGCGTCCGGCGAACCCCCTCACTCACCCAACGGGTGTGGTGGCGAGAGGGGGGGGGGGGGTCAAGCCGGTTTGAGGTGCCTGTAACGACCCGAATTTTGTGATATATAAATTATGAAAAAATTATGATAAATAAAGATAAATCATTTAAAGAACGTAGGAATTGATTTCGTGTCATTTGGATATCGTATGAGAAAGTTATGGACGAAACCGTGTCGAAGGAAACTACAAAAAGTGCAGCCTGGTTTAGCGACACCAAAATAGCGTCGCGATTGAGGGTTAGCGACGCGATTTTTCGTCCCAAAACATAAAACCGAATTCGCGTTTAGGGGTTCGATCGCGACGGAAATAACGACGCTATTGGGTAATAGCGACGTGATTTTTGGTCGCTGGCAGCATTTAAATCGGGTTTCTTGTCATTTAATGCCAAAACAAACCCTAGCTTCTCTCCTATCAAGTGAGTATTCGTTTTTGAGTGGAAAAGGTCGTTTGGAGCCGATTTTGGGGTTCAAATCAAGTGATTTTGCTTCCTTTGTTGAAGATTAAGGTAAATCTCTTCTTTCTCAAGCTTTAGATGTAAGATTTGGGGAATTTGGTTGAATGAATGTTAACCCTAGCTTTTGGGGTTTTCATGGATGATGAAATAGAGCATGTGTAACATCCCAAAACCCGGCCTAGTAGTTTATTGACCTTAAGGTATCTTATTAAATGATTATCTGATTAAATGCTTAGTTAATTTAATTAGTCTGCTGTCTTTTGCGGTATTTTAACCAAGGGGTTAAAATATCCGACTTGTGATATAATTGGAATGAAAATGTGATGTTTATATTTTTAGATTTCTTGTTGAATTTCGTTTCCGGAAATGCTTTCGTTTTTAAAATTGGAGTCGGTTTGCTATTTTAAATAAATTATCTACGAAAGGGACTTTTTAGACGTATACTGATAAAGGGTAAAAGCCAACAAGGGGGCCCCAATCCCCTTGTTTTGGCCGGATGTGGGAAAGAGAGAGGGAACACCCTCTCTTTTCTTTTGTCTCACATTTTTGAACATTATCCTCATTTACTATTGATGCTTTCTTCTTCCTTCAAATACTCTCATTGTTCTTGAGCTCATAGTTGGTGAATCCTTGCATAATCTCGAAATCTTGTTGTGTTTTTGTGATAAAAGAAGTTTAGAAGAACCGGGAAGGATACTCAGTGATACTAGCTCACTGAGTTAAGGATCGAAAGTTGAAAGGTGAGTGGATCTAACCTACAACTTGGGTTTTGGTTTATTTCGTTTGGTATATGGTATACTAGTAAAAACGCAGGAATTTGCCAGACCTGAGGAGTTCACGGCGTGAACTCCTCTTCGCGATCGGGAAGTCCATCCAGCAAAGTTGGTTATCAGTCGCGAAGTAGTTCACGATCAGAGTTCCCGACGCGAACTGTAGTTCGCGATCGCGAACTAGAGTTCGCGACTGGGAACTCTTTTGTCACGTTTTTCGCGGTGTTTTTCGTAGCTAGTCTACTTGTTATGTATGCCTAGTGTTAGGGAATACCATACATGACTATGTGCACATTCGGGATGAGGTCAGTGTCGGATGGATAACGGCTGGGCATAGTGTATCGACTAATAGGGTATCCGACCATACATGTATACGTTGCATGGTTAAAGGGAGGGATTTATGTAACACCGCAAAATGTAATGGTGATTTTCGGTTAAAACAATTAACAAAACGCAGCGGAAAGTATTTATCACCATGAAAGGATCTTGATATCAATCATACAATTAAACTAAAAGAAAAATCAAAGAGAATGGTATAAGAATCATACCCTAGTTGCCTTTGATCAATGATGAATTCGGATGGATATTGTGAGCAACCGAAACCAAGGATTCCAATGGGGAATACCTCTAAAGCAAGTCCACACAACACTTGCAAGAACACCAAATGTAATGGATGCTAGTCCTAGAGTTTTGAGAGCAAAAGAAAGAAAACAAAACACCCACAAAGTGTGTGAGAGAGGGACGGCCAAGAGATGGTCAAAAGGGAGTTTATGGACCATTATACCTCTTAATGGTGCCATTACAATCCTTTAATGATTTCCATAAATCATTAGTCTTATTTGCCCACAAGTCCCTATCTTTTGATTCTTCTAGTTTGCCCACAAGAAAGTTTCAATATTAACTTTTAATATTAAACTTATGATAGACAAGCTTATAGCTTATATATATTAATAATTAATGTAATTACACTAATTACACTAATTATATAATGGTGTTTAGTGTTTAAGTGTGTGACCCTTTAGGCTCACAAACAACTAGCCATATAACTATATGTTATACACGTGAAGCATATTCCAACAGCTCCCACTTGCGCACGTGATAACATCAAGTAGTTATACAAGCAAAGGTTAGAGTCTAGCAACCCGCCAATGCCCCTAGAAGTACATGAGGAGTTTCATAAAATCTTTGTTCAAAGTTTTCGAGCAGTTATCCTTTTGTTACTGATACTATGTTGAATTTTAGACAAGGATAAATGTCAATCTAAAATTTCAACGATTCTGTTTCTCGATCTATACATTGAAGTTGATTACCAAAACCAATCAAGATTCATCTTGATTACCTTTTGGGTGTGGCCACACATACATCTATTCAAATCATCGAGGGGCCTAGTAGTATCTAATCCACATGTGTGGAGGAACAAATTCTTTATTGACTGCACGTGTCCGTCATATGCTTAATGACAAACCCGATAATGGTTGTTATAGCAGCCTTATTCAGGTCAGCGTTTAACCATATCAAAGTTTGCCCCTCTACATACACAAACCAACTTGCATCTCAAGTCAGAGGATAAGTGACAAAGCCTTTGTGAGATTCACTTGTGACATAAATCCATGAAGTGATTTCTCATAGGTTGGGTCAGTCCAATTGTGCATCATTATGAACAACATGTGAGTTTGATTTCATCATCCTTAGTCATACTAAGATAATGTCATCAATGCCCTCAGATTTGTCTTAATAATATTCCCATATTATTAATTATGACAATGGACAATTTAGAATATAAAACGCAGTAAATATTCATGGATATAAACATGCAAATATAGAACACAGTAGATATTCATATAAAAACGATCATATCAAATATATCAATTTATTCCAATAAAAACTGCTCAATGTTCCATTATCCAAATACTAAAACAGATTACATGAAACTACTAGCTGGTCGAAGCCCAATGTTTCTAGCATGCTCAATATGTTTGGTACATGGCATTGGCTTCGTAAAGGGGTCAGCTAAGTTGTCATCTGTATGAACTTTGAGCAAGCGTACATCTCCCATTAGGATCGCATCTCTAATGTAGTGAAGCTTCCTCCGATAATGTCTGGCGCCTTTCTGAACACCGGGTTCGTTGGCAATGATGATAGCACCTGTGTTATCACAGTACATATCCATAGGTCTTTCATTACTGGGGACAACTCCAAGCCCAGAAATGAATTTCCTCATCCAAACAGCTTCCATTGCAGCTTCAGTGGTTGCAATGTATTCAGCTTCTGTAGAAGACATGGCGATAGTACTCTGCTTCGCACTTTTCCAATCAACAGCGCCTCCGTTCAAAACGAAAACATACCCCGTTTGAGATTTGGAATCATCTCTATCAGTCTCAAAACTAGCGTCAGAATAACAAGTAACGCTTAGTTCATTTTGAGATTCACCACCATAGACAAGAAACATATCTTTAGTATTCCTAAGATACTTCAGTATGTTCTTAACAGCAGTCCAGTGACTCTCACCTGGATTCTGTTGATATCGGCTTGTAAGGTTCTGAGAGAACGCTACATCAGGTCTTGTGCACCGCACAGCATACATGATAGATCCTACTGCCGAGGCATAGGGGACATCACGCATACGTTTCATCTCATCAGGTGAGGACGGTCCTTGAGTCTTACTCAAGTGTACATTGTGTTGCATAGGGAGACTTCCACGTTTGGAAGCATCCATTCTAAACCGTTTTAGAATCTTATCAATGTACGCACTTTGACTTAGTCCGATTAACCGCTTTGATCGATCTCGATAGATCTTTATACCAAGTATATATGCCGCTTCCCCAAGATCCTTCATAGCGAAGCACTTCCCAAGCCAGGATTTTACATCTTGTAGCATTGGAATGTTATTTCCTATGAGTAGTATGTCATCGACATATAGGATTAGAAAGACGACAATGCTCCCACTAGCTCTTACATATACACATGGCTCGTCGGGATTCTGAGTAAAGCCAAACGATTTGACTTCCTCATCGAATCTTTTGTTCCAACTCCTGGATGCTTGCTTTAGTCCATAAATGGACCTTTGAAGCTTACATACTTTCTTTGGGTGTTTTGGATTAACAAAACCCTCAGGTTGAACCATATAAACATCTTCATCAAGATGTCCATTTAAGAAAGCAGTTTTAACATCCATTTGCCAAATCTCATAGTCATAGTACGCTGCTATGGCTATGACAATCCTAATAGCTCTAACGTCGGCAACAGGCGAGAAGGTTTCATCATAGTCAATCCCGTAGGTTTGAGTGTAACCTTTTGCTACCAATCGAGCTTTATAGGTGTGTACATTGCCATCCATGTCGGTCTTCTTCTTGAAGAGCCACTTGCTACCAACAGTCTTACTGTTAGGAGGAAGATCAACCAACGTCCATACTTGGTTATCTTTCATGGATTGCATTTCCGCGTTCATAGCATCAAGCCATTTGTCAGATTCAGAATCTGATAATGCAGCTCGATAGTTAGGGGGTTCATTATGATCCCCTAAACTTAGCTCCTCAGCATCGACATGGAAGCCATATCGTTCAGGTGCATGAGGTGTCCTTGCGGACCTTCGAACAGGGATTACATCATTTTGAGGTGCAACAGGAACAGTTTCGTGTTCAGCCTCATCTTGATGTTCGCTAGTCTCTACAATAGGTTGTGCATCTTCATCGCTTGGAATCTCGTCAAAGTCGATGGTACTCCCACTTGCTTCTTGTGAAATGAGATTGCTCTCAAGAAACTCAGCATAACGAGCAATAATTACTTTTTGCTCAGGTGGGTAGTAGAAATAGTAACCCATCGTTTCCTCAGGGTATCCTATAAAGATGCACTTGACAGCTCTGGGTTCAAGTTTGTTTGGCGTGTCTCGTTTCACGAGAGCCTCACAACCCCAGACCTTCAAGTAAGACAAGTTAGGGACTTTCCCATGCCATATCTCATATGGTGTCTTTTCAACCTTCTTGGTGGGAACCATATTCAGTATGCGAGCAGCCGATTTGAGTGCATAACCCCAAAAGGATAGAGGCAGAGTGGTAGGACTCATCATCGATCGGACCATGTCAAGCAAGGTGCGATTTCTCCTCTCTGATACACCATTATGCTGTGGTGTATAAGGGGGAGTGAATTGTGAGACAATCCCACAATTCTTTAGATGGTCTTGAAACTCATGGCTCATGTACTCTCCTCCTCGATCGGAACGGAGAGCCTTAATCTTCTTGCCAAGTTGATTTTCTACTTCATTCTGGAAAGCTTTGAACGTTTCAAAGGTTTCATGTTTATGTTTAATCAAGTAAACATAACCATAACGACTAAAGTCGTCAGTGAAGGTAATGAAATAGGTAGCACCTTCCCTAGTTCGAGTTCTAAAAGGGCCACATACATCAGTATGTATGAGTCCAAGTAGATCATTGGCCCTTTCGCCTACATGGGAGAAAGGCTTGCGCGCCATTTTACCAGATATGCAAGAAACACATTTATCAAATGATTCAGAATCATCTGATTTTATAAGTCCATCCTTTTGTAATTTCAAAACGCGTTTCTTGTTAACATGGCAAAGGCGACAATGCCATAGGTAAGTAGAATCCAAATTCTTCTTGGATTTCTTATTGCTACATGTATAAATAGAACTACTGTTTGTGATACGATTATGCATGTCAATCTCAAAGATACCATCACGAGGAATAGCATTAAAGTAAAAAACATTATCCTTTGAAACTGAAATACCATAATCCGTAAACGTATGAATAAAACCATTATTCCACAAACAAGAAAGCGATACTATACCCCTAGTAATACTAGGCGCATAGTGACAATTGTCTAATACAATAATTAAACCACTAGGAAGGATTAAATCATAGCTTCCTATAGCTTCGACCGGTGCACGATTGCCATTGCCCACGTACAAGTCCAAAGCTCCATGGTTTAGCTTTCTACTTCCCCTTAGACCCTGATGTGCCAACCTTGTTGGCTTTGTTCTTCATCAACTCTGCCAGGTAGGCAGGACAATTCCTCCTCCAATGGCCTGTTTCACCGCAGTGATGGCAAGCAAGATCCTTAGCGGGATGCTCCTTACGAGTAGGTGGGGGAACCTTTGGTTTGGGCTTGTAAACTTGCTTTCCCTTGCCTTGGCCCTTAGCAACTACTTGCGGTTTAGGTTTTTGGATCTTTCCTTGCCTTATAGCAAGGACAGTAGGG
The DNA here is from genome assembly GCA_963853835.1 of Calendula officinalis. Classification (NCBI taxonomy): domain Eukaryota; kingdom Viridiplantae; phylum Streptophyta; class Magnoliopsida; order Asterales; family Asteraceae; genus Calendula; species Calendula officinalis. The sequence continues at coordinate 37,628,304 of OY970820.1, forward strand.
GCCGGAGTTTTCTTGGGTAAGCTTGCTTCCGTTTGTTTCAGCATAGCATGTAATTCGGCGAATGTCTTCCCCATACTATGCATATGATAGTATCAAGCTAATCCTTTTGAATCAAGCTAATCCCAAGGATGTGCGGCATAGCGTAACCAAGCCTCTCCATTTGGTCTAAGTAGCTCTTCATCTTCAAGAGATAAGAACTAACAGACTGTCCCTCCTCCTGCTTGCAAGCGTGGAAGGCTTTGACAGTGTCAAAGAGTTCCTGCTCGGCTTGCTTTTGATACATGGCCGTTAGTTCACGCATCATATCAAATGCAGTGAGGTCCTCGAGATTCTTTTGAATCTCGGGAATCATGCTCACTAGCATAAGCGCGGCGACTTCCTGTTGTTCGTTAAACCTTTTGGTATAGGCTGTACGAACAGCAGCAGTGGCGGTAGCAGCAGGGGCAGGGGGCAGCGCCTCCTCCAAATGGTGGTACTTGTGCTCGGCCCTAAGGACAATCCTTAGGTTTCGAGACCAGTCCACAAAGTTCGTTCCATCAAGTTTCTCTTTTTCGAGAACGGAACGAATGGTGGTATGTGTTAGGGTTTGATTGTTTGAAGTCATCTACAAAATTACAAAGTTCATTAATTAGTATTTTTAATAATAATTTCTTTTAATAAATTAACTACCCAATTAATTTTAATTAAAAGCTAAGATCCCATTGAGCTTCTATCATCGCATCAGTTGATCTGCTAGAGATGATAGATCCAATAGGTAGGTGACGTTCAACAATTGCATTACAAGTGCAACTCTTAGAGGTATGGGACTTCATGGCACCTAGTGAACAAGCATCTAGGGTCAAGTGGCATGTTTGTCGCATCTTCGCCTCGAGTCAAGGTCTCACCGTTAACTTGATTAAGTCATCCAATGTGAAATCATGTCAAAATAGATCTAGGTCTCACCGTAGAGAATAATGACCTCGGATCTAAATTCAAACCACGTCTCACGTGAATTCAAAAATAGAAGCAAGTGATTTACAACCGATTGGACGGCGTGACTTAAATTTTAGGTATGTTAAAATTTTAATTTAATAAAATTTTATTTAAGATATGAATGAATCATGTACTTCATTCATACCACTTCATAAGTCTTGTAATAAACGGTAAAAACTTTTAGCGATTATTAAGTGATGAGTTTCAAATCATATTTAAACTTAGTTTAATCTCAAAACGATTTTAGATTAAAGGTTTAATCATCAATGATTAACTAGTAGTCATCGATGATTAAGGGTTTGAATGTTTTAATGTTTGTGTCAAAAAACCATTTTTAATTTGTTTTACTATTTGTATCTAATAGAAAAGAAAAACAACCACAAACAAAAAATAAAACATGCAACAAAATTTTGTGCAAACCTCGACCAATGAAATCCTAGGTTCGGTCACGTGAGTCATCACGACGGACCGAAGGGTCAAACTAGGGGACGGGCCAACATGAACCCAAACGGGCCTACATAAACCCAATGGGCTCCCACTTGCTCCAAGACATTCTTGAGCAAGTAGAACCCAAAATTGTGAAAAAATGTAATCTGTCAGAAAATTCCAGCAGACTTTGAAGCCCGAAAAGTCACTAAAGGAGTCTTCGTTGGTCTTCCCGGCCTTCTGGAAAGTTGTAGCCCACGACTTTGCAAGCATTTTGGGCTTTTGAATCGCCCAAAAAGGAGTCCGTATGCCTCTGGAAAACCTGTTTTCGTACAGCCCTCGCTTTTATGACGGAAATTTGTTGTTTTCTTCATTAGTCTTCAATATTTTTGTCAAACAATTTACAATAAAAAGATAAAATAAATACAATCTATTCTATTACTTTTACATTACAAATTGCCCCAAAAATGGCACCAAAAATAAAATAAAAATAAATGAAACAAATTACAACAATTAAGCCAAAAAAAAAACAAGGCTTTTCCCAAACAACCAAACATCAAACACATTCATTCACAAATGGTCTAGGCTTTCATTGGTTTGCACAAACAAGCAACAATTGACAAGGCTTTGGCTTGGGATATGGCAAAAATACATGTTTTGCCATATCAACAAAATGGAATTAAAAATTAAATTCCAAGCCAAATAATCAAAAAAATACAATAACAAGATTAATTTTTTTGATACGATTTTGTAACAAGTGACAATAGGGTTCCAAAAATACCATATTTTAACCCATTAATTTATAAAAAAACCGAAAAAAAAATTAAAAATCGGAATTTAAAACACCAAAAAACTTTGGTTTTTGCCACTTTTCACAAAATCTAGCTAATTATATGATTAATATAATGGCTCTGATACCACTAATGGTGATTTTCGGTTAAAACAATTAACAAAACGCAGCGGAAAGTATTTATCACCATGAAAGGATCTTGATATCAATCATACAATTAAACTAAAAGAAAAATCAAAGAGAATGGTATAAGAATCATACCCTAGTTGCCTTTGATCAATGATGAATTCGGATGGATATTGTGAGCAACCGAAACCAAGGATTCCAATGGGGAATACCTCTAAAGCAAGTCCACACAACACTTGCAAGAACACCAAATGTAATGGATGCTAGTCCTAGAGTTTTGAGAGCAAAAGAAAGAAAACAAAACACCCACAAAGTGTGTGAGAGAGGGACGGCCAAGAGATGGTCAAAAGGGAGTTTATGGACCATTATACCTCTTAATGGTGCCATTACAATCCTTTAATGATTTCCATAAATCATTAGTCTTATTTGCCCACAAGTCCCTATCTTTTGATTCTTCTAGTTTGCCCACAAGAAAGTTTCAATATTAACTTTTAATATTAAACTTATGATAGACAAGCTTATAGCTTATATATATTAATAATTAATGTAATTACACTAATTACACTAATTATATAATGGTGTTTAGTGTTTAAGTGTGTGACCCTTTAGGCTCACAAACAACTAGCCATATAACTATATGTTATACACGTGAAGCATATTCCAACAAAATGTAGAAAACGTTTTTTTTTAAAGGTGTGCGGAAGCATAAAGATAATAAATAGTTTAGGTTTAGGTTTACAAACCAAACGTCCCAAAATAAAGTCCAAAACATTAATATTTAAACGGTGTCACTTAACGACATGGATCATTTTATAAAACATATCCATTTGAGCTTGATCACCCATTCCGTCCAAAGCACCGATCAACCTGAAAAGAGTTGACGAATGAGGGATTAGCACAAAGCTAAGTGAATGAACATAATCTACAAATTATATAAAGCTCAAACAGCTAGCACCAACATCCCCACGATCGTTACTCCTCGTAACCACTTAACCACTGTTCCGCTGAACCACTGTTCCACCGAACCAGTAACCGCTAACTGTCTAATCACTAAGCACGGAAGTAATTCTACATATCCGCCTACTAACCTCGGAAGTAATTCTACATCTTCGATTGCTAAACACGGAAGTATTACTACATCTCCGCGTTGGGTAATCACTATCACTGAGGAACGGTGGCTTTGCGGGCCTTAAACCGTGGTTGGCCAAAACCACAGTAACCGTTGGCCTGTACCCAACACCTCGGGTAAACCCCCCTTAACCATGCAACAAATACAGGTAAGGCTCGAATACCCTGTTAGTCGATACACTATGCCCAGCCGTTATCCATCCGACACTGACCTCATCCCTATCCTCGATTGCCATTAACCGAGTTGTTGCTACTATTCAAGTAGAAACCCTTCATCTATGTGCACATATCCTATTTCTCTTAACCCAATCAAACCGGTACCAAACAAGCAAATTGTCAAAGATTCGCGCCCGACAAACGACCCGAAAACCTGAAATCAGAAGTTCACGAATGTGAACCAAAGTTCACGATCGTGAACTTGCTCCAGCGGGTGGTTCCTGCATTTTTCCTGTATTTTCCTGCATGTTTCCTGTATTTTCAAGCACCTTTCCCCAAACAGGCAATACCAAACCGATTGTAACCGAACACAAGTTTGAGGTTAAGTCCACTCACCATTACTTCCACTTGTCGAACTCAGAGGTCTAATGTTTCTGAGTTTCGATCCCAGTTCCTGTACACCAAAGGAATACTAAATTAGTATATAATTCCACCAAATTATAAACAATGTTAAATATACATTTAACACTAACACTTGCACCACATGAATAACTAAACACTTGCAATATCATATAAACATGCCATGTTACACTTTTACAATTCATGTCAAATTCACCAAGCCCTATCTAACCAATATAACATAATACACCCAAACGGGTCGAGACCCGAATTTAACTATAACAAGTCAACACATTACAATTTACCAAAATATGTAATTATCCTGTTATTGACATTCCTAGTTTAAGTCAAAGCATACTAAAACACATTTAATCAACTTTCACAATATTTACCCAAACGGGTCAAAACTTTATATTTGACTTTAGCACTTTCCAAACACCACTTTAAAGCTATAGTCATATCATTTAGTAATTCATAGCTAACTAATCATTTTATCAAGGTCAAAACCCAAGTCTAACTATGTTTGACCAATATTAACAAACACCAAAAATAACATATCTAACATGTTATTTTAACATAACTAGCAATATAAGTCATAAAACATTCAAATGACATTTTACACCAAGTAGTCACTTAAACCCAATAACTAGTTCATAATTTGACATAAAAACCACAAACTAGCATTTATATCAAATCTTACCAAAACTTGACATGAACCATAACTAACATATCAAACATCTTATCTTGACATAAACAATCCTCAAAACCCATAAAGCATACAATTTGCACATTTCCACCAACTAGTCATTTAACACATTAACTAGTTTACAATTTAGACTTAAGATCCATATAATCACCACTTCTAGCAAGTCATAACTAGTTACCCAATTCAACAAGATTAACACTTTTCTAAACTAAGTGTTTTAATTTATAATAAATTCATGCTTTACAAATAACTTCTTATTTATCTTTTTCTATGAATTTCTTTGAAAGATCATTAATTTCTTGTACCATAGAGTCATGCTTAACCTAGTTGTACCATATGCTAGTTCACTTGTACCATGGCTAACTCCTCCACACCAAGTCAAAACTCACCCACACAACACACACACACACACTCATGTACATACACACATACACTTGCACATCTTGCTAAAATACTTGCACTCATACAAACAAATACACCCACCACCCATAACTCACACACACCAAGAACAACTAACATGTATATATATGTAATCAACCTATTAAATCCATATAAACATAAATATGTCATTACTATAACCAACTAACATTTGAAGGTCCGGTATGCGTCCCGAATGTTGGGGGGACCGGCCATGGATTGGTGGGATGGTTGAATGTAAATTTTAGTAATGAAATGATGGATGCGATCATGTGGAAACAATTTAGGGAGCAAGTGGAGGCTAGGTATTGTAGCCCGTTTGAGTTGGATAAAATTCGGAATGAATTTATGATGTTGAAGATGAACGATCGAATGACGGTGGATGAGCTTATCCTTCAATTCAGTGGGAAGCTCCGGTTTGTGACTCAATGGGGGCCCGATGAGTCTACCCAAATCAAACACTTTGTCGGGGCGTTGTTGCCCGAGTACCGGAACGTAACGAGGCTTGCGGGAACTCTCTTGCAAGCCTATGATCTCGCCAAATCGGTCGAGAGTGATCTCTTAGCCCAAAAGGTGATGAGTCGGGAGAAGACCCCGTTTCATAAGGGAAGGTATGAACAATCAAACTCGAACAACCACAAGAAATCCCAAGGGAATCATAAGTCAAAAAATGATCGTCGAAAGCAAATCCTTCAAGGTTCCAACCAAAGGAACCCGTGGTGCCTACCGTGTAAGTCCTCTCATGTCGGTCCGTGTATGGAACAAACTCGAAGGTGTATCAAGTGTGGGAAACACGGGCATGAATCGTCGGAATGCAAGTTGGAAAATAGCGTCTGTTGGACTTGTCAAAAATAGGGTCATAGGGCCATGCATTGTCCAACAAAGAAAGGTTCGGGTTCGGGCGGGGGAGCAGCTTCGTCGGGAGGTCAAAAGAGGAAAGGTCATCCGCCACCTACGGGTCGGGCATTCAAGATGACGATGGAGGATGCCACCACTACCGATGATGTCATCACGGGTATGTTTCTAATAAACTCCATACCGCTCGCGTATTATTTGATTCGGGTGCTAATTGTTCGTTTTCCTCAACGAGTTACTGTGAAAAATTGAAATTGCCTACTTCTTTGATCGCGACACCTCTAGAGGTAGAGGTGGTCGATGGTGAAATGGTTCCGGTCACGACATTCGTGTCCGGGGCTAGTATTGATATTGATGGCGTGAAATTTTCGATTCTTTTACTTGTTATGCCGATATCCGGCTTTGATGTGGTCTTAGGTATGGATTGGTTAAATGTCAATAAGGCCAACATAAATTGTCACCAAAAGTTAATTACCTTTCTTTTACCTGACGGATCACACGTCGTGGCCCGGGGAGACCGTGCGACCCCGACCATACCCATTATATCCATGATGAAAGCGCGTAAGTCTTTGACCAAGGGATGTGAATCGTTTTTGGCCTACGTGATTGATGTGAAAAAGGAAAAGAAAGTGGTTGGGGATCTCCGAGTGGTTTCGGAATACCCGGAGGTGTTTCCCGAAGACTTGCCTGGGTTACCTCCCGTTCGGGAGGTAGAATTCAAAATTGACTTGGTGCCAGGTGCCAATCCCGTGGCTAGAGCACCGTATCGTTTAGCACCGTCCGAAATCCAGGAAATGATGACACAAATCCAAGATTTATTGCATAAGGGTTTTATTCGATCGAGTTCCTCACCTTGGGGAGCTCCGGTTTTATTCGTGAAAAAGAAAGATGGTGCACTTCGTATGTGCATTGATTATCGAGAATTGAATAAGAGAACGGTAAAGAATCGGTATCTCTTGCCACGTATTGACGATTTATTTGATCAACTCCAAGGGTCTTCTTATTTCTCAAAGATCGATTTGAGATCGGGTTATCACCAAGTTCGGGTTCATGAAAACGATATTTATAAAACGGCGTTCCGAACTCGTTACGGTCATTATGAGTTCTTGGTCATGCCGTTTGGGTTGACGAACGCTCCCGCGATATTTATGGATTTGATGAACCGAGTTTGTCGTCCTTATCTCGACAAGTTCGTTATTGTGTTCATTGACGATATTTTAATTTATTCCAAGACCGAAAAAGAACACGAGAAACACTTAAGGCAAGTGTTAGAAACGTTGAAGCGGGAACAATTGTATGTGAAGTTCTCGAAGTGCGAATTTTGGCTTCGAGAAGTTCACTTCTTGGGGTCACGATATGATTTGGGTTATAGTTGATCGATTAACGAAGAGTGCTCATCTCTTGGCTACTAGTGAGACCGCCTCACTTAGTAGATTGGTGAAATTACACATCGATGAAGTGGTATCTCGACATGGTATTCCGATGTCTATCGTGTCCGATAGGGATCCCCGTTTTGCTTCAAATTTTTGGAGTAGCTTGCAACGAGAATTGGGGACGCGGGTGAATTTGAGTACCGCGTATCATCCCCAAACCAATGGGCAATCGGAAAGAACGATACAAACACTTGAAGATATGTTGCGGGCTTGTGTGTTGGAGTACGGTGGGTCATGGGATTCCCATCTACCGTTGATTGAATTTGCTTATAATAACTCTTATCACTCAAGTATTAAGATGCCACCGTACGAGATATTGTATGGGCGTCGGTTTCGAACCCCGACGTGTTGGTTGGAGGCGGGTGACAAACAATATGCGGGACCCGATATTGTTCAAATGACCGCGGATAAAGTTGCAATTGCTCGAGAAAAGTTGAAGGCCGCCCGTGACCGACAAATGATGTATGCGGATCCGAGACGTAGACCCGTTACGTTCTCGGAAAATGAGATGGTCTATTTGAAGGTTTCACCTTGGAAGGGTGTCATTCATTTTGGTAAATGAGGGAAGTTGGCCCCGAGGTTTATTGGGCCGTTTCGAATTAGTAAGGTGGTAAATTCCCAATCGGTAACACTCGAGTTACCCCCGGAGTTGTCGGCAATACACAACACTTTCAACATTTGTTATTTAAGAAAGTGTAACATTGAAGATCCGAGCCAAATTCTTCCGGTTCAAGAGTTGAGGGTTGATACGAAGAAAAGGTTGGTCGAGGGACCGGTGGGGTTATTGGACCGAAAGGTGACGAAATTGAGAAAGAAACAAATTCCTATGGTTTTGGTAAAGTGGAAGCACAGTTTGGGTGCAGATATGACATGGGAGACTGAGGCCGATATGCGGGAACGTTATCCCTCCTTATTTGATCGAGATGGGATTCCGGGGACGGAATCTTCCTAAGTGGGGGAGAGTTGTAACATCCCAAAACCCGGCCTAGTAGTTTATTGACCTTAAGGTATCTTATTAAATGATTATCTGATTAAATGCTTAGTTAATTTAATTAGTCTGCTGTCTTTTGCGACATTTTAACCAAGGGGTTAAAATACCCGACTTGTGATATAATTGGAATGAAAATGTGATTTTTATATTTTTAGATTCCTTGTTGAATTTCGTTTCCGGAAATGCTTTCGTTTTTAAAATTGGAGTCCGTTTGCTATTTGAAATAAATTATCTACGAAATGGACTTTTCAGACGTATACTGATAAAGGGTAAAAGCCAACAAGGGGGCCCCAATCCCCTTGTTTTTGCCGGATGTGGGAAAGAGAGAGGGAACACCCTCTCTTTTCTTTTGTCTCACATTTTTGAACATTATCCTCATTTACTATTTCATTGCTTTCTTCTTCCTCCAAATACTCTCATTGTTCTTGAGCTCATA